>CP142453.1:35067500-36267500 GCA_038049695.1 Cinnamomum chago
CTTTGCCCTGAGATTGATCATCATTGGTTTTGAAATACCTGCTGCCATCTCTATTGCCTCGATTTCCTCTTCCTATACCTCTACCTCTACCTCTTCCTCTAGAGTTTGAGAAATGAGTAGAGGTAGAAGCCTTCAAAGCTTGCTCCTCTGAAGTTGAACTTCGGTTCATCTTCTGTTCATGGACCAGCAAGGAGCTCTATAGTTCATCAAGAGAGAGTGCATCTATGTCTTTCGATTCTTCAATTGAACATATGACATAGTCAAACTTTGGTGTCAGGGAACGCAACATGTTCTCCACAATAGTGACATCTTCCATCTTCTCACCATGAAATTGCATTTTGTTGCTTATCTCCATAGTCCTGGCACAGTAGCTGGAGACAGATTCCCCATCCTTCATTTGTAGAGTCTCAAAATCTCTTCGTAAGGCTTGAAGCTGTGCACGCTTTACTCTAGCAGAGCCTTGATATTTTCTCTTCATGGAATCCCAAATATCCTTGGAAGTTTCTTTGCTAAGAATTGTTTCCAAGATGGGACGATCAATTGCCTGAAAAAGGTAATTTTTTGCCTTCATATCTTTTAGCTTTCTCCCTTCCAACTCTGTTTTTTGGGCATCTGTCAAGACTGCATTTGTTGTTGGTTCTACTATTCCAGATTCAACAATCGGCCAATATTCTTTTGACCGTTGAAAATTCTCCATTAGTATACTTCAATGGTCATAGTGACCATCAAAACGTGGGATTGCCGCCTGCACAAAGTTGGAATCTGAAGCCATCGTTTCCTGCAAAATAAATTTGAGGAGAAAATAGCTGCTGCTATTTTGAACTGTTTTGGGGACTCTCACTATTTGGGAATTCTTTCTCTCTTGCTTTCTCTCACACATTTTCTGGCTCTGATACCACTGATACAAAGTTAAGAACAAAAAGGACGTATAGGAGTGGTAAAGCTCTATCTTTTATTAATAAAGAAAAGAGCCTATAAATAGGCTTTACATCAAAACACTTCATCCTAGCACTAACCACAACTCCTATAAAATAGGCTTTACATCAAAACACTTCATCCTAGCACTAACCACAACCACTATAAAATGGGATCACACATAAGACACTTTCTCATCCATGAAATCAAATAACCAAACACGTAAAGACTCGGACAAACCTAACAATGACTAGAGCTTCCAATAAATATGAAATAAAACATTTAAACCTTAACATGAATTTCTCAAGTGTTGACCAAAACTATATCCCAAATGTGGATAGTATACATGGGACCCCAAATTCTTTTTCCAATCCTACCAATTTTGTGTGATATAGCACAATCTATTGCGATATCACACAAACGGTTCAATCTCCCTATTATATTTCTCTCCGTTTCCATCTCCTAAGAGCACTAAACGACCTTTTTTTTTCCTATGACCTTCCCGTTCCTACTACTTTCTTGATCGTTAAAAGTAGTAGGAACGAAAAAAGTTGCAGGAAGTAATGGAGGTTTAGTGCTTGAGGAGATGAGAAATGAGGAAAATATAAGAGGAAAATCAATTATTCTCACCCTTAGTTTGTGTGATATCGCAAAGATTGTGCAATATCACACAAAATGGGTAGAATTGAAAAAAGAATTTGGGGCCTCATATACAATAACCACATTTGGGATATAGTTTTGGTCAACAACATTTTGAGAAATTCATGGTCTTTTATGGTCAAAACCCCTATATTTTTTCTGAAAAAAGAACTCTCATGTTGTTGACATGGCACTCTCGAGCACTTCTCCCCACTGGTTTTAATATTTATAATAATTGGACATGTTATTCATAGATAAATATTTTTGGGTGGTATATTTTGATGATGAGGTTCGTTTACCTTTTACGAATGAGATATGAATTGATTTTGCATACGTACAAGACTCATATACAGAATATGAGAAACTCATTACCATATTGTTAAAATCACTATTTACTCACAAGTAAAAGAGGACAACAAATTGGCTTTAGATTATTTATATTTTTCACATGTTTCTCAAAATCTATGAAAAAAAATATGAGAATTGCCTTTACACATGTGAAACATATGTGTTTTTCAAAATAACCAATTTCATGAGTAAATAATTATATCCAATGTTTTATTATTTAGGTTTTTGGACATACTTTTTTCATGTTTCTCAAAATTCATGAAGAATTAGATATGAAACCAAACATCTTGATATTTACCATTGTTATAAAAATATTAAACTATTCAAATCATAAATTTGGGGGCCACCAAAGTGAAGGAAGTTAGATCTATACCTTTGGATCTTTTAACAAATTACTCAAAATGTATGAAGAATATTTAAAGAAACATCTTGAAAATCTTGGGGTTTATTTGTCCAATAAATAAATTGAATGACTATATGATAAATATTGGGCCCAGAAGAATAAAAAGAATAAAGGTATTTCATGGGCCCTATGGAAAATGCAATCACTGTATAAGAAGTGTACTAGCAACTTCTGTAAGATAGGTGCAAAAAGGAGTAAAAATTAGGAGTGCACATGGGCGGTTCATATTGATTTAGAGGGGAAACCATCAACCAAACTGAACCCATCGGCTTTCTATTTTCCCAAACCGAACTAAACCGCCCATGTGCTCAAACTGAACTGGTTCGGTTAGGTCCTGTAACGGTTTTTTGTTTTTATTTTATTTTATTATTTTTTCACAAAAAAATTGCATTCCAAACTTGGTCCATCAAATGGAATGAGGAGAAGCTGTAATGAACACTAAAATATATTTCATAATTCATTTCAACCAAGGAAGCATACATCAAACGATGGATGAACTCTTTCCATCCATCATCAGATTGCATGATTGAATGGGCTAGGCTAGGGTCAGCCAACTTTTCAGGCCAATGAGCTGAAGCAGTTCAAATCTTCTGGTAAAGTACACCAATAAAATGGTGAGGCACATACCTATTTCTCTGCATAAAACCTGGACTAGACTACATTGCTTGATCCATACCAATGAATTCAATACAAAAGGAACTTTTTTTTTTTGCCAACAAGATGAGATCGAGTGGAATGTAGCCCTAATTTTGAACTAATTGAGATAGGCCTCTTCATAGTTCGCTTTCTCTTAGGTCAGACCAAACCCCCTGACAACGCTACAAAAAACCCAATATTGCACACTTCTTGTAGAACTTTCATCAAACAAGTAATATGCAAGTAGAACATACAAGCGCTTCCCCTAAGGCTACAATAGTCAAAACTCAATACTCAAGTTAATACATATATATGGTTGGTTCGGTTTAGGCTGTTAACCATGGGTTTAAATCAATAACCAACCGATGTAAGGTGGTTTATATGATTTTCAAACCGTTGATCGAACCGATCTATATAAAACTGATAAGAACCGCCCGATTCGGTCAGTTTGGTCTGGTTTTGCGGTGATACTGGATTTTTTGTGCAGCCCTAGTAAAAATCTTGGTGTGTAAATGACCATATTTACACACCATTTTCACACCTCATTTATGTATGAGATGAGAAAATGAACGCATACAAACATAAGGATGCATAATTATTACGCACGAGAGCATTTAACCTCTAAGTATTTCTTGGTAAAGAACCTCTAAGAGTTTTAGTGCTTATCATTAATATGAAAATATTGGATGGTTTGGATCATAGATTAGAGGCCTACGTAAATGTAGAAAGGTAGACCCATAAATTGGGCTTTTTTTGGATGTTCTTTCACAAATTTCTCAAAGTTTATGAAGGTTAAAGACATGAAATATTTTAAAGTTTAGTGCAATATTTAAATATGTAAATATTTTATTCTGTAAACATCCAAACGGGCCCAAGTGTTTAACGCATCTTAACACTATAAAAATGATGAAATTGGATTACCAATTTAGGGCCCACAAAAGTGTAAAACATAATATGGTTGAAGGGGTTCAAACCCGCAATCTATTTCTTGGGGAGTCCTATATTACAATTTGTAGCACCGCCCACATATATAACTTATAACCCCCTCCTTTCTCCGTTCGTTTTCTTTTTTCTTTTTTCTTTTTTCTTTTTTCTTTTTTCTTTTCTTTTCTTTTCTTTTCTTTCTGTTAGATGGGTAAGTGATACACAACTTTGAGATGAGACACCTTGGTAATTAGGGTGCAAATGAGAGGTTTTAAATGACCTCATTCATTCAGTATTTCTATGCTATATGCATTATATAATGAGCACAAACAAGTATGATAATACGTAACCATGATTTATATGCATCTATTTCATATGTGAAGGAGTGTACACGAATAACCCTACTTTTGGGGAAAAACACTATAAAAAATGGCGATAGCTACTTTGAACTTTAATCGAGCCAAGGGCACAGCAACTTAGCACGATGTACATGATCTAGGAGTCCATCAAAAGAGTGGGAGTCCGAATCTCCTGTCCCAGCTATTACACTTGAACCATATGACACATGCGGGGATCTCTGCTTTGGGCCCACATAAAGCTAATTCAAATCACCCAGGATGAATCTCATCCCCTCCATTGATATATCTTCACATTTTAGTTTACTAGGAGTGAGTCTCATCATAAGATTGAACTCATGATTAAAAACATAATTGGACACTGACATGGCATCACTACTTATGTGGTGTTAATCACATTTCGGTCATGTTCTCAATGGAATGTGGGGCCCACTCCTATTGAACTAAAATTTGAGGATGCAACCCTGGAGGGAATGCAATTAATCTTGAATGGTGTGAATTATGTCTCAAACTATGCCCTCCCGCCGCACCAACCACGCCACCGCCGGAGCCTGCTTGTGCCGGAGCCGCCACCGGTTCTCTCTCTCTCTCTCTCTCTCTCTCTCTCTCTCCCTCCCTCTCCCCCTCCCTCTCCCTCTCCCTCTCTCTATTTCTCTCTCTCTCCCTCCCTCCCTCCCTCTCCCTCTCGCTCTGCACTGTGCCCTCTCGATGAGAACGGCGTAATCTCCCGCCCCAAGATCCTGGGGGTTTGTCGTAGTCCAAACCGGATTCGCGTCTGCGGATTGGCGTGCCGCGCTTCTGAGCATGTGGTTCCCTTCTGACACCGACGGCCTATTACAGTGAGATCTTGCCTTCTGTTTTGGGGCTTTGAATTGAGTTTTGTGAATTATTGCCTGTTTGTTTTAGTTGTAATTTGGAAGGTTTTGTGGATGATGATGATTTGCTATTTTGGAAACCCAATGTTTGGGTTTGGGTCTGCAGTTGATTTGGATTGGGATCAAAATGATGGATTTAGAGTTGAGTCTAGGGAATGTTTGCATTTGGGTCAGTTTCAAATGCCAATTGTTATAGGACTTGTTGCCTAGTTGAGTTCTGCTTAATAATATTTGTTTATTTTAAGTTAGGACATGGATCAATAGACATCACTGATATGTCAGTGGTTAGACATCTTCCTCTCCACCAAAAAAGACAACCAGATATCAAATGCATGCCTTGGAATAATTGCTTTATGGGTGTATGTGATACATGCTTGAGTATGACCTTGAAGCAAATTGTGTTTGAATAAATCCATCTTGTGTTACTTTCTATCATCACAATGTAGTCCAACACTACAACAAACTGCACTTTTAGTGACGAAAAAATAAAAAAATAAAAATTCATTTACCGACGTTTAATTTTCGTCGGCAAAAGTAAACAAAAAAATAAAATTCATTTTACCGATATTTACCGACGGTATTTTTCGTCGGCAAAAATCGAAAACGTTTACCGACGTTTATTTTTCGTCGGCAAAAGTACAAAAAAAATAAATTTACCGATGTTTACCGACGGTCTTTTTCGTCAGCAATAAGCAAATTTATACTTTAATCTTTTACCGACGTCATTTTTTTTCGTCGGTAAAAGTCTTTTTTTTTATTTTCCAATATATTTTTCTTATATGTTTTTCTTTTTTCCTTTAATTAAACCTGTTCAAATTGCATGCAAACAAAAGTCCATTTTTCATCAAATCATTCATCTCATTAAACAAATATACAATCAATAATAATACAATCAAATAAAACCTGTTCAATATAAAAATTGCATGCAAACAAAAGTTCATTTTTCATCAAATCATTAATCTCATTAAACAAATATACAAACAATAATAATACAGTCCAATATATATACATATACAAATAAACTAAAAAAAATAAAACACATTGAGCTAGTCCGCAACCGACCCCAAAGTGTCCATCAATCTGCAATAACAAAAACAACATTAGAATCTTTTCAATGAATTAGATTATAAATGGAAGATAAACATGTATCTATATAAATCTTTTCCTAAATTTTCATTGTTGAAATTACAACATGCATGTCAACTGCCGAAAATGGTACAAAAATTTCATGCACTGAAGGAAGTAGGAACCGCAGGAGAGTAAAAAGAAAATAAAGATTTTGGCAAGTATCGATATACTTGCTCTGACTTCAATGAGCTAGTAATTTCTTCTTATTTTCAACAAAGAATATAAATCTACCAGAGTTCTTCTAAGTAATAGAATCAACAAAACATGTTTGGCAGCATTATTGAATTTCAATCTACTCTAAATATGCATACATTCATGTTATACATTAAAAAAAACAAAATTAATCATTAAAAATATTCATATATCCATGTCAAAAATATTCAACCTATTCCAGAGGGATACAAACGATCAATTGAGTGGCCTAATAGCAGAGACAAGGTGAATTCATGAATGCACAGGAGTGATTGTGACACTGTTATCTAGGTCAGTGTTCTTGACCTCATCATATCTCTCTTGACAGAAAACATGTTGAGCATGAGGGGAGTATATGCTGGGTTCTCTCAGTACAGCATCCACAACAATCTGCTTTTTATCTCCTAGATGTTTTTCATCATTGCAGGGCTCAAGTTGAGATGTAGAAGCACATCTGGCATTGACCAGATCTTCATCATCACTGGAACCAATGATTATTACTACTCGCATAGAGTCTGGTGCATCTCCACATATCACAGAGTCATTACCACCAATTTGGTCACTGCATTTATACTTAGCTTTGTCGTCTTCATCATCATCATCAGAATCAATAATTACCACTAGTATATACTTTGATGCTTTTCCACAAGTCCCAGACTTTCCAACCCAAATTTGACCCCCACATTCATGTATATCTTCTACAGAGGACTCGTCATGAAGGCTCTTGTCGTTCTGCATTGCCTGAACATTTTTTTCTTGATCAGCATCCATTGCCCGAACATCCCCATCCAAAATATCAATTTCCATTTTGGTAATATCTTTTGACTTGGAAAAACTATTTGGCTGATCCAGCAGCATTGGGTCTGACTTCCTAGGTGCAGCCAAAGGATCAAAAAACTTAGTGCCTCCAGCTGGTGAAGAATGAGGGGCAGAAGTGACATGGGAACTAGAAAGAGATGGTAACAATTGTAAAAGAGAGTTTCGCAGTTTCTCCCCAAGAGCAAAGGTGTCTTTAACCACTTGGGCCACACTACCATAATCACAACTATCAGAGAAAGAAAAAACCGGAGGAGTCATCAGTGTTTTGTGGAAGTGACAACCTTTCCTCTTCAACATTTTGATCACCATGTGAACTTCCAGCAAAATTCATACCATGGACAAAATCACCTTGTCTTATGATCTTTAAAGGTACAACTCAGTCATTATATTTCCTAGTGTGCTTCTGTCGCATTTAAGTTTGCCCCTACCAGGTCGAGGCCACTGTCATCTCTTCTTCAGTTCCTTCTGATTGATTTGAAGCCCCCTAATTTCCCCTTCCCACTTTTTCTCTGAGTCCTCCATTTTCGCTGAGAAGACCCAAATATAAGACCTGTAATGGTATTCAAAGTGTCTTTACAAATTAAATGAATCATAACCGCTAAATGAATTGATGCACTATAACACAGCAAAATGAGTTCAAATAGGCACCCTGGGAACAATATATTCACATAATATTTAGCATTGACAGGATGGTGTGGTATCTGGCAAGTGGCAACTATAGGATTGCAAAATATTATGTGTGTGTGTGTGTGTGTGAGAGAGAGAGAGAGAGAGAGAGAGAGAGAGAGTCACGGGGCCAAGATACTTAATGCACTGTTTTTGTAGCTTCGAGCGGGGGCACTGCTCAAGATTAACCTCCTTTCCCTCTTCCACATCCAGCCTGCAATTTTGAAATTTCTTTTCTATTAAATCCAAATTTCTAAGTTACAAACATTGTGCGCTTGGTAGGAAGAGAGTTTTGTTCAATTTACCAGTAGAAAAACGGTTGCCTACTCTCACAGTGGAGCCAGTTTTCATAATAGAAATGGAGATTGTGTCCATAACGATGGCGTGGATCAATCTGTCCGCAGAAAAAAAACCATTAATTAGTTTTAGATACCCTATATATTGATCTGAATTTATAACGAAAAGCATAATGCTGAAGTCTTCAAATCCTAAACATACCGCCTCAAGCCAATGCTGTAAAGCAAGTTGCCGAGCCTTCTCATCCTTGGATAAGCCTTTCCCAACCTGGGATTAGATAACATAAAAATCCAAGTTCAAGGCTCATCCATGCAGTCACAAGATTAAAAAATGTTGGTCCCAAGCCTATAATTTCAGACACAACAACTAGGCCTGGGATTGGTGCATGATTATAGATATAGCAAATATCATGGGTTTAATTTTTATTTTAAACCAATTTGAAGCAATTTTCCTTACAGACTTTAATTTACAGAAAGAGCATGATTTTACCTTTTTGGTACAGAAAGAACACATTGAGTGTGAGACGCACCCTTTCTTCGATGGGAAATATTCAATTCATAAACCCACACACACACACTGCCCAAGTTATTAATTAGAATATCAGTGAATTAGAAATCAGATAAATACATTTCATCCCCAGCAGCGCGTGGCTGTTAGGAGCATGGGTGTGCACACCAATGTGTGTAGACTCGAATCCTTCATTTAAAAAGGAAGAAAAACCCAGAGATTGATCCTTAGATCTTCCCTAAGGAGATGCATGCCTTACCTCCACTCCATGGGTGGGCATGTGTGGTATGGGTTATTCAATGTATATGAATCTTCTAACTAAGCAGATAAGAAATAAAGGAAAAAGAAAAAGGAAACCATGGCATGGGTTATGATCTGTCCAATTAGCCTTTAATCAGGTCTGATCAACATCAATGAGTGGGGCCCATCAAATGTGGAGCCCAGAGGACATGTGAGAGGCCTAACTAATACCTTTCTTTGTTACAAATACAATGCATTATTATTACCTATCCAAAAAGGCCGAATGAAATGAAATGAATGAATGCACAGTGATGACATCCACTAGAGCTGCTTCCATGACCACAGTGATGACATCCACAACCTCACCAACTGAGCATTTGCTCCCCTTAAAAGAAGGCCTTCCAGAGTTCTTGACATCAGTTATGCAATTTAGTAACTCTTGGCTGCACTCTTGGCTCAGGTAGCTATCTGCACCCACAACAACAACCAAAACCAACCACTGTCATACCATGGACCCTGCTCACTGTCCAAATAAATGGACATTTCAACAGGGAAGACCACATAATCTTAAAATTGACCAAGGGGTAGAGGGCAGGTAATATCCACTGAATAGTATTCTATCTATATTGTCATTTTCCAATATAATTCACCCCAAAGAATTAAGCCATTACAGAAGGAGGGGGGGGGGGGGGGGGGGGAGAGAGAGAGATAGAGAGAGAGAGAGTGTTAGTATTTTTGAGTGTTGGCTAATTCATTGGGTGGAGAAAACATGGGATTCTATGCAATTTACTATTTTTAGATGGACCACTTTGTGTTGAAGTAGAATTCCGAAGCAGCAGGAAGCAGGAAGTTTTCAGCATCAAGACAGACCGATCGATCGGTCCTGCAGGCCGATCGATCGCCCAGAAAAAGGCCTCAGTTAAAAGTTAGGCCGATCGATCGGACCTGCAGGGCCGATCGATCGGACCTGCAGGGCCGATCGATCGGACAGCGGCGAAGCCCCAACTATTTTTGAGCATCTTCTTTCTTATGCCCTGTTTCCCAATCCTATTCAAACCCAAACTCTCCCATACGAGTCTAAGAGCTTATTTAAGGGTTTAATCCCTTCAGAAACCTTACCTCTCTTTGATCTAAACCCTAGATTATTCTAAGAGAGATTTACTTCCTCCAGAGAGTTCTTGTGAGAGATTTATGTGCTGAAGCCTTGTTCTCTGGAGAATCCCCATCCATCTTCCAGCCAATTCGCCTTGCTTAAGGTGTGAAGATTGAAGTACTGGAGAAGGTGAACGGCGTGGTCGTCGGCAAGATTCACGGTGGTCCTTAGGTTGTGATCAACTGTAAAGGAGAGAGAGTTTATCTTGTAACCTTTGAGTTTATAGTGCTTGATCTTTCTGGACTGGTGCTAGGTCCCGTGGTTTTTTCCCTTCCCAGGGTTTTCCACGTAAAAATTCTTGTGTCCGTCTTCTTGATTGGTTGCTGGTTTAACTTAGATTTTTATTTCCATATTAGTATCTGTGCTGGGATTTATTTTACTTTCTGTTAGGATTGTGCTTATCAACCCTCCAGGAATTTTCACTTGGTATCAGAGCTGATTCACACTAACTTGTTGTGTGAGATCTTCACAGATTTCTGATATGGATATTATTAGAGATGGATCATCAATTTCCAAACCTCCTCTCTTGGATGGTTCGAACTACCATTATTGGAAAGTTCGAATGACTGCGTTCCTTCAATCCATAGATCTGGATGTCTGGAACTGTGTGGAATTTGGTTACACCAAGCCTACTGTTGTCACTGATGGCAACAAGACCATTGAAAAACCCATGCCTCAATGGACCAAGGATGATAAACAAGCCTTCAATTTTAACAGCAAAGCTTTAAATGCAATTTTTAATGGTGTTTCTCCTTTTGAATTTCGTCGAATATCTATTTGCAAAACTGCTAAGGAAGCATGCGATATATTAGAAACTGTCCATGAAGGTACTCTCAAAGTTAAGCAAGCCAAACTTCGGAATTTGGCTACTGCTTTTGAAAATCTGAAAATGGATGAAACTGAAGTGTTTGATGATTTCAATGATAAACTGTCTGCTATTGTTAATTCTACTTTCTACTTGGGTGAAGTCATTCCTGAACATAAAATTGTTAAAAAGATTCTCCGATCTCTTCCTGAGAGATTTGACCCAAAAGTAGTAGCAATTGAGGAATCCAACAATTTGGATTTAATCAAAGTTGATCAATTAGTTGGCAACATGCAAACATTTGAAGCCAATCTCAGGAAAACAAAGAAAGCTAAAGGGATGGCTTTGAAGTCTCATCTGGAGCATGACAATGACTCTGGACAAGAGACTGAAGACCCAGAACTTGATGCCCTCTTTGTTAAGAAGTTCAAACGATTTTTGAAAAACGACAAGAAGGATTTTAGAAAGAATTTTAAAAATACTGCACAAAAAGGGCAGAATAAGCCTTCTTCGTTTAAATCCAATGCTGGTCAAAATCCTGAGAAAAATGTGTCCCAAATTCCCCCCAAGAGTACACACTGTTATGAATGCAAAGGTTTTGGTCACTATGCTTCGCAATGTGTTAATAGAACTTTCCGATCTCAAGGAAAGGTTTTGAATGTCACGTGGGATGATGATTCAGACCAAGACTGCAATGATACTGAACCCGAATCATCATCACCTGAATATGGTAAGTTTATGGCTTTTATGGCAAGATCTAATGATTCTTTTTTGCAGGAAGATGTGGAAAAATCAGATGAAACTATTTCAGAGGATCTTAATTCTTTGTCAGATAATGAACATGATTTAGTGGAAGCATATCAGAGTCTCCTAAAACACTCTAGGAGGATGACTCAATTGAATGATATTCTGAAAGGAAAATGGAAAACTGCTGAAAAAGAAAATCTTGCTATTAAAACTGAATTCAATGAAGCTCAAGGTAAAGTATCTCAACTTGAATCACAACGTACCATTCTATCTGACAAGTTGATTTCTGTAGGGAATGAGCGTGATTTACTACATTAGAACTCTATTCTAGCTAAGAAAGAGATACTAAACCTCAAGAAAGAACTGGATTCTTGCAAAGCGGAAAATGCTAGCATTTCGGACAAGCTCAAGATGACGATTGCTGAATTGGTCTCTACCAAAGCGGTTGAACAAAGGGTCAAAGAAACTTGATGAAATTCTGGGTGCACAAATCATGTCAAGCAGCAAACATGGCCTTGGATTTGAATATGGTGCATCCTCCTCAAATAACCAAGGTAAATTTGTTCGGGGTAATACTCTGTTTGCTATTGAACCTACTATTTCTCAACCACAACATGTGAACCCCAATATCAAGAAGCACATGCCTCAACGTAAATATGTCCCTATCTGTCATTTTTGCGGAATCATTGGACATATCAGGCCTCATTGCAATAAATTACGTAAGAAACTTCGCAATGAAAGAAGAAACATTAATTTGATCCCTTATAATGCCAAACGAAAATCTATTTGGATACGTAAATTTGATCTTTGTTGCAATGTGGTACTCACTGCTCTTAAGGCATAAAGTTCACATGTTTGGTACTTAGACAGCGGGTGCTCTAGACATATGTCAGGGGATAAGTCTCTTTTCACATCCCTTGAAAGTCATCATGGTGGTAATGTTCAATTTGGAGATGGAAGCAAATCAAAAGTCATTGGTAAAGGATCTGTCAACTTACCAGGTATGTCAACTATCAATAATGTCTTTCTGGTTGATGGACTGAAGGCAAATTTGCTAAGTATCAGTCAATTCTGTGAGTCTGGTAATGAGGTTCATTTTTCTCTAAATACTTGCACTATTGTTGACAGTCATGGAAAACATGTTCTTTCTGGTAAAAAGAATTCCAATAACTGCTATGTGGTTGCTAATGAAAAAGTCTTGAACTGCAATTCTGCTACTGTTAATGTTGTTGACCTTTGGCATCAAAGGCTAGGTCACATTAACCATTTTGACTTGGAAAAACTCTCTAAACAAGAATTGGTTGAGGTCTCCCCAAACTTAAAAAACCGGATAACCACGTGTGTGGCCCTTGCCAATTGGGGAAACAAATTAGAGCACCACATAAAAAATTGGACATGTTTACTACCAAGAGACCACTAGAGCTACTTCATATGGATCTTATGGGTCCTTCAAAATCTGCAAATATTGGTGGCAAAAAGTACATTTTTCTTACCGTTGATGATTTCTCTAGATTTTCTTGGGTTCGCTTTCTTAGAGATAAATCTGAAACCTTTGATGTATTCCATTGCTTATGGCTTCAACTTCTTGCAGATAAGGGTGAACATTTTGGTGGAGTTGCAAGAATCAGATTTGATCATGGCACTGAGTTTCAAAACTCCTCTTTTGACTCCTTTTGCACTGAAAATGAAATTAAACATGAGTTTTCTGCCCCGAAAACTCCACAACAAAATGGAGTTGTTGAAAGAAAAAATCGGGTTGTACAAGAAATGGCTCGAGTCATGATCCATAGTAAAAACGTGCCACAAAGGTTTTGGGCAGAGGCAGTTAACTCTGCTGTATATGTGATCAATCGAGTTTACATCAGGGCAGGTACAAAGAATACTCCCTATGAATTATGGACTGGTCGAAAACCCACTGTGAAATAGTTCAAAACTTTTGGGAGCAAATGTTATATCTTGAAAGATCGAGAACATCTTGGAAAGTTTGACTCTCGAAGTGATTTAGGGATTTTTCTTGGATATTCTTTAAATAGCAAAGCCTATAGGGTATTTCATTTGCGTACTTCTACGGTCATCGAATCTATCAATGTCATTGTAGATGACGCTGGACCTTCACATTTTTCTGATGATGAAGATGAACTTCCTTTAACTCTTTATTCTTCTCCGCAGGATGAGCAAGATGAGAAGCAACATACGGAACCACAAGATCCAGTCACACCGGATCAAGAAGCTGTTATTCCTGACACAGACTCAGAATCTGCAAGTGAAGAGTCTGGACTGAAAGGTTCTACTCAAAGAACATCAAATCATCAACCTTCTCCAAGCAAGGAAGTACATCCTAGATCCCAAAAAGGTCAGGTAATCAGAGATCATTCTCTTGACAAAGTCATTGGTGATATTCAAGCTCCTTTAAAAACTCGTCAGTAAATCCAAAGTGAGGTAAATTTCTTGTGTTATGTTTCCTCCCTTGAACCCAAAAACATAAATGAAGCGCTTATTGATGACTCCTGGATTAATGCCATGCATGAGGAGTTAGGTCAATTTGAGCGTAACAATGTTTGGAAACTTGTTCCACGGCCCAAAAATACACATGTCATCGGGACAAAATGGATATTTAAAAATAAAACGGATGAATTTGGACAAGTCATTAGAAACAAAGCTAGGCTGGTCGCCCAGGGCTACACACAGGTGGAGGGAATCGATTTTGATGAAACATTTGCTCCGGTTGCTCGTCTTGAGTCCATTCGAATTTTATTGGTTGTAGCTTGCTCCTTGAAAATCAAGTTATATCAGATGGACGTTAAGAGTGCCTTCTTGAATGGATTTTTGAATGAGGAGGTGTATGTAGAACAACCAAAAGGTTTCCAAGATCCTCATAGCCCTGATCACGTGTTCAAATTGAACAAAGCCTTGTATGGTTTGAAGTAGGCCCCTCGAGCATGGTATGAGAGACTGACTATCTTCCTATTAGAAAACTCGTTTGTACGGGGCAGCGTGGATAAAACTCTATTCATCAAGAGAGAAAGAAACAACATCCTCATTGCACAAGTTTATGTGGATGATATTGTTTTCGGATCTACATCTGAAAGTCTAGCTACCTCATTTGCCACATGTATGTCACAAGAATTTGAGATGAGCATGGTAGGAGAATTATCCTTTTTCTTAGGTCTCCAAATCAAACAATGCGAAAATGGGATATTTCTTTCTCAATCCAAATATGCTCACAATATTTTGAAGAAATTTGGGATGAACTCAGCCAAGCACTCCAGTACTCCCATGAGCACCACAGTTAAGTTGAGTTTAGACTCTTCCGGGAAAGATTTTGATGAAAGAATGTATCGAAGCATGATAGGAAGCTTATTGTACTTGACCGCTAGTAGACCAGACATCTCCTTTAGTGTTTGTGTTTGTGCTAGATATCAGTCAAGACCTAAGGAATCACATGTCCTAGCTGTGAAGAGGATTTTAAAATATGTCAGTGGCACCACTGATTTTGGAATTTGGTTTTCAAGAGATACAAACATGAATGTTGTAGGCTTCTCAGATGCTGACTGGGCAGGTTGCGTAGATGATCGGAAAAGCACGTCTGGCGGCTGTTTTCTTATTGGCAATAATTTGGTTGCTTGGCACAGTAAGAAACAAACATCCACCTCCCTATCCACAGCTGAGTTAGAATACATTGCGGCTGGAAGCTGTTGCACACAATTGTTATGGATGAAACAAATGCTATCTGATTACGGCATTGCACAAACCACAATGGTTGTTTATTGTGATAACAAAAGTGCCATTGACATCTCTAAAAATCCGGTACAACATTCCAGAACCAAACACATAGACATAAGGCATCACTTTATTAGAGATTTGGTGGAAGAGAAGATCATTAGCTTGGAGCACATCCCTACGGAAAATCAACTGGCTGACATTCTTACAAAACCATTGGACCCAACTCGGTTTGATTCCCTTCGTAAGTCACTAGGTATTTGCTCTCACCCTTAATATTTTTTCTCCCACCTTTTAGTGATTCCCCTATCTTGTGATTCATTGAGTTCTTGCCAAGTTTAAGTTTTTTTTGTGCACTAAAATTTTCTCATAGTTTGATGGTTATGGTTTGATTGCATATTATCAGTACTTTTCTCTCCTGGCACATAGATAGTTTGGGTTCGTAGCCTTTTTAACCCGAGCCAGTACGCCCTTAGGGGTATTTACATACCTAGTGCCCTACAGACATATGTTTTGGGAGTCATTGGCCGAATGCTCGCTACATGGGTTAATTAGAAAGCTTAAAGGACCTAAGCTTAAAAAAAAAAAAGGGGGGGGATGTCGGAGGATCAGGACTACTTACGAGTATGTGTGATAGCTGCTATATGATTGAAAAGTTTCATTAGAGAAGGCTACCATACTCATTAGTGTGAAAGTCACCTATGATGGATCTTATTTGTTCATTTACATTTCAAAAAAAAAAAAAAAAGGGGGAGTTGAGTCTGTTGTGTGTGATCCTATCATTTGTCCTAGAACAGACTATTTTTTCTCAAAATGTACACTCACTCTTACACACTTATGCTTGGTATAAGATTCAGTGTATGATCATAAGGGACTTACCCTGGCTCACTCTCTCCCTCACTGGCTCGTTTCCCTTACTTGGCCCAGGACCGATCGATTGGTCTGACTTGCCCGATCGATCGGCCATCATGTCAGTGTTTTTAAATCAGTTCAGTTCGTTTCTTTTCTTCTGTTCCCTTTCATCTCCTTCCATTCCACAGCCCTACAACCGTTTTTATCCTCCACAACTAGAGGTTTTTCGTTGGGATTACTTGCTCTCTCGGCGGTATGTCTTTTCTTTCCTCCTCTCTCTCTCTTTCCATTTCCCTTCATTTTCTAGACTTTGGTTTTGGTAGTTGTGTTGGGTGATTAGACTTTGGTGATTTATTTGTGGATGTTTAAAATGGAATGTGTGTGCTACTGTTTCTTCTTTCAATCTCTATGTTGAATATACTCAGTAGGGAGTGTGGTGTTCTGATTGTACATCCATTTTTGGATGATAGATTTCTAAGTTGGAGGTTGGCTATTTCTATTTATTATGCACACCAGGTGTTTGGTTGTTTCCCTCAAAGAAAAAATGGCTCCAAAAGTTTCTCATCCTCGCAAGAAAACATGCCATCGTGGAAGCTCCTCCTCTGCCCCTACTTTTGACAATGCTAGATTTCAGAGTTTAGTCAAAGAAAATTCGTTTACAAGTGTCTTTTCAAAGAAGCAAGTCATTGTTGAGCGTCCAATTCGATTGACCAAGATAGAAATTGACTTCAGTGTGTGGCTCCATGAAAGGGAATGGGATTCCCTCTATGTCTTTGACCCCACAACCTATGGGTCGCTGGTTCAGGAATTTTACAACAACTTTCATGATTTTGGAGATGAATCTTTTAAAACATTTGTTCGTGGGATCGTGATAGAAATCAATCCAAATTTCATAGGCCAGTATCTCCAAATTGATAGGAGTATTGAGGCAGACTACCCGACTCCAGATCCCGATCCAGATGACATGGAAGATCCTGTAGCCAATATTGATTGGGATGAAGTGGTCACCACCCTTACTGGCGGTCGAAAGACTACATGGCCTGGTGGCACTTTGAAGCAGAAGTTTCTTACTCCATCCTTCCGGATGCTAAATCTGTTTGTTTACTATAATCTTCAGCCTATGGGGAGAACTTCAGAGGTGATACTGGAAACAGGCTACTTGTTATATTTGATTGGGACAGGGCGGCCTATCGACGTTCCTCTCACCATTTTTAAGCACATGTTGGCTGCCCCTCTAGGTGCTACGTCTACTTCTTTGCCATACGGAGCACTCATCACTCGTATACTCTTGTCTAGAAGAGTAGCTCTTGGGTCACATGATTCTCTTGTGAAAGGGAGAGGGCCAATTACCTACCGCACTGTCAGTTTGTCCTCCGCCCATGTTGATGACAGTGGTGATGAAGCTCTAGTTCAAGAAGAAGAAGCTGCTTCGGCTGATCATCAGTTTGAGTCTGCTGTGCCTCCATATTTTCAAGATTTTGAAAACCGCCTCTTTGATCAGTCCACACAAATTGAGTTACTGGAACATCGCATGGACTCACAATTTCAAGATGTTTTTACGCAGATGAGGCAGCTACAGATTGACAGCAACCAGATAGAGGAAAAATTGGACTCTCTTCTTCATCGATTTCCTCCTCCTCCTCAGTAGCCCTACTCTTATTTCACTTGGCTTAACATTAATCTCTTAACTGCTGTAGTTTGTTTTCTTGCTATGACTTTTTTTTGTTTTTATGTTCTCTGACTTATGTTCTCTCCTTTCCCCCTTTTTAACTTGTCAATTTATGGCCAAAAAGGGGGAGACTTAGATCTAGATCTTTATTGTTCTTTATTTATATATATGTGTGTGTGCTTGATTTGATCTTTTGTCAAAGATTACCGGTGACAGGTTCTGCAGGTATCAGCTATGGAGATGGGCTATGGATTTTTTTTGGGTAGTTTCAGGGTAAATTTATTGTATTAGATGTTTTGTCCATGAATTGCCAAAGGGGGAGATTGTTAGTATTTTTTAGTGTTGGTTAATTCATTTGTGGACAAAACATGGGATTCTATGTAATTTACTATTTTTAGATGGACCACTTTGTGTTGAAGTAGAATTTCGAAGCAGCAGGAAGAAGGAAGTTTTCAGCATCAAGACAGACCGATCGATCGCCCAGAAAAAGGCCTCAGTTAAAAGTCAGGCCGATCGATCGGACCTGCAGGGCCAATCGATCGGACAGCGGCGAAGCCCCAGCTATTTTTTAGCATCTTCTTTCTTATGCCCTGTTTCCCAATCCTATTCAAACCCAAACTCTCCCATACGAGTCTAAGAGCTTATTTAAGAGTTTAATCCCTTCAGAAACCTTACCTCTCTCTGATCTAAACCCTAGATTATCCTAAGAGAGATTTATGTGCTGAAGCCTTGTTCTCTGGAGAATCCCCATCCATCTTCCAGCCAATTCGCCTTGCTTAAGGTGTGAAGATTGAAGTACTGGAAAAGGTGAACGGCGTGGTCGTCGGCAAGATTCACGGTGGTCCTTAGGTTGTGATCAACTGTAAAGGAGAGTGAGTTTATCTTGTAACCTTTGAGTTTATAGTGCTTGATCTTTCTGGACCGGTGCTAGGTCCCGTGGTTTTTTCCCTTCCCAGGGTTTTCCACGTAAAAATTCTTGTGTCCGTCTTCTTGATTGGTTGCTGGTTTAACTTAGGTTTTTATTTCCATAATAGTATCTGTGCTGGGATTTATTTTACTTTATGTTAGGATTGTGCTTATCAACCCTCCAGGAATTTTCAAAGAGAGAAAGAGTTACTATTTTTGGCCGCAACACAAGCGTCGTGGGCCTGGCAACAAAGGTCCAGCCCATCACACGGCTTCTCTCCAGGGCAGCCACTGTACAGAAGCCCACAGTACTTCCCATACCTCAGAAATGGAGGCACTGCCCATCATAACCATATCAATCAATCAATCAGACTCATTCAAGAGTTTACAACCACTTCAAATCCCAATCCGTCTATCAAGTGGACCCTCCCTTGGATGTGCCACACGTGCTAATCTAAGCCCCTCCATGGAGCCTTGGTTTGCAATGTTTTCTTTCTTCCATCCAAATACCTCCAATGATCAACGACTCCAATTGGCCCAAGATTTATGTTACCCAATTTGCAGCTTGGATGTGCCCACTTTACTTCCCTTTAGTTATCTATGTTTCAAAACTTGAAACATCTAATAAGACTTCGGATCTTGATCCCCCCAAGTGAAAGAGACTCATTATTGAGACTCAACAACATAAATTATGTATCACTTTTGTCTTTCTGGTTCAGTCTCAGGTCCAATAATTGTATCAGAAAACACCAAACAAATAGTTTTATATGGATACAACTAGCATTCTGGCCAACCCACTGTTTGTAATAGGCAAACTCGCAAAACACACCCATATCCCATGTGGGTTTTCATGATTTCATCATCATACTTGTTTCTCAAACACCCCTTCAGCTCTAGAAACAAATCTTTTCGCTGTTTGGCTGTTCCAAAAGTGTCAGGGAAAATCCATCTATTCCTTAATGACAGATTCTCTTCTCTGTTTCCCTGAAAAACAATGTTGTTTGATGCAATCTTAAGCCACTCAAACTACCACTTTTAGAGAAATCAGGGTTTCTGTGCTTTTGCAAAACTGGGGTTAACTTTCCAGGAAATCAAATTCCACAAGAAAAAACAAACCCACTTTCCTAAACACTGTTTCAGGGGGCTTCCATCTTCCACAGTTGAGCTTTCCAAGTAACCAAAAATAGGAAAAAAAAAACATGGAAAAAAGAAGAAGAAGAAAGACCCCTGAAACAGTTTGTAGATGTTGTTTCAACTCTCTTGGAAGGGTTTCTTCATGCCTAACAAAACTCTCGATCACTTTGCTGACTTCAAAGACAGACAGAAGTACAAAAGTAACTTAATTGCAACAATCTTACCGAACCTTGTCTTTATACTTCTCATGGGGAAGAGGAACCCCCCACTTTGAAGATATCCTCCCATGCATTGCAACCAACATAAGGGGAGTCTAATCCAAAAAAAAAAAAAAAAAAGAACCAAAGATCAATGAACTCATCTTCACATTTCCATCTCAAAATCTAACAAAGAATCCACCCCAATTCCCAAAATCAAATCTTTATTCACATTTCCGAGGTGTTGAAAATGCTACATTTTTAGTGTTTATAAATTTTGACTAGTTATTATGTTAAAATTTCAATAGAATAATCTACTAACCAAAGGGTCGCATCATGATCTCCAGTAGATGTGCCATCACCAGCAGAAGAGGTCCCTCTCGTGGTGTCTTGAAAGCTGGTCAGATCTATCCCTATCGCAGCTGCCAACTGTTGAACGAGGGCCTCAAGTGTTCGTTGCCTCCTATCCTGCTCAGCCACCTTCCTATCCTGCTCAGCCACCCTCTGACCCTGCTCAGCTAGTTGCTCCCGCAGGGCGATCACCTCAGGATCCGGTGTCCGAGACTGTGTGGAAGATGCAGAGGTCCTCGTATATATGCCATACCCTTTTAAGTATCCCGACCTCTGCCCAAGCACATCAACAACAATCTGCTCCTAAGTCATCGGAGCTGTGACAGAGGGCTGCGACTGCTCCTCAGTCCGCTGCACCAAGGCCTCCTGCCATTTAAATAAAAAAGGGATTTAGAATGCTTTTATGACATTATTTATCAAAATTGATTTATTAGCAAACGTACATGTCTCTGCTGAGCCACCTCATTTACCCACTGATTACTATTTTCTCTATTTTCTCTGTAGTGGGTGTCGCGGAAGAATTGAGTAATAGGCGGCGCTTGACCGGCATTCTGTGCTGTCTGTCATTTGAAATAGCTTTGTATTAGTTATGAACCTAGGTACATATTGATAAATTAATAAACTTAATCTAGTTTCTTCATATGAATATAATTAGTACCATCAGAGACAGTCTCGATGCAAATGACGTGGAGCCACCAGTATGATTATATGGCAGCTTGGCTCGACTCTCTTGAGCTTTTTTCGACTTCACCTACATAGAAAAACAATAATACAATAGCAGTCATTTATAAAATTATTACTAATAGAATTACGTTGGAATACATAAATAATTATTGTAGATAACATCCCAAAGTTACCTTCCAGGCTGGCGATTCCCAACACTGCGAGATCATCAACTGCCAGTTAGCTGAATCACAACCCTCTGCCGGGTGGTCCTGGGGTCGGGGAACCCTTGCTCCAACAACTCCAAATAGTGACAATGCAACTCGTACTTCCAACTCTTATACAAAACCCCGCATTGGCGGTCAATGTCCGCCCTGAGCTGCATATCGCCCTCGTAGTCCCCGATATCAAAAAGTTGCTGCAATTAGGGGAGAGCCATATAAAGATTAGTAATAACAAAATATAATCAGATTTTGTAGTGCGGAGCACAATTATAATAAATTTGGTTGATATTTCTTGTTTCAGTTTACCTGAACTGTAGCAATAACGGCAAGCTTGATCCCATTGTCAAGCTTCTTCCAGCCATGGGGCCTGACTAGGGCAACCTCTCTAATGGCTAACCCTAGATGGTTAACCAGTGATGGGGCATGTTCCCCTTCTGGCCTATGACTGGAGATGGGGATCGGGACTGGGATGTTATGACCCAGCTGTCTCCTCAGCTTTGTCACATTCTTCCCTCGCGTAATACCCCTTACACGGCTCGGAACCTCTGAGGCTCGGGCTGATGCTGTTAAGATGAAAGTGCTAAATGAGTTAGTGAACACAAATCATTAAATTGAGGTGAACCATTCTGAATAATAACAAAATATAATTTTCTCACCTACGCTGCTCCCGACTGTATGAGGACTCGTTGAAGGCTGGGACGGCTAAGGCTGGGTCGGCGAGGGCTGTGTGGTCGGAGGCTGAATCGGCAAAGGCTGGGGGGTTGCCAAATCAGGGGTGCTCCCTGATCCTCCAGACTGTGTAACTAGAAGAGCAGCCGACGGAGGCTGTGTCAAGGCCTCGGGTGGGCTCTCTACACGAGCTAACCCGAGTGGAGCTGCAATCCTCCGAGCGCGTTTCACCCTGTTATCTCGAGGCATCTCTGCAATCTGACAAGGAAAATAACTAATTATTAGCAAAAATCGATAATATTAATAAAGTGAATGTCAACAATTTACATTAAATGGAAATGAAAATCATTTTAGCATGAGTGTCACCATAAAAACTAATATTTTCAAGTACACGTCATAGACATTCACAGAAAGATTACCTCATCTGATTGAGACCAAGATGTCTCATCATTTACATCATCATTTTCGGGGGGAATGTAGTTCTCATCCTTATCATTCCCACTAACACTCCTCTTTCCCTTCTTGTTTGTCCCTTGAGTTGAACCAAATATAGTGCGTGCGGTCGGTGGGAGCCCTAGAGATGCAAGTTTTTCTGCATTCTGCTTAATTGTTTTTTTTTTCTCTTTAATAAATAATTGGATGCTTGCACTTGACGGGACAACTCTCCTGGTTTGACCCATTTTCTTCCTCCGTTTGGCGTCTTTTGCAACTATTATATATAGAAATAAGAATAAAATGTGAAATACAGAAATGCCTTTTATATATATGAACAAATCAGAAGAGAAAATGAAATTGAACACAATGTCATTATGTAAGACAAGATCTTTATTAATTTACTTAAACGTTACATGTGCAAAAACTGAAACAAACACTACATGTCATATTCCATGTCATCATCTTCTTGACTATGAACATCATTTTCTTCTTCATCTTCGTACTCCGCCAATGTTTCATCCTCATCTTGGCCATCCTCGTCTACCGACTCATCATCGCGAACGATCTCAGGATCTATATCATCCCTAGAGTATTGGACACTAGTACCATCGACGACTCATCACCGCGAACGATTTCAGGATCTATATCATCCCTAGAATATTGGACACTAGTACCATCGACGAGGACTGGGACAACAAACGTCGTTTCGTCTTGTTGAAATGCATCATTAGGCACATCATCGGCGTCGTCGTCGTCATCCCGCTTAGCAAGTACATCCCATACTCCCCGAGGCTTGACCCGTTCTACGACTCTCCAATTTTTTCCTCTACCGGTGTCATTGACGTAGAAGACTTGTGTCACCTGACTTGGTAGGACAAATGGATCATCCGTACACAAACGACCCGTGATATCAATGCTTGTAACATGGTCTTCGATGTTTATCTTGTGCTTGGTACTAGTGTTGTACCATTCACATTCAAATAAGACCATCTTACTCCCGTGCCGATAGGACAATTCCCAAACTTTGCAGATGTAGCCATAGTAGTCATGTTTCACCCCTTCGTATTCCCCTTCCACGACCAAGCCGCTACTCTGGCTCCTACGACACTTCTCACGGTCTATAGTGTGGTATCGGACGCAGTTTTAATCACACCCTGGTAAAGATTCACTAGTGATCTAGGGCCATTTGCTAATGACCGCATCTCATCAGAAGCTTTCGGTGACCCTAGAGTTCGCAATTGATTCATCTACATAAGAAGATTAAGACAAATGTATTAGACTAATGTTATTTGAAGTGTAATCCAATAATATCTAGCAATTAAAATGATAATATTTTATATGTCTTACGCGTTGATTAAACCATCCTATAAATTCTTTTCGTTGTATCTGACTGACATCTCCACCTCTTTGATCTTGCATTGAATTCTTGTGTTACCTACTCAAGATAGCTTCCAATGAATAAGTAAGAGTAGAGACTGAATAATGGAATTAACAAGCAATGTATAAATATGGCTAGATTGAAGCACATACTGTAGATACGACTCCACCTCGGGGCAATTATTCAGCACAAACCAATGAGTCATGTCACGCTCTCTTTGAGAAGGATCATGTGCCCTTGACAGCAGTCCGATGGGACGGACAGTTTGTGTGAAGACAGACATCCCCGGGCCACGATCGCCACCATCATCATAACGCTGTACTTGATCAGTCTGCCTTAAATACATTGAGCAAAAAGTGAGGCATTCTTTGACAATGTAAGCCTCGACGATCGAACCTTCAGGCCGAGCTCGGTTGCGAACGTACCCTTTTAGGGTCTTCAAAAACCTTTAAACAACCAATGATAACAATTACGATTTTCAATGCATGGCAATTTCACTAATACATAAATAATTAATCAATGGTCAACAACTATTACCTTTCTATCGGGTACATCCATCGTTATTGCACCGGTCCACCAAGTATGGCCTCGTGTGGTAAGTGAACCGATAGATGAACCATCACATCAAAGAAAGCAGGAGGAAAAATCCTCTCCAGCTTGCACAATATTAAAACTATCTGCTCCTCCAATTTTTTCAAATCATCGTGTCTCTGTGTTTTCGAGTAGATGTCTTGGAAAAAGTTGCCTAACTCAAATAATGTTGTACATATATCCTTATTCAGAAAGCCGCGCATGCCAATAGGAAGGATGCGTTGGAAAAGAATGTGGCAATCATGGCTCTTTAAACCAGCTAATTTATCATTTTTCGAGGTTACACACCTCGAGAGGTTCGCCGCATAGCCGTCTGGGTATTTGATCGACTTAAAAAATTCATAAAACCCATCTCTATGTTTTGGTTCTAGAGTGTAAGAGGCACGCGGCTTCAAGCTGGATCCATCGCCCCTCTCCACTAGATGCAACTCTGGCCTGATGCCCATATTTTTCAAATCCTTAGGCGCTTTATCGGTGTCCTTGTTTTTGCCCTTTATGCCCAAAATTGTTCCAACCAAAGATACACAAATGTTCTTCTCAATGTGCATAGGATCAAGGTTGTGTCGGAGTTTTTTGCACTTCCAGTAAGGCCATTCAAATAGGATGCTTTTCTTTGTCCAATTCAGTTCTCCAGAGTCACGCGGTCTTTTGTTATTCTTGCCAAACTTGACCGGCGCTAGTTCTTTTACCTGCTCTAGTACCTTTTGCCCCGGTAAATCCAAAGAATTCTTTTCACGCTCAGGCTGACCGTTGAAGGCCTTGCTTCTACGCCATTGGTGGTTCAGTTCCAAGTATTCTCGATGGCCAATGTACCCAATCTTATCTTTCAACTTCACCCCTAACGAGCAGTCGTTACATGAGGGGCAAGCGTTATAACCTTTAGTGCTCCACCTAGACAAGTTACCATACGCAGGAAAGTCATTTATTGTCCACATCACAGCCGCATGCATTTGAAATGTCTGTTTAGTGGAGGCATCATAAGTCAATACACCATGATCCCACAACTCCTTCAACTCATCAACCAAGGGCCTCAGATATACATCGATATCGTTTCCGGGTGAGTTTGGTCCTGGAATAAGTAATGACATCATCAAGAATGGCTCCTTCATGCACATCCATGGTGGCAAATTATAGGGCATAAGTATGACAGACAACATGCTATAAGAGGTGCTCATGTTACCGAAAGGATTGAATCCATCGGTGGCTAACCCTAGCCTCACATTACGTGTCTCTTGGGCAAACTCTGGATATTTCTTATCAAATTCTTTCCATTCCACTGAATCAGCCGGATGCCGCGCTATCCCATCGTCAACGCGCTTATCACTGTGCCATCTCATCTCTGTGGCTGTCTTCCTTGACATATACAATCTGCGTAACCTCGGTATCAATGGGAAGTAACTGAGCACCTTATGAGGGATCTTTTTTCGCTTGCCATCATTGACCTTGTACCTAGGCTCTTCACATTCTGGACATTTATCCAGTTAAGCATTCTCTTTCCAATACAACACACAATTGTATTTGCAGGCATCTATGTTCTTATATCCCATGCCCAAGTCACATAATAATTTCTTCGCCTCATAAACTGAGGCCGGCACCACATGACCTTCGGGTAAGAAGTCCTTAAAAATCTGCAGAACCTTATCGAGAGACTTGTTGCTACACCCACTTTCTACCTTCACATGCAATATCTTGATGACAAACGATAACAGAGTATCTAAGCTTTTGTATCCTGGGTACAGGCCACGCTGAGAAGCCTTCAACAAACTTTCAAAATCATGCACATCATCCCTCTTTTGAGTATCTTCATCCAAGTTCGTTCCCCTACGATGGTCCTCTATCAACTCATCGTATTCATCATGATTATCTTCTGATTCATCATCGCTCTTATCCGAATCATCGGGTTGAACTATAGGTTCCCCGTTCAATATCCATCGTAGGTATTGGACCATCATTCCATGAATGTGCAAATGAGTTCTCACGGTTACATAGTCTTGCTTCTGATGGTTACAGCCATCGTTACACGGGCAGTTAATCAACACTGCCCCGGGGGAATTCGCCTTTGCAAAATCAATAAATGAGTTCACACCAGCTATGTACTCAGCACTAAATCAATTCTGATAATGTAATATCCAACTCCTGTCCATATCTGACCTAATCACAAGTAATTAGAAATTATAAACAATGGGTCAGTCCTTGTATTCTTATTATTCATGCTATTATTCATGCATTTCTTACCTAATGTAATCAAAATGAACCAGCAGTAGAAAATGCATGGACTGGAGACCCAATGTTGAACATTGGTTAAGGATCTATGCATGAATGTCATAGCTATGTTCAGTTGATAATCTTTTCCTCTAAACTCAGTTTTTGCTTTTCTAGTTATCATGTTATACAAAATGAATTAACTTGCCTCTCTTTTGGATGGTGGTATTTGCAGGTTGATCCATATTGCATCTTTTTGCGACAAGTATCAAACGTCAGAAGATGAATTGAAGAAGACAATGGAGAAAGCTAACAATTTAATTGTTGACATTTTGAAGAAAAAACCACAATTAAAGTGGTTTTTATAGGATTTTTTTATTTTCTTTGTTTTTTTTTTAGAAATAGGGCTTTACCTTACTTGACTCTACAAGTAGAATTGCCAAACAAGCCCTAAAGAGCTCGTGAATCTCCTTTTTTTAGCTTAATTAAGTGGCAACAAATGTATGATCTTCATTATTAAGGTCGTCACTCGAATCTTCCATTGTTGTTGTTGTTGTTGTTCTCTTTCTTCTTTTTATCTTATTTGGCTCCATTTAATCTGAAATTGTATTGTATTTGGTTGAATGTATGATCAATCAAGAGGAGAAAGGAGAAAGGAGAAAGAAAGGTTGACTGTCTACACACTATTGTTGCTAATAGGGATATCCATTGTATGGAATAAATATTTAAAGAGTACTACTCATAATAGAAAGTGTTCTAAAGAAAGTCTTTCCAAACTAGGATTCTTTACTGAAGAGTTCTGTTTCCTTAATGCAAGATTTTCTTCAAGATAGAGAGAGAAGTTAGGGAGATTTTCAAAATTAGGAGGGGCCAATCCATTACATTACTTGTAAGTATCTTTATGCAGAGTACATATAGAGAGTCTTCTGAGGAAAAGTCTTTCCTATTACTAGGAGTCTAGGATGCTCTAGCTAGAATTTTGGAGCAATTTTCTATTTTCCTTACATTGATATCAATTCCATTAACAAGTGAACTCTTCTTATGTATTATTCTTGTGTATGATTCTACTTTTTATTTTTTGGTGCTGGTCATTGACTCTCTGTGCTACTGGCTGGGTTCCTTTCCCAGCATAGTTGGTTTGCCTGTTGTTTCAACTGGTTGGCCCTCCTCCTGTCCTATTTCTTATGGGCTGTTTCTCTTGTTTTTTTTCCCTCTGGTTGTCTTATTTTTTTTCTTGGTTTTCTTAAACCAGTAATTGGTTGTACATTTTGGGGCCTTTTTCTTTAACCCTATTTTTAATTCAATTCACTTTGCAACTCAGCAAATTTTTTTTTTATGTGTATAACTACTCTTTTTTTTTAGTACGGAATTCTTTTATATTTGGGGATCGGCAAATATGAGTGATCTGGTATAGGCCTAAGAAGTGATTGTATAAGCAGCCTCGTAGTATCTATCAGTTGAGACAACCATGCTTTCATAGTCAATTTGTAGCTTCTGTTTTCATTAAAATGTATGTATTGTTCATAGCTATATATTGATCGTTGGCATGACAAGGAAACAAGGCCCCTTACCCCCAGTGGATGGATAATTCTGTTATCCATAAAAAAAAAAAATTGACCTTTACTATACTCGCAATACACTATTTGCTTTAGCAACACCTTTAATTTTTTTAATGGTTGCTTTAGTAACACACAACACTAGCATCTTCATGAATATATGGCAATCTATAAGACTAGCTTGATTGTTCATTTAATGGCCCACCCACTTACAAATCTCAAAGCAAATCTCAAATCCTGAAAACTAACATTTGAGTTCCTAATCTCTCAAAGACAAATCTTAGTTGAAAAACTTGGAAAATGTCCGGCTGGGGTGCTGCCATTGCATCTTCTAGGTGCTACTATAATTTTTTTTTCAAACATAATCGATCAAATACTAACATTCTGTAGGAAGAATTAGGTGGTGGCAAATTCACTGATTGGACAAATTTCTAAAGCAAATTAGGCATCAGTGATAAGTGAAGGGAAGGAGGAAATAATAGAAACAACAGCATTGTTAAAGACATCAAAAGAAAATTATATACAAATCACCATTGGCTGCAATGGTTCTTTCTTCCCTTTCTTCTATAAATTTAGTTCACCATGAATGGGATAGAAGACAAATGAATACCAAACACAATAGTCATCATCATCATCATCAACTTTCAGATATGGAGGAACCATGACAATATGCAGTAAAAAAGAACAATGCTAAGTTGATGATTTTTATGATTGAAGAATCTAACACACAGAGAATCAGGATTCAAGTGAAGAATTCAGCAATACAATAGAAACAGATCAATCAAAGCCATAACTAAAAGAATCTTCGGACCAAGCATTTTTAATATCATATCAATCAGTTCAAACTGAGTCAAATTCATTCCTTCATCCATTAACCCAGAGCTCAATAAGATACCCAAAAAAACTAAAGGCAATCTCATTATAATAGGACCACAGCATAAAACTGTAACACATCGACATTTTTGCAAAACAAAAGGAAGCAAATAATTCAGATTTCAGTAAATAAATGAAAACAAGAGAGAAGAGATGAGAAAGAGAGATAACCTGCAGAGAGGGGAGAGATGCAGAGGCAGCAAACTCCTGCTGGCTTTGGAGAAACGACCGAAGGGGGCACTAGTTTTCTTCAGTGGGATGGGTCTGCGCCTGATAACTGAGATGGGTTTTTGGAGATCGACAAAGATGGGTTTTTTGAGATCAACAGAGATGGAGAGGGTGAGGTCTGCGTGAGTGGTAATGGAGATGATGCCGATGAGGGAATGGAGATGGAGATGAGGGAGAGAGCAGAGAGAGAGAGAGAGATGAGCAGATGAGAGAGAAAAGCCAGATCGAGAGAGAGAGAGAGGAGGGTAGATCGAGAGAGACAGAGAGAGACAGAGCGCCGATCGAGAGAGAGATGAGCAGATGAGAGAGAGAAAAGAGGGAAAAGCCAGAACGAGAGAGAGAGAGAGAGGAGAGCAGATCAAGAGAGACAGAGAGAGAGCGCAGATCCAAAGAGAGATGAGCAGATGAGAGAGACAGAGAGAGAGAGATGAGCAAATGAGGGAAAGTAAAAGAGGGTTTTAGAGCGTCGTTGGCGGGAGAGGGAAACGAGAGAGATGAGCAGATGAGAGAGACAGAGAGAGAGAAAGAGAGAGATGAGCAGATGAGGGAAAAGAAACGAGGGTTTTAGAGCGTCGTTGGCGGGAGAGGGAAACGAGAGAGATGAGCAGATGAGTGAGACAGAGAGAGAAAGATGAGGAGATGAGCAGATGAGGGGGCTTTAGAGGCTTAGAGCGTCGTTGGCGGGAGAGGGAAACGAGAGAGAGAGATGAGCAGATGAGAGAGAGAGATGAGGGGAGGAGCAGATGAGGGAAAAGAAGAGAGGGAAAAGATCATTCATTTTTAATTTTCTTAAACATAAAATTCAGATTTATCGATGTTTTACATAAACGTCGCTAAAAGTTCAAATGAATATTTATTTTACACCTAATAATAAAATTTAACTTTGCCGACGGTTTTTTTTCGTCGGCAAAAAAGAAAAGAAAAATAAATAAATAATAAAATCCTTTTACCGACATTTTTTTTCTTCGGTAAAATAAAAGATAAATAAAAATTACAATATTTTTACCGACGAGAAAAAACGTCAGTAAAATAAAAAATAAAATAAAAAGACTTTTATCAACGAAAAAAAAACGTCGGTGAAACTTATAAAACGTCGCTAAATGTTGATTTTGCCGACGTTTTACAATTCGTCGGTAATAATCTACCCAACAGTGAACTTTACCGACGTTTATTAGTAAAACGTTGGTGAAAATCACATTTTACCGACGTTTTATATAAAACGTCGGTAAAAGGCTAATTTTCACCGACAAAATTATAAAAATGTCGCAAAAAAAACGTGGCTAAAAGTGCAATTTGTTGTAGTGCAATCTCATCAACTTCTATTTCTAAAAAAGCTTGCACACTTCATCTTGCAGATTAGAGCAAGCTACTAGATTACCCATTAATTTGTTGGAGATGGCTGATTTTTGGTTGAAGGGCATGTTGCTTTTTTTTTTCGAATTATGAATTTTGATATATATTTTTTATTGTTGATATTTTGAACATTATTGTTGTGTTGAATATTGTGTTCTTCACTTATTGTTTTATTAGAAATCTAGGTACATATTGTTTGTGAATGGGTTATTGTAAAATTTTTTGAGTTATTGTTGTTGTGTTCAATAATATTTTGTAATTTGAATATGTATAAATTTAATTTTAGGAGTTTATTGTAGAAATGAATATTTTTAATACAATATTTGATTAAATTAATAGGCAAGCTCAGAAGCTTTGAAAAAAATATCATTTGAACAATAAACTAAAACTCATCCACATAAATAAATATTTCAAATTTAATTTGTCCATATAAATAGCTATTTTAAATTAATTATTTATATGTGAAAAATTCACTATTCACAAACTTTAAAGAAAATTAGCAAAACTTGAAATCAAATAATAATAATAATAATAATAATAATTTTGACTTTAAAAGATAATCCAAACTCTTTGGCAATTAACAAACAGCTTAAATTAGCAAACCCCCCAAATTATTTATCTTTAACAAACTACTAAATTAATTATTAAATTAATTCGATAACACTCTTCCAAAATAAAAATTACAAATAATTCTTACTTTTGCGTAATTCAGTCCAATATTTATCACTTGGGCCCAATCTAATTTCACTCCAATATATATATATATATATTATATGCTTAATCTCAAGTCATTATTAAATTATTTTAAGAAAACTCCTTACAAATAACAATTGAAGCTAATTTACTTGGGCCCAATCATTAATCTTATATTTACTACTTAGGCCCGCTCTAATCCAATATATGTTTGGGGCCTAATCCAATCCAATATATTACTTTGGCTAATCCAATCCAAATTTAAATCTAATCCACAAAAAAAATCAAGAATGGGAAGTTTAAAATTATCTGTAACAAATTAGTATTAAATTACTTTAATAAAAGTCTTCAAAAATATCAATTAAGAATAATTATTTCTCGGGCTCAATCATTTATCTAATATCCATTACTTGGACCCAATCCAATCCAATGTACTTAGAATCCAATCAAATATTTATTACTTGGGCTCAATCCAATCTAATCCAATCCAAATCCAAATTCAAATCCTTTAGATACTAGATAAACCAATAACAAACAATAACAGTTATAAACAAATTAGAAAACAAAGTGACATGACTAAAATTAGAAAGCTATAGTTATTATTTAAGTATGTTAAATATTAGGTTAATTAATGGTACAAACAAACTTACAATTGCTATAAATGGTTTTATATTTTAAGATTTCATTGGTTGTGAACCTTCCACTGCAACTTTTATTCATTTGCATGCATTAGTGAAACTTAGACCCATTTGAGAATTGCGTACGACATCTGTTCGGTAATCCTTGACGCGACGGATTGGGTCTTTGACTAAATTCGTTATTCTTGTGATGTACATTCGAACTTTGTCGTATGAGATTCTTGAATTGTCCAGTTCGGACAGTTTGAGAATGTAATTATCCATCTTATACTCAATAGCTCATGCAAGTCTGATGTTAGATAGAGTTTTGGTTGATGTCCCATTGTTCTCTGGGTACATACATAGGTACTACTGATGTTGTATTAGTGTCGTGTACTTGAAGGACCACGCGAACATGCTACCGAAATCTTGTCTGACTAGGGGACGACGCATTCAAGTTGTTGAGTGCAAGTTGGATCGTGCATTCTCGAATGGGATAGGACCAACCACCCTATAGTAAGGAGTATACTGTTTATGGATAGGTGACTTGCATGATGCACGGTACATTGGACTAATTGTACTTGCTCATTTTAGATTTCCACAGAAATAGTTACCGAGATGGACAAGAGTTGGATTGATTTACCGAATGGGATGTCTAGGGAATACATGGAGGGGATTGACCAGTTCATGGAATTTACCAATGGGTTTGACAATGATTTCATTAGTTGTCCATGCAGAAAATGTGTGAATCGGTATTATTACAGAAGAGAGTTTGTCCAAGAGCATTTGATTTTGAACGGATTCTTAAAGCAGTACAAGAATTGGATAAGACATGGAGAAGAGTATGTTTCCTGTTGCAGAGAGGAAAGATATGAAATTGAAGTGGATGATATGTCAGAGACTGATCCGATGATCGCGATGCTAAATGATATCACTTAGGGTTGGCACCCAAATACACAAGCTGTGAGACTAAGGGGGTGGGTGGGAGTAATCCTCACTCCGGTGCCGATGAAGAAGCCTTGGGATATTTTGAAATTCTAGACAATGCACAGACAGAATTGTATCCTGGATGCAAGGACTTCAGTAAATTGTCATTTATTGTTGAGTTGTTACATTTGAAGGCATTGAATCAGTGGTCTGACACATCCTTCGATATGCTCCTCCAGTTGTTACATTGAGTGCTCCCATCCAGTGCAAAACTTGCTGAGTCCTACTATTAGGCTCGAAAGTTAACTGAAAATTTAGGCTTCACATATGAGACTTTGGATGCATCTCCAAACAATTGTATGTTGTTTAGGAATGAGAATACCCATCTTTATACGTGCATTGTGTGTCAGACTTTGAGATGGAAGAAGGACGGGGTTGGTTACAATCGTCAGAATAGTTCTACAAGTGTTATCAATCGTGGCAAACTTGTGGCAGCAAAGCAAATGAGATATTTCCCACTTAAGCTAAGGCTGAAGAGGCTTTTTATGTCATCAAATATTTCTAAACTGATGAGATGGCATGCCGAGAATAGCAGGGACAATGGTAAGTTAACCCATTCAGCAGATTCCCTAGCATGGAAAGACTTCGATCGGAGGAATCCAGACTTTGCCTTGGATTGTTGCAGTGTGCGGCTCGGTTTGGCTGTAGATGGTTTTAGTCCATTCAGATCCATGACTGGGGCAAATCACTGTACGTGACCAGTTGTTTTAGTACCTTATAATTGAAAGTCCTTGGGATCCTAACCCTAGAGGGGGGGGGGGGGGTGGTGAATAGGGTGAGCTACAATTGTGACCAATTTAAGACAATTTTAACTCTTTAACAAAAACTAGCACATGTGATGATTAATCAAACAATATGCGGAAGCTAATAAACACAATCACCACAAAAGCAAGCACCACAACACCAAGGTTTATAGTGGTTCGGCCTCAATGCCTACATCCACTACCGGCTTGTGATCTAATCACCCCACCGGATTTCCACTATTTATGCTTTTTACTAGGCTAAGCAATAACCCTTACAAAGTTGTTTTTCTAGGCTAAACAACAACCTCTCAATGTGCTTTTCTAGGCTAAGCAATAACCTTTACAAGATGCTTTTCTTAGGCTAAGCAATAACATTTACACAATGCTTTTCTTAGGCTAAGCAATAACCTTTACAAATAAAGATTTCTCTAAGAAGGTGTCTTTACAAAAGATCACTCTAAGAGATACAAATTAAGCACAATGTATTTGCCTCTAAAATAGGCGGATATGAAAGTGAATAACAAACTCACACAAACACTAAATGAATACAAATGTGTATGCTCATGATGTGTGTGTGTGATAACTTCAATCAAGTTTAAAAAGAAAGCTCAATCAAATATATGCTTAAAGCATTTCAAAGTTTAAAGCTCATGAAAGATTTGATTGAAGTCTAATGCAAATCACATGTATGAAAATCAACTTGTTAATGACAAGAAAATCAAAGACTCACAAGTTGTATGAAAATGACTAACTTAGAACATGTGATGCATGTGCAATGTTGTTTTCAAAACCAAATGAATTTTACTAATGTTTAAATGAATGAAAACAACAAGTAATGTTTCAACCAAGAAAAAGAATCATGCTATATAAAAGGAATCAAAGATTTAGACTAAGCATGATTAAGAAAGTTTTAAAAACTACTTGGATGAGAACAAAGTGAAGAATCCAATCTTAATTAGATCAAAGATTGAGAGAAGAATGGATTCATCACATCATAGTTATCATGCTCAAAATCATTTACCAATAACTTAAACAAAGCATGTAAACTATGATTAAGAGAGGTAGAGCTTACTTAGAGATTTAACTTCATTAATCCAAGCTTTAGCTCACCAAATGACTCTTTGGTCTCTCTTAGTTCATCCCCTTTGTCTTGTCTCAAAGCTCCTCAAAAGAGTCTTCAAAATCTCCAACCATTGACAAAGGAAAGAACTCATTTTTATAGCAAAAAGTGCCCAACGGCTAGTTCTCGGTCGACCTGCAAACAGGTCTCGGTCGACCGGGATCACACAACGGTCATATTTCTGACCGTTGGTTTAGCAGGGCAACTTTCTGCCTGCAGTGTTCTCGGTCGACCGGGACCACTAGGCCAGTCGACCGGCGACACTGCCGGGACCAAAAAATCCACTTTTGCAAATTAAAAAGATTTTCTTTGTGGAACTCTTTGGGCCAGTAAATCAAGCTAGAATACATGTTTTAAATCATTCTAAGGGGTTTAAAAATATGAAACAAAAAAAGCCTAAAATGATTCAAAAGTTTAAAACCAAAGGCTAGCTTGATTTCTAAAACTCTTTTCAAAATCAAATGCATCCAAGTTTTAAAAGCAAATCATGCATAAATTGAAACTTTTACAAATCTAAAAAGCAATGCATGAATAATACAAGATTTCAAGTTTTTATAAATCAATGCATATGTGTGTGAATCAAATGATGCTTGAATGATTATGCATCCATCAAATTGCAATCTACAAAATTCCTAACAATAATCTCCCGCCATGGATGTGTATGAAGCAACCTTTTCTGATCCTATTCACACTTATTGATGGACCAAGAGGATCAGGGGACAAGATTGGTGTATATATGCAACCTTTGATTGATGAATTGAATGAATTATGGGCTAATGGTCTGATGACATTTGATGCCAAAGGCAATGAAATGTTTAAACTCCGCGCCGCATTATTGTGGACAATCAACGACTTCCCAGCGTACGCTAACTTGTCGGGTTGGAGTACAAAGGGAGAGTTTGCATGTCCTTACTGCAATCAGGAGAAGAAGTTAACTTGGTTGAAGCATGGCAGAAAATGGGTATACACGGGTCATAGACGTTTTCTACCTCCATTGCATATGTTTAGGAGGGACAAAGTGTCATTTGATGGCACTCAAGAATATGGTCCATCACCTCGAACAATGACGGGTGTAAGGTCCGCGACCTTACTGGGTCAATTGGGCCCAATAGCAGGCCCGTTGACCCGTTTATTTTATTATTATTATTAATAATTGTATTGTTAGATATTTAAGTCAGTTTAGGCCTTGAGTGAGTTTCTTTTAGTGTTAGAATAGTGTCTGCAAAGTTTTGTTTGATTCCGAGTTCGTTTGATCCTAGCAGGGGGTGGTTTGCAATTTAGGGAAAATTGAGTGTTTTTTGAAAAAAAAATCCTATTACCATGATTTTGGGTTCGTTGGAAATGTCTCGTCGCGCTGATCATTTTTGTCTCTTCGCTCGTCGCAATCCGACGATCAGAAACACTTCAAGTGGTCCATTCCTTCACCGTACCCACTTAAAGGGTAATTGAGTCTTTTACTCCCTCTCTTCTTCTTAAAGTAGGGATTAACCCTAATCTTTTAACTCATTCTCTACAATGAAAGCTACATCAGCCCATCTTCTTCCTCTTCTCTTCTCAAGCCCAGAACTCTACCCGGGGGTGATCACCTCCGCAAATCGAATTGCTTATCTTCATCCTCTCGATCTCCTCTTTCCACTGATACTGGTTTGGTAAGCTTTCCCTCACCCTCATCTTTTCAATCATCTTCTCTTTTGTTTAGATTAGGTTGGATCTTGACCTTTTTCCTTTCTTTTTTCTTCTCGGTGTTCTAGATTGCGTTTGGTTGGGTTAGATTCGTCGTTTATGCGGTAGAAGGTTTCTCCTCGAGTTTTCCCCAATTTTCAATCTTCTTCTTCGTTGAGGCAAGTGGATTTGCATTGTATATTTGAGCATGCGTGTATGTTTTCTATTGATTAGCTGTGTTTTCTTATTAGATTTTCCTAATTCCAAGCCTGATTTTGGATTAACATGCTAGATTAGGTTTTGGGGGATTTGGGTTGGTTTAATTTTTAATTGGTAATCCTATGATGTTTCTAATTTGTTAGAATGGATGTAAAATTGATGAGAATGGATTTTTGGGAGAGCAGGAGGCTCAGATTCGTGCAGGTTATAATGCTTGTGAAGGCTAGTTGAAGAAATAGGGTGAATTCAAACGTCTGGGGAGAGTTTCTGCCTCCAGGTGTCCGTTTCGGGCATCCGGACGCCAGAAAAACCCACAGAGGCATGTAAAACGGACTATTTTGGAACGCCCATAACTTTTAATTCGCCCGTCGGATTTGGACATGTAATATACCGTTGGAAAGCCCTCAAAATGTATAATCCAACGGTTCTAATTTCGCTACGATTTTAGATCGGGAAGTGATGTAAATACTTGGATTATTGCCTCAGCTCATATTTTTATTGAAACTGAGACCGGTAACCTAGGTTTGGGCCTTAGATGTTGGAAACCATGAACTTACTCTCACATGACCATTATGGGGTTTAAAATCAAAGTACGTGGCTTGGTATGTTTCGGTTAGGTGTCTAGGTATTCGTGTATTAAACATGAGGTAACCGAATGCGTATGGAATTAAATTAATGGATGCTTAACATGATTGTACACCAAGGGATTTGCTTAGAAGCATCGTTGATCCAATTCCACATGTACTCCGTTAGAACATGTAGGATACATGGATGACACCACTTGCCTAGGGTTGGCTTGTAATTCCTCCTTGACTTGTTTAATTGTATATGTTGTAATTGTACCTTGTATACTCTCTCGGCATAATACACGTAATTAATTATGAAACATAATCCCTTGTAGAATTAGGACTTGGACCTGACTTAGAATGTACCTTAGGACCCCGTGTTATGTAATTTATAAACATGGCTGGCTAGACTAAAGGGATTATCATGTGATTGGATTTGTCTTGTATTGACTTGAATGAGATAATCCCTATGAACATGTTGTGTATATTGAGCTAGTCGGACTTGCTTGTCTTGGTTTCCTCATGTCAACACCACTTTATTATTATTTGCATGTCATGACCAACTGCAATTTGGGGTATTATTGATGGACCAGTTCTCGGACATTGGGGTGGGCAGTCGACTTTGGACGGCGTCCATGGAGTTGAATAGTTGGCATCGGGCTTGGACCGTGCTACTATTCCCAGGACCGAGAGCTTGGATCCCCCTGGAGTCGGACTTTGGTATTAGTAGTCCGGGTAGGATTGTTACTGGTACCCCGGGAGGTGGCTTGGACATCCTCGGAGTCTCCCTCTTGATTATTGCATTGCATTGTTTGGACAGTGGTTATTGCTAGTATGTTAGGATTTCTTGTTATTGTTTCCGGTTATTTATTCATGCTTTATGCCTAGCTTCGATTCCTTGTATTCTCTTGATTATCATGCCTGTCATTACTCTTATACTTGATGCATGTCTTGATTATCTATATCTTGCTTATCTATTGCTCAACATGTCGTTGACTCTATTCCTTGGTGTGCAGACACCTCAGGTGAGTACTACTATGAGGAGCAGGCAGGTGAGGAGATCCTAGAGGATCTCCAACCAGCTGAGGATGAACGAGAGTGGCGTGCCGATGACGTAGAGTAGCGTCATTGATCCTGGCACGAGAGAGATTCATTGGGATTTCTTTATATTCTTTTATTCTTTATCTCTCGTTGAAACTTTCACTATTGACTTATTTATTGTTTTAAATGGCCTTGATTAGTGGGATGGCAATTGCAATAAATTAATTTCTTTGTTTAAGTTTTATTTAATTCCTGGTGCAACTTTAACTATTAATGAGATTTGTTATTCATTGCTTTGGAATTTAATATGCCTCAAATTGTATGAATTCCGCAGTTTTATATTACTTGAGGTTTGAAATGCAATATCTTCACAGCGGACTTATGATCCTGGGGCCTAAAGGGCAAAAGTTTTAATTTACCCTAAATTTCACTCCCCGAATCCGGTTTATTCTCTAATCGGGTTCGGGGAGCTTGACAACGGGAGTCAAATTGTTGTCACAGCTAGAGCAGGAGTGAATACGTACTGTGTATGATTTTCAGGATTTACTGGCCCCCCCGCTACCTTTTATTCCCCGTGCAAATAGAAGGCGAAGTCATAATTGGAAGAAAAAAAAGTATTTTCTATGATCTACCATACTGGAAAGATAACTTACTCAGACATAACTTGGATGTTATGCACGCCGTGAAGAATGTCTGTGATAATATATTATGGACCATTCTCGGTGTTCAGGGGAAGTCGAATGATGGTGTCAATGCACGCCGTGACTTGGAAGAAATGGGCTTGAGAAAACCGTTGCACTTGCAACTGAGAGAGTCCAACAAGGCATACATGCCTCCCGCGCAATACACGATGAGTAAAGATGAGAAAGATTTCTTCCTCTCTATTCTAAAGGGTGTCAAGGTTCCTGACGGGTATTGTTCGAATATCGCTAAGCATGTGAACATGAAATGAAGAACATTACAAGGTTTGAAGAGTCATGACAACAGTTACTGCTTATCTCCATATGAAATTGTTTGCATAAGAATGTTGTAGCACTGTTGATTGAAGTTAGTAACTTCTTCAGACAACTGTGTTCTAGAGTTCACTGAATAGATGAATTGAATGGTCTACAAGAGAGGAGTGTTGTGACATTGTGTCATCTAGAAAAAAATTTCCTCCTTATTTTTCGATGTCATGGCTCACTTGACCATACACTTAACCAATGAAGCCCTGCTTGGCGGCTCCGTCCAATTCAGATGGATGTATCCGATCGAGATGTACATGAACACATTGAAGATGTATGTTCGTAATAGAGCTCATCTAGAGGCATCAATAGCTAAGCGGTATTTGATGGATGAGTGCACCAATTTCTGCGCAGCATATCTTAATGATAAAATCGAAACAAAGTTAACTAGGCCCTCGCGGATTAATGATGGTCCAGTTGGGGAGGGCACACCCATTTGATCTCAATAATATTGAGTGGATTCAAGTTCACCCATCTGTTGTGGCTTTGACTCAGTTAGTTATCACTCATTCATAAGAGTAACTTGTCAATTTTTTGCCTAAATTATCATACTTGTCATTAACACGTGTTATGCATCGCAGGACACACATCGATGAGCTCAAATGGGACATGCCTCGTGCTACAGAGAATCAAATTCATCAGTCCCACTATCGGTCATTTCATGAATGGTTCAAGAATCACGTACGTATTCAATCATTAGGAGTAGTTTCACTTGTTCCTATCATATTACTTTCATGTAGTGATATTCAATGATTACATGCATTGCGTAGGTGTGTAACTTATGAAGAACCAACGATCCTAATTTGACCGATGGAATGAACCAGTTAGCTGATGGTCCCTTTATAACGGCCCGAAGTTACACAACTTGTGATGTCAACAGTTTTCGATTTCGCATCAAGGATGTAGATGAGAAATGAGCGACACAAAATAGTGGGCTCGGTTGTCCATCTGTCGATGCTGGTTACTACTATGGCCGGTTGAAGGATATTGTTGAAGTTGTATACAATCAGGGGTTAAAATTTCTATTGTTTAAGTGTGATTGGGTGGATCCCATCCGAGGGGTGAAAACAGATAATTACTAGTTTACATTGGTAAATTTTAACAATTTGTTACATCGTGATGATCGAATAAGTGCCAAACCCTACGTACTTTCCTCAATGGCGGAGCAAGTTTACTATGTCAGAGATCCGAAAGATCCTAACTGGCAGGTTGCGGTTAAAATGTCAAGCAGTGGAGTGTATCAGATTGAATGTGATGAGCCATATATTGATGCATTCGCCCAACAAGTTCTTAACCAGAATGCAGTTGTTCAACGTGATGAAGATGTTAATTGGGTTCGGGAAACCATTGAAGGAGATACAGTTGACTTACATGACCAGTGAACGGTTGGGAACTAATTCACCGATGTTAAATTTCAGTGTAAATAATTTGTAAATGTTAATTTCAATTATCTCGTTAAATTAATTTATCTTACAAACATTTGAACAGATATGTTAGGACGAAAGAGGAGAGATTGTCCGCGGACGATGGACGAGCTGCTGCGCCAGGCCCAAGCCAGTATGCCATCTTGGGACCCTAGACCTACACAGGGTGCCGCCTAGCCTAGTTCGATGGCCCCACCGAGTAGGCCATCAACCTCTCATCCGAGTCCATCGACTTCCGGGCCGAGGCCATTGCCCTCCAGACAGAGTCCATCGACCCATTCACCGATCGTCGTCGCGCTGCCCCCGATTGATCAACCATCCCCATCCACCCCAATGGGGGCTTCGGCATCGACTACTTCAGCTTCACCGTCTCGGCTTGCATCAGCCGATACACAGACCGGTATAAGTTTATTTAATTAAAACATTTTTAATTCTAGCAATTTTTTTTTCAATTTTAATTAGAATATCTCTAATTTGAATAGATTCTATGAGCACGAGCCCATCTTCCAGCAGGGGGAGAGGCCCTACTAGATGGATCCGGACGTGGAATTCCGATCATCCCATTGACGTAGAGTTTTATGAGACATACCATCCGGTGGGTCCGCATGCTCGCCAGCTCATCAGCCATTTGGGACATATGGTCCAGATCCATATGCATTCCCTTTGACTACACTTGATTGGGAGGCATTTTCGGTGGAGACATTAGATCATATCTAGAAGCAGGTTAAGGTAATAATTTAACATTTCTTCGGAGGATGTGTCAATTTAAACCATAACTTAATGAAAATTTATTTGTCATTTTCAGGACAATTTGAGGGCATGTCCTGAGCTCTTCCAGTCAGTTTGCATGTCAAAGTGCCGGAAGATGCGAAAAGATCATAAAAATAAAATGAAGATGCAGCACTGGAAGTCACATTAGGATGCCTCCGACGTACTTGAGCGAGTTCCGAAGGGCGTTTTCCTGGATCAGTGGACTCAGCTTGTCCGGTACTAGACGAGCGAGGAGGCAAATGTGAGAAACTTGTTATTTTTTTATTTTAAAAATTTACTATTGACCACGTAACTAACAAAAATTAACTAATAAATATTGAAAACAGAAAGAGGCAGCTACGAATGCGCGGAACCGACAAATGCAAGGTCCCGCACACAGGTTGGGGACTCGACACATCACCCAGGTCCGCTATGAGGTAAAAAGTTAGATCGTACATGTAATTTATATTTTTTTTTCATTTTGTATGATATTATACTAATAATAAAACTCTCCACCAAATAGTTGCGTTCTGAGGGCGGTCCGGTCGACGAGATGTCCGTCTAGATGCGTTCTCGAGATCCTCGCCACCCGGAGGTTGCAGCTATCTTCGTAAGTTTTTATATTGAACTGCTTAAATTATCTGTCTATTACTATGTCTTGTTATGCATGATAATATATTAAATGAATCAACTACGCAGGCCCAGTTTCAGTCATGCCCGGAGGCGTTGCCCGAGGAGGAGGAGCGCAGTTTGCCATTGTGGAGGGATGAGATATTCCACTCCGTCGTTGGCCGAGACGGGCACGGATACACGTTCACGTATGGGACAAGCATTCTTGCACATCGCGCGAGCGGAGTCATCCGATGCTAGCTCCTCCCAAGGCTTACGCCTCCGTACAAATGAGGAGGTCGAGGAGTTGCTGCAGTCCATGAAGGCATTGATCAAAGAGGAGGTGACAAATGAGGTGAGGGCAGAGATGAGTGTTAGGAATTCTCTAGATTGCAATTTGATGGATGCATTTCATTCTAGCATCATTTGATTTACACACTTGCATTGGTTTTAATAAACTTGAAATCTTGTTTTATTCATGCATTGCTTTTAAGATTTTTAAAAGTATTGATTTATGCATGATTTGTTTTTTAATCTTGGATGCATTTGATTTAGAAAAGAGTTTTCAAGAAATCAAGCAAGCCTTTGTTTTAAAAGTTTTGAATCTTTTTAGGCTTTTTATGTCATGTTTTAAAAACCATTAGAATCTTTAAAACATGTTTTCCTAGCTTGATTTAGTTGCCAAAAGGTCCCCCAAAGAAATAACTTTGAAATGGCAAAAGTTGCATTTTTTGTCAAAGGGAGGCTGTCCCGGCAGTGTTGCCGGTCGACCGAGAGGCAGGTCTCGGTCGACCGAGACAACTGGAGGTAAAATCTGCAGTTTTGAACTGAAACCTCCAACGGTCAGAAATCTGACCGTTGTGCCTTCCCGGTCGACCGAGACCTCTTTGTCGGTCGACCGAGGACTAGCCGTTGGCAACTTTTTGCTATAAATATGAGTTCTTTCCCTTGCCAAAAGTTGAAAATTTTTAACCCCTCCTTGAGAGGATTTGAGGCATATCAAAAGGGAAAAGAACCAAGGGATGAAGGGGATGATTAGGAAAGCTAAAGCTTGGATTAATGAAGTTAAACCACCAAGTAGGCTCTTCCTTCCTTAATCATATGTTTTCATGCTTTTGTTTTATTTTTGGTAAATCATTTCTAGCATGTTAAACTATGCTTGTGTTGTGTCCTTAACATGTGTTATGTTTTGAGTTGATTTATTGTTTTGGATACAACACCATATGATTCAATCCAAGTAGTACTTGAATTGGTAAATCAAAGTAGATCATGTTAATGAAAGAAACTTGGTAAATCATATGTAACATGATTCCTATACTTGGTTGAATCTTTGGTTGTTGTTTTCCATCATAAGAAAATCACTTTCAAAAGTATCTTATGTTTTGGATTCAACTTCTTTACAAATCATATGTTTTCATGTTTTGGTTTATCATTGGTAAATCTTGTAACATGTTAACCTATGATATGTTGTATCCTTAGCATGTGTTATATTTTGAATAGATCTATTGTTTTGGATACATCACCATTGATTCATCAAAGTAGTACTTTATCTTTGGTAAATCTAAGTAGATCATGTTAATGAAATATGTAACATGATTCATATACTTTGTTGAATCATTGGTTGTTGTTTTTCCATCATAAGAAAATCTCCTTCAAATGTATCTTATGTTTTGGATTCAACATCATTACAAATCATATGTGTATTATTGTTTTAATGCTTCACAACTTGCCTTACTTTGATTGGTAAATCTTTTTCAAGTTGTCCTTATAATTACATATGATTTGTCCCCTCTTTTCAATCAAATCTATTTTTATGTTTTGAGCTTCATTGATGATTTGATTGACATCCCTATGCATCACATGTTTAGAGCTAATCCATTTCATACAACTTGTGTATCTTTGACATCATTAACAAGTTGTTACTTTTAACATGTGATTGCATTTTTCCTCAATCATAAATGTTTTATAAGCTAAAACTTTCAAAAGCCTTAGGCTTACATTTATGAACTTTCATTTTCAAAATGATTGAGGATCACACACACACACTTCATTTGTTTTCATCTTTGCATTCATAGTGTGAGTGTGTATTTGTATTTCACTTCCATATCCGCCTATTTAAGAGGCAATGTAATGAGCTTAAATGAATCTCCATCAAGTGTATGTTAGACACTAATTTAGTGAGATAACCAACCTTGTGGTTGAAGAGGTTATTGCTTAGCCTATAAAAGCATAATGGATAGGTTGATGTTAAGCCTTGAAAAACATCAATGTAAAGGTTATTGCTAAGCCTTGGAAAGCATATTGTAAAGGTTATTGCTTAGCCTATTGAAAAGCATAAATAGTGGAAATCCGGTGGGGTGTTGGATCACAAGCCGGTAGTGGATGTAGGCATTGAGGCCGAACCACTATAAATACCTGTGTGATGGTGCTTGCTTTGTGGTGATTGCTTATATTAGCTTCCGCATTTTGTTTGATAATCATCACTTGTGACTAGTTTGTTTTAAAGAAGTTAAAATCGTTAAAATTGGTCATAAAAGAAGCTCACCCTATTCCCCCCCCCCCTCTAGGGTTCGGATCCCCATGAACTTTCACTTGGTATCAGAGCGGGTTACTCCATTTTAGGGCTTAACAACCCGGAGTTGATCCTTGCTAGATTTGAACCCTAGTGTTGTATTTATTGCATATCTTTTTAAAGATTTCCACTATGATTGAAAATGATATTTCCCTAGCCTCATTGCACCACTCTAAGACTTTTCCAAGTTATATCTTCTAGAGTTGGTGAGTCCTCAAAGTGTTCTCTCATGGACAACCTTTTCAAGGCTTTAGGTGAATTTTCAAAGGTAGACTATTTGAGTAACCTTAGGCCTTGATACCCCTAGACCAACCTATGCTTTTTAGTTATATCTTTTTGTTGGTCATGTTACATTTGCATTTTGTTTCTTTAAAGTCACATCTTTTAAAATGCAATGTTTCTTTGTGATCATTTGATTTTGTCTTCATGATCTTTTAAGTTATATCTCATGGTTTTCAAAATCCTTTGATTGCAATTCTTTCATGATGGATTTGCATGTTGTTCATTTAGTAATATCTCTTGTTGTGCATATCTATTCATGATCAATTGATTGTGATTACAAATGCTTTCATAGCTAGTTTTTCATGATCAATTGATGTTGGAAAATCATTTGATGATTGTCATAGTTATATCCTTTTTGGAAATCAAATGATTTGAAGCAACTTTAGTTTTCCATTGATTTACAAGTTATATCTTTTGATATGGAAAATTTGTAAGTGTCTATTGTTTTTACAAATTGAAAACTTTACAATAGTACACTTCTTGTTTTTCAAAATCACTTGCTCTTAATTCTATAAATGATCCTTTGTTGGAATTTCATACATTGAAGTGATTTGAGAAACTTTGGAAAATGTTCTAAGCTTTATTAGTTATATTTATAGAAGCATTTTCCTTGAATTTATTTCCTTGTGCCTAATTATGATCGTATCTTTTGAAAGGAAATAATTTTTACAAACAATTTGCATCTTTGCTCTTTAAGTTACATTCTTTATGCAAATTGATTTTGTTGTCTTACATTGCATGGTTGGATATGGTTTCATTGATTTGCATGTTTGTGCCTATTTTGATATATAGTTTCATTAATGCAAATTAATGAGTGTTTATGTGCTTTATAGTAAAATCTTGTATTTGAGCTGTTTAAGTGCATTTGTGATTTAATGTGCTAAGTTCTTTTGGTATAAACCACATATCCTTTTCCATTGCATTGTAAGCTTAGTACATTTGCTAAGAGTGGAGATGTTACATGATAGATTGATCCTTTTAACTTCATACCTTCTTGTGCCTAAATAGTAATATTCTTTTTAATGATTGGTATGAGTTAGATCTTGAGTGTTGATTGATCCTCTCTATGCAAATGTCAAATTGTTCTATGTATGGTGGTGTTACTCATTACATTTGTAGAAACCATACTAGAACTAAAATCCATCCTCTATGCACTCAAGTCATATCTTTTTGGATGGTTATGATGTTGATTCATGTATTGTCTCTAAGTTATAACATCCTTATACATGTTTCAACTTCATAGTAGTGATCTTGATCATATGAAACTCTTTGAAATCCATTTCTCATATTTCTATGTGTTTGATGGATAACTTAGATGTTGAATTCATATGATTTTGACACTTTGTAAATTGCATGCATTACATAGTAATACCCTTTTGCATTGCAATTTATCTTGTTCATCACTATGCTCAATAGTTATATCTTCAAAAGTGATGAATATGCATTTATGATGCTTGATGGAATTTTGTCACATTCTTGCTCTTTATCATGTTATCAAATTCAATTGGATTCAATTGGTATAATGTTTGATTGATTTGATTTCTTGTGAATGTGATAAACATTGTGTGCATTGGATTGAACTTGATAAGTAATATGATTGTTCCATGTCACACACCATTAGCATCATAATGTTCATGTTGCCACCTCTCTTTTGCTCTTATAGGTATATCTCATGACCACCATGTTTATGTATTCATAATCTTGGTTGGTTATTAGTTGAGGTTGGCTTCATGTTTGAATTTCATTTCACTCAATTTGCACTTTAATAAGTCATATTTATTGATTGAATGAAATGATTTTCAAAATCTTACATAGCATATGATTTTCATAAGTTAAATTAGTTAATGCTATGTTTGAGTAAACCCCATATCATGGATAGCTCTAATTTGGATTTCTCTTGATAGTTATACTTTTAAATCCATTTTAGAGTGATTGATTTATTAAGTCATATCCTAAATCTCAATTGGTATTCTTTGTTTGTCCAATTGATATCCATGATTGCTTTTCTCTTTTGACCTAGCTCTCTTTTGGCAATTTGATCATATTGTGCTTTATAGTTATATGAATCTAATCCTTTCCTTGAAGTTGACCCTCACTTGGTTAAACCATCTACTTCTTGAATCTAATAGTTATATCTTGTCAAAAGGTTGACAAAAGAAGAGAATGGATTGAGGGGGAGTGTAAACCTTCATAGGAAGAATTAGTTTTGATCAAATTCACCCTTGGATTGTTTTTGAACCCTTAGAGATAACTTCCTCACATGATAGCCTGTTATGTATTTCAATTTCGATTTCAATTGTTAACAGGTGCTACTAATGGTATTTTCCTTGTTTCATGTGTGTAGGTACCTTTGCAATTTAATGGCAAAGGGGGAGAAATTATGCAAGTTCTCAAAAGGGTGAAGAGAAAGTCCAAGCTTCCAAAGGGGAGAGTTGTGTATGATCTTCTACAAGGAGAGAGAATACATACCTTGCCAAAGGGAGAAAGAGGCATGGTCAAAGGGGGAGAGCAAATAGAAGAAAGAAAGCTTGGAAGCTAAAGAAGATGCTTGGATAAAGAGAGAAAGAAGAAAGAAAGCTTGAAGGTTGATCAAGCTCCAAGCATCATGTAGATTGAAGTCCAAGAGCCCAAGCTTTGAGAAAAAGCATCCAAGAAGATTTCAAGCCTTGTCCAGCTGAGGGGGAGCTGAAGACTAAGTGTGTATTGTCAGTGGTGAGTGTGTTGCCATCAAATTGCAAAGGGGGAGATTGTTAGGAATTCTCTAGATTGCAATTTGATGGATGCATTTCATTCTAGCATCATTTGATTTACACACTTGCATTGGTTTTAATAAACTTGAAATCTTGTTTTATTCATGCATTGCTTTTAAGATTTTTAAAAGTATTGATTTATGCATGATTTGTTTTTTAATCTTGGATGCATTTGATTTAGAAAAGAGTTTTCAAGAAATCAAGCAAGCCTTTTTTTTAAAAGTTTTGAATCTTTTTAGGCTTTTTATGTCATGTTTTAAAAACCATTAGAATCTTTAAAACATGTTTTCCTAGCTTGATTTAGTTGCCAAAAGGTCCCCCAAAGAAATAACTTTGAAATGGCAAAAGTTGCATTTTTTGTCAAAGGGAGGCTGTCCCGGCAGTGTTGCCGGTCGACCGAGAGGCAGGTCTCGGTCGACCGAGACAACTGGAGGTAAAATCTGCAGTTTTGAACTGAAACCTCCAACGGTCAGAAATCTGACCGTTGTGCCTTCCCGGTCGACCGAGACCTCTTTGTCGGTCGACCGAGGACTAGCCGTTGGCAACTTTTTGCTATAAATATGAGTTCTTTCCCTTGCCAAAAGTTGAAAATTTTTAACCCCTCCTTGAGAGGATTTGAGGCATATCAAAAGGGAAAAGAACCAAGGGATGAAGGGGATGATTAGGAAAGCTAAAGCTTGGATTAATGAAGTTAAACCACCAAGTAGGCTCTTCCTTCCTTAATCATATGTTTTCATGCTTTTGTTTTATTTTTGGTAAATCATTTCTAGCATGTTAAACTATGCTTGTGTTGTGTCCTTAACATGTGTTATGTTTTGAGTTGATTTATTGTTTTGGATACAACACCATATGATTCAATCCAAGTAGTACTTGAATTGGTAAATCAAAGTAGATCATGTTAATGAAAGAAACTTGGTAAATCATATGTAACATGATTCCTATACTTGGTTGAATCTTTGGTTGTTGTTTTCCATCATAAGAAAATCACTTTCAAAAGTATCTTATGTTTTGGATTCAACTTCTTTACAAATCATATGTTTTCATGTTTTGGTTTATCATTGGTAAATCTTGTAACATGTTAACCTATGATATGTTGTATCCTTAGCATGTGTTATATTTTGAATAGATCTATTGTTTTGGATACATCACCATTGATTCATCAAAGTAGTACTTTATCTTTGGTAAATCTAAGTAGATCATGTTAATGAAATATGTAACATGATTCATATACTTTGTTGAATCATTGGTTGTTGTTTTTCCATCATAAGAAAATCTCCTTCAAATGTATCTTATGTTTTGGATTCAACATCATTACAAATCATATGTGTATTATTGTTTTAATGCTTCACAACTTGCCTTACTTTGATTGGTAAATCTTTTTCAAGTTGTCCTTATAATTACATATGATTTGTCCCCTCTTTTCAATCAAATCTATTTTTATGTTTTGAGCTTCATTGATGATTTGATTGACATCCCTATGCATCACATGTTTAGAGCTAATCCATTTCATACAACTTGTGTATCTTTGAAATCATTAACAAGTTGTTACTTTTAACATGTGATTGCATTTTTCCTCAATCATAAATGTTTTATAAGCTAAAACTTTCAAAAGCCTTAGGCTTACATTTATGAACTTTCATTTTCAAAATGATTGAGGATCACACACACACACTTCATTTGTTTTCATCTTTGCATTCATAGTGTGAGTGTGTATTTGTATTTCACTTCCATATCCGCCTATTTAAGAGGCAATGTAATGAGCTTAAATGAATCTCCATCAAGTGTATGTTAGACACTAATTTAGTGAGATAACCAACCTTGTGGTTGAAGAGGTTATTGCTTAGCCTATAAAAGCATAATGGATAGGTTGATGTTAAGCCTTGAAAAACATCAATGTAAAGGTTATTGCTAAGCCTTGGAAAGCATATTGTAAAGGTTATTGCTTAGCCTATTGAAAAGCATAAATAGTGGAAATCCGGTGGGGTGTTGGATCACAAGCCGGTAGTGGATGTAGGCATTGAGGCCGAACCACTATAAATACCTGTGTGATGGTGCTTGCTTTGTGGTGATTGCTTATATTAGCTTCCGCATTTTGTTTGATAATCATCACTTGTGACTAGTTTGTTTTAAAGAAGTTAAAATCGTTAAAATTGGTCATAAAAGAAGCTCACCCTATTCCCCCCCCCCTCTAGGGTTCGGATCCCCATGGACTTTCAATGAGGGCCGAGTTGAGAGCGGAGTTGGCAAAGCTGAAGGCTCATGTATCACAGAGTCGTGGCCGGCTCGCTTCAGACCCACCACCCACTACTCAGGTTAGTAAGAAAACATTTTGTACGTTTAAATTGTCAATTAGGTCATTGATGTGTCAATATTTATGTTTTTTTATTTTTTTTAATTGTATAATAAATAATTACAGGCACCTGACGCTGGCAGCGGCCACAGGGCGAGACATGACTCAGTTGGAGAGGGCAGTCGTGATCTAGAAGGTTCGACTGATCCTAACCAGGTATAATTATTTTTTTTAATTCAAGATTTCAACATGTATAGAAATTTTTTAAGTTGTGTTAGAAATTTATAGATTTTGAAACTTAAAAAGTTAGAAACTTAGAAAGTTCAAACGGATTGCTCGTAAAGTTGAAACATATGTTTAACTTAAAACTTAGAAAATTAGCCTCCGAATGCCCAAACCGAGCAAACGGGCTCCAATGCCAGTGAAACTGGATGGGCACGAGCCCATACTCATTCCTGACTTGCCAGAGCTGACGGCTCGAGATTTTGACTCCCGGATTGCTAGGTTTAACTTAAAACGTTAACTTAAAACATAAAGAAATTAACCTTCGAGCGCCCAAACAGAGTAAACGAGCTCCGGTGCCCGTGAAACTGGACGGGCATGAGCCCATACTCATTCCTGACTTGCCAGAACTGACGGCTCGAAATTCTGACTCCCGAATTGCTCGTAAAGTTGAAACGTAGGTTTAACTTAAAATGTTAACTTAAAACTTAGAAAATTAGCCTCCGAGCGCCCAAACCAAGCAAACGGGCTCCGGTGCCCGTGAAATTGGACAGGCACGAGCCTATAGTCATTCCTGACTTACCGGAACTAATGGTTCAAGATTTCGACTCCCGGATTGCTCTTAAAGTTGAAACGTAGGTTTAACATAAAACGTTAACTTAAAACTTAGAAAATTAACCTCTGAATGCCCAAACTGAGCAAACTGGCTTCTGTGCTTGTGAAACTGGACGGACACAAGCCCATAGTCATTCCTGACTTGCCGAAACTGACGGATTGAGATTTTGACTCCCGGATTGCTCGTAAAGTTGAAACGTATGTTTAACTTAAAACTTAGAAAATTAGCCTCCGAGCGCCCAAACCGAGCAAACGGGCTTTAGTGCCTGTGAAACTGGAAGGGCACGAGTCCATACTCATTCCTGACTTGTCGGAACTGACGGCTCGAGATTCCAACTCCCGGATTGCCCATAAAGTTGAAACATAAGTTTAACTTATAACTTAGAAAATTAGCCTTCGAGCGCCCAAACTGAGCAAACGGGCTCTGGTACCCATGAAACTGGACGGGCACGAGTCCATACTCATTCCTGACTTATCGGAACTGACGGCTCGAGATCCCGACTCCCGGATTGCCCATAAATTTGAAACATAGGTTTAACTTAAAACGTTAACTTAAAACTTGAAAAATTAGCCTTCGAGCGCCCAAACCGAGCAAACAGTCTCCGGTGCCTGTGAAACTGGACGGGCACGAGCCTAAAGTCAATCCTGACTTGTCGAAACTGACGGCTCGAGATTCCGACTCCCGGATTGCTCGTAAAGTTGAAACATAGGTTTAACTTTCAAAATTTTAATTTTAATACTTAATTTTTTTTTATTTACTATATATTGCCACTTTTTATAATTAATTATTAATATTTATTTCCCTTTTTGTCTTCAGGTTTGGGAGCATCGGATCGATCACGGCACCCTGCTCATACAATATGTTTATTTTTGTTTTTTTTTCTAGAATTGTAATGAATATAATTTGTTGAAACTTTTGTAATGTTTTGAATATCATTAATATAAGATTTTTTCTGTTATTAGTATTTTTAACTGATTGTAGTAGTTGTATATAATATATTCAGGTACAGGTATAAAAAGCAGGAACAAAATTGGGAAATTAGCGAAAAATATAAAAAAATTATAGGCTAAAGGCGGCCGCAAAAGGTATTAAAATTTAAAAAAAAAACTATTAGTGACCACCTTTTTTAGCTTTAGTGACAGCATTGGCAGCCGCTAAAAGTTTTGGCTCACCATTTTCTTGTTCGTCGCTAAGCCGTCGCAAAAAATATTTGCGGCCGCCACGTGGCGGTAGCTAAATTTATTGTGTCACTCTCTTGACCGTCGGTGAACCGTCGCTAAAGGGTATTAGCGACCGCCTCATCACTTTTAGCGACGGTTTTTGGCGGCCACTAATACCCCTTTTCTACTAGTGTTGGGCCCTTCATCAGATGACCCACCAATCTTGCCCCCTTTGATGATAGGGTAGTTTCATAACAAGGAGGGCCATTTTGTTAAGAATCTGTAATTCATGTACTAAAGCAAATGTGTAGTTTGCTTAGACACCCTAAGTGCAGACCATGATCTGTTGATCCATAATACTGTTGATATTGTGAACCCTCCATTAGTGGACTGTCCAAATTCTAGATTAGAATGCTTGAGCCATCAATTCCTAAAAGCTCACCAAAAACATATTGTTGATTTAGACATTCTGGAATTCTTCCAAAAAACTTTTGAATTACATCAGTCATAGGGATGCTCATGGGCTGTGCTTGCCCGAGCCTGATTGTAGTCGAACTCATTTTGGATTTAGTTCAGGCCGTGGTTTTCGTACTTGGGCCCAGCCGAGATCTAAAATCTGGACCCGTTTAATAGTTGGGCCATGTTGAATTTAGTGATTGGAAACTCAAAGCTCAGTTCCGCTCAAGTAAGTAGTGCTTGTAAATTGGGGACTTCTTTTCCCAAACAAGTGATAGGAAGCCTAAATAATTGATAGAAAGCGCAGAATGGTTGACTCAATGGCTTGGAATGAGCTCGACATTTTTAAGGTGGGCTAGACTTAGGCCAGGCACTTAAGACCATGTCGGGCTTGGGCCTACCCAGCCTGATCCAACCCTTGAGTACCCCTAATAAATCATCAGCTTATGTCAATTCTAATACAACAAACTTTCAGAAAGATGAAAAGGTTCACTCGTTCATATATGAATCTTTTGATTACTCTAAACTTGCAATCCAGTTTCTTTTTAATCTTCAGCTTGAGACTAGCAGCTGCAAGCAATGGCCTACATTCATCCATCTTATGCTTAAGTTCAAAACTCATTATAGAATAATTAATACAAAATCTACAAACATTGTCCTTGATTGTTGCACAGCTGGTTAAAGACATGAATTTGTGAGTGACAGTCCCCAAATAAAAAGAAAGAAAGAAATGTAATCTATAGACATCTGTAAATAATCTTATCTTTCATTCAATTATACATACTTCACATAACATCTTAAACAACAGGAGTTATCAGGTGCGCCTAGTGCGCATGAGACCCATGTGATGGCCATTCGACTGGACCACACACACCTTTATTTAGGTAATCACACTAATAATGGGGCGATTTTCAACCATAGGACTCCTCCACGGCTGCTGCGTGAGGGAATTCCAGTCCCTACCATTCTGAGGTGTTTGTGCAACTCATTTAGCCGCAAAAATCAGGGGGAGAAAATCTGCCATTTCCACATTACCATTTGGTTTTGGCCATGTTTTATGTGCTAGAGGGGATCCGGATTCTTATCTATATAGCAAAGTTGGATCAGTGCCACGGAAGAGGAAACTCCCTGTTACTAACTAATGAACAAATGCACCTACCTTTACTAAACTAAACAGGGTATATTGAAAATCGTGCACTGCTCACATGCCGGGCTCTGTGGGTGAAAAAGAGCATATAGAAGTAAGAGAAAGAGATGCATTGTGATAATAAAGGTCTAACAAGAAATGTCAGGCACCATGGTGAATACCAAAATGTTGTATATCTGGCAATGGAGAGATTTTATAGATAGGTTTCTATATCACTCTTTTCTTGTAAGTGTTTCCACAACATCCACACATGTTGTAGACATCTACCATCTATTCATAATACATTTTCAAGCCTATGGCTTGCGAATTGCAATGCAGACTTCTGATTCCTATGAAAGCTCGGAAAATAAACAAAGTACTGTTGTAAAAAGAAGAAAGACCAAGAGAGAATATTAGAGGGAGGAGAAAGAGAGTTTTCTATTATCTCATTATATGTGTACAAATACAATAGGGAGATGTTTATTTATAGGCAAAGTAGTCACATAATAGAGAAACCCTAAACTTAACCCTAACTCATCTTAAGTGGGCATCCACCCAAGATCCATATCTTATAACACTCCCCCTTGGATGACCACCATTCAATGACAATTGCCTCATTAAAAACCTTGCTAAGGAAAACCCAGTGGGAAAAAACCAAAGCGAAGGGAAAAAGATTACAACATTCTTCAAAATCATTGAACTGGTGTTGGACGTGCATAATGCTGCCTCGTTAAAACTTTAACTAGGAAAACCCAGTGGTATAAAACCTAGAGAAGGAAAAAGAGTACAGCGCACAAATGTCCACAGGTAGCATACTTCAGGATGCTCCCTGATAAACAACTCCCCCTGATGATAATAACCATTTTACATAGTTTGATTATGGACTCTGCGCATGCCAATCTCATATACAAACTTCTGAAATACTAATTTTGGCAAAGATTTTGTAAACAGGTCAGCCAGATTGTTACTCGAACGAACTTGCTTGACTTCAATTTCATTGTTCTTCTGAAGTTCATGAGTGAAGGACTTCGGTGCTATATGTTTAGTCTTGTCTCCTTTAATGAAACCTTCTCGATTCTGTCTTATGCATGCTTCATTATCTTCATAGATAATGTTTGGAATACCTGCAATAGGAGGCAATTGACAAGAACTACGAACATGCTGAATCAGAGATTTTAGCCATACACATTCCCTACTGGCTTCATAAAGAGCCAAAATCTCAGCATGGTTGGAGGAAGTAGCTACCAAAGTCTGTTTTGTAGAACGCCAAGAAATGGCGGCATTACAATTTAAAAACACATAATCTGTCTGTGATCGACCCTTATGAGGATCAGAGAGATAACCTGAATCTGCATATCCTACTAAATTGGAGTCTTTATGATCGTAAGCATAAAATATTCCCAAATCAGTTGTTCCACGCAGATATCGTAGGATGTGTTTAATACCAATCCAGTGCCTTTGAGTTGGTGCGGAGCTATACCTCGCAAGTAGATTCACAGAAAATGCAATATCAGGTCTAGTGCATTGTGCCAAGTACATCAAGGCTCCAACAGCACTTAGGTATGGTACTTCGGGACCCAATACCTTTTCATTTTCCTCGATGGGACGGTATGGATCTTTCTTTATATCAAGAGACCGGACAACCATAGGGGTGCTGTTAGGAATTTTGTAGATTGCAATTTGATGGATGCATAATCATTCTAGCATCATTTGATTTACACACATATGCATTGATTTTTAAAGACTTGAAATCTTGTTTTATTCATGCATTGTTTTTAAGAGTTGTAAAAGTTTTGATTTATGCATGATTTGCTTTTAAAACTTGGATGCATTTGTTTTTGGAAAAAGTTTTAGAAATCAAGCTAGCCCTTGTTTTTAAAGTTTTGAATCATTTTAGGCTTTTTATGTTTCATGTTTTTAAACCTCTTAGAATGATTTAAAACATGTATTCAAGCTTGGTTTAATGGCCCAAAATGTTCCACAAAGAAAATCTTTCAAACATGCAAAAGTGGATTTTTGGTGTCCCGGCAGTGTCGCCGGTCGACCGGCCCAGGGGTCCCGGTCGACCGGGAACACTGCAGGCAGAAAATGCCCTGGCGCCTCCAACGGTCAGAAATATGACCGTTGTGTGATCCCGGTCGACCGAGACCTGTTTGCAGGTCGACCGAGGACTAGCCGTTGGGCACTTTTTGCTATAAATATGAGTTCTTTCCTTTGCCAAAAGTAGGGAATTTTAAGCCCCTCCTTGAGAGGTTTTGAGGCATATTCAAGGGAAAAGAACCAAGGGATGAAGGGGAGCATTAGGAAAGCTAAAGCTTGGATTAATGAAGTTAAATCACCAAGTAGGCTTTACTTTCCTTAATCATATGTTTTCATGCTTTTTTTTATTTTTGGTAAATCATTTGTAGCATGATAAACTATGTTTGTGTTGTGTCCTTAACATGTTTTATGTTTTGAATTGATTTATTGTTTTGGATACATCACCATTGATTCAATCCAAGTAGTATTTAATCTTTGGTAAATCTAAGTAGATCATGTTAATGAAAGAACCTTTGAAATTATATGTAACATGATTCCTTTACTTGGTTGAATCTTTGGTTGTTGTTTTCCATCATAAGAAAATCACTTTCAAAACTATCTTATGCTTTGGACTCAACTTCTTTTCAAATCATATGTTTTCATGTTTTGTTTTATCATTGGTAAATCTTTAGTAACATGATAAACTATGATGTGTTGTATCCTTAGCATGTTTTATACTTTGAATAGATCTATTGTTTTGGATGCATCACCATTTGATTCAATCCAAGTAGTACTTTATCTTTGGTAAATCTAAGTAGATCATGTTAATGAAATATGTAACATGATTCATATACTTGGTTGAATCTTTGGTTGTTGTTTTTCATCATAAGAAAATCTCTTTCAAATGTATCTTATGTTTTGGATTCAACATCTTTACAAATCATATGTGTATTATTGTTTTAAAGTTTCAAAACTTGCCTTACTTTGATAGGTATATCTCTTTCAAGTTGTATTTATAATTACATGTGATTTGTCCCCTCTTTTCAATCAAATCTATTTTTATGTTTTGAGCTTCATTGTTGATTTGATTGACATCCCTATGCATCACATGTTTAGAGCTAATTAATTTCATACAACTTGTGTAACTTTGATATCATTAACAAGTTGTTACTTTTAACATGTGATTGCATTACTTCCTCAATCATAAATGTTTTATGAGCTAAAACTTTCAAAAGCCTTAGGCTTACATTTATGAGCTTTCATTTTCAAAATGATTGAGGACCACACACACACACTTCATGTACTTTCATCTTTGCATTCATAGTGTGAGTGTGTATTAGTTTTTCACTTCCATATCCGTCTAATTAAGAGGCATTGTAATGAGCTTGATAGAATCTCCATCAAGTGTTTATAGACACTATATTAGAGAGATAACCAACCTTGTGGTTGAAGAGGTTATTGCTTAGCCTATAAAAGCATAATGTATAGGTTGATGTTAAGCCTTGAAAAACATCAATGTAAAGGCTATTGCTTAGCCTTGGAAAGCATATTGTAAAGGTTATTGCTTAGCCTATTGAAAAGCATAAATAGTGGAAATCCGGTGGGGTGTTGGATCACAAGCCGGTAGTGGATGTAGGCATTGAGGCCGAACCACTATAAATACTTGTGTGATGGTGTTTGCTTTGTGGTGATTCTTTTGTTAGCTTCCGCATCTTGTATGATTAATCATCACATGTGACTAGTTTGTTTTAAAGAAGTTAAAATTGATTAAAATTGGTCATAAATGAAGCTCACCCTATTCACCCCCCCTCTAGGGTTCGGATCCCATGGACTTACAATTGGTATCAGAGCAGGTTACTCCATTTTAGGGCTTAACAACCCGGAGTTGATCCTTGCTAGATTAGAACCCTAGTGTTGTGATTTTTTGCATATCTTTTTGAAGATTTCCACTTTGTTTGAAAATGAAATTTCCCCTAGTTTCTTTGCACCACTCTAAGTCTTTTTCAAGTTATATCTTCAAGAGTTGGTGAGTCCTCAAAGTGATCTCTCAAGGACATCCTTTTCAAGACCTTAGGTGAATCTTCATTGGTACACTTTTAGACTAACCTTTAGGCCCTGATCCCCCTAGACCAACCTATTCTTTTTAGTTATATCTATTTGTTGGTCATGTTACATTTGCATTTTGTTTCTTTATAGTCACATCTTTTAAAATGCAATGTTTCCTTGTGATCATTTGATTTTGTCTTCATGATCTTTTAAAGTTATATCTCATGGTTTTCAAAATCCTTTGATTGCAATTTTTTCATGATGGATTTGCATTTTGTTCATTTAGTCACATCTCTTGTAGTGCATATCTATTCATGATCAATTGATTGTGATTACAAAAGCTTTGATAGCTAGTTTTTTCATGATCAATTGATGTTGTAAAATCATTTGATGTTTGTCATGGTTAGATCCTTTTTGTAAATCAAATGATTTGAAGCTATTTAAGTTTTCCATTGAGTTTTCAAAGTTATATCTCTTGGTATGGAAAATATGTGTTCAATTTATAATTGTACACTTCTTGTTTTTCAAATTCACTTGCTCTTAATTCTATAAATGATTCTTTGTTGGAATTTCATATATTAAAGTGATTTGAGAAACTTTGGAAAATGTTCTAAGCTTTGTTGGTTGTATTTATAGAAGCATTTTCCTTGAATTTATTTCCTTGTGCCTAATTATGATTATATCATTTGAAAGGAAATAATTTTTACAAACAATTTGCATCTTTGCTCTTTTAGTTACATTCTTTATGCAAATTGGTTTTTGATGACTTACATTGCATGGTTGGATATGGTTTCATTGATTTGCATGGTTGTGCCTATTTTGGTATATATTCTCATTAATGCATTTTGATGATTGTTTATGTGCTTTATAGTAAAATCTTGTTTTTGAGCTCTTTAAGTACATATATGATTTTATGTGCTAAGTTCATTTGGTTTAAACCTCATATCCATTTTCCATTGCATTGTAAGCTTTGTACATTTGCTAAGAGTGGAGATGTTGCATGATAGATTGCTACCTTTAACCTCATACCTTCTTGTGATTACAAAGTTATATTTTTATTGATGATATGGTATGAGTTAGATCTTGAGTGTTGATTGATCCTCTCTATGCAAATGTCAAGTTGTTCTATGTATGGTTGTGTTATTTATTATATTTGTAGAAACCATACTAGAACTAAAATCCATCCTCTATGCTTTCTAGTCATTTTTTTTTTGGATGGTTATGATGTTGATTCATGTATTTTCTCTAAGTGATATCATCCTTATACATGTTTCAACTTCATAGTAGTGATCTTGATCATATGAAACTCTTTGAAATCCATTCCTCATATTTCTATATGTTTGATGGATATCTTAGATGTTGAATTCATATGATTTTGACACTTTGGAAATTGCATGCATTACAAAGTTATATTCTTTTGCATTGCAATTTACATTGTTCATCACTATGCTCTTTAGTCATATCTTTATAAGTGATGAATAACCATTTATGATGCTTGATGGAATTTTGTGTTTGTCACATCCTTGCTCTTTTTCATGTTGTCAAATTCAATTGGTTTCAATTGGTAAAATTTTCGATTGATTTGATTTCTTGTGAATGTGATAGACCATGTGTGCATTGGTTTGAACTTGATAGTTATATATTTGTTCCATGTCACACTCCATTAGCATCATAATGTTCATGTTGCCACCTCTTTTGCTCATATAGGTATATCTCATGACCACCTTGTTTATGTGTTCATAATATTGGTTGGTTATTAGTTGAGGTTGGCTTCATGCTTGAATTTCATTTCACTCATTCTTGCACATTAATAGTCATATTTATTGATTGAATGAAATGATTTTCAAAACCTTCATATGCTTTCCTTAGTTAGATTATTTGATGCTATGATTAATAAACCCCATATCATGGATAGCTCTAATTTGGATTTTTCGTAATAGTTATACTTTTAAATCCATTTTAGAGTGATTGTGTTAAATAGTCTTATCCTTAAATCTCAATTGGTATTCTTTATTTTTCCAATTGGTATCCATGATTGCTTTTCTCTTTTGACCTTGCTTTCTTTTGGCAATTTGATCATATGAGCTTTATAGTTAAATGAATCTAATCATTTCCTTGAAGTTGACCCTCATTTGGTTAAACCATCTACTTTTTGAACCAAATAGTTATATCTTGTCAAAAGTTTGACAAAAGAAGAGAATGGATTGAGGGGGAGTGTAAACCTTCATAGGAAGTATTAGTTTTGATCAAATTGACTCTTGGATTGCCTTTGAGCCCTTAGAGATAACTTCCATACATGATAGCCTGTTATGATTATCACTTTCGATTTCCTTTGTTAACAGGTGCTACTAAAGGCATTTTCCTTGTTTCATGTGTGTAGGTACCTTTGCAATTTAATGGCAAAGGGGGAGAAAGTATTCAAGTTCTCAAAGGGTGAAGAGAATGTCCAAGCTTCCTAAGGGGAGGTTTTGTATGGTCTTCTACAAGGGGAGAGAATACATACCTTGCCAAAGGGAGAAAGAGGCATGGTCAAAGGGGGAGAGCTAATAGAAGAAAGAAAGCTTGGAAGCTAAAGAAGATGCTTGGCTAAAGAAAGAAAGATTGAAGAATGATCAAGCTCCAAGCATCATTAAGAATGAAGAAAAGAGCCCAAGCTAAGAGAAGCATCCAAGAAGATTTCAAGCATTGTCCAGCTGAGGGGGAGCTGAAGACTAAGTGTGTAATCTCAGTGGTGAGTGTGTTTGCCATCAAATTGCAAAGGGGGAGATTGTTAGGAATTTTGTAGATTGCAATTTGATGGATGCATAATCATTCTAGCATCATTTGATTTACACACATATGCATTGATTTTTACACATATGCATTGATTTTTAAAGACTTGAAATCTTGTTTTATTCATGCATTGTTTTTAAGAGTTGTAAAAGTTTTGATTTATGCATGATTTGCTTTTAAAACTTGGATGCATTTGTTTTTGGAAAAAGTTTTAGAAATCAAGCTAGCCCTTGTTTTTAAAGTTTTGAATCATTTTAGGCTTTTTATGTTTCATGTTTTTAAACCTCTTAGAATGATTTAAAACATGTATTCAAGCTTGGTTTAATGGCCCAAAATGTTCCACAAAGAAAATCTTTCAAACATGCAAAAGTGGATTTTTGGTGTCCCGGCAGTGTCGCCGGTCGACCGGCCCAGGGGTCCCGGTCGACCGGGAACACTGCAGGCAGAAAATGCCCTGGCGCCTCCAACGGTCAGAAATATGACCGTTGTGTGATCCCGGTCGACCGAGACCTGTTTGCAGGTCGACCGAGGACTAGCCGTTGGGCACTTTTTGCTATAAATATGAGTTCTTTCCTTTGCCAAAAGTAGGGAATTTTAAGCCCCTCCTTGAGAGGTTTTGAGGCATATTCAAGGGAAAAGAACCAAGGGATGAAGGGGAGCATTAGGAAAGCTAAAGCTTGGATTAATGAAGTTAAATCACCAAGTAGGCTTTACTTTCCTTAATCATATGTTTTCATGCTTTTTTTTATTTTTGGTAAATCATTTGTAGCATGATAAACTATGTTTGTGTTGTGTCCTTAACATGTTTTATGTTTTGAATTGATTTATTGTTTTGGATACATCACCATTGATTCAATCCAAGTAGTATTTAATCTTTGGTAAATCTAAGTAGATCATGTTAATGAAAGAACCTTTGAAATTATATGTAACATGATTCCTTTACTTGGTTGAATCTTTGGTTGTTGTTTTCCATCATAAGAAAATCACTTTCAAAACTATCTTATGCTTTGGACTCAACTTCTTTTCAAATCATATGTTTTCATGTTTTGTTTTATCATTGGTAAATCTTTAGTAACATGATAAACTATGATGTGTTGTATCCTTAGCATGTTTTATACTTTGAATAGATCTATTGTTTTGGATGCATCACCATTTGATTCAATCCAAGTAGTACTTTATCTTTGGTAAATCTAAGTAGATCATGTTAATGAAATATGTAACATGATTCATATACTTGGTTGAATCTTTGGTTGTTGTTTTTCATCATAAGAAAATCTCTTTCAAATGTATCTTATGTTTTGGATTCAACATCTTTACAAATCATATGTGTATTATTGTTTTAAAGTTTCAAAACTTGCCTTACTTTGATAGGTATATCTCTTTCAAGTTGTATTTATAATTACATGTGATTTGTCCCCTCTTTTCAATCAAATCTATTTTTATGTTTTGAGCTTCATTGTTGATTTGATTGACATCCCTATGCATCACATGTTTAGAGCTAATTAATTTCATACAACTTGTGTAACTTTGATATCATTAACAAGTTGTTACTTTTAACATGTGATTGCATTACTTCCTCAATCATAAATGTTTTATGAGCTAAAACTTTCAAAAGCCTTAGGCTTACATTTATGAGCTTTCATTTTCAAAATGATTGAGGACCACACACACACACTTCATGTACTTTCATCTTTGCATTCATAGTGTGAGTGTGTATTAGTTTTTCACTTCCATATCCGTCTAATTAAGAGGCATTGTAATGAGCTTGATAGAATCTCCATCAAGTGTTTATAGACACTATATTAGAGAGATAACCAACCTTGTGGTTGAAGAGGTTATTGCTTAGCCTATAAAAGCATAATGTATAGGTTGATGTTAAGCCTTGAAAAACATCAATGTAAAGGCTATTGCTTAGCCTTGGAAAGCATATTGTAAAGGTTATTGCTTAGCCTATTGAAAAGCATAAATAGTGGAAATCCGGTGGGGTGTTGGATCACAAGCCGGTAGTGGATGTAGGCATTGAGGCCGAACCACTATAAATACTTGTGTGATGGTGTTTGCTTTGTGGTGATTCTTTTGTTAGCTTCCGCATCTTGTATGATTAATCATCACATGTGACTAGTTTGTTTTAAAGAAGTTAAAATTGATTAAAATTGGTCATAAATGAAGCTCACCCTATTCACCCCCCCTCTAGGGTTCGGATCCCATGGACTTACAATTGGTATCAGAGCAGGTTACTCCATTTTAGGGCTTAACAACCCGGAGTTGATCCTTGCTAGATTAGAACCCTAGTGTTGTGATTTTTTGCATATCTTTTTGAAGATTTCCACTTTGTTTGAAAATGAAATTTCCCCTAGTTTCTTTGCACCACTCTAAGTCTTTTTCAAGTTATATCTTCAAGAGTTGGTGAGTCCTCAAAGTGATCTCTCAAGGACATCCTTTTCAAGACCTTAGGTGAATCTTCATTGGTACACTTTTAGACTAACCTTTAGGCCCTGATCCCCCTAGACCAACCTATTCTTTTTAGTTATATCTATTTGTTGGTCATGTTACATTTGCATTTTGTTTCTTTATAGTCACATCTTTTAAAATGCAATGTTTCCTTGTGATCATTTGATTTTGTCTTCATGATCTTTTAAAGTTATATCTCATGGTTTTCAAAATCCTTTGATTGCAATTTTTTCATGATGGATTTGCATTTTGTTCATTTAGTCACATCTCTTGTAGTGCATATCTATTCATGATCAATTGATTGTGATTACAAAAGCTTTGATAGCTAGTTTTTTCATGATCAATTGATGTTGTAAAATCATTTGATGTTTGTCATGGTTAGATCCTTTTTGTAAATCAAATGATTTGAAGCTATTTAAGTTTTCCATTGAGTTTTCAAAGTTATATCTCTTGGTATGGAAAATATGTGTTCAATTTATAATTGTACACTTCTTGTTTTTCAAATTCACTTGCTCTTAATTCTATAAATGATTCTTTGTTGGAATTTCATATATTAAAGTGATTTGAGAAACTTTGGAAAATGTTCTAAGCTTTGTTGGTTGTATTTATAGAAGCATTTTCCTTGAATTTATTTCCTTGTGCCTAATTATGATTATATCATTTGAAAGGAAATAATTTTTACAAACAATTTGCATCTTTGCTCTTTTAGTTACATTCTTTATGCAAATTGGTTTTTGATGACTTACATTGCATGGTTGGATATGGTTTCATTGATTTGCATGGTTGTGCCTATTTTGGTATATATTCTCATTAATGCATTTTGATGATTGTTTATGTGCTTTATAGTAAAATCTTGTTTTTGAGCTCTTTAAGTACATATATGATTTTATGTGCTAAGTTCATTTGGTTTAAACCTCATATCCATTTTCCATTGCATTGTAAGCTTTGTACATTTGCTAAGAGTGGAGATGTTGCATGATAGATTGCTACCTTTAACCTCATACCTTCTTGTGATTACAAAGTTATATTTTTATTGATGATATGGTATGAGTTAGATCTTGAGTGTTGATTGATCCTCTCTATGCAAATGTCAAGTTGTTCTATGTATGGTTGTGTTATTTATTATATTTGTAGAAACCATACTAGAACTAAAATCCATCCTCTATGCTTTCTAGTCATTTTTTTTTTGGATGGTTATGATGTTGATTCATGTATTTTCTCTAAGTGATATCATCCTTATACATGTTTCAACTTCATAGTAGTGATCTTGATCATATGAAACTCTTTGAAATCCATTCCTCATATTTCTATATGTTTGATGGATATCTTAGATGTTGAATTCATATGATTTTGACACTTTGGAAATTGCATGCATTACAAAGTTATATTCTTTTGCATTGCAATTTACATTGTTCATCACTATGCTCTTTAGTCATATCTTTATAAGTGATGAATAACCATTTATGATGCTTGATGGAATTTTGTGTTTGTCACATCCTTGCTCTTTTTCATGTTGTCAAATTCAATTGGTTTCAATTGGTAAAATTTTCGATTGATTTGATTTCTTGTGAATGTGATAGACCATGTGTGCATTGGTTTGAACTTGATAGTTATATATTTGTTCCATGTCACACTCCATTAGCATCATAATGTTCATGTTGCCACCTCTTTTGCTCATATAGGTATATCTCATGACCACCTTGTTTATGTGTTCATAATATTGGTTGGTTATTAGTTGAGGTTGGCTTCATGCTTGAATTTCATTTCACTCATTCTTGCACATTAATAGTCATATTTATTGATTGAATGAAATGATTTTCAAAACCTTCATATGCTTTCCTTAGTTAGATTATTTGATGCTATGATTAATAAACCCCATATCATGGATAGCTCTAATTTGGATTTTTCGTAATAGTTATACTTTTAAATCCATTTTAGAGTGATTGTGTTAAATAGTCTTATCCTTAAATCTCAATTGGTATTCTTTATTTTTCCAATTGGTATCCATGATTGCTTTTCTCTTTTGACCTTGCTTTCTTTTGGCAATTTGATCATATGAGCTTTATAGTTAAATGAATCTAATCATTTCCTTGAAGTTGACCCTCATTTGGTTAAACCATCTACTTTTTGAACCAAATAGTTATATCTTGTCAAAAGTTTGACAAAAGAAGAGAATGGATTGAGGGGGAGTGTAAACCTTCATAGGAAGTATTAGTTTTGATCAAATTGACTCTTGGATTGCCTTTGAGCCCTTAGAGATAACTTCCATACATGATAGCCTGTTATGATTATCACTTTCGATTTCCTTTGTTAACAGGTGCTACTAAAGGCATTTTCCTTGTTTCATGTGTGTAGGTACCTTTGCAATTTAATGGCAAAGGGGGAGAAAGTATTCAAGTTCTCAAAGGGTGAAGAGAATGTCCAAGCTTCCTAAGGGGAGGTTTTGTATGGTCTTCTACAAGGGGAGAGAATACATACCTTGCCAAAGGGAGAAAGAGGCATGGTCAAAGGGGGAGAGCTAATAGAAGAAAGAAAGCTTGGAAGCTAAAGAAGATGCTTGGCTAAAGAAAGAAAGATTGAAGAATGATCAAGCTCCAAGCATCATTAAGAATGAAGAAAAGAGCCCAAGCTAAGAGAAGCATCCAAGAAGATTTCAAGCATTGTCCAGCTGAGGGGGAGCTGAAGACTAAGTGTGTAATCTCAGTGGTGAGTGTGTTTGCCATCAAATTGCAAAGGGGGAGATTGTTAGGAATTTTGTAGATTGCAATTTGATGGATGCATAATCATTCTAGCATCATTTGATTTACACACATATGCATTGATTTTTACACATATGCATTGATTTTTAAAGACTTGAAATCTTGTTTTATTCATGCATTGTTTTTAAGAGTTGTAAAAGTTTTGATTTATGCATGATTTGCTTTTAAAACTTGGATGCATTTGTTTTTGGAAAAAGTTTTAGAAATCAAGCTAGCCCTTGTTTTTAAAGTTTTGAATCATTTTAGGCTTTTTATGTTTCATGTTTTTAAACCTCTTAGAATGATTTAAAACATGTATTCAAGCTTGGTTTAATGGCCCAAAATGTTCCACAAAGAAAATCTTTCAAACATGCAAAAGTGGATTTTTGGTGTCCCGGCAGTGTCGCCGGTCGACCGGCCCAGGGGTCCCGGTCGACCGGGAACACTGCAGGCAGAAAATGCCCTGGCGCCTCCAACGGTCAGAAATATGACCGTTGTGTGATCCCGGTCGACCGAGACCTGTTTGCAGGTCGACCGAGGACTAGCCGTTGGGCACTTTTTGCTATAAATATGAGTTCTTTCCTTTGCCAAAAGTAGGGAATTTTAAGCCCCTCCTTGAGAGGTTTTGAGGCATATTCAAGGGAAAAGAACCAAGGGATGAAGGGGAGCATTAGGAAAGCTAAAGCTTGGATTAATGAAGTTAAATCACCAAGTAGGCTTTACTTTCCTTAATCATATGTTTTCATGCTTTTTTTTATTTTTGGTAAATCATTTGTAGCATGATAAACTATGTTTGTGTTGTGTCCTTAACATGTTTTATGTTTTGAATTGATTTATTGTTTTGGATACATCACCATTGATTCAATCCAAGTAGTATTTAATCTTTGGTAAATCTAAGTAGATCATGTTAATGAAAGAACCTTTGAAATTATATGTAACATGATTCCTTTACTTGGTTGAATCTTTGGTTGTTGTTTTCCATCATAAGAAAATCACTTTCAAAACTATCTTATGCTTTGGACTCAACTTCTTTTCAAATCATATGTTTTCATGTTTTGTTTTATCATTGGTAAATCTTTAGTAACATGATAAACTATGATGTGTTGTATCCTTAGCATGTTTTATACTTTGAATAGATCTATTGTTTTGGATGCATCACCATTTGATTCAATCCAAGTAGTACTTTATCTTTGGTAAATCTAAGTAGATCATGTTAATGAAATATGTAACATGATTCATATACTTGGTTGAATCTTTGGTTGTTGTTTTTCATCATAAGAAAATCTCTTTCAAATGTATCTTATGTTTTGGATTCAACATCTTTACAAATCATATGTGTATTATTGTTTTAAAGTTTCAAAACTTGCCTTACTTTGATAGGTATATCTCTTTCAAGTTGTATTTATAATTACATGTGATTTGTCCCCTCTTTTCAATCAAATCTATTTTTATGTTTTGAGCTTCATTGTTGATTTGATTGACATCCCTATGCATCACATGTTTAGAGCTAATTAATTTCATACAACTTGTGTAACTTTGATATCATTAACAAGTTGTTACTTTTAACATGTGATTGCATTACTTCCTCAATCATAAATGTTTTATGAGCTAAAACTTTCAAAAGCCTTAGGCTTACATTTATGAGCTTTCATTTTCAAAATGATTGAGGACCACACACACACACTTCATGTACTTTCATCTTTGCATTCATAGTGTGAGTGTGTATTAGTTTTTCACTTCCATATCCGTCTAATTAAGAGGCATTGTAATGAGCTTGATAGAATCTCCATCAAGTGTTTATAGACACTATATTAGAGAGATAACCAACCTTGTGGTTGAAGAGGTTATTGCTTAGCCTATAAAAGCATAATGTATAGGTTGATGTTAAGCCTTGAAAAACATCAATGTAAAGGCTATTGCTTAGCCTTGGAAAGCATATTGTAAAGGTTATTGCTTAGCCTATTGAAAAGCATAAATAGTGGAAATCCGGTGGGGTGTTGGATCACAAGCCGGTAGTGGATGTAGGCATTGAGGCCGAACCACTATAAATACTTGTGTGATGGTGTTTGCTTTGTGGTGATTCTTTTGTTAGCTTCCGCATCTTGTATGATTAATCATCACATGTGACTAGTTTGTTTTAAAGAAGTTAAAATTGATTAAAATTGGTCATAAATGAAGCTCACCCTATTCACCCCCCCTCTAGGGTTCGGATCCCATGGACTTACAATTGGTATCAGAGCAGGTTACTCCATTTTAGGGCTTAACAACCCGGAGTTGATCCTTGCTAGATTAGAACCCTAGTGTTGTGATTTTTTGCATATCTTTTTGAAGATTTCCACTTTGTTTGAAAATGAAATTTCCCCTAGTTTCTTTGCACCACTCTAAGTCTTTTTCAAGTTATATCTTCAAGAGTTGGTGAGTCCTCAAAGTGATCTCTCAAGGACATCCTTTTCAAGACCTTAGGTGAATCTTCATTGGTACACTTTTAGACTAACCTTTAGGCCCTGATCCCCCTAGACCAACCTATTCTTTTTAGTTATATCTATTTGTTGGTCATGTTACATTTGCATTTTGTTTCTTTATAGTCACATCTTTTAAAATGCAATGTTTCCTTGTGATCATTTGATTTTGTCTTCATGATCTTTTAAAGTTATATCTCATGGTTTTCAAAATCCTTTGATTGCAATTTTTTCATGATGGATTTGCATTTTGTTCATTTAGTCACATCTCTTGTAGTGCATATCTATTCATGATCAATTGATTGTGATTACAAAAGCTTTGATAGCTAGTTTTTTCATGATCAATTGATGTTGTAAAATCATTTGATGTTTGTCATGGTTAGATCCTTTTTGTAAATCAAATGATTTGAAGCTATTTAAGTTTTCCATTGAGTTTTCAAAGTTATATCTCTTGGTATGGAAAATATGTGTTCAATTTATAATTGTACACTTCTTGTTTTTCAAATTCACTTGCTCTTAATTCTATAAATGATTCTTTGTTGGAATTTCATATATTAAAGTGATTTGAGAAACTTTGGAAAATGTTCTAAGCTTTGTTGGTTGTATTTATAGAAGCATTTTCCTTGAATTTATTTCCTTGTGCCTAATTATGATTATATCATTTGAAAGGAAATAATTTTTACAAACAATTTGCATCTTTGCTCTTTTAGTTACATTCTTTATGCAAATTGGTTTTTGATGACTTACATTGCATGGTTGGATATGGTTTCATTGATTTGCATGGTTGTGCCTATTTTGGTATATATTCTCATTAATGCATTTTGATGATTGTTTATGTGCTTTATAGTAAAATCTTGTTTTTGAGCTCTTTAAGTACATATATGATTTTATGTGCTAAGTTCATTTGGTTTAAACCTCATATCCATTTTCCATTGCATTGTAAGCTTTGTACATTTGCTAAGAGTGGAGATGTTGCATGATAGATTGCTACCTTTAACCTCATACCTTCTTGTGATTACAAAGTTATATTTTTATTGATGATATGGTATGAGTTAGATCTTGAGTGTTGATTGATCCTCTCTATGCAAATGTCAAGTTGTTCTATGTATGGTTGTGTTATTTATTATATTTGTAGAAACCATACTAGAACTAAAATCCATCCTCTATGCTTTCTAGTCATTTTTTTTTTGGATGGTTATGATGTTGATTCATGTATTTTCTCTAAGTGATATCATCCTTATACATGTTTCAACTTCATAGTAGTGATCTTGATCATATGAAACTCTTTGAAATCCATTCCTCATATTTCTATATGTTTGATGGATATCTTAGATGTTGAATTCATATGATTTTGACACTTTGGAAATTGCATGCATTACAAAGTTATATTCTTTTGCATTGCAATTTACATTGTTCATCACTATGCTCTTTAGTCATATCTTTATAAGTGATGAATAACCATTTATGATGCTTGATGGAATTTTGTGTTTGTCACATCCTTGCTCTTTTTCATGTTGTCAAATTCAATTGGTTTCAATTGGTAAAATTTTCGATTGATTTGATTTCTTGTGAATGTGATAGACCATGTGTGCATTGGTTTGAACTTGATAGTTATATATTTGTTCCATGTCACACTCCATTAGCATCATAATGTTCATGTTGCCACCTCTTTTGCTCATATAGGTATATCTCATGACCACCTTGTTTATGTGTTCATAATATTGGTTGGTTATTAGTTGAGGTTGGCTTCATGCTTGAATTTCATTTCACTCATTCTTGCACATTAATAGTCATATTTATTGATTGAATGAAATGATTTTCAAAACCTTCATATGCTTTCCTTAGTTAGATTATTTGATGCTATGATTAATAAACCCCATATCATGGATAGCTCTAATTTGGATTTTTCGTAATAGTTATACTTTTAAATCCATTTTAGAGTGATTGTGTTAAATAGTCTTATCCTTAAATCTCAATTGGTATTCTTTATTTTTCCAATTGGTATCCATGATTGCTTTTCTCTTTTGACCTTGCTTTCTTTTGGCAATTTGATCATATGAGCTTTATAGTTAAATGAATCTAATCATTTCCTTGAAGTTGACCCTCATTTGGTTAAACCATCTACTTTTTGAACCAAATAGTTATATCTTGTCAAAAGTTTGACAAAAGAAGAGAATGGATTGAGGGGGAGTGTAAACCTTCATAGGAAGTATTAGTTTTGATCAAATTGACTCTTGGATTGCCTTTGAGCCCTTAGAGATAACTTCCATACATGATAGCCTGTTATGATTATCACTTTCGATTTCCTTTGTTAACAGGTGCTACTAAAGGCATTTTCCTTGTTTCATGTGTGTAGGTACCTTTGCAATTTAATGGCAAAGGGGGAGAAAGTATTCAAGTTCTCAAAGGGTGAAGAGAATGTCCAAGCTTCCTAAGGGGAGGTTTTGTATGGTCTTCTACAAGGGGAGAGAATACATACCTTGCCAAAGGGAGAAAGAGGCATGGTCAAAGGGGGAGAGCTAATAGAAGAAAGAAAGCTTGGAAGCTAAAGAAGATGCTTGGCTAAAGAAAGAAAGATTGAAGAATGATCAAGCTCCAAGCATCATTAAGAATGAAGAAAAGAGCCCAAGCTAAGAGAAGCATCCAAGAAGATTTCAAGCATTGTCCAGCTGAGGGGGAGCTGAAGACTAAGTGTGTAATCTCAGTGGTGAGTGTGTTTGCCATCAAATTGCAAAGGGGGAGATTGTTAGGAATTTTGTAGATTGCAATTTGATGGATGCATAATCATTCTAGCATCATTTGATTTACACACATATGCATTGATTTTTAAAGACTTGAAATCTTGTTTTATTCATGCATTGTTTTTAAGAGTTGTAAAAGTTTTGATTTATGCATGATTTGCTTTTAAAACTTGGATGCATTTGTTTTTGGAAAAAGTTTTAGAAATCAAGCTAGCCCTTGTTTTTAAAGTTTTGAATCATTTTAGGCTTTTTATGTTTCATGTTTTTAAACCTCTTAGAATGATTTAAAACATGTATTCAAGCTTGGTTTAATGGCCCAAAATGTTCCACAAAGAAAATCTTTCAAACATGCAAAAGTGGATTTTTGGTGTCCCGGCAGTGTCGCCGGTCGACCGGCCCAGGGGTCCCGGTCGACCGGGAACACTGCAGGCAGAAAATGCCCTGGCGCCTCCAACGGTCAGAAATATGACCGTTGTGTGATCCCGGTCGACCGAGACCTGTTTGCAGGTCGACCGAGGACTAGCCGTTGGGCACTTTTTGCTATAAATATGAGTTCTTTCCTTTGCCAAAAGTAGGGAATTTTAAGCCCCTCCTTGAGAGGTTTTGAGGCATATTCAAGGGAAAAGAACCAAGGGATGAAGGGGAGCATTAGGAAAGCTAAAGCTTGGATTAATGAAGTTAAATCACCAAGTAGGCTTTACTTTCCTTAATCATATGTTTTCATGCTTTTTTTTATTTTTGGTAAATCATTTGTAGCATGATAAACTATGTTTGTGTTGTGTCCTTAACATGTTTTATGTTTTGAATTGATTTATTGTTTTGGATACATCACCATTGATTCAATCCAAGTAGTATTTAATCTTTGGTAAATCTAAGTAGATCATGTTAATGAAAGAACCTTTGAAATTATATGTAACATGATTCCTTTACTTGGTTGAATCTTTGGTTGTTGTTTTCCATCATAAGAAAATCACTTTCAAAACTATCTTATGCTTTGGACTCAACTTCTTTTCAAATCATATGTTTTCATGTTTTGTTTTATCATTGGTAAATCTTTAGTAACATGATAAACTATGATGTGTTGTATCCTTAGCATGTTTTATACTTTGAATAGATCTATTGTTTTGGATGCATCACCATTTGATTCAATCCAAGTAGTACTTTATCTTTGGTAAATCTAAGTAGATCATGTTAATGAAATATGTAACATGATTCATATACTTGGTTGAATCTTTGGTTGTTGTTTTTCATCATAAGAAAATCTCTTTCAAATGTATCTTATGTTTTGGATTCAACATCTTTACAAATCATATGTGTATTATTGTTTTAAAGTTTCAAAACTTGCCTTACTTTGATAGGTATATCTCTTTCAAGTTGTATTTATAATTACATGTGATTTGTCCCCTCTTTTCAATCAAATCTATTTTTATGTTTTGAGCTTCATTGTTGATTTGATTGACATCCCTATGCATCACATGTTTAGAGCTAATTAATTTCATACAACTTGTGTAACTTTGATATCATTAACAAGTTGTTACTTTTAACATGTGATTGCATTACTTCCTCAATCATAAATGTTTTATGAGCTAAAACTTTCAAAAGCCTTAGGCTTACATTTATGAGCTTTCATTTTCAAAATGATTGAGGACCACACACACACACTTCATGTACTTTCATCTTTGCATTCATAGTGTGAGTGTGTATTAGTTTTTCACTTCCATATCCGTCTAATTAAGAGGCATTGTAATGAGCTTGATAGAATCTCCATCAAGTGTTTATAGACACTATATTAGAGAGATAACCAACCTTGTGGTTGAAGAGGTTATTGCTTAGCCTATAAAAGCATAATGTATAGGTTGATGTTAAGCCTTGAAAAACATCAATGTAAAGGCTATTGCTTAGCCTTGGAAAGCATATTGTAAAGGTTATTGCTTAGCCTATTGAAAAGCATAAATAGTGGAAATCCGGTGGGGTGTTGGATCACAAGCCGGTAGTGGATGTAGGCATTGAGGCCGAACCACTATAAATACTTGTGTGATGGTGTTTGCTTTGTGGTGATTCTTTTGTTAGCTTCCGCATCTTGTATGATTAATCATCACATGTGACTAGTTTGTTTTAAAGAAGTTAAAATTGATTAAAATTGGTCATAAATGAAGCTCACCCTATTCACCCCCCCTCTAGGGTTCGGATCCCATGGACTTACAATTGGTATCAGAGCAGGTTACTCCATTTTAGGGCTTAACAACCCGGAGTTGATCCTTGCTAGATTAGAACCCTAGTGTTGTGATTTTTTGCATATCTTTTTGAAGATTTCCACTTTGTTTGAAAATGAAATTTCCCCTAGTTTCTTTGCACCACTCTAAGTCTTTTTCAAGTTATATCTTCAAGAGTTGGTGAGTCCTCAAAGTGATCTCTCAAGGACATCCTTTTCAAGACCTTAGGTGAATCTTCATTGGTACACTTTTAGACTAACCTTTAGGCCCTGATCCCCCTAGACCAACCTATTCTTTTTAGTTATATCTATTTGTTGGTCATGTTACATTTGCATTTTGTTTCTTTATAGTCACATCTTTTAAAATGCAATGTTTCCTTGTGATCATTTGATTTTGTCTTCATGATCTTTTAAAGTTATATCTCATGGTTTTCAAAATCCTTTGATTGCAATTTTTTCATGATGGATTTGCATTTTGTTCATTTAGTCACATCTCTTGTAGTGCATATCTATTCATGATCAATTGATTGTGATTACAAAAGCTTTGATAGCTAGTTTTTTCATGATCAATTGATGTTGTAAAATCATTTGATGTTTGTCATGGTTAGATCCTTTTTGTAAATCAAATGATTTGAAGCTATTTAAGTTTTCCATTGAGTTTTCAAAGTTATATCTCTTGGTATGGAAAATATGTGTTCAATTTATAATTGTACACTTCTTGTTTTTCAAATTCACTTGCTCTTAATTCTATAAATGATTCTTTGTTGGAATTTCATATATTAAAGTGATTTGAGAAACTTTGGAAAATGTTCTAAGCTTTGTTGGTTGTATTTATAGAAGCATTTTCCTTGAATTTATTTCCTTGTGCCTAATTATGATTATATCATTTGAAAGGAAATAATTTTTACAAACAATTTGCATCTTTGCTCTTTTAGTTACATTCTTTATGCAAATTGGTTTTTGATGACTTACATTGCATGGTTGGATATGGTTTCATTGATTTGCATGGTTGTGCCTATTTTGGTATATATTCTCATTAATGCATTTTGATGATTGTTTATGTGCTTTATAGTAAAATCTTGTTTTTGAGCTCTTTAAGTACATATATGATTTTATGTGCTAAGTTCATTTGGTTTAAACCTCATATCCATTTTCCATTGCATTGTAAGCTTTGTACATTTGCTAAGAGTGGAGATGTTGCATGATAGATTGCTACCTTTAACCTCATACCTTCTTGTGATTACAAAGTTATATTTTTATTGATGATATGGTATGAGTTAGATCTTGAGTGTTGATTGATCCTCTCTATGCAAATGTCAAGTTGTTCTATGTATGGTTGTGTTATTTATTATATTTGTAGAAACCATACTAGAACTAAAATCCATCCTCTATGCTTTCTAGTCATTTTTTTTTTGGATGGTTATGATGTTGATTCATGTATTTTCTCTAAGTGATATCATCCTTATACATGTTTCAACTTCATAGTAGTGATCTTGATCATATGAAACTCTTTGAAATCCATTCCTCATATTTCTATATGTTTGATGGATATCTTAGATGTTGAATTCATATGATTTTGACACTTTGGAAATTGCATGCATTACAAAGTTATATTCTTTTGCATTGCAATTTACATTGTTCATCACTATGCTCTTTAGTCATATCTTTATAAGTGATGAATAACCATTTATGATGCTTGATGGAATTTTGTGTTTGTCACATCCTTGCTCTTTTTCATGTTGTCAAATTCAATTGGTTTCAATTGGTAAAATTTTCGATTGATTTGATTTCTTGTGAATGTGATAGACCATGTGTGCATTGGTTTGAACTTGATAGTTATATATTTGTTCCATGTCACACTCCATTAGCATCATAATGTTCATGTTGCCACCTCTTTTGCTCATATAGGTATATCTCATGACCACCTTGTTTATGTGTTCATAATATTGGTTGGTTATTAGTTGAGGTTGGCTTCATGCTTGAATTTCATTTCACTCATTCTTGCACATTAATAGTCATATTTATTGATTGAATGAAATGATTTTCAAAACCTTCATATGCTTTCCTTAGTTAGATTATTTGATGCTATGATTAATAAACCCCATATCATGGATAGCTCTAATTTGGATTTTTCGTAATAGTTATACTTTTAAATCCATTTTAGAGTGATTGTGTTAAATAGTCTTATCCTTAAATCTCAATTGGTATTCTTTATTTTTCCAATTGGTATCCATGATTGCTTTTCTCTTTTGACCTTGCTTTCTTTTGGCAATTTGATCATATGAGCTTTATAGTTAAATGAATCTAATCATTTCCTTGAAGTTGACCCTCATTTGGTTAAACCATCTACTTTTTGAACCAAATAGTTATATCTTGTCAAAAGTTTGACAAAAGAAGAGAATGGATTGAGGGGGAGTGTAAACCTTCATAGGAAGTATTAGTTTTGATCAAATTGACTCTTGGATTGCCTTTGAGCCCTTAGAGATAACTTCCATACATGATAGCCTGTTATGATTATCACTTTCGATTTCCTTTGTTAACAGGTGCTACTAAAGGCATTTTCCTTGTTTCATGTGTGTAGGTACCTTTGCAATTTAATGGCAAAGGGGGAGAAAGTATTCAAGTTCTCAAAGGGTGAAGAGAATGTCCAAGCTTCCTAAGGGGAGGTTTTGTATGGTCTTCTACAAGGGGAGAGAATACATACCTTGCCAAAGGGAGAAAGAGGCATGGTCAAAGGGGGAGAGCTAATAGAAGAAAGAAAGCTTGGAAGCTAAAGAAGATGCTTGGCTAAAGAAAGAAAGATTGAAGAATGATCAAGCTCCAAGCATCATTAAGAATGAAGAAAAGAGCCCAAGCTAAGAGAAGCATCCAAGAAGATTTCAAGCATTGTCCAGCTGAGGGGGAGCTGAAGACTAAGTGTGTAATCTCAGTGGTGAGTGTGTTTGCCATCAAATTGCAAAGGGGGAGATTGTTAGGAATTTTGTAGATTGCAATTTGATGGATGCATAATCATTCTAGCATCATTTGATTTACACACATATGCATTGATTTTTAAAGACTTGAAATCTTGTTTTATTCATGCATTGTTTTTAAGAGTTGTAAAAGTTTTGATTTATGCATGATTTGCTTTTAAAACTTGGATGCATTTGTTTTTGGAAAAAGTTTTAGAAATCAAGCTAGCCCTTGTTTTTAAAGTTTTGAATCATTTTAGGCTTTTTATGTTTCATGTTTTTAAACCTCTTAGAATGATTTAAAACATGTATTCAAGCTTGGTTTAATGGCCCAAAATGTTCCACAAAGAAAATCTTTCAAACATGCAAAAGTGGATTTTTGGTGTCCCGGCAGTGTCGCCGGTCGACCGGCCCAGGGGTCCCGGTCGACCGGGAACACTGCAGGCAGAAAATGCCCTGGCGCCTCCAACGGTCAGAAATATGACCGTTGTGTGATCCCGGTCGACCGAGACCTGTTTGCAGGTCGACCGAGGACTAGCCGTTGGGCACTTTTTGCTATAAATATGAGTTCTTTCCTTTGCCAAAAGTAGGGAATTTTAAGCCCCTCCTTGAGAGGTTTTGAGGCATATTCAAGGGAAAAGAACCAAGGGATGAAGGGGAGCATTAGGAAAGCTAAAGCTTGGATTAATGAAGTTAAATCACCAAGTAGGCTTTACTTTCCTTAATCATATGTTTTCATGCTTTTTTTTATTTTTGGTAAATCATTTGTAGCATGATAAACTATGTTTGTGTTGTGTCCTTAACATGTTTTATGTTTTGAATTGATTTATTGTTTTGGATACATCACCATTGATTCAATCCAAGTAGTATTTAATCTTTGGTAAATCTAAGTAGATCATGTTAATGAAAGAACCTTTGAAATTATATGTAACATGATTCCTTTACTTGGTTGAATCTTTGGTTGTTGTTTTCCATCATAAGAAAATCACTTTCAAAACTATCTTATGCTTTGGACTCAACTTCTTTTCAAATCATATGTTTTCATGTTTTGTTTTATCATTGGTAAATCTTTAGTAACATGATAAACTATGATGTGTTGTATCCTTAGCATGTTTTATACTTTGAATAGATCTATTGTTTTGGATGCATCACCATTTGATTCAATCCAAGTAGTACTTTATCTTTGGTAAATCTAAGTAGATCATGTTAATGAAATATGTAACATGATTCATATACTTGGTTGAATCTTTGGTTGTTGTTTTTCATCATAAGAAAATCTCTTTCAAATGTATCTTATGTTTTGGATTCAACATCTTTACAAATCATATGTGTATTATTGTTTTAAAGTTTCAAAACTTGCCTTACTTTGATAGGTATATCTCTTTCAAGTTGTATTTATAATTACATGTGATTTGTCCCCTCTTTTCAATCAAATCTATTTTTATGTTTTGAGCTTCATTGTTGATTTGATTGACATCCCTATGCATCACATGTTTAGAGCTAATTAATTTCATACAACTTGTGTAACTTTGATATCATTAACAAGTTGTTACTTTTAACATGTGATTGCATTACTTCCTCAATCATAAATGTTTTATGAGCTAAAACTTTCAAAAGCCTTAGGCTTACATTTATGAGCTTTCATTTTCAAAATGATTGAGGACCACACACACACACTTCATGTACTTTCATCTTTGCATTCATAGTGTGAGTGTGTATTAGTTTTTCACTTCCATATCCGTCTAATTAAGAGGCATTGTAATGAGCTTGATAGAATCTCCATCAAGTGTTTATAGACACTATATTAGAGAGATAACCAACCTTGTGGTTGAAGAGGTTATTGCTTAGCCTATAAAAGCATAATGTATAGGTTGATGTTAAGCCTTGAAAAACATCAATGTAAAGGCTATTGCTTAGCCTTGGAAAGCATATTGTAAAGGTTATTGCTTAGCCTATTGAAAAGCATAAATAGTGGAAATCCGGTGGGGTGTTGGATCACAAGCCGGTAGTGGATGTAGGCATTGAGGCCGAACCACTATAAATACTTGTGTGATGGTGTTTGCTTTGTGGTGATTCTTTTGTTAGCTTCCGCATCTTGTATGATTAATCATCACATGTGACTAGTTTGTTTTAAAGAAGTTAAAATTGATTAAAATTGGTCATAAATGAAGCTCACCCTATTCACCCCCCCTCTAGGGTTCGGATCCCATGGACTTACAATTGGTATCAGAGCAGGTTACTCCATTTTAGGGCTTAACAACCCGGAGTTGATCCTTGCTAGATTAGAACCCTAGTGTTGTGATTTTTTGCATATCTTTTTGAAGATTTCCACTTTGTTTGAAAATGAAATTTCCCCTAGTTTCTTTGCACCACTCTAAGTCTTTTTCAAGTTATATCTTCAAGAGTTGGTGAGTCCTCAAAGTGATCTCTCAAGGACATCCTTTTCAAGACCTTAGGTGAATCTTCATTGGTACACTTTTAGACTAACCTTTAGGCCCTGATCCCCCTAGACCAACCTATTCTTTTTAGTTATATCTATTTGTTGGTCATGTTACATTTGCATTTTGTTTCTTTATAGTCACATCTTTTAAAATGCAATGTTTCCTTGTGATCATTTGATTTTGTCTTCATGATCTTTTAAAGTTATATCTCATGGTTTTCAAAATCCTTTGATTGCAATTTTTTCATGATGGATTTGCATTTTGTTCATTTAGTCACATCTCTTGTAGTGCATATCTATTCATGATCAATTGATTGTGATTACAAAAGCTTTGATAGCTAGTTTTTTCATGATCAATTGATGTTGTAAAATCATTTGATGTTTGTCATGGTTAGATCCTTTTTGTAAATCAAATGATTTGAAGCTATTTAAGTTTTCCATTGAGTTTTCAAAGTTATATCTCTTGGTATGGAAAATATGTGTTCAATTTATAATTGTACACTTCTTGTTTTTCAAATTCACTTGCTCTTAATTCTATAAATGATTCTTTGTTGGAATTTCATATATTAAAGTGATTTGAGAAACTTTGGAAAATGTTCTAAGCTTTGTTGGTTGTATTTATAGAAGCATTTTCCTTGAATTTATTTCCTTGTGCCTAATTATGATTATATCATTTGAAAGGAAATAATTTTTACAAACAATTTGCATCTTTGCTCTTTTAGTTACATTCTTTATGCAAATTGGTTTTTGATGACTTACATTGCATGGTTGGATATGGTTTCATTGATTTGCATGGTTGTGCCTATTTTGGTATATATTCTCATTAATGCATTTTGATGATTGTTTATGTGCTTTATAGTAAAATCTTGTTTTTGAGCTCTTTAAGTACATATATGATTTTATGTGCTAAGTTCATTTGGTTTAAACCTCATATCCATTTTCCATTGCATTGTAAGCTTTGTACATTTGCTAAGAGTGGAGATGTTGCATGATAGATTGCTACCTTTAACCTCATACCTTCTTGTGATTACAAAGTTATATTTTTATTGATGATATGGTATGAGTTAGATCTTGAGTGTTGATTGATCCTCTCTATGCAAATGTCAAGTTGTTCTATGTATGGTTGTGTTATTTATTATATTTGTAGAAACCATACTAGAACTAAAATCCATCCTCTATGCTTTCTAGTCATTTTTTTTTTGGATGGTTATGATGTTGATTCATGTATTTTCTCTAAGTGATATCATCCTTATACATGTTTCAACTTCATAGTAGTGATCTTGATCATATGAAACTCTTTGAAATCCATTCCTCATATTTCTATATGTTTGATGGATATCTTAGATGTTGAATTCATATGATTTTGACACTTTGGAAATTGCATGCATTACAAAGTTATATTCTTTTGCATTGCAATTTACATTGTTCATCACTATGCTCTTTAGTCATATCTTTATAAGTGATGAATAACCATTTATGATGCTTGATGGAATTTTGTGTTTGTCACATCCTTGCTCTTTTTCATGTTGTCAAATTCAATTGGTTTCAATTGGTAAAATTTTCGATTGATTTGATTTCTTGTGAATGTGATAGACCATGTGTGCATTGGTTTGAACTTGATAGTTATATATTTGTTCCATGTCACACTCCATTAGCATCATAATGTTCATGTTGCCACCTCTTTTGCTCATATAGGTATATCTCATGACCACCTTGTTTATGTGTTCATAATATTGGTTGGTTATTAGTTGAGGTTGGCTTCATGCTTGAATTTCATTTCACTCATTCTTGCACATTAATAGTCATATTTATTGATTGAATGAAATGATTTTCAAAACCTTCATATGCTTTCCTTAGTTAGATTATTTGATGCTATGATTAATAAACCCCATATCATGGATAGCTCTAATTTGGATTTTTCGTAATAGTTATACTTTTAAATCCATTTTAGAGTGATTGTGTTAAATAGTCTTATCCTTAAATCTCAATTGGTATTCTTTATTTTTCCAATTGGTATCCATGATTGCTTTTCTCTTTTGACCTTGCTTTCTTTTGGCAATTTGATCATATGAGCTTTATAGTTAAATGAATCTAATCATTTCCTTGAAGTTGACCCTCATTTGGTTAAACCATCTACTTTTTGAACCAAATAGTTATATCTTGTCAAAAGTTTGACAAAAGAAGAGAATGGATTGAGGGGGAGTGTAAACCTTCATAGGAAGTATTAGTTTTGATCAAATTGACTCTTGGATTGCCTTTGAGCCCTTAGAGATAACTTCCATACATGATAGCCTGTTATGATTATCACTTTCGATTTCCTTTGTTAACAGGTGCTACTAAAGGCATTTTCCTTGTTTCATGTGTGTAGGTACCTTTGCAATTTAATGGCAAAGGGGGAGAAAGTATTCAAGTTCTCAAAGGGTGAAGAGAATGTCCAAGCTTCCTAAGGGGAGGTTTTGTATGGTCTTCTACAAGGGGAGAGAATACATACCTTGCCAAAGGGAGAAAGAGGCATGGTCAAAGGGGGAGAGCTAATAGAAGAAAGAAAGCTTGGAAGCTAAAGAAGATGCTTGGCTAAAGAAAGAAAGATTGAAGAATGATCAAGCTCCAAGCATCATTAAGAATGAAGAAAAGAGCCCAAGCTAAGAGAAGCATCCAAGAAGATTTCAAGCATTGTCCAGCTGAGGGGGAGCTGAAGACTAAGTGTGTAATCTCAGTGGTGAGTGTGTTTGCCATCAAATTGCAAAGGGGGAGATTGTTAGGAATTTTGTAGATTGCAATTTGATGGATGCATAATCATTCTAGCATCATTTGATTTACACACATATGCATTGATTTTTAAAGACTTGAAATCTTGTTTTATTCATGCATTGTTTTTAAGAGTTGTAAAAGTTTTGATTTATGCATGATTTGCTTTTAAAACTTGGATGCATTTGTTTTTGGAAAAAGTTTTAGAAATCAAGCTAGCCCTTGTTTTTAAAGTTTTGAATCATTTTAGGCTTTTTATGTTTCATGTTTTTAAACCTCTTAGAATGATTTAAAACATGTATTCAAGCTTGGTTTAATGGCCCAAAATGTTCCACAAAGAAAATCTTTCAAACATGCAAAAGTGGATTTTTGGTGTCCCGGCAGTGTCGCCGGTCGACCGGCCCAGGGGTCCCGGTCGACCGGGAACACTGCAGGCAAAAAATGCCCTGGCGCCTCCAACGGTCAGAAATATGACCGTTGTGTGATCCCGGTCGACCGAGACCTGTTTGCAGGTCGACCGAGGACTAGCCGTTGGGCACTTTTTGCTATAAATATGAGTTCTTTCCTTTGCCAAAAGTAGGGAATTTTAAGCCCCTCCTTGAGAGGTTTTGAGGCATATTCAAGGGAAAAGAACCAAGGGATGAAGGGGAGCATTAGGAAAGCTAAAGCTTGGATTAATGAAGTTAAATCACCAAGTAGGCTTTACTTTCCTTAATCATATGTTTTCATGCTTTTTTTTATTTTTGGTAAATCATTTGTAGCATGATAAACTATGTTTGTGTTGTGTCCTTAACATGTTTTATGTTTTGAATTGATTTATTGTTTTGGATACATCACCATTGATTCAATCCAAGTAGTATTTAATCTTTGGTAAATCTAAGTAGATCATGTTAATGAAAGAACCTTTGAAATTATATGTAACATGATTCCTTTACTTGGTTGAATCTTTGGTTGTTGTTTTCCATCATAAGAAAATCACTTTCAAAACTATCTTATGCTTTGGACTCAACTTCTTTTCAAATCATATGTTTTCATGTTTTGTTTTATCATTGGTAAATCTTTAGTAACATGATAAACTATGATGTGTTGTATCCTTAGCATGTTTTATACTTTGAATAGATCTATTGTTTTGGATGCATCACCATTTGATTCAATCCAAGTAGTACTTTATCTTTGGTAAATCTAAGTAGATCATGTTAATGAAATATGTAACATGATTCATATACTTGGTTGAATCTTTGGTTGTTGTTTTTCATCATAAGAAAATCTCTTTCAAATGTATCTTATGTTTTGGATTCAACATCTTTACAAATCATATGTGTATTATTGTTTTAAAGTTTCAAAACTTGCCTTACTTTGATAGGTATATCTCTTTCAAGTTGTATTTATAATTACATGTGATTTGTCCCCTCTTTTCAATCAAATTTATTTTTATGTTTTGAGCTTCATTGTTGATTTGATTGACATCCCTATGCATCACATGTTTAGAGCTAATTAATTTCATACAACTTGTGTAACTTTGATATCATTAACAAGTTGTTACTTTTAACATGTGATTGCATTACTTCCTCAATCATAAATGTTTTATGAGCTAAAACTTTCAAAAGCCTTAGGCTTACATTTATGAGCTTTCATTTTCAAAATGATTGAGGACCACACACACACACTTCATGTACTTTCATCTTTGCATTCATAGTGTGAGTGTGTATTAGGTTTTCACTTCCATATCCGCCTAATTAAGAGGCATTGTAATGAGCTTGATAGAATCTCCATCAAGTGTTTATAGACACTATATTAGAGAGATAACCAACCTTGTGGTTGAAGAGGTTATTGCTTAGCCTATAAAAGCATAATGTATAGGTTGATGTTAAGCCTTGAAAAACATCAATGTAAAGGCTATTGCTTAGCCTTGGAAAGCATATTGTAAAGGTTATTGCTTAGCCTATTGAAAAGCATAAATAGTGGAAATCCGGTGGGGTGTTGGATCACAAGCCGGTAGTGGATGTAGGCATTGAGGCCGAACCACTATAAATACTTGTGTGATGGTGTTTGCTTTGTGGTGATTCTTTTGTTAGCTTCCGCATCTTGTATGATTAATCATCACATGTGACTAGTTTGTTTTAAAGAAGTTAAAATTGATTAAAATTGGTCATAAATGAAGCTCACCCTATTCAACCCCCCCCCCCCCTCTAGGGTTCGGATCCCATGGACTTACAGGTGCTTAATGGATGTGCCTTGTCCATACCAAATCGTTTTAAAACATTCTCGGTACAATTAGATTGATGGACCAACATCCCATTAGAATTTCTCTCGATTTGCAATCCGAGACAGAATCTCATTTTTCCAAGGTCTTTCATTTCAAATTCTTTCTTTAAATAATTAGCAGTTTCTTCGAGCTCTTCTGGAGTCCCTATCAAATTTATATCATCAACATAAACTGCTAATATTGCAAATCCCTTCAAGAATTTCTTTATAAATAGACAAGGGCAAATGGGATTGTTTTCATACCCCCTTTTAGACAAGTATTCACTAAGGCGATTGTACCACATTCTTCCGGATTGCTTCAGGCTGTACAATGATCGCCTTAATTGGATTGAGTACGTACTCCTTAGCTTTGCTTCAGGCAAAGGGAATCCTTCCAGGATTTTCATGTGAGTTTCTGTGTCTAAGTCCCCATATAAGTAAGCAGTTACAACATCCATGAGTCTCATTTCTAGATTTTGAGAAACTGTTAAACTTATCAAATATCTGTATGTCTTTGTATCCATAACGGGGGAGTATGTTTCCTCATAATCAATCCCAGGTTTATGCAGGAAACCTTGTGCCACTAATCGTGCCTTATATCTGGTAATTTCAGTCAGCTCATTCCTTTTTCTTACAAACACCCACTTGTAACCTACAGGGTTAACATCTTTTGGGGTTTGTACTATAGGTCCGAACACACCACGTTTGTTGAGAGACTCTAACTCTGTTTTGATGGCACTTTCCCATTATGGCCAATCATTTCTTTGTCGACATTCATTTATAGAACATGGTTCTGTGTCCCAATCATCATCATCATTTGCCTTTGATATTTGTGTAGCTACCGCATATGCAAATGCGTCATCGATGATAATCTCATTTCTATTTCATCTCTCTTTTGAATAATTGTAAAGTATAGAGATCTCTTTATTTTCCGGTACCAGTGCCTCTTCAGGGGCTTCCAAAGTCTCACCAGGGACTTCCATTATTCTAGAGAGAACGAATTTTGCCATAACCTCTTCAGGAGCATTATGTGCCTCTTCGGGAGGAACCTCTTCAGGAGCGTTACATGCCTCTTCGAGAGGATATGATGATGATTGCTCATTTCTCCTTTTCCGTGGAGCAAGGTCCTTTGAACCTATAGGTCTGCCATGCTTCTGGCGTATCACAGATTCTTTTGCTGCCGTATTTTAATTTCGTCCTACAGGGACATTAATCCTGGCAGGTGCATTCATAGCTGGCACATGTGACTTTGTCACTTTTGTTGCATCGTTAAATGCATCAGGTAATTTGTTTGTAATTTCTTGCAAGTGCACAATTCTCCGAACTTCATTCTCACATTGTGAAGTTCGTGGATCCAGATGAGACAGAGTGGAAGTATTCCATGTTAATTCTCGCCGTTCTTCAGGAACAGATTGTTCTACGGGAACAATACGTTCTTCAGGAACTATCTTATCTTCCCCTAACGGCGGAAAAATTGTCTCATCGAACCGACAATCGAGAAAATGAGCAGTGAAGACATCTCCTGTCCTTAGTTCTAGCTATCGAATAATCGAAGGAGAGTCATAACCTACATATATTCTCAATCTACGTTGTGGTCCCATCTTAGTATGCTTAGGGGGTGGTATTGGGACTTGAACTGCACAACCAAACTTGCGCAAGTGAGAAATATTGGGTTGATGTTCTGATATAAGTTGTACAGGGGAAAATTGATGATAGGCCCCGGGCCGAAGTCGAATTAACATTGCTGCATGCAACACAGCATGTCCCCAAGCACTAACTGGTAATTTGGATTGCATCAGCAGAGTCCTAGAAATAAGTTGGATGCGCTTGATGATGGATTCGGCTAAGCCATTTTGGGTGTGGACATGGGGGACAGGATGTTCGACTACAATGCCTATAGATGAACAAAAATCATCAAAAACCTTGGATGTAAATTCGCCTGCATTATCAAGTCTTATAGACTTAATGGGATAATCAAGGAAGTGAGCCCTCAGTTTAATTATTTGAGTTAATAGGCAGGCAAATGCTACGTTCCTAGTTGAAAGTAGACAAACATCCGACCAACGGGTGGAGGCATCGATCAAAACCATAAAATACTTAAAAGGTCCGCTAGGTGGATTGATAGGTCCACAAATATCACCTTGTATCCTTTGTAGAAAGGATGGGGATTCGGATGCAACTTTAGTAGGAGAGAGTCGGGTGATCAGTTTCCCTTGTGAACATGGGGTACATAAGTACCCACTAGGTATGGTCAATTGATGGTTCTCTAAGGAATGCCCAAAAGAGTTATCGATGATTTTTCTCAACATAGTAACCTCAGGGTGACCTAACCTATCATGCCAAAGCTGTAAAGCCTTAGGATCACTGAGCTTCGAGCTCAACTTTGTTGTTTTGCTCATAACAGAATGTGATTCAACATTGGAAATTGCCGTGTAATATAACCCTGAGGAGAGTGCACTGAGTTATTCTAGTATTTGCTTCTGACTTCCAATACTAGTAACAATGCATAAGTATTCCTTGTTACCTTCACTTACAGTCTCAATGTGGTACCCATTCATTCTGATGTCTTTGAAACTAATCAAGTTTCTTCGGGAATTTTTTGAGAACAAAGCATCTTTGATGAATAGATGGGTACCATTAGGTAACATCATATGGGCTCTTCCGGAGCCTTCAATTATCTGCACAGGTCCAGCTATGGTGGATACCTGTCGTGGAATGAACATCAATTCTGAGAAAATTTTCTGATTTTTCAGAATGGTGTGTGTTGTGGCACTATCTACCAAACAAAAATTGTCCTCTGTTCCATGATCCATACCTTTAACAAAAAAAATAATAAAAACATCATAACTATGCAATCACATGATTAAAATTGAAATAATTAAAAACATTCACCATAAATTGGGATATTAAGGAAGTTATAAAAAAACAGAAAAGTCTAAGAAGCATGCATCTCAAAGGAACTAAAAAAAATTTAAGTGATGCTCAAAGAATCATGGGTCTTCTAGATCATGCCAGGGGATGCTCCCAAAAGATTATTAAATGCCTCATTTTTCAAATGTTGGCTATCTTCATCCTCAAAGAAGTCACGAGTCTCCAAGTTTGTAATGTCAATTGGAGGACTTTCTGATGTCATTATATCCCAATTCCAACCTTCTAGATCATTTGTCTCCGCTGAATGGACAGAGGCCTTATATGCTTTGTATCGTTCCACCACTTCCTTTGGTGCACGGCAAGTGCGTGACCAATGCCCACTTCTTCCACATCTGTGGCACGTGTCATCAGGACGGTGGGAAGGATTTGCTGGTGGATTTTGGTTGTTCTTATGCTGAGGGCTAGACCGTTTCTGGTGATTTTTGAATTTTGGTGGATGACGTTTAAAACTACCTCTCCTGGAGGAGTTATGTCGCCCACCTCTACTGGAGGATTTATGTCTGCCATTCCCCCTGCCTCTGCCTCTGTTTGAGCTAAGACTGGCATCTGCTTCATGAACTGCCAAAGATCCAGTTGCTCTGGAATTATGATTTTTCATCAACACTATGGAATTCTGTTCAGCAACTAGGAGGCATGATATAAGTTCTGAATATTTGAAAAAACGTCGCTCTCGATACTGCTGCTGCAGGAGCACATTCAAGGCATGAAAAGTGGATAACATTTTTTCCAACATCTGCTCCTCCAAAACCTTTTCACCACATAATCTTAATCTGGAAACAATATTGAATAGAGCAGAGTTGTATTCAGATACTGTTTTCTAATCTTGTAACCTCAGATTTAACCATTCATTCCGGACAGCTGGCAATATGACCATCTTCTGGTGATCATACCTATCCTTCAGGGATTTCCATAGACCTGCTGGGTCTTCCTCAGTAAGGTATTCATGTTTGAGGTCGTCATGTTTGTGGTGACGCAGGAAGATGAGGGCTAACGCCTTTTCTTCTAGGGATGTCTTGTTTCCTTCCTTTATAGTCTCTCCCAATTTCTTGGATTGCAAGTGGATTTTAGCATCCAATTGCCAAGATAAATAATTATCCTCATTTATGTTAAGTGCTTTAAAGTCAAGTTTAGCCAGATTTGACATCATGCAACAACTGTAATAAGAGATATATGTAAAGTTAACCATATGCAAATAGTTAATAAAGTAAAGGGGAAAACAATGAAAAATTTAACATCAAAAGAATTTAAGGAAGAAATTAAATTAAAAAAAAAATTGGCCAAAGGAAAGTTAGAACATCAAGTTCACAACTTGTTCACAACTTTGAGAATCAGAACTGTTGGTTCTGTCAAGACTTCAGGCTTGATTTAGAATTTCAGGTTCATATCATTGATAATCAGAACTTCTGATTTTGTCAAGACTTCAGGCTTGATTTAGAACTTCAGGTTCATAACACATGAGATTAGAACTACAGGTTCTATCAAATCTTCATGTAGAACTTCTGGTTCTAACAAATTATCAGAACTTCGGGTTCTATCAAAACTTCAGGTTTGAAGTAGAACTTCTGGTTCTAATAATTGATCAGAACTTCTGGTTCTATCAAAACTTCAAGTTTGAAGTAGAACTTCTGGTTCTAATAATTGATCAGAACTTCTGGTTCTATCAAAACTTCAGGTTTGAAGTAGAATTTCTGGTTTTAATAATTGATCAGAACTTTTGGTTCTATCAAAACTTCAGGTTTAATTACATGGCTTTATAATTGTATGGATATGAATATGCAGGTTCATATCATTATTTAACTTTTATGACTTTTGGTCCATAGATTAGTGAACTTTAGGTTCAGATCTAGAACTTCTAGTTCCGTTTATAATACTAATAAATTAAAAAGAATTGTGCAAGACAACGGACTATACCAAACACGTGATTACAGTAAATAAGTATTATAAATTAATTTTATGCATTTTAATAGATTGAATTTGAACTTTGGTTTATATACCACTTACTGTGATTGCAGTTGAGAAAATTTTTGGGCCGTTGAGATGCTGATCCGTTGTGTCTATTAGGTAATGCCCGTCACCACAAATCTTTAGAACCAAACCGTTCGTTGATCGGGAGTCGGATGAGGAAGTTATGCAAACCAAAGCCAGAAGCAAACCGAGGTGCGTTCTTCTCAACGTATGCATAAGATGTTTTAAAAGGTTGAAGCAAACCGAGCCAGCATCCTTCTCAATGTACTCAGAATGTCTTTGAAAGAAAAATCGTTTCAAAAAAACCAAAGCAAACTATGCCTCTTGTGATGGAATGCACACAAATCAAGATGAGAGAACAAAGCAAACTAAGAGAAAAAAAACTTTCACGTGCTGACTCCTGGTATATGCACGCACCTCACTTTTTTTTTCTTTTTCTTTTTTTCGTGCTGATAACGTGTTGTAAAAAGAAGAAAGACCAAGAGAGAATATTAGAGGGAGGAGAAAGAGAGTTTTCTATTACCTCATTATATGTGTACAAATACAATAGGGAGATGTATATTTATAGGCAAAGTAGTCACATAATAGAGAAACCCTAAACTTAACCCTAACTCATCTTAAGTGTGCATCCACCCAAGATGCATATCTTATAACAAGTACTGCCCTTTTTATTTAGATAGATAAAACCACTAGGTAAAGAGATGCGCAGTGTTGAGTTCATGAATTTGCACATTTACGCATCTTATTAAGATGAATTAGAGATTTAATTAGGTGATTTGCATAATTATTCATCTAATTTAATAATTTCATACATTTTCACCTAGGAATCTAAATTTTCATACTTTTCATACATTTTCTGCATTAACTTAGACGGTTTTGCAAATTTTCTCCGAAGAGTCCCAATTGGAGTAGAACTCTGTCCGGATGGGTCCCGCTTCAATATGGGCTCTTCACTATTTAATGTGTTAAATTAGAATGTGCAAAAAATGAGAATTGCAGACCTCTGTCACGGAGCCCACTTTCAAGCACACATAGTTATCATGGGCCCTGCATTGTTGAACTGAAGATTGAAAAGAAGAAAAGTGAAGAATTCACCACGTGGACCCCACACACAAGCCATATGCAAATCAATCAAAGGAGGGGTCCACTCATCATGTCACTTGAAGAATCCTAACTACAGTAGAAGACTTCTCATATGGCCCACTATTCAAACAGATGAAATGTCTCACATGGCAAGGTCCACAGTGGTTGCAAATTTGAAATTATTAATGGATAATTCAAAGAGTATCATTCTGATTGGAACAAAAGAAGAAGAGTTTGAATCATCCACATCTGATGTCCTTTCAAAAATGAAAATTGTGCAGAGATAGATTCCATTGCAAATCAAATTTTAAAAACTAATCCCGTTTTTCTCAGGGCAACTAATCTTCAAATGGCCATAACTTTCAATTCGACCGCCGGATTGATGAAACTTACCTACCGTTGGAAAGCTTATTCAGAGTAGATACTCGTGGAGCCCAAGAATATGCAAATCAGAGCTATATTGACAAAGTTATGGGTCCCGAGATTTTCATGTTCATTTTTAGACGGGAATGTAATTAAATCCACATCGTTGATAATCAATTGCTGGACATCCCTTGTGGGACCCCATTTGAAGATTAGCCAAGCCACCCAGAGGTTTCCAGAAGCTTCCACCTCATTCAAATTCAAAAGATGATAAGAGATATACCTTATCAATGAAGATAAATCAAATCTGCAAAGAAGGTATCCAGATTCAATGTGTCTGATAGATAACCGGAGAAATAAAAGGAACCAAAAAGTAGCATACGGGAGCAACTCCCTCCCCTTGGATGTCCATGATCACTCTCTCTCTCTCCTCTTTTTCTTCTTTCTCTAATTAATAGAATTTAATTTTTATTTTTGGGTATTCTGGAGCCCTGTTCCAGAAATTAGGATTTTTAGAAAAGAGATTTCTGAAAGATCATTGTACAAGAAGATGCTATCAATGAAATTACTTACGGAGTTCTTTTCAATGGCTAGCTAGATTCCTGGATTGGAGCATACAGATGAAGCTAAGTAGATCTTTAATTTAATCTATGCTATTTTTCTATTACTTTTTTTTGTCTCTTTTAAATGCATGCTCTATTAGAACAATAGATCTGTCTTCATGCCTTAGGCAGCCTCTGTTTTGATTTCTAATGAAAATAGTTTGATGATTTATACTTATTTTGATAGATTATACTTAGGGCTGAGATCCTTTGATAATTTATGCTTAATTTGATGAGTCATGCTTATGATTTTTCATTCTTTTATGAGGTGAAGGAGGTTTTGGGTTGTAACCTTATTCTTTTTATTAAAAATTGATTTTTGCAAAAGACAAATCCTCCGGATCCAAAACGTTGATTTGTTTATGATCTGAGTTAATTTTTAAGACAAATAGTAGAATAATTGCATAGATGGATTAATTATCTTGCTTAGTGGATTCTGGAAGCTCTAATCTGTTTTATATATTTGACTGGTTTATGTTTCTAAATTTTTCTAGTTTTTTTTTCTTGGATCTCAATTACTTATTAATCTTTGATTAAAAAAATCAGATTTTAAATTTTAACTTAGTAGTGCTCCTTGTGGGATTCGACCTGTACTTGCCACTGTCTCAAAAAGACAGCTGTGCGCACTTACAGTATTAAAAGATTGAAATTAAATTCACATCAAGTTTTTGGCGCCGTTACCGGGGAGCCAAATCTAATTTTTTATTAAAAATCTGAAATTTTTTATTTTCATTAGAATCATATGCATGCTCATATTTAGGTTGTATTAGTTGTTTAGTCATCTAATTTGCATTAGTAGTGTTGTTTGCAATTAGTATTAGTTAGTATTTCAGCTTGCTAATTTTTCAGACTTTTCAGATCTTTTCTGATTTTTTTTCTTCTGATATTTTCTTAAAATTGAATTTTCGGAATAATTAATTAATTAATAAAAAAAACCAAAATTTTTTTTTTGAAGGATTTCTTTTAATTCCGAATTTCAGTAAATAAAAAATATTATTTTAGATTGGTTTAACTTGTGTCCTGATTAGATTAGGATTGGTAAGATAAAGTTTAAAATCTTTAGGATTAGTTGTTTTGATTAATATGCTAACTTTTGAATTCTGAAATTAGGTAGTTAGAAATTTTAAAATTCTATCTCTTAAGTTGTTTAGATTAATTAGAGTTTTAAAATCTAAAATTGGAATTGGATAAGATTGGATTTCATATAATTGAAAGCTTTTTGAAAACTCTAACCATATCTAGACACTTGTTTGGATAATTTAGAATTTCTGATTTTTCTATTTATTTTGTAGATAGAATTTTTGATTTGTTTCAATAACTTTGAATCCACTTTGATAGAGTTTTTATTAACTTGGTGTCTTTTGAATTTTCTTATTTTTTTAAATTAGGATAAGATAGAATTTTGAGTTGATTTGTTAACTTAGGATTTACTAACAAGAATTTCTTTTGAATACGTTACCTTGGTAAGAGGAGAGTTGCACAAAAACAGGAAACTGCGTGGATTTTCTCTAAGCAAACAAGTCGCTCTCAGAATTGCTAATAACAAATTGCTCTCAGAATTGAAAATTTTGCCAAAAAAAAGAGGCATGGGCCCGCTGTAAGAGATTCTAAACTTTACCCCACAAATCTTTTACTTGCAAGTGGGGCTTGGGTGATTTAAATTTCAACAAGTATGATTGTATGATTGACACACCAAGTAAACTGGACCCCACACACTTAGTTAAGGGCAATTACCCCAATCAGATAAGGACTGGATTTCATCACCAAATCCTTGCTCAATTAGGTTTAACCACCTCTCATATAGTAACCTAAACATTAATTAAAATCAAGTAGAAACGAGACCATAGGACTCGAGCTCATTAGGACGAAGGCCACAAAAGGTTGCACCAATTGCGCTCTTTGGTTAAGTTGATGTCTAGGTAAGTCCCGTCCCTACCAAAAAGGGTGGCAGTCTCTGTTCTAGGAGTTTGGTTCTTAAGCGGGACCCTTGCCAAGTGCATTGTGACCCCACCACTCATCCTGGGGACTTACCTGGTCGATTTGACTTCATAAGACCGGATTGGAGGCCTTAGTGCACTCTTCAAACCAGTTAGGAGCTGTCTAGTGAGTTAGGTTAACCCAAGGATAATTTCTTGTGCTCAATCTGTGTGCTTGACTGCTTGTGCATCATCTAGAAAGACCATTAGGGCCCCGCATATAGATTAGGCTTGCATTTCTTTAAGGTTGAACCCGATGCATGCGCTCTAGACCTGAGAGAGAAAAATTGTGGGTACGCAAGAGTAAAAGGTTAGTCAGGATAGAGCCCGAATTAGCCTTAACCATTGTTGGAAAGTCTTCCATCTTTGAAGAAATTAGTAGGATAGTTGATCAAGTGGACCCACCTATGACTTTGAAGGACTATATGTACCCCACCAGGACAACTCAACTGTCTTGCATCACCCTACCTCAGACCAATGCCACATTCAAGCTGAAATCTGGCATAATTCAGATGCTCCCAGTATTTCGTGGGCTAGACCAGGAAAACCCATATCAACATGTTAGGGAATTTGATGACATTTGTGGGACCATGAGAATCAATCACATGACTGAGGAGGCCCTTAAACTTAGATTATTTCCTTTTTCCTCAAAAGAGAAGGCTAAAGCTTGGCTTTATGCCTTACAGGCCAGGTCCATCACTACATGGGCCAAGCTAGTCGAAGAATTTTACAAAAAATTCTACTCCAAGCAGAAAACCGCTTCGATTAGGCAAGCCATAAATGGATTCCATCAAATGGAAGGGGAGACACTTTACAGTTATTTGGAATGATTCAAGGACCCCTTAATCCATCGTCCCCACCATGGGTTTGAAAAAATCCGATTAGTCCAAATTGTGTATGAAGGCATGGATTACCCAACTAAACAAATGGTGGAATCTTTCTGTAGTGGGAATTTTACACAGAAAACAGCAGAAGAAGCTTGGACATTTTTGGAAGATACAGCTGAAAACACATTGCAATGGGCCCCTATCAAGAGGGAGCCCATCAAACCCACCATTCTTGAAAAAGGGGGGATGTTCAAGATTGAACCCAAAATTGAGGCAGAGGCCAAATTGGCCACACTGGTGAGGAGAATAGAGGCCTTAGAGCTGAACCAAAATCCCACTCCAAACACTTTGGACTCATTGAAATATAACCAAGCTATGAATGGAGGGATTGACCCAACAACTTTGGGTCAGACCGAATCTGTTGAGGAGGTTAATGCGCTATATCAAAACACTCGTTTTGACAATCGTCAGAGGTATGACCCGTACTCTAACACTTACAATCCCAGTTGGAGGGACAACCCGAACTTTTCTTGGACCAAAGGCCCAACTCAAGGTGGCCCATCTCAGTCCACTCAATTTCAGCCCAATCAATCTCAAGTCAATGCCCCACCCGGTTTCTAAAAGCCCAATTTCAACTCCAATCCATTGACCTAGAGGGTAGATTCGTTAGAAGAGGCCATGAAACTCCTGACTCAAACCACGGCCCAATTGTCCCAGACCACTACTCAACTTTTGAATGGCCACACTCAAACCCTTGCAAAATTGGAATATCAAATGGGCCAACTGGCCAACTCCATCAGTGCCAGAGACAAGGGAACCTTCCCTAGTCAACCTGAACCTAATCCCAAGGGCCAAGTTGTTCATGATCCTAAAGGAAAAAGCCTGGGACAAGTCCAATCCATAATCACTCTTAGGTCGGGTACACAGGTTGATAATAAGGTCAAACTACCCAAGGAACCTGAGGAAGAATCAAGTAAGAAAGTGGAAACTGAGGAACCAAGTGCGAATGCTGAGCCCACATTAGAACCAAATAACCTAGTCAATACTGAACCATCACCTAGTGATCCCACTCCTATGACCTATGTTCCCAAGGCATACCCACAGAGGCTACGCCCAGCAAAATCAACTATTCAGTTGGATAAAATGCTTGAAGTATTCAAACAAGTGCGGATTAATATCCCACTACTTGATGCTATCCAACAGATTCCGACCTATGCAAAATTTCTAAAGGACCTTTGCACCTTCAAAAGGACTACCAATGTACCCAAGAAGGCTTTTCTAGCCCAACAAGCTAGCTCAATCATTTCCTATCCAACCCCAATCAAATATAAGGACCCAGGGTGTCCTACCATTTCTTTCCAGATAGGGGACCATCACATAGAGAAAGCTTTGCTAGACTTAGGTGCAAGTGTGAACCTTCTTCCGTACTCTGTTTATGAAGAATTAGGTTTAGGGGAGTTGAAAAAGACCCATGTGACCTTGCAATTGGCTGATGCATCAATTCGATACCCCAAGGGGGTAGTTGAAGACGTTCTTATCAAAGTCGGAGACTTTGTGTTTCCTGTCGATTTTGTTGTCTTGGATACCAAACACACATCTGGGGCTGAACCTAAAATTCCAATAATCTTAGGGAGACCATTCCTTGCCACCTCAAATGCTTTGATCAATTGTAGGAATGGAGTAATGCAAATTTCTTTTGGGACCATGACAGTCCAAGTGAACATTTTTAATGTCATTAAGCAACCTCCTGATGAGGATGATGGCGTTTTTGAAGTTAATTACATTCATGAATTGGTGGAAAATCACTTACCCCATTTGAAACTTGAAGATCCACTAGAGGCTTGCCCGGCCCACTTTCACTACAACAAAATACAGTTTTACCAACGCAGTCACCGCATCTGGAAAAATCAGAATTGTGTTGGGACAGGCTTTACCGACGTAGTACAATGCGTCAGCACCACGTTGGCAACCTAATGCCAAGAAAACCATTCCCGACGTAATAATGTTTAGCGTCGGCTAAAAAGGGTCATTCGCCGACGCAATGGTGCGTCGTCCCAAACGTCGGCAATTCCAACAGCGTGGGCAAAAAAATGAACTTAGTGGTCAACCTCACTTCACTGCCAACGCATGATAACGTCGGTTATACATTTGTCGACGCTAATACTAACGTCGGAATACATATTTGACGACGCATACACAACGCAGGTAATACATATCCCGACGTGTCGAAGAGTCGGGAAATGTCTTCAACGACGCATGAAAATTACTTTTAGTGACGCAAAGAATGCGTCGGGAAATAGATTTACCTAACTGCCGACGCATAACAACGTCGGTTATACATTTGTCGACGCTAATACTAGTGTCGGGATACATATTTGACGACGCATACACAACGCCGGTAATACATATCCCGACGTGTTGAAGCATCGGGAAATGTCTTCAACGATGCAGGAAAATTAGTTTTAGAGACGCAGACAGTGCGTCGGGAAATAGATGTACCTAATTACCGACGCATAATAACGTCGGTTATACATTTGCCGACGCGCATACTAGCGTCGGAATACATATTTGACGACGCACACACAACGCCGGTAATACATATCCCGACGTCTTGAAGCATCGGGAAATGTCTTCAGCGATGCAAGTAAATTATTTTTAGAGATGCAGAGGGTGCGTCGGCAAAATAGATGTACCTAATTGCTGACGCATAATAACATCGGTTATACATTTGCCAACGCACATATTAGCATCGGAATACATATGTGACGACGCATACACAATGCCGGTAATACATATCTCGACGTGTTGAAGCATCGGGTTATGTCTTTAACGATGCAGGAAAATTACTTTTGGCGACGCAGAGAGTGCGTTGAGAAATAGATTTACGTCGATTATACATTTGCCAACACACATACTAGCGTCGAAATACATATTTGACGACGCACGCATACCGCCGGTCATACATATTCCGACGTGTTGACGCGTCAAGAAATGTCTCTAACGTGGTCAAGAAATTTACTTTTGGTGACGCAGAGAGTGCGTTGAGAAATAGCTTTTCTTATCAATTAAGAAATAATTGAAAAAATTAGGAAAAATTCTTGTACGATATTTTCCTGTTCAAATCTACATTTTCAACATTGCACAAGCATAAGCATTGATAAACAATAAATAATCCCACATTCATCATGTAACAATAAAAAATAATGTGTCATCAATAAACTAAAACCAATCATAAAACTTGTCCATGCCACATAAAATGTAATATCCCACGTCAAAAAAAGTCAAATATCTCAATAAAGTAAATCTCAACTAAAATCTAATCACCATCAAATATCCAAAGCACACCATGAAACACGGCCAGTAAGGAGCAAAATGAACTTGTTAGAGGGATGACCCATGTCAATTCATAAAACCATCAAATCCTTATCTTTCGGAGGAGCCTGAACCATCCATACCGACTCGGAAAAGCAACAACTGAATCTGACTCTGCATGTGAACCTGCATAGCTATCTGATCTTGCATTTGCTTCTGCGAGTCCTCATACTGTCGCCGCAACTCTTCTCTCAAATCTTCTTGTGCTTTCAACGAATCAGCTAGTTGTTGCCGTAGGGTGCTTATCTAAGAAGACATCAAGATACCAGTAGAAGATGATGATGGGCCCCTCGAGCGGTACCCTTGCCTCCTTGCGACCCTCTTCCCTAGCAGATTCTCGATCACCTGTTGCTCAGCCACTGGAGAGTTAATTTCAGGCTACGACAATGCCTCTTCCATTCTTCGCTGCATTATCAAAGCATTCAAATATGTCATGTAATTAATATATGTTAGGCAATTGAAATAAACTAGGATCTACAATACTAGCGAAGAGTGCCCCGTGCAACTCGGTGGTCTTCGTCCTACTAAGCTTAAAATCATAAGGACTACCCATAAACACTACTATATGGCCCATAAGATATATGTGCATCCAAAAAAAAATGCTATGTAAAATTAAAGAAATCTCATCAAGAACACATAACATGATATATAATTTAGTGCTCAAAAGATAAATGGATACGGATACTGATACGGAGATCGGGGATATGACTCCTCACTTTTGAAAATCTAGGACACGGATACAAATATGGGTGTCCTAATTTTTTCTTTACATCACTTTTGAATCAATGAAATTATCATTGTTTTGACCCTTTCTAGAAATTTTTTATGGTGAAAAGTAAAAATATTAAAAGAACTATATGAAATAAAAGACTTTATAAGTAGGATATGTTAAACTTGTTCCCTAGAAGTATCCGTGGAGTATCATGTACCAATACAAGTATCGTATCGGTCAGATACGGATACGTTGGGCTTGTACAAGTATCCAGGTATCATAGGTTTTAACTCCTTCCAAGTCTTCCACTTCTATCACCTCTGAACTAGGTAGAATGCCTCCCATTTTTGGCTCTCCATTATGGAGTTATTGTATTCCTCTAGATTCTGACAATATAAAGAAATGGAGAAAGACAAGAAACTTACTAGTCTTCCTAAGACGAAAAAAATATATAATATGATAAAAGCTTCAAAATCTGATTGTTCTGACCCCTCTTGTGGCTATGGTGATGACGACGACGACGATAAATGATTAGTCTTGCAAGTTGTTGTCTTAAAATTGTTGAAGATCTTCTCAAGAGTTGGTATCTCAAAACCTGATATCTACATCTCTAGGTCACAACTTATCTTTGGACAGACAGTTTGATCTTTTTTTGATCTTTATGTGGATGGTTGTCACTTATGAGAAGCTGAGTAAAGCAGTAATGGGTCACTGATCCATGGCATGGATAGCTGAATGTGAAGAAGAAAAGAAAATTTTATGACCAATGCTTTTCATTGGTTATGTACTGTTTTTCATCTTTTCCTCGGTTTGCATTTAACTTTATAGCTAATGTGTTTTGTACTTGCCACTTGGTAAAATAGATGGTGAGGGAAGTACTTTTAGGCATGGGTTGAGCCTGTGGAATGATATTTTTAAACTGGGAGATGGAACAGGGATCAAACATGATGGGCAAGTTCATGGGCGAAGGAATCAAGATTTCTACCCGGTGGGCAGGAGGTAGTCATATTTGTTCTAGGGGATGAGATTGTATAGTGAAATTAATGGGATTTGTTGAAAGTGCTTTATTGGATCTTAAATCCAAACACTTGTTTTCGTTATGGTGCATCTTGATCTTGTGGTCTTTCCAACAGATAGCAGTTCATTTATAAATTGAGGTCTAAAAATAAAAAAATAAAGAGGTGAAGAGTGAAAGATATAAGATGGAGAAGTAGATTAGAGCTTCCCCTTCCTAGAATATGATTTATTAGGGTGATGGCAAGGTAATCAATTCCCACCATAGGAGAGGCTATTTGGCAGCCAATTGTAGATATTTACCTATAGTTTTCCAATTTAGCCTATCTGATAAAAAGGCATTCACACCACCTCACAAGAAAAGTAATCTGCTACTTTTATTCTGGAGTTCCTGTATGTATCATCTATAACTTAAGCGATTAGGTGGGTGTGCTGACCCTTAAATGCCGTTTCTTCAGTTGCTCAAGGTAGTGCTGCTTTATCCTTTTTCCCACTAGATGCCTATTTATGTTATAAAATTAAATAAATAAAATACAAGCTTTGGAACTAGCAACATAAACAAGACAGCTGAAAATTACATGACAGTAAATAAATGATGTTGAAGAAAAAAAAAGGGTAGAAACGGCGCCAGCTTAGTTGGGGCGATTGTCGAAGCTCAAAAAATTCCATGGTCGCCTTGAAATGGAATGAGCGCAGCAATTTTTCAATTTTGTAAGGGTAAGAACTTACTAAACGCAAGCATTCAAGCTTTGCCATCATAAATTGCAATTTGGCTTTCATGGACGACTAAGAGATGAGTCTGATCATTGTGGAATTGAACTTTTGTGTCCCCAGCTAGTGTTGTTGCAGATCGACCTGGTGGGGCTTGGATGAACCTTGATTTCTTCTTCTCCCATCCATCAATACTCCATACACAAAGCTGAAATTTAACCAATAAAGAAATAGAAGTCACTATCATTTCCTTGCCTTCCTGATGTTACCAATTATCTCATCATTTCCACACCTTACAAGAAAGTTTACCATTCCAGGATGGGACAGCATAGTATCATAATTTTTTGTCAAAGCCTAAAAACTTATTGCACAAAAAAAGGGTGGGTCGGGGAGATTATTTCAACATTTCATCATGTCTTTATGAGAGGACGGTATCCTTAAAAAAACTGAAGCTTAGATAAAGAGATGTTACTTCAAGATGACCATAGCACTTAAGACTCCCTCAAGGTGGTGTGCATGAGAGAACAATTAAAACTCCCTCCCTGGAGAGAGAGAGAGAGAGAGAGAGAGAGAGAGAGAGAGAGAGAGAGAGAGAGAGAGAGAGAGAGAGAGAGATGTTACTTCAAAATGACCATAGCACTAAGAACTCCCTCAAGGTGGTGCAGAGATATTATTACTCATGCCCATTAATTCAAGATGAACATAGCACTTTGAACTATATCTCAAGGTGGTGCATAGATATTGCACATGCCCGGCTTGGCATAAATCATCAGAATTTGACCACCATGCGGTAATGTTTTTGGTGAAAATGTCTGTTAATTGGTTTATAGCCTGTACATACTACATAAATTCAGCAGGCCCCTCACAGTTACTATTGGTTAAATAATTGACTTTATGCTTACCCATGTAAATACTTTTTTGCCCATCCTAAATAATTGGAACCCACTCAACCTACAAGAAACAGTCTACAGCTCCCAAATGAACACGGTTTAGGTCGAGTATATATGGACCATACAAATTACAAACTGGTGACCCATCAGAAAAAGCTTACCACCAGTGATCTTCACTTTCAAATAAATAACTCTAAATAAACAAAGGTCAAACAGGGTTTAGAAAAGTCAAGTTGTTGTGCTAAACCATGAAAACTGCACACACAACTGCAATCGTACTGGTTATCCAAAAATAATAATATCAGGGGCTGATGAAAATCACTTAGAAATTCATCTTATCCATGACTAACTTTCAGACCGGAATCATATGAATGTATTCCAGCAACAAACTAACTAGGAAAACTAAACACAGTAACTAATTGGTTTTTATATTCAGATTCTAAACATTCAAGGAAATGGATGGCTGATATTAAAAACCAAGGTCCTTGAATAATCAGAAACATACATTTGCCATATTCAATGATAACCACAGCACTTATTTCAACAAAGCAGAAAGTAGGTTTCTTAAATTTCAAAAACATGCAGTCAGGATATTTGATAACAACCAATGCTTATCCCAATAAAGCTGAAATTAGAAACACCGCTGTGTGTGAAGTTTTGAAAAATAAAAAGAAAAAAGGAAAACTAATCTAGGCCATGAGAGAGAGAGAGCACGCAGACCATTGAAATATTCAGCAATACTTACTTGTGCATCAGCCCCTGAAGAGACCAGCACATTCATGGACTGGGAAAATGCAAGGCCTGTTATTCTCTTTTGATGACCCTTAAGTTTGATCTTTACCTGCCAACATGAAAAAAGATACTTAGGTTCAGTTTGGCAACTCTATTCACAGCCTCTATTTAACTTAAAACTTTTTCAAACCACATTAAGCTTGTTTGGAAAGTTAATTGGGGGGGCTGCTTGAATCCACTTTAAGCTAAAACATGTCAGTTTCAAATATGTTGATAAATCTGGATAATTGGAATGGAGGGAGTTGTCTGAAGCGGAAAGACAAACAATGTCCATTTTTGGACAAGTTTGCCATCATATTTTTTTTATAATGACAAGTTTACCCATGGTCATTTTCTCAAGTTCCTTTTCTTAACTTGTCAAACGAAGCTCTCCTCTTCCGGTGAACAAGATAGAAAAGCCTTATCTTCCTTGGATCTTCTTCCCCACACAATAGAAGAAAGGATTCAAGGGTTTTTGAAAAGCTCTTGAGGTTTCATCATCTTCAAACACTTGTCTCTCTTTCCAGGTACGAATTCAAACACATTTTTCACAAGCTTCCCTCATCTAGGGTTTTGATTCCAAATTACAAATGAAATTATTTTGTTTATAGAGATGCCTTGAAGGAATAGTGCTTGTTCTTTGTGCATTTTGGTTTGATCATGAGCTTTGTGTAGAATACCCACGTCTTTGTGTAGAATGATAATAATTAAGCCTTGGTTTTCTTCCCAAAATCAGTAAGAAAGGTAATATTCTGCAAATCAGATGAACCTTCTTTATTAATGTTGGATAAGTCATTATCACAAAAGAGAGACAGGATGCATAGAAACTTGAAGCTGAAAATGCATCAGGTTTTTTTGTTTATTTTTTATTTTGTGTGTTATGCAGTATCCTTTTTCTGTTTTTTGGATTTTTAGGGAATAAACTCTAGTAGTACTGAAAACTGAAATCTGAACAGGAGGGAAATGGGAAAGGGGGTTTGAGATGGTTGAAATTCTGAGCAGGAGAATAATATTCTGGAGGTAGAGTTGGACAAATTTGAAATCTTTTTATTGTATTGCTGCCATCCTTGTGATAGAATAATAATGGCAGCCAGCAGAGAACTCCTCCAACAAGTATAATTATAATTGTATAAATGGGATCCCTCCAAATGAAGGTCCCAGTGTTAAAAGTCAGCATCCGTGTCGGTCCAACTATGAGGCTACTGCTTGGTGGCACAGTGCCCGAAACCCTTCATGCCCATCCGTTTCTAATTCTTTCCTGGAAAAGAGTTTCCTCACTGGAAGGCTCTCATGAGTCATGATCTACTAACCTCTGAATGTTTGACTAGTGTGAAGTATTTGTAAAATCATATGACTAATAAACACAAATTTTTTTAGGGATTTTTAGATGGCCGAAATAATGGCTCCATCTCATAAGGGTAAGGAAAAAGCTGAGACCAGTAGGGCTGTTTGGTCAGAAAATATGAAGAAGATTTTCTTGGATCTATGTATTGAAGAAGTATTGCAAGGTGGAAGACCAGGGTCAAATTTTAAAGCACAATCATGGACAAAGATTATCGAGGGTTTTAAGGTGAAAACCGGGCTATTGTATGGACAAAAGCAATTAAAGAATCAATGGGATCTAATGAGAAAACAGTACAATGCTTGGACAACCTTATGTGGGCAAACTGGTGTAGGTTATAACGAAGCAACTCAGACAGTTACAATGGAACCTGAGAGATGGGATGAATATCTAAAGGTAATATATTTTTACATTTTATAGAATTTATAGTATGTAAAATCCTCTTTTATATTAATTAACTAAATTTATATCATTTGATGTAGGGACACCCTGATGCAAAGATATTTAGGACTAAGTCTTTGTCATTTCCCAATGAAATGACCACTCTCTTTGGTGGAACCCAAGCTAGGGGAGAAGATGCTTGGACACCGTCTTCAGGTTCTTTTCCAAAAGACTTGAGTGTGCAAATGGCCTCTCAATTACCCGATATAGGCAATACTCAAAATGTTGTTGAACATGAGACTTATGAGGATGTTGAAATGGAAGAAATAATGCTAATGTCAAATGTGAGGAGTAAACGACCCGGTCCTTCACGAAGCAGGAAGAATGTTAAGATTAGTAAGTTTGATGAGAGTCTTGAGCGCATAGTCATTATACTTGAAGGAGAGAAGAATGAAGAAGAGAGGAAAGAGAAAGAGAGGAAAGAAGAAGAGATGAAAGAGAAAGAGAGGAAAGATGAAGAAAGGAAGGAAGAAGAGAGAAAAGAGAAAGAAAGGAAAGAAGAAGAGATGAAAGAGAAAGAGAGGAAAGATGAAGAAAGGAAGGAAGAAGAGAGAAAAGAGAAACAGAGGAAAGAAGAAGAGATGAAAGAAAAAGATAAAGAGAGGAAAATGGAAGAGATGAAGCAAGGTCCTACAATGCAGGAATGTATTGTTATTTTAAAACTGATACCAAATATCAAAGAGACCTCAGAATTGTATTTTTTTGGTACAAGGGCATTTAAGGATAAAGACAATAGAAATATATTCATGTCGTTTGAGAGTGATGATGCTCGCATCTATTGGCTGAATATGATACTGAAACATGGGCCTTGATAAGTTTTATTTGAATATAGTGGGATTTTTGGAGGAGTATGGAATCACTTTTGGATGTAAGAACTTAAGACTCTTCGCTTTTGAATACATTGAATGTAAGAACTTCTGACTCGTCACTTTTGAGTATACCAAATGTAAGAACTTATGACTCGTCACTTTTGAATATATATACAGAATGTAAAAACTTATGACTATTGACTTTTGGCACAGAATCTTTTTTGAGGAGTATAGAATCAATGTAAGAACCCCACCAATTGTTTTGATGTGGGATGGAATGAATATATAAACTTGGCTTTCTTTCTTATTGTAAGATACCAAATGGATGCAAGAAGTTTATATATATTTGGTGCAATTATAGGATGAAATGAATGAATGAACTTGTGATTTTATTATTTTTAGTGTGGGATGGAATGAATGTAGTAACTTACGTTTATTTTTTTTTATTATGGGTGGAATTAATCTAGGACCTTACCCTAGGAACTTATGATTTTTTTTTTTTTGTGGGATGGAATAAAATTATGAAATTTGGTTGTTTTTTATTCTTTATTGTGGGATGGAATGAATGCAGGAAACTATGACGCCAAGGAGGCGAAGATTGATAGCATTTCTCACTTTTTTACTTCTAAAGAAGCGAGGGATGTACATATCTAAGGAGCCATGTAGGACCTCAATTCTATCAGGTCATGTATTTGTTCAAGGCATTTTGGAGGGTAATAGAACAGTATGTTTGGAGCTATTGCGTATGGAGAAACATGTTTTCTTACGATTGTGTATGGTATTACGACGAAAGAGTCTACTTGAAGACAGCCGATATGTTTCATTAGAGGAGCAAGTGGCTATATTTTTAATGACAATTGGGCAAAATCATAGGAATAGGATCCTGCAAGATAGATTTCAACACTCAGGTGAAACTATCCATCGTCACTTTCATTCAGTTTTAGTGGCAATGATTCACCTCTCGATGGACATTATAAAGCCCCCTTCATATGACCAAACACCAAAGGAGATTTTGCATAACCCTCGATTTCATCCATATTTCAAGGTATAATCTTACTCTTAATCATATTTGCAAGTACTTTCACCAATGAAATTAACTTTACTTTTTTAAATCTTTTGTCTTTTTTTGAAGGATTGTATTGGGGCAATAGATGGTACACTTGTAAATGCTGTGATTCCCATTGAGAACCAGGTGCCTTATAGGGGAAGAAAAGGAGAATGCCAACAAAATGTTTTAGCAGCTTGCTCATTTGATATGCAATTTACTTTCGTTATTGCTGGGTGGGAAGGCACAGCACATGATTCACGCATCTTATTGGATACTATTTATAAACCACAAATGAATTTTCCACATGCACCTCCAGGTACCTATGATTAGTAAATTATGAATCAAATATCATGTAAGAATCATGATATTAATTTTTTCTATTTTCAGGTAAATATTATATTGTTGATGCTGGGTTTACGAATATGCGTGGCTTTCTTGCTCCATACCGTAATGTTCGGTATTGGCTATCAGATTTTCGGGGTGGCAGTCATCCTCGTGATAGGAAGGAGCAGTTCAATTATGTTCATTCATCATTAAGAAATGTAATAGAGCGTTCTTTTGGAGTATTGAAGGCGCGTTTTCCGATTTTGAAAAGGATGCCTCCCTACCCATTCTCTGTACAAAGGAGTATAGTAATTGCTGCAATGACTGTGCACAACTTTATCAGAAAAGAAGCTATTGCAGACGCACTCTTTCAACAGTATGAGAATGAAAATATATCTTTAGATGTGAGTAACGATGATGACAATGGTACCATCGACACCGATACAACTGTAGATATTGCAGATCAGATGGAGATGTCAGAAGTTAGAGATGCAATGGCAGATGCCCTCTTTCAATCATGATGTTCTGTGTTTTTATTCTTATTTTATTTTTTTTCCTTTTTTGGTAAAGACTGTAAGCAACAAATATTTTGCTTGGTAGTTGGGATTTTAGTTAGACTCTTTGGAGAGTTATTAGTAGTTACAATGAACTTTCAGTAAAAGTTCTCAGTCCATTGGTCTAATATAATATTGGAGAATTTTTTGCATTTTCCTGGCTCTTTGTATAGATGTTTCTTGATTTGCAAATAGTTCGGCGGTATCTAAACATGGAGGCTGATAGGGTGAGGAAAGAGAATGATAGTGCTTTAATAGTGAAAGTGGACACTCTTATCTCCACTCTTGTCTCTATTGATGAATGTTTTTTTATCACAGCCTGTTTCATCTCTTTTTGCTTTTCCTTTCTCTAAGTAAAAATCTCATTTTATGAGGATTGGTGGGAAAAAAAGTATTCTTTGGGCAGTTGGGAATGGTTTGTTATGTTGCTTTGGGCTTCTTGGATCTTCTGTGTGGGTGGGAAGCTCCAATTCAGAGGTCTTGTAGCTGCTGGAGTAGTTGGGTTGTAGTAGTGAAGTTGAAGGCAGCACTCTCTGTTCTTGCAGCTTCCCTGTGGAGAAGGTCATACAGATGTGCTGCAATTTTTATATCTATGAAATTAATACTAGTAATACTAGTAAAATTGTTTCTGCTCATGGGGCCCTCTAGTCAAGGTAGAGCATCATGGATGGCATCCTCTTTGGCAAATTTCAAGCCCAGTTAGAACTCCAACCAGATTGGTGTTTGCTCTTGCAGAATCATCACCCTCATCTTAGTCTGTATGTATCTAATTCATTTTGTAGTCTGGAACTACAGATTGAAGTGATGTTGAATAATATTGTGAGTGCTAATATTCCCTTAATTAAATATGTATCTTTTTATTTTATTTTCTTTTCTTTTTTGCTTGTGCTTTGTTCTTGTTTAGTACTGAATAACCTGTCAATTTCAAACAAAAACAAAAAAAAAGGGGGGAAAAGCCACAATATCTAATATATGAACACCTTTTTTACATTGCAATTTATTCATCCTTTACTCTGTGTTGCACTTTTTATTCTAATTTTTTGTTGGGAGTTTGGCTCATGCAGATTCTTGAATTGGAGAGGTAAAATTATGCGGTATAGCCCAATATGCATCGCTTTGGGGAACTCTGATCGGGTACACTATTACATCAGCTACAAGTATGATGTGAGTTGTTTCTACAGTCTACACTTACTTTGCTCCAGGATCATCTCTGAGTTTAAATTTGTATGGTATATATTCATTAGGGAAGGATCCCCTGCTAGATAAAGAATACCAACTGAGATATATATGGGCTAGCACTGGATCTTTTTTCTGATTATGAATATACAGTTGGTGTTCTCTACTCAACTAAACTGCAATATCTAATCTTAATTGAATAAAGGATGGATGTTCGCATTGAGAAACAGGTATGTGGAGGTTACAGATTGTTACCATTTAAAGGGGCACAACGCAGGATGTCGAGTAACAGGAACTTCATATTTGATCATTTTTGGTGCAATGGAAGTTATTTTATCGCAGTTCCCAAACTTGGAGGAAATAGCTTTTCTTTCAGTGCTAGCAGCTGTGATGTCATTTGCATACTCCTTCATTGGACTGTATTTGTCTACAGTAAAATTCGCATCAAACCATGTGGCTAGAGGGACCATAACTGGAGTTAAGATTGGGGCCATGGGTGTCTCTTCAACCACCAAGACTTGGGTCTCCTTCCAGGCTCTCGGGAACATCGCATTCGCCTACAGTTATTCTTCTATTCTTCTAGAAATACAGGTATATGTGCTACAACTGAAGGTTGTTATCACTTTGAATTTCCAGTATGTGTTTACTCACATTGAATTTTCAACGTATTCAAAGGACACTCTGAAATCGCCCCCACCGGAGAATAAAACAATGAAGAAAGCAACTACTTTTGGGCTTGGAATAACCACATTATTCTACATTTCTCTGGGGTGTATGGGTTATGCAGCTTTTGGAAATGACTCCCCTGGAAATGTTCTTACTGGATTCTATGAACCCTTCTGGCTCGTTGATATCGGACACCTCGCTGTTCTTATACATTTAATTGCAGCTTATCAGGTATGTGTGTATATATATATGATATATATCAGCTTATCAATGATTCAGTGATATGTTACTGTTGATACCTTGGGCACTTTGCTGGATACAACATGCCCCCAGAAACTTCTCAGATTGGATGATTGTTGCCATCCAATCACTGAACTTTACTCATGATGCTTTTTCACTCCATTGAAATGGATTGTTTCAAATTTGAGGCATTGATCTGGTGGGTTCACTGTTGATTGACCACAGCCAAAAATTTAGAAAATCAAATGATCCAAATTGTTTAATTATATGGAGTCTTTTCAAGTCATATATGCACCCTATGTCGTGATATATTTTTTATAATCAACTTATAGGGCATCTTATATCAACAGATAAGAATTATTAATGAAATTACCCATATTCTCCTATAAATTATCAGATCACTGCTTGTTATTCTACCTTGACTTTGTCTCAGGTATTCGCCCAACCAATCTTTGCCCGAAATGAGAAATGGCTATCGTCGAAATGGCCAACCGCAGGCTTCTTTCACACCGTGCATACAATAAGGTTGCCATTCGCCAAAAGGCGCTCTTACCGCTTCACACTCTGTAAGCTTATTGGGCGAACAATTTTCGTTGTTTTTACAACTTTAGTGGCAATGATGTTGCCTTTCTTCAACTCAATTGTGGGTTTGCTCGGCGTAGTGGCCTTCTTCCCACTGACCATATACTTTCCTGTGAGCATGTATATGGTGCAAGCAAATATCAAGAAATGGAGTGGCAGATGGTTGATGATGCAGATCATGTGCATAACTTGTCTGCTTGTATCAGTTGTTTCTGTGATTGGTTCTGTTGCAGACATAGTCCTGAAGCTCAAGAAAGCGAAACTATTTGAGATCAAGCTCTAGGTAGTGTTTATGATCTCTAATTTGCAAAAGCTTGATTGTTCCAATGGTGCTGGTCACTTGTATGTCTGGGACTGTGTTTCATCACTTTTCCTGCTTCAATAGTTGAATATGAATGTATTGTTTTGTGGTGCCTATTTCATTGCTTTTGCCTCTTGATTATGAATCCTTGGACTTGTGATCAAGGGACTTTTCTGGAAACAAAAACCTGAGGTTTGTGATTATTTGGAAAAATCCACCATAGTGTCAGTCAAGGTGGATGTTTAGAAATGTTTTTGTTGTCATGGGTTTCAGAACTATCAAAAGGTCTGGGGGTTTTAGAAAATTCCCTTTCATGGATTATTAATAGTCTATTTTTAGCCTAATTTACAAGAAGAAATATGCAGAAGATAGGATGGGGCTCTTGCTGGAAATGCATATTGATCTTGATCAGACAATCTTAATTGTCCAAAACAGGTCCACCAAGATCCAGGTGATCAAATTGGGGTGAGATCTGACCACATTTTCAAGCTCTCATTTACCTCACCTTCTGTTCCCTAAGAAAGGCTGCTCCAGGGTTGGGCCAGTACAAGCCCAACCCTCATTGGATTGGATTGGCCTTTGTTTAATTGGCCCACATTCAACTTATCTAATGGTCACCAATAAGTCCTCTTGAGAAAGGCACTCCAGCAGAGGTCTATCTAGTAGGGTTTAGTCAGAACTCAGAACCCACTTTTAAGAGAGACTGAAAAGAACTATTCAAGGTACACCATTTTATGCTTCGGGTAGACTACTGAGAACAGCTTGAAAGCATAATTTTAAAACTGGTCAAAATCCAGTCTTATTGCCCAATGAAATTCTGTCTGGTATGTATCTTTGAGTGCTCATTTAGATGAGAGAACAAATTTGGAAAATGGTCATTATTTCCCATGGAGAGATTAGATTTGTTGATTACAGGGTCTATTGAAAACCTTGATCATTATTTCTATCATTCTTGATGATGCCTTCCTTCTAAGACTGCAAAAATCTGTTCGGTAATCAAGAACTTCCTGAAGCCAAAGAAAGATATTGCTTGGAATTGTCCTCTGGAATAAAAGGCATTGGCTTTCAATAGCCATGGAACCCTTGCCAGCTCTATTGGGGAAGGTGAAGATTGATTTTTTCTTTTTTTTTATAGTGATCATATTATTTATTCTCTACTGTGTATGAATGAGAACTGCTTTAGGGTACAACCTTCATTTTCCTCCCATAGTATGTGCATCTTGGATAGAAAATTCATCTCCACACTTAAAATGTAAAAAAATGAAATCACCACAAATTAAGGCACAACACAAACACATCTACATCAGAAAACTTGGGTACATTAGATGATGTATGGCTGATTATGTACTTCTTTCACAACTCTATTCCTTTTACATTCAATCAGCTTCTCCTATGAACAATTTGGTTGCTTGTTCTACCTTGTGGCAATGATTCTGCCATACTTCCAACTCAATTGTGAGTTTAGTTAATTCCATCTCCTCTGCCAAACTCTCCAAGGAGCATGTATATGGTATAAGCAAATGTCAAAAGAGAGGAAGCCATAAAATAATAGTGCTACTTGTAAAGACAAAGCAGAGGGGATCAATTTCAAAAGTGCATTTCAAAGTCCACAATCCAGAGTTCCAAGGAGTGGAAGGTCACTCTCACTGTACTCACTTTTATGAGTTTTACATTGCCTCAATTAGATAAGAAATCATTTATAATGGATATCAAGTTGAATTTCTATTCTAAATTACCCTTTTTTTTAAAAGACAAAAAATGCCCCTGTAATAAGCTCTTATTTGAAAATTTACCAAACATATTTTTTCACATAGATCCATTTAAGTTAGATATATTGCATGTGTTACCAAACGGTCTATTTGAAAAGAGTCTATATCTCACAGATCTATTTCCCGCAGATCTGTTTGAGACAGATCTATTTCAAACATATAAGATTTGCCAAACAGGCCCTAATTCTCTTTCCCCTTCAAAATGTCCTCTAGCCACGGCATGTAAGTTGCCACTAAATGTGATCATTATAATACCTTCACTAAAGTGAGTCTTTTGTGGCAAAAATAAAACTGTGGCTAAAAGTATTTTTTAGCGGCAATAGAAAGTCGCCGCAAAAGGCGGCGAAAATAAGACAACTAGACAATTAGCCACGAAAATAAAAAGTTGTCACTAAACTCCTAGACCACTAGTGGCAAAAAAAGAAAACTCGCCACTAAATCTCCTTCCCCTCTTAAATGACCTTTAGCTACAACATATAAGTTGTCATTAAATGTGATCACATAATACATTTAGTGTCAACATCAAGCTTTGCCACTAAAGGTGAGTTTTTAATGGCGAAAATTAAATTATGGCAAAAAATATTGCCATTAAAAGTCGAATTTCTTGTGATATATCTTTAGTGGCAATATAAAGTAGCCCAGAAAATAGAACAAACAGTGGCAAAAAATATACCGCGGCTAAATGTAAGAATCTAAGAAATTAGTGGCGATCATAAATAGTTGTCACTAAAACCGTACATCATTAATGGCGATAAATTAAAACGTGCCACTAAATCTCTTTCCCTCCAAAATCCCATGGCGCCAAAAATTCCCGCCAAGGAATTAGTGGCGAAATTTAGCTACAACATATAAGTTGCCACTAAATGTGGGCATTATAATGCCTTCAGTGGCGACATCAAATATTTGCCTCTAAATGTGGGTTTTTAGTGGCAAAAATTAGACCGCGGCAAAAAAAGTCGCCACTAAAAGCCAACTTTCTTGTAGTGTTGCCAATGTCAATTTTCACTGCGTCGGCAAATAGTGTCGGGAAAGTTTTCCCACAGCTTTTGCCAACGCAGTCTTACTTGAGTCGGTAAAAGCAGCAATTTTCTCTGACTTTTGCCAACGCAACTTTTCACTGTGTCGGAAAATAGTGTCGGAAAAGGTCAGTTTGTCATAAATGGGGCTTTAGGGACGCAACTCATACGTTGGCAATTGTACGAATAAAAACTCAGACCTTTCCCAACGCACACTTGTGCATCGCCGGTAAACAAGATAATTGCCAACGCATTATTGCGTCGCCATTAGATAAAAACGCGTTGGCAAAACTTTCCCTCTCTTTTGGTGTTTTTTTTGTTGGCGCCAATGCAGTTTCAATAGCTTTTGCCAACGCGGTCTTACTTGCGTCGGTAAAACTATCATTTTCCGACACTAATTGCCAACGCAGTCCAAATATGCGTTGGAAATAAGACTTTTGCCAACGCAAATTTTCCCTGCATCGGCAAATAGTGTCGGGAAATGTGCAATTTGTTGTAGTGAATTTGGACGTGATTTTGATATAGATGGCCGCATTGAAAACGTGTATGCACTACTAGATTCAACCACATTCACGGAAAAGAATAGGTGGCAACCTAAGCGAGAGATCTTGACCTCAATTTTGGAAGGTAAGCTTGTTTGGGATCCAGGTGGATTCCATGTTAGGTGTCAAATAGGGCAGCTTCTTTTTCTTTCTTTATATATATATATATTATTAGTTTAGGTTATCTTGTTACTTACCTTGGATGGGGGAGCGCCATGCAAAATCATCAGGTAACTTATTCCTTTTACCTCGTACAATTTCTTTTTCCTCATGTTCCATTATCATTTTTTGCATGACATGCACGACATCGAGGACACTGTCTAGTTTAGATTTGGGGGTGGGAACAAGCACACTTGTCCAATTTTTAGGGGTTATCTTTTTTTTCAATTTTAGGCAACTTTTAATTTTTTTTTAATTTAGGAATTTTTTTTGTGCAATTTTTTTTATTTTTGAGTAGTTTTGAAAGGAATTGATAAAATTCAACGATGCTCGAAAACCTGGAATTTTGAAGTTTTTGGAAGGAAGTAAAATGAGGGTTCATCTTTTCTAAAATATATCAATATAGTACTAAACGTTGTTTTTCACTGAAACACGTATACATTTATCAAGATTTTGGATAGGAAGCCTTGGTGTTGAATTTAGAGTTTCTCAAGAAAGATGGGATGACTTTCTGAAGTCTAGCCTTGTAAGTCTACCTGTTTCATCGGGATGGTTAGGCCAACCAACACCATTGGATTAATTCGGGTGAATTGAAAAAGGCCGCCTATTGTTTAGGGACTGCAAAAAAAAAAAGTAAGTGTTTAGTTAGAAGTTTGAAAAGAATAAAAAAAAATTATGACTAGTTTGGGTTCGTAGCCTTTTTAACCCGAGCCAGTAAGCCCTTAGGGGTATTTACATACCTAATGCCCTAAAGACATCTGTTTTGGGAGTCATTGGCCGAATGCTCGTTACATGGGTTAATTAGAAAGCTTAAGGGACCTAAGCATTGCACAGTCACGGTGTTTGCCAAAAAGAAAAAGAAAAAAACAAGGAAAATAGAGATGCATCTCCCGTCCTTTGTAAAAACAGTAGTGCGAAAGCCGTCATAGTAGCCTTGAGAGGGAACTTATGAGCCACTAAATCTAGGAAAGATCAGAGCATTTAAGGGAGAATTCTGTTTTCATGACATCATAGCGAAACATTTGAAAGATTGATTGGATGTATACACTTGCACAAGGCACACAAAAGTTTGGTGTTTGAAAAAAAAAAAAAGTTTGAAATTAGAAGGATGAACCGAATTTTGAAAAGTTTGAGATTTTGATTATTCTGGGTTACACAAAGAGTATCCGAGATAACTTGATTTAAAAAAAAAAAAAGTTTCTTTTTTTGTATTTCTATGTGTTTTTAGGATAAATGAATTTTGTGGGTAGATTCACTGCAAACCCTCACGAGGCACAACTCATCCACTAAGGGGAACCTAGGGGTTTAAGGGCTTGTTGCATACGCTAAATGCAACCGAGAACACCAGCGAAAGTGGTTTTGTTTTCATATTTACTTCTTTTTTTTTTTAGATTATGTCAAAGAACTTCAAACCTTTTTGTTCGCAACTTTTGCTAAGGGACTAGCAAAATGCTGGTTCGAGGGTGTGTTGAGTTCATGAATTTGCACATTTACGCATCATCTTAAGATGAATTAGAGATTTAATTAGGTGATTTGCATCATTATTCATCTAATTTAATAATTTCATGCATTTTCACCTAGGAATCTAAATTTTCATACTTTTCATACATTTATTGCATTAACTTAGACGGTTTTGCAAATTTTCTCCGAAGAGTCCCAATTGGAGTAGAACTCTGTCCGGATGGGTCCCGCTTCAATATGGGCTCTTCACTATTTAATGTGTTAAATTAGAATGTGCAAAAAATGAGAATTGCAGACCTCTGTCACGGAGCCCACTTTCAAGCACACATAGTTATCATGGGCCCTGCATTGCTGAACTGAAGATTGAAAAGAAGAAAAGTGAAGAATTCACCACGTGGACCCCACACACAAGCCATATGCAAATCAGTCAAAGGAGGGGTCCAATCATCATGTCACTTGAAGAATCCTAACTACAGTAGAAGACTTCTCATAGGGCCCACTATTCAAATAGATGAAATGTCTCACATGGTAGGGTCCACAATGGTTACAAATTTGAAATTATTAATGGATAATTCAAAGAATATCATTCTGATTGGAACAAAAGAAAAAGAGTTTGAATCATCCACATTTGATGTCCTTTCAAAAATGAAAGTTTTGCAAAGATAGATTCCATTGCAAAGATAGATTCCATTTCAAAAATGAGGTCCCATCGAATCCCTTTCTTGGGCCCTGTCCCTGATAGGGTTGTGGCCAATAGATGTGATTATGTCTTTATGTAGCCGAGACTGAATGGGACGGTTCGGCCGAACTGGTCGCACACTTCCGATACCAGCAGAATGTGCCGAAACCGAGGCAGCGCCAGGTCTGCACCCGAGGCCGAGACCAAGGCTGACGCGCTTTGCCGAAACCAAAATAGGACTTGGTTCATGGGATGGTCCCCACACAATAGCCCCCCAGCTCTTGACCTCTAGGGCTTCTCCTGTCAGAGGTTGAGAGCTGAGTTGGCGTTCTGAAATCGTTTTCCCAATTAAGGGTTCTGACGATTCGGTTGAGCGTGCCGCCATCGATTCGCCTGCCCGAGGCAATAAAGGGAGTGATAAATGCGGAGACCATGATTAGTATGGGGAGACGGACCATCGGCGCCACGTGTCATCGTCCGAAGGGCCTCCTTGTCACTTCGAGGCGGCGTGCGGCGTAAGTCGAGGCGACACCTCGCACGCGCCTCGCTTCGAATTTCGGAATGGCGCCCATCTCCATCCTTTATATTTGGGTTGGCTTCTCTTTCTCCATTTCTACTTTCTGCTAGAACTCACCTGCCAGAACCAGAGCTAGAACTAGTAAAGGGACCTCTGATCCGCTCTGTGTCTTCCTGTTTGCAGTCGTTCAGACCAGCGTCGTCCGCTGCAGTCTGCCCTTGCTTCTGTTGAACCAGTGAGTCTCTCTATCCGATCCTCTTTCCTTTGTTTACATCCTCCGTTAGTTTTTAGGGTTTCCGGGCTGTCACCTTCTCTGCTCTGTCCCTGCCCTTCCTTAGAGCTTCATTAGGGTTTCTTAGACTTAGAGATGGGGGCTTACAGTCATTGGATAGATTCTCATTCGGCCCTGGCAGAGCTCAAGAGGACTTTCAAGATCTCAGTGGATGTCCAAGTGAAGGCTTCCGATAGGTCGTCCGGCCACATTTTTAGCCAGGGCTGGATGCCATTCCCCCTTGTTGCCATTATTGAAGGTGGGGTTAGATTCCCCCTTCATCCCCTTCTTAGGTCCTGCCTCCGAGCATGGAACCTGTGTCCGTGCCAACTGATGCCCAACGGCTTCAAGATCATCATGGCCGTCGCCGAGCTGAATAGGATCCTAGGAATCGATCTCGGCGTCCATGATATTGAGGATGTTTATGACCTCTGCAAAACCCGAGAGGGCGGCACATATTACCTTCGGGTTAAGGCAAAGTGCTCGCCCCTTGTTACGGCATTGGAGGACTCCAACAAGTATGCCGGAGATGATCGTATGTTCGTCTCGGGAAACTGGGAGTTCGGTGCGGCCGAGACCGAGGCGGAGTGGAGAGTCCAAGTTCCACGGTACTTCGGGACCCCACCGAGTAAAACACTGATCACTCTTGGGTTTCAGATTCACCTTGTTCGTTTATGTGCTTTGTCCTGATTTTTTTTTTCTTCTGTAGGCCTTCACCAGCGAAGGCGAGACGCCCAGCTAGATCGCTGGCGGAGGAACAAGGTTTGGCTGGACAAGATCTATCGGTACCGAGGCCACTACAACAGAGCTGCCTTCTCCCTGTTAGGGTACGAGCCGAGGTACGCGTCCTACACGCGGAAGTCAGGCCGACCTGGAGAAATTGTCCTTGCCCTAGCCGAAGCCGCGAGCGGAGTTGTCTCGGGTGCTGAGGCCTCCACATCGGCTGCGGGTGCCGAGAACGATCCTTTGAGAGAGGTCGAAAACTACTCCTCACCAAGCGCTGAGGAAATGGAAAGGCGTCGGCCGACTTATCGCCCGCTGAACCTGGAGGACGTCCTGTTCGGTGAGCGGGGGGCCACTCCCTAGGAATCGATCGGGGGGCCACTCCCTGTTCGGCGAGCGGGGGGCCACTCCCCAGAAAAAGGGCCAAGGCTAAGGGGAAATCCCCTGTCCGAGGAGACCGACAACGACAAGTTGAGGCCACAGGGGAGAGGGTCGTGGCTGAGGCTGAGGAGCTAACTCAGGCTGGGGCCCTGGTGGAGCGGCGCCCCGAATCGCCCCATGCCGCGACTTCGGCTGAGCCGGCGGCCTTCAAACTGGACCTCGATCTATGGCCAAGGAGGCCGTTGAATGTCGAGGACAAGATGGTGGGGAATTCGGCTGTGATTGCGACCCTCAGTAGGGCCTACGCGCTCCCCAGAGACATCGAGAGGCACCGGGCGGAGGACAATACTCAGCTCATTATGAGGACACTGCAGCATTCCCTCTTGGTAAGTGCTTTGCTGAAGTTAGCAGTAACTCTGGATTTCATTTTCTCCATTTTGTACAGCACTGACTCTTATTTGTTTTCTTGAAGGCTGTCCAGCGGCTTCCACTGGTTCTCAACAGACTCGTTGAAGAAGAAGCTCGGGTCGGCCAGTTGGTGGAAGAAAAGCAGCAAGCAGAAGCTGCTCTGTTGGCCAGATCCGAGGAGCTGAAGGAGGTTGAGGCCAAAAGGGTCGAGCTTGACGCCCAAATCGTTTCGGCAGTGTGTGAGCTTTCTCAGGTCAAATCAGAGACAATTACTTTACAAGAGAAGCTCAACGCCGAAATGGAGAGGTCGGCCGAGCTGGCGGCCGAGCTGGAGCGGGAGAAAAAGGCGCAGGAGGAACTCCTCGCGTCAAACCAAGCTGAGGTCGACGCCGCCTTTCTGGATGGGGCAGCGGACGCAGGTCGGAACTACTCCGATCAGATAAGGGTACTCATCTCAAAGTTGTTCCGGCTCGGCTGTATTGTCGTACTGAAGCAGATGGGAGTTCAAGGAGATCATCCAATATACCAGAACCTCCCTGAGTTCGGAGCCGTATCCGCGACCTAGGCTGTTGCCGAAACTCCTACTCCTCTGCCAGAAACCGCTGAGCCGACGCCGATGCCGAGCCTCGCGGAGCCGTCGCCGGGCCCCGCAGAGCTGTCGCCGGATCTCTCCGAAGCTGCTCCTCCAGGCGATACCGTAGCAATCATTGAAGACGCCGAAGCCAGGCTATCTTCTTGAGTTGTGTTTTTGTTTTCCTTCATATGAAAGATGTAATCTCCTTTTGTTTCTTTTTGCCTTGGTAGTATTGTAATCGGAACTTTGTACACCATCAGTCTATCAATGAAATTCCTTCGTTTCTCAAATGAAGTTTGTCTCTTTTGCATTCCATTTTGCTTGTGGTTTGCTACTTGTATGGGAATGTGTGCTTCTGCTTCTCAAGTGTATAGGTTCGGCAAGACTAAACTGGCTAGTTTAGAAATTAGATATAGTGACGCCTGAACCTTAAGGCCATCGTTATCCCTACCGATCCTATTCAGTTCGGCAATTGGGGCGAATCCATGGATGATTAAGCCGAAGTAGCGCTCACCTTCAACGAGCGATATCGACAACGGCTGAAATAGCTCGACGCCAAGGTGATTCATTCCGGAACGAAACAACTTCATAGTCGACCGTAGAGACTTCGCGTCCGAGTGGCCCGTGACCGACCCGATGCGATCTTCATCATTGGCCCGGAGGCTTCACGCCTGGGTGGCACGTAGCCGACCCGAGACGATCTCATCATTGGCCCGAAGGCTTCACGCCTGGGTGGCACGTAGCCGACCCGAGACGATCTCATCATTGGCCCGAAGGCTTCACGCCTGGGTGGCACATAGCCGACCCGAGACGATCTCATCATTGGCCCGAAGGCTTCACGCCTGGGTGGCACGTAGCCGACCCGAGATGATCTCATCATTGGCCCGAAGGCTTCACGCCTGGGTGGCACGTAGCCGACCCGAGACGATCTCATCATTTGCCTTGGCCGAAGTACTGACACAGGATGCCCCGTTCTTTCGAATGTGAACTCTTTTCATTGAATTCTTCTAAGTACAAATGTACAAGTATTTCAGAAATAGAACTTCTTGAGGTGAGACGCGTTCCATGGTCTCGGTAGCTGTTTTCCTGCCATATCTTCAAGTCGATAAGCTGACTGCCCAGCAATGGAAGTCACTTTGAACGGTCCGTGCCAATTCGACCCCAGCTTGCCCTGATTCGGGTCCTTGTCCCCCGGGAGTGTCTTCTTAAGGACCAGCTCTCCCACTGAGAATTTCCTCTCCCTAACCCTCTGGTTGTAGCCTCTGGCCAGTTGCCGCTGATAGGCTGTAAGCCGAACTGCTGCTGCTTCTCTTCGCTCATCGGCCAGGTCCAGTTCCACAGCTAGATGGGTCTCATTTCGGCCCTGGTCGAAAAGTTCGGACCTTAGAGTAGGGAGGCCGATTTCTAAGGGAATGACGGCCTCCATTCCGTAGGCTAGGGAGAAAGGTGTTGCCGAAGTGGATCGCCTCGGGGTCGTTCGGTAGGCTCATAGGACACTCGGGAGCTCTTCTACCCATCTTCCTTTGGCTTTGTCAAGCCGTTTCTTCAGCCCATCGAGCACTACTTTATTGGAAATTTCCGCCTGACCATTACTCTGCGGGTAGGCCGGGGTGGAGTAGCGATTGCGGATGCCGTGCTCCTGGCAGACGCTTCTGAAGAGGTTGGAGTCGAACTGAGTCCCGTTGTCCGAGATCAATATTCTGGGGATGCCGAACCTTGTGACGATGTTTTTCCAGACGAAATTTTTGGAATCCTACTCCGTGATGGAGGACAACGGCTCCGCTTCGATCCATTTGGTGAAGTAATCCGTGGCTACTATCAACCATCTTTTATTTCCGGGAGTTCGGTGGAGCGGTCCCACTATGTCGAGCCCCCACTGGGCGAATGGCCATGGACTGGAAAGCGGGCTGAGGTCCTGTGCTGGCTGATGGAGAGAGTGGGAAAATTTCTGACACTTCTCGCATTTCTTCGCGTACACCTGCGCGTCCTTCTACATATACGGCCACCAGTAACCCTGGCTGATAGCCCGATAAGCTAGTGACCTTCCTCCGATATGGCTTCCGTAGATCCCTTCATGTATTTCGAAGAGAAGGTCCTCCACTTTGCTCGGATGAACGCACTGGAGGTACGGGCCTGTGTACGACTTCCTATAGAGCTTGACTTCGGGAGACAACCAGAACCGGGCTGCTTTGAGTCTGATTCGATGGGCCTCACTACTGTCTTCGGGTAGCTTGTCGTCCTTGAGGTAGGCGATGATGGGGTCCATCCAACTCGGGCCGAGGTTAATACACGACATTTCCGGAGGTGGATGGAGCTCGATGCTGGGTGCGGCCAAGGATTCCACTTCGATGGTTCTTTTTCTCCCTGCTTCGACAGCGCTGGCCAAATTTGCAAGAGCATCTGCATGGAGTTTGCTTCTCTGCCTATCTGTTTGATTTCGGCCGTATGGAACTGAGAAAGCAGCTTCTTTGCCAGGGCTAAATATGCAGCCATCCGGTCGTCGCGAGCTTGATAGTCCCCAGTCAGCTGATTTGCCACCAACTGTGAATCACTGAAGACCATCAGCTGTTGAGCTCCGAGGATTTTGGCGCTGTTCAGTCCGGCTGAAAGGGCTTCGTACTCAGCTTCATTATTCGACGCCTTGAAATCCAGGGTCAGAGCCTGCTCGATGACCAGTCCTTCTGGCGATTGGAGGACAACTCCTGCTCCGGCTCTTCTCGAGGTGGAAGATCCGTCGACGAAGACTTTCCAAACTGGGGTGAGGGCTTGGCATTGTGATTGTTCAGAACCCGTGGGCGCCTCATGCTCCCTGCCCTCCAGTTCGGTGCCGAGCTGGGTTGGTGCCGAACTTGAGTCGAACTCGGCAAGGAAATCCGCCAGAACCTGGGCTTTGATCGCTGTCCTGGGCTGATACTGAATTTCATACTGCCCCAGTTCGACGTCCCTTCTTGAAATCCTTCCTGAAAAGTCAGCTTTTCTGAAAACAGATTTGAGTGGATGCTCCGTAACAACCACTATGGTGTGAGTTTGAAAGTAATGAGAGAGCTTCCGCGAGGCACTAACGAGTGCCAGCGCGAGCCTCTCGAGTGGCAAGTATCTGGTCTCGGCATCAATCAAGGTTTTGCTTGTATAATAGATGGGTTTTTGGACCCTATCCTCTTCTCGGAGGAGGACCGAGCTCACTGCATGATCCGAGACCGCCAGGTATAAATACAAAAATTCTCCGTGAACCGGAGTTGACAGTAGAGGAGGAGAGGATAAATAGGCCTTAAGCTCCTGCAAGGCCTGGTCACATTCCAGAGTCCACTGAAATTTAAAATTCTTCCTAAGATGCTGAAAGAAAGGCCGGCACTTATCTGAGGATCTGTTGATGAATCGATTCAGTGCGGGTGCCATTCCGGTTAGCTTTTGGACTTCCTTAGCCGAGGTGGGACTCTGCACTCTGAGGATAGCCGAGATCTGATCTGGATTTGCCTCAATCCCCCTGTGTGTGACCAAGCTTCCCAGGAATTTGCCTGAGCCGACACCAAAGGCGCACTTGGAGGCATTGAGCTTGAGCTTGAGCCTCTTCAAAGTGGCGAAAACTCCAGCAAGGTCTGCCAAATGGTTATGGGCTTGCTTAGACTTGACCACCATGTCGTCGATGTAGACTTCAACAGTCTTGCCGAGCTGACTGTGGAACATCTTGGTGACAAGTCTCTGATAGGTGGCTCCTGCGTTCTTCAGCCCAAACGGCATCACCTTATAACAATAAGTGCCTCTGGGTGTGATAAAAGTTGTCTTCTCTTCATCCGGCCCATACAACGGAATCTGGTGATAGCCGCGGTATGCATCGAGGAAGCTCATTCTATCGTGTCCGGCTGTGGCATCGATCATCTGGTCGATCTTTGGGAGGGAAAAGTTGTCCTTAGGACAGGCCTTGTTCAGGTCGGTAAAGTCGACACACACCCTCCATTTGCCAGTCTTTTTCTTGACGACCACGGTATTGGCCAGCCAGGTCGGGTATTGGACCTCTCTGATAGCGCCGGCCTCGAGCAGTTTGTCCACCTCCTTGACCACGGCTTCGGTTTGTGGCATCCCGGTCCTGCGAGCTTTCTGCATCACAGGTTTATGATTAGGGTCTACATTCAATTTGTGGCATATTACCTCAGGGTCGATGCCAGGCATCTCTTGAGGCGTCCAGGCGAAGGCTTCTTTGTTCTGCACTAGGAACTGGACCAGTTCGGACCTCTCTGGCTCCCCGAGCTGACTGCCGAGCAAGAAGAACCGTTCCGGATCTTGTGAGTCGATCCTGACTTCGGTCAGGTCCTCCACGCTCTTGCTCTCCGGGTCTTGGCCGACCTCGTCTAGCTTCTTCTCCAGCCTCTTTTCCATCTCGGTCATGTTAACCTCCTTGGGCTCTCGCTCTCCGGATACCGCTGCCGTCAGGCATTGTTTGGCTGCGTGCTGATCTCCTCTGACAGTGACGATTTCAACTCGGCCATTCTTCCCTTCCCACGGAAATTTCAGCTTCTGGTGGAGAGTCGAAGGGACTGCCTCCAGACTGTGGAGCCAAGACCTGCCCACTATAGCATTGTAAGGCCAGGGTGCGTCAACCACCATGAAGGTTGTTGTTAGGAATTTTCTAGATTGCAATTTGATGGATGCATTATCATTCAAGCATCATTTGATTTACACACATGCATTGTTTTAGATAAACTTGAAATCTTGATTTATTCATGCATTACTTTTAAGAGTTTTAAAAGTTTTGATTTTAGCATGATTTGTTTTTAAATCTTGGATGCATTTGTTTTAGAAAAGAGTTTTCAAGAAATCAAGCTAGCCTTTGTTTTAAAAGTTTTGAATCTTTTTAGGCTTTTTATGTCATGTTTTAAAAACCATTAGAATCTTTAAAACATGTTTTCCAAGCTTGATTTAGTGGCCAAAAGGTCCCCCATAGAAAAACCTTCAAATATGCAAAAGTTGCAAAGGGAGGCAGTCCCGGCAGTGTTGCCGGTCGACCGAGAGGCAGGTCTCGGTCGACCGAGACAACTGGAGGTAATTTCTGCAGTTTTGAACTGAAACCTCCAACGGTCAGAAATCTGACCGTTGTGCCTTCCCGGTCGACCGAGACCTCTTTGTCGGTCGACCGAGGACTAGCCGTTGGCAACTTTTTGCTATAAATATGAGTTCTTTCCCTTGCCAAAAGTAGGGAATTTTTAACCCCTCCTTGAGAGGATTTGAGGCATATCAAAAGGGAAGAGAACCAAGGGATGAAGGGGATGATTAGGAAAGCTAAAGCTTGGATTAATGAAGTTAAACCACCAAGTAGGCTCTTCCTTTCTTAATCATATGTTTGCATGCTTTTGTTTTATTCTTGGTAAATCATTTCTAGCATGTTAAACTATGTTTGTGTTGTGTCCTTAACATATTTTATGTTTTGAGTTGATTTATTGTTTTGGATACAACACCATATGATTCAATTCAAGTAGTACTTAACTTTGGTAAATCTAAGTAGATCATGTTAATGTAAAAACCTTTGAAATCATATGTAACATGATCCATATACTTGGTTGAATCTTTGGTTGTTGTTTTCCATCATAAGAAAATCACTTTCAAAACTATCTTATGTTTTGGACTCAACCTCTTTACAAATCATATGTTTTCATGTTTTGTTTTATCATTGGTAAATCTTTGTAACATGTTAATATATGATATGTTGTATCCTTAGCATATTCTATATTTTGAATAGATCTATTGTTTTGGATACATCACCATTGATTCATCAAAGTAGTACTTTATTGGTAAATCTAAGTAGATCATGTTAATGAAAGATGTAACATGATTCATATACTTTGTTGAATCTTTGGGTGTTGTTTTTCCATCATAAGAAAATCTCTCTCAAATGTATCTTATGTTTTGGATCCAACATCATTACAAATCATATGTGTATTATTGTTTTAATGCTTCACAACTTGTCTTCTTTGATTGGTAAATCTTTTTCAAGTTGTCCTTATAATTACATATGATTTGTCCCCTCTTATCAATCAAATCTATTTTTATGTTTTGAGCTTCATTGATGATTTGATTGACATCCCTATGCATCACATGTTTAGAGCTAATCCATTTCATACAACTTGTGTAACTTTGATATCATTAACAAGTTGTTACTTTTAACATGTGATTGCATTATATCCTCAATCATAAATGTTTTATAAGCTAAAACTTTCAAAAGCCTTAGGGTTACTTTTATGAACTTTCATTTTCAAAATGATTGAGAATCACACACACACACTTCATTTGTTTTCATCTTTGCATTCATAGTGTGAGTGTGTATTTGTATTTCACTTCCATATCCGCCTATTTAAGAGGCAATGTAATGAGCTTAATTGAATCTCCATCTAGTGTATTAAAGACACAACTTAGTGAGATAACCAACCATGTGGTTGAAGAGGTTATTGCTTAGCCTATAAAAGCATAATGTATAGGTTGATGTTAAGCCTTGAAAAACATCATTGTAAGGTTATTGCTTAGCCTTGGAAAGCATATTGTAAAGGTTATTGCTTAGCCTATTGAAAAGCATAAATTGTGGAAATCTGGTGGGGTGTTGGATCACAAGCCGGTAGTGGATGTAGGCATTGAGGCCGAACCACTATAAATACTTGTGTGATGGTGCTTGCTTTGTGGTGATTGCTTATATTAGCTTCCGCATATTGTTTGATAATCATCACTTGTGACTAGTTGGTTTTTAAGAAGTTAAAATTAGTTAAAATTGGTCATAAAAGAAGCTCACCCTATTCACCCCCCCCCTCTAGGGTTCGGATCCCCATGGACTTACAGTTGTCTCGACGGACGCGCCACCGGCCTCGACCTTGAACATCACCTTTCCCTTGGGGTACACCGGCTTGGCACTGAAGCCAATGAGGGGAATTCGGGCCTCCTGCAGATCCTTTTCTGCCAGTCCCATCCTCCTGAAGCTATCGAAATACAGGATCTCGGATGAACTGCCGGGGTCGACAAGGACCTTCTTCACGGTGCAATCCTTCACGCATTGCTTAGAGCAATCAAACTTCAGAGTGACGATCATAGGGTCGTTGTGGGGAAGCTGTGCCCCTTCCAAATCTGCATCTGTGAACCTGATTTCGGGCCGCTCCCTTCGAGCCCTCTTTGGAGCTGAACCGAGTTCGGCGGCCATGACCTGCTTACTGTGAGAGGCCTGCCTGGCCTCGGCACGAGCTCGGTTACTCCCCTTGGGCGGGGGAGCTAGATGGATGACGTTGATGATCTTCTCTGAGCCGTCGCTATCTCGGCCTCTTTCGTCTCGACGCGGGGCTCAGGTGTCGGCCCTGGTGTCCGCCTTGACGAACTCCTGCAGGTGTCCCTCCTGGACAAGCTTTTCCAAATGCGACCGCAGTACCCTGCATTCCTCGATTTTGTGACCGCTCTGCTTGTGGTACGCACAAAATCTGGTCTGATCCCGGAAAGAAAATCGCCCCTCAAGGGCTCTGGCCAGCTGAAGTATGGCCTTGACTTAATCTTGTACATGATCCTGTGGATAGGCTCCTTAAAGACTGTATTAACTGCCCGATATGCATCCTCGGACAGCCTGGGCTTCTTGCTTCTTGCCGGGGTGAAAACTTGAGCCCTAGCCGAGCTAGCTGTCGCCCACCGTCTGTCCGGCTCATCTCTTCGCGACGGTCCCCTCTCTCTTTTGGAGGACCTCTCACCTCGGTCCTTCTGCGCGGCCCCATGGTTGTCTCGAGCCCGGACCTGGTCGTCCTCCTGGGCGATGTAGCGGTTGACGATGGATATGAGCGCCGCTATGGAAGACACCGGGTTCCTGGCCAGATCCTTACGAAGGTCGCTGTCTGGCAGCAAGGCATTCTGAAATGCGAAGATGGCAACCTCGTCTTTGGAACTCTCGATCTAGCTGTAGACCGTCCAGAACCGCTTTGCGAACTGGGTGATGTTCTCTCCCTGCTTAATCTTCAGGGCCATGATATCCGCATCTGTCTTTGGTAGGATTCTGTAGGCCTGAAATTTCTTCATAAAGGACTGCTGGAGTTGCTGCCAACTCGAAATGGACCCCTCCGGGAGAGCACAAAACCACTTCAGGGGGAAGTCACCCAAACTGGAGGAGAAGACTCGACAGTTCAGGTGGCCCTCATCTCCCCAGACAGACATCCTCTAGGAGAAGTGCCTGAGATGTGTAGCTGGGTCCGAGGTTCCGTCGTAAGTGACTAACCTCGGGACGGTGAACTTCTTTGGCAGGGGATATTTCCTGATATCGCGAGAGAAAGGAGACGCGCCGAGATCAATGGAGTCACAGCAAACATCTTTTTGGTCTCGGCCGAGACCAGCCACCTCCAGATTGCGCTGGACCGTTTCCTTTATGCGCGCGTCCAACCACTCCTGGTCGTGATACCTACTCTCTGGGATAGTTTCTGATGCCTTCCTCGAGTAGCTATGGCTGGCGCTCGAGCCTTCGTCTCGAGTCCGGCCACGCCTTTTCTTGTTCAGATGGTCCCTCAAGTCTCTCTTGGGGGAGTCAGGGCGCCTGCCACGAGACATCCTCCTCTCGTGCTGTCGCTGTGAGTGCTGCTGCTGTCTTGCTGAACCCGTAGCTCTTTCCAGCTGCTGCTGAAGCTGGAGGATCAGAGCGTCCCTCTCCTCGATGGCCTCATTCTGTGCTCTAATCTCTTCAAGGGTGGAGTCGAAGTCATCACTAGGATTATATTCTTCATCCTCAGCGTCCTCAACATCCTCCACCTGATCAGAGGGACGTGGTCCATCGACCACTGGAGACTTACTCCGCTGGTCTCGACCCAACAGGAGACCGGCAGGCTGCTGCTGGGTATCTCCCCTTCGGGGAGCAGACTCCGAGCGAAGGTCACGCTCCTGAACGTTGATCCGGATGAGATCACGCTCGGCATCGTCCTCTGCTTGCTTCCCAGACCTCTTCTTGGCAGGAAGGAGGTTAGAGGACGGTCCTGCACGCTTTGTCTTGGAAGTTTCTCCGCCTTTCGCAGTTCTCCTCGTCATGGTAATAGGGAAGATGATGCAAATCGCTTCCCCACAGACGGCGCCAATTGTAAGTGCAGAAAATAATACTCACAAAGTAGGGATGCCTTCACGGACTTACTCAAGGAACTCGAGGAAGAGCTGCGTGTCTAGTGAACCTGAAAGGGGAGAAGAGAACAGTCAAAGGACCCTTGCTGGGGGCAGCACAGGGCTCTCCGATGCTTAAGTTAGTCCGGGTAACTGATCGGAGAAGAGAGATGTGTATGGTTGCATGTAGAGGAATGCATACCTGATTTTTGGGTCGTCTCATGCTATATATGAGAAATTATTTTGGTGCCTGTGCCTGTGGGCCTCATGATGTGACTAGGGTCTAATCAGCCCACATAGTCATTAATGAGGGTCCATCACAGCCCTCATTACATTTAATGAGGGTCCGATCAGCCCATACTGCATTTAATGCGAGTGACATTGGGCTTGATCTGTTGGCGGCTGAGGTCCCATCGAATCCCTTTCTTGGGCCCTGTCCCTAATAGGGTTGTGGCCAATAGATGTGATTACGTCTTTATGTAGCCGAGACTGAATGGGACGGTTCGGCCGAACTGGTCGCACACTTCCGATACCAGCAGAATGTGCCGAAACCAAGGCAGCGCCAGGTCTGCACCCGAGGCCGAGACCAAGGCTGACGCGCTTTGCCGAAACCAAAATAGGACTTGGTTCATGGGATGGTCCCCACACAATTTTCATTAATTAATAAAGGTGGATTGGTTTACATGTGATCAATTCATCAACATGGGTCCTATTTTAATTGGAGTGAAATGCGACTCTTAATTTTAAATCAAGAAGAACATAATTATTTTGAGCATTTTGGAATCATTACGGTGAGTCCTATTATTTTAATGTTTTAAAAACCATTACTAAGTTTGGAGAATATGTGTCTCTGAAAATGTTTTGGTAATTTCAAATTCAGGGTTTTTCTTTAGATGTTATAGAAAAGACCTGCAAAAAATTAGTTTTTGAATCTTTAGTAACATATCAATAAATATAAAATATTATCTGACAATAAATATTGCTTGCCTCCAACAAGAGAATCCGGGCTTCATCACTGTAGATGTCTCCCAAAAAAACAAAATTTCTTAGCACAAACTATTCTGATCATGTTTACTTGGAAGAATAAAATATTTTAGAGATCTCAAACTTCAACAATGATTACACATAAGCTTAAGCCGCTGACAAACATAACCTGAGCTAGGCTTGTTAAGGGTTAAGAAATGGTACTGCCAATACAATATAAAAGTATACATTAGGTACCTCCAGTGTTGTGCATGATATGAGCAAGAAAAGCTGCAATCTCTATCTTACGCGCATCATCGGAACCAGTGGTGCCAAAGCCCATGGCCGCTTCTGCTGTGGTGATGAAGTCGTTGTACGTGTAGAATGACTTACCTTCACAGGAAGGTGAGACAAAAGCCAAGAGATTGTTCAAAGTAATCTTCAGTGACCAAAGACCTTGGTGTGATTTGGCCCATGCAATGCACGGCATAGAACCACATTATTACCAGAGCCATGGCTCCAACTCTCATATCCATGTCCAACTTCATTTCTAATTCTGGCTATGCAAGAACTTGTTTCGATCTTTTTGTTTCTTTCTTCTTTGTGTGTGCTTGCGTGTGAGGGAGATGGTAGAGAAGGGCAGGCTTTATGAGCAACATGCCTTTTCTTCTCTTTCAAGGATGACTTAGACTCATTATGTGGTATTACATTCAAAATTTAAACTATATAAATCTTTTCTTATTTTGTTGTAACTATGCATCTCAATCCTTGTGATTAAGGAAATATAATTTGTATACTTCTTATTTAAATGGGTTATCCCAATTAATGAAAGTAAGTTCAGTTTATCAAATTTTAAAAGGGGTCAAGTCATCCTGCTGCAGTTAAGAGGTGGGATGGATGAATAATGACGAAGAAATTCGGCTTTGGGCCACCTTGATTAATATATTTCAATCACTTGGGCAGGGTACAGTTGGAAGATCTCGGTATTGCTACGTTTGGGACTTTGCGTGATCATAACCATCCATTTAAATGCCTAAAAGCTTGATTATTTTTGTTTTTAGTAGAAGGCTTTAATTAATTTGGGTGAATACATGGATAAGTATTAAACTTAGGGATCGTAAGATAGATGTTTGCGACCGTCAAATTAATACTAATACTATTCGGCACTGGTTTTTTGAGAATCCACTTTGAAACATAAAAGACGATGAATAGCATTGTCTCACAATTTATATTGACAGTAAATATTCAATCCAATTATGATTTCTGATTTTCCACCGAAAGAAACCTATGACTAGAAGCTAATTTAAGTTCTGATTCATGAACGGGTCTAGGTCCAGATTCATAAATGGGTCTGGGTTTTGATCCTAATTTAGGTTCCGATTGAAAAACAAATCCAATTTTTTGTACTTGAGCCAGCCTGGATCTAAAATCTGGACCCATTTAATATTTGGGCCACGTTGAATTCAGTGATAGAAAACTCAAAGCTCGGCTTGGCTTGTCTCAAATAAGTGGTTCTTGTAGAGTAGGGACTTATCATTTTCCCAAACAAGTGATAGAAAGCGTGGAATGGTTGACTCAATGGGGTGGCATGAGCTCGGCATGTTTAAGGTAGGTCGGACTCAGGCCAAGCACTTATGACCTCGTCAGGCTTGGGCCAAAAATTTTGTTTCTAAAGTTGGGCCAGACTAAGATATTCCTCAGCCCAGCCTGATCCAGCCCATGAATACCCCTAATCAGTCATCAGCTTATGTCAATTCTAATACATTAAACTTTAGAAAGATGAAAAGGTTCACTCGTTCACATATGAATCTTTTGATTAATCTAAACTTGCAACCCAGTTTCTTTCTTTTTAATCTTCAGCTTGAGACTAGCAGCTGCAAGCAATGGCAGACATTACATACATTCATCCATCTTATGCTTAAGTTCAAAACTCATCATAGAATAATTAATAAAAAATCTACAAACATTGTCCTTCCCCAAATTAAAAGAAAGAAATAAAAGAAATCTATAGACATCGTAATATCTTAAATTTCATATGGTCCCCGGGTTTTGCACCCATCCGAATGGACTCGACCGTTAGAATATCTAAAACTCTTATATATTGATATTGGACATTGGTTCCACAGCCCCTTTTCTCTTATGCTGCTTATGAACAAATGCACCCTTAATATAAGGGGTCTAGCTCTACTAAACAGGATATTTTGAAAATCGTGCACTGAGCTCACATCCTGCGCTCTTTAGGGCCAGTTTGGGCACCTTACTTGTAGAGTCAAGTAAGGTGAAGCCCCATTCTCAAGAAAAAAATTCCACCAAAAGCACTTTACATTAAATTTTTCACCATACTTTTTCCAAAAAAGTAAAAAAAGTAACCTCATTTACTCACTAAAAGACAAAAAAGCTCCACTTTTCAATAAAAAAAATCAACTAAAAACAACTAAAAATAAAATACCATCATTATCCACTTATATTTTATTATTTCTTCAAATAACGTTTATTCAACTCAACTCTACAAGTAAATCTCCTAAACAGGCCCTTATGGGTGAAAAAACAGAGCATTCAGAAGTAAGCGAGAAAGAGATACATTGTGATACCTCTTTTTAATGGACAGAAATGGAAAGAACCTCTTGTGTGTGAAATATGGTAATCAATCCATCAGTTGGCCCACTAAAATAGATTTTGATCATTCAGATACAGGGTACACAATGGGTCTTAGCCTCCCAGGGCTGCAGGGCAGTGAAGTGGTCTGAGTTTTCCAAAGGTGTGCCCCACCCATGTTCTTTACATGGGCGCTGTAGCATGCATGGTAGTCCTGCCCTACACAAAAATAAATGCCTACTCACAAGCAACTATAATAGTTATTTATGCTTCTAACTAGTTATGCTTCTAACTAGTGGCGGATCTAGGATTTTCATTAGGATGGGATAGATAATGGTCAATTAAAAAAGTCAACTATTTTTTTTGCTAGACATTTTTCACCTAAATAATAGTAAAAGAGAAAATATATTACATTTAAACAGATAGACACAAAATATTTAACTGCATCTGCTAACATTGATTTATCTAATAAAAAATCAACTCAAACTTACATTATCCAGTTTCACTCAAACTTCTATGTCAAAATAAATGTTTATGGAAAATCACTGCAAATTCAAGGTAAATAGGTACGGGGAAAAATTGGATACAAAAACATGTCTCAAACCCAACAAGACATTTGCATACATGGGGCCGTTGTTTAAACACATGTGGGCCACGATGTAGGGCTCATTGACTTTTGGAAAGTTTCAAGATCGGACCTGGGTCATCAAAGCATAGGTCCGCCCCTGCTGGACCTTTAAAGGCCTCCTTACCCTACGGCATACGCCTTCATTTATGTTCCTGATTTCTGCAGGATTCTATTATATCTGGCAATGGAGAGATTTTATAGATAGGTTTCTATATCACTCTTTTCTTTGTAGTGTTTCTATAACATTCACAAATGTTGTAGACATCTACCTTCTATTCACAATACATTTTCAAGCCTATGGCTTGCAAATTGCAATGCAGACTTCTGATTCCCATGAAAAATCAGAAAATAAACATAGTACTGCCTCTTTTTTATTTAGATAGATAATACACCACTAGGTAAAGAGATGGGCAGATCATATATATATATATATATATATATATATATATATGAGGAATGTTCATATGCATCTATCCCTCACCCTATGGTGAAGGATGCATCCATAAATGGGAGGTTTCAAGTACACCCTATCTACTTGAAATCCCCCTTTTATACTTGAAACCCCCATTTATGAAAGCATCCTTCACCCTAAACTTCTCATATATATATATATATATATATATATATATGTTGATGGTAGAGCGAGCTAGAGCTTAACAAGAAATGTTTTGCCCTGGATCAACCCCAAAATCACTGCAAAATTTACGATACCTACTTACTCGGTCTTCAGCTTTTGCACGGTTCTCTTCTGCGCATTCTTGACTGTTTATGGCCCTGATAGTGGCCCCAAATCCTTTGCCGGAGACGATGGCATCGTGGCAGTTTTTCATCCAAAACCAGAAGGCCGTCTTGAATGATGTCTGAGGGTTTTGGCCCACAACCTCTGGATTGTTCAGCCCATCAAATCCAAGATCTTTTCCTGCTGGCCCATAGTTGTAGTTCCTATTCATTGGATATTAATATAACATGTGAGTTCCCAGCCAAAACTTGAAATGAAAAGAAAAATAGTCAAAGGACTTGTTATTCTTTTGAAATGATTTGGGTCAAACTCAGTCCTACAGAATTGATTATAAGGCTTCACTTGTGGCTATTGGTTATAAGACCCTAGAATTATTTATCATAGGCCCAATTGGATCTCAGCCATAATAATATATTAAGCTGGGAGGTTTTTTTATTAGATTTTAATTGGTAGTTTTGATTTTGAAACTACCATTATCCTTATTTTGCTTAAACTTTGCACTTCTATCTCCACCTCCCTTGGCTTTATCTCATGTAACCACCTATTCAACTTCCTTTTTATCTTTATCTCATTCTCATATAACCGCTCCCACCTTGCTTTTCACTTGACCGAGTGCTGTACATATCAATTTCTACCATGGATATTGGAAAGACTACTTTTTTGTTAGACTGCTCTAGTTACATACCTCATGTGAGTCAAAAGCTTGGTATCTCATTCATTATTCTATCTTGAGCCAAGTTTTTAATTTATATAAATTATATATATATATATGTTTTTACGAATATTGCATGAAGGCATGCACATGCTTAGCACGGGTTATTGTGCTAGGCAGTTGTTAACTCTATACATAATAAATAATATAAGATGATACCAATAATATCATACCATGATAGCTGCATGGGTCCTCTTCCAAAGTAGCTCTTCCCAGGTGCACAGGGCCATTGAGTGTATTTGGGGTCACAGCTGTTGGAATCTGGGTTCCTTTCATTTATAAAGCAAAGCTCTGCAGTGTAAGCAAACACAACCAATTGTGACATATTAAGTTGGAAGGTTTTGGGTCTAATTTTGTCCGCCAGTTATTATTTTGATTAAGAGTTAACCCTCTTTATTAAAATGTTTCACATTATATATATTAAAGCAAACTAAATGGATGATATCCCCATTCTCTTGGCAACTAATTTGGGCTTCTAGAAAAGAATTGCATGAGTTAAAGACATCTTTTAGGCCTGTTTCTAAAATTGTACCTATAAAATTTTAAAATTCACACATTTATTGGTCCTAGGCCAATTTTACTCCAATCAAATCCCATCTTTAGGTTTGATATTTTCTCTTGGTTAAATGTTAGAAGATTTGAATGTATAAGGGCCCTCGCACTGATATGAGAAAGATAACTGGGGTGCATGGGCCCTTCCTCTCTTTCTTATGCGGCACATCCATTCAAATGAGAATAATTCTTTTTTAATATTCAAGGAACTTAAATTTAATTCATTCTAAAGAGGATCATCAAACGGAGCCCAGAACTGAGTCTCAGCTAGGAAAAAAAAAAACTGCTAATTCTAATTGGTGGACCAGAAGTTCATAATTTTTTCTTGCTAAAAGATGTGCCAAACCCATGAATCAACCCAACTCATTGGGTCACCAAGGATGGGCTTGAATCCGGTAGGCCTACCTTGGTCAGTAAGTGGGCTATGTGGGCCCCAACCCTCTCAAAGACTACGGGTGTTCATGGGCCGAACTAGGTGAATTGTCAGCATTTGTGTTTTTTTTTTTTTTATATCCTTCGTTGGGACTTGTAATTCTTGAATGTAGCAAGAATACATATTAGATTTAAGTTGATTTTCATTTTTATTTTGCAGAGATAGGATGGCTGCCCACCTCTAAAATAGCAATTTGTACTTGTTATACAAAGATAATAAATTTTAATATTCAAAGATAATAATTTTTTTTTACTTAGAATTATTTTGTCTTAATAATCTTTCAAAAAAACTTTTAAATCATAATATGTTTTTATTTTTGGCCCGGGTTTAGCACGGTACTTTGTTGCTAGTTCTCTCTATATAACTTACCCACATATCCTTATCTCATCAAACTACCCACTACTCTTTACTTTAACTCCACTCCTTTTATTTTTAAGTCTCTTGCTCCACCCCCATCACTTCAACTCCCTTTCTGTCCAGTTTTTTATTTTCATTTATGCAACTTACTTAATGGATAGTAAGAGGTACACCATGTAATTTTGTTAATATAAGAATTTTTAATTTATAATGCGACGGTGCTTATGGTTTTGCTAGTTTATACTTACGAGTAAATAAATGGATTTTTGTTCCCATCAAGAACTGCATGTGCCAGATTTGGCCTCCCAACCGAATCCAGATCCTCTTAAAGGGCATAAGGGGAACCATTCAGTAGGCCCCACCTCTGGAATCCAGACCAATCAAAATCACTCCCACTTTCAGATCAAAGAAGAGTGGAATCCCATATTTTTTGGTGGGTTTAAAATAGCAGGGGAATTAGTTATTGGTGAGTTGGTAACTTTGAGTAGCTTGGATTTCAAATTATGATGGACTTGAGCGCCTCACAAGCTCTGAGAAGTAAGAACTCTAGCCATGGAGAACTTCATCATTTCCAGCCATTGGATTGAACAAATAACTAACAATGTTGTTATATCGACCACTGAAAGCATTTTGAGTGGTTCAGATTTTTAATAGTTAGGCCCCACTTTGGAGCTCTATTCTCTCATTCAAGTATGGATGAGACATTCACAATATCGGAATCTGAAGTTTAGAGGGCCTGTCTTCCCCCACCTCGAGCGCCGTTGGCTCTACTTGGGTAACATATTGTATCATTTATACCGTTGTAATACCTTAGAGAGCATGTTGTTTGTAAGAAGGGTAGAGTGGAATAAAAAGGGCAAAGCTACAAAAGGGTTAACTAGAAGAAAAAAAGAGCTAGGTTGAGAGTAAATGCACTAAATAATAAAAAGTTACTATTTTCTCTTTTGTCAATCAGTGCCCCTTTAATAGGGTTTTTTTTTTCTTTTGTCATTTACTAAATGACAAACAAGGAAGGCCTCATAGGATCACCAAACTTTGGATTGTCATATCATTTACATGTTCACAACTCAAATTATCATGACTTTCATGGGTCTCAATGCTGCCCTCTCAATAATTGATGCATATGCAAATCATCACGGCCCACCCAATGATTACAGCTTACTAAGTGAACTATATCAATCAATTTCCATTAATTAATAAAGGCGGATTGATTTATACGTGATCAATTCAACATGGGTCCTATTTTAATCGGAGTGAAGCACGACTCTTAATTTTGGAATCATTATGATGAGTCCTGATAATTTTATATTTTCACTACCATCAGTAAGTTTGGAGAATATATGTCTCTGAAAATGTTGTGGTATTTTCAAATTGAGGATTTTTCTTTAGATATTATAGAAAAGAGCTGCAAAAATTAGTTTCTAGATTTTTAGTAACATATCAATAAATATAAAATATTATCTGACAACCAATATTGCTTGCCTCCTACCAGGGAATCCGGGCTCTACCACTGTAGCTGTCTCCCAAAAAAACAAATTTCTTAGCACAAACTATTCTCATGTTTACTTGAAAGAATAAAATATTTAAGAGATCTCAAACTTCAACAATCATTACACATAAGCTTCAGTCGCTGACAAACATAACCTGAGCTAGGCTTGTAATTAAGGGGGTTAAGAAATGGTACTGCCAATGCAATATAAAAGTAGAAATTAGGTACCTCCAGTGTTGTGCATGACATGAGCAAGAAACGCTGCAACCTCTCTCTTATGCACATCATCGGAACCAGTGGTGCCAAAGCCCATGGCCGCTTCTGCTGTGGTGATGAAGTCGTCGTACTTATAGAAAGACTTACCTTCGCAGGTAGATGAGACAGAAGCCAGGAGACTGTTGAAGTAATCTGCAGTGACCAACGCCCTTGGTGTGTTTTGGCCCATCCAGTGCACGGCATAGAACCACATTATTACCAGACCCATGGTTCCAACTCTCATATCCATGTCCAACTTCATTTCTAATTCTGGCTATGGAATACCTTGTTTTGATCTTTTTATTTCTTTATTCTTTGTGTGTTGTGTGTGAGTGAGATGGTAGAGAAGGGAAGTCTTTTCTTCTCTTACAAGGATGACTTGACTCGTCACGGGGTCAACTCATCCTGTTGAAGGTGCTGGGGTGGGATGGTTGCGTAATGACGAAGAAATTCGGCTTTGGGCCACCTCAATTAATATATTTCAATCACTTGGGCAGGGTACAGTTGGAAGGTCTCGGTATGGCTTACATTTGGGACTTTGGGTAATCATAACCATCCATTTAATTGCCTAAAAGATTGATTGGTTTTGTTTTTCTTTGTTTTTAGTAGAAGGCTTTAAAATTTAATTTTGTTGAATGAATTGATAGGTATTAAATTTAGGGATCCTTCAATAGATGGTTGCAATTGCCAAATCAATACTAATATTCGGCCCCAGTTTTCTAAGAATCTACTTTGTAACCTAAAAGACAATGAATAGCATTGTCTCACACATTACATTGACCATAAATATTCAATCCAAGGCTATCTATACCATAAAAGTAGTTAGACATTTAATCAGGACATATGTGGTCAAATTTGAGTTTCATTTCTAATAGATAATAGTTTTATTCTTTGGGGCATTCGGTGACAGGTCCTGAACATTTCACTATATGACTTTAGATCTACAATCTTTTTTCATAATATGATAGGTCTTTTTTCCAAATTTGAAGACCTAAAATGTCTAATTTTCCCTTTCTTTAAATCATATCCCATGATTAATGGGACATACCATTAATAATGATTAACTACCAATTAATTGGCCACGATTAATGAAATCTCAATAATGAGATTTTCAAATAAGTTCTAAACAAACACAAAAAAATTTCAGAAAATGTAAATAAATTCAAAAGAATGCAAATAAATTTCAAAAAACGTAATAATTTCAAAAAATGCAATAAATTTTAAAAGAACGCAGAGAAATTTCAAAAGATGCAAATAAATTTCAAAAAATGTAAATAAATTTCAAAAGATGCAAATCAATTTCAAAATATCCAAATAAATTTCAAAAGATCCAAATAAATTTCAAAAAATGCAAATAAATTTCAAAAGACGCAAATAAATTTAAAAAAACGCAAATATATTTGTCAAAACTAAGATAAACCAATTTTCCAAATTTTAGAAAAATTTGCCAAAAACTCAAGTATTTTTACGAAAACTCAGTTAAATTTATTTCAAGAAAATACAAACAAATTTCAAAAGACAGAAATAAAATTCAAAACACAAATAGATCTAAAAAGATGCAAATAAACTTGCAAAAACACAGAAAGATTCGTTCAAAAACTCAGTAAAAATTTTCAGAATGAAGATAAATTTATCAGAAACTCAGCTATATTTTTCAAAAACTCACATAAATTTGCCAAAAACTCAGATAGATTTGTCCAGAACTCAGATAAATTAGCCAAAAGTTCAGATAGATTTGTCCAGTACTCGGATAAATTTGTTTCAGAACTCAAATAAATTTGCGCAAAACTCAAATAAATTTGATGAAAAATAAAAACTCAGATAAATTTGATAGAAAGTCATATAAATTTGTTAAAAACTAAGATAAATTTGATAAAAACTTAGATAAATTTCACAAAACCTCAGATAAATTTCATAAACCAGAGAATCACATCCGGTCAATCTGCTCCGCGAACTTTGTAGATCTCGTCAACACGACGTAGGAAGAAACAGAGCACGAATCGGAGTCTAGATGACCTCAAAGACACTGATTGAATTCTGACTATCAATCTGGTCAAACTAAAGGTTTGATTGTACTGCTAGAGTCTACTGACGTTAGCCCTGTAAGCTACTAGTTACTACTGAACTGGGCTTTCAAATTGGGTCTGGTTGGAACTGACCCGTACTTGTACTTGGCCTGACCAAGAATGCAACCAACCCTGAATAGGGTTCTTCATCTTCCTCATCTTCCTGCGTTCTGTTCAGCAATAGAACTGAAGCACAGTGCCTGGCTACTCTTTCTCTGATGGAGGTGACCGCCCAAACTGCTACCCAATGAGGTGAGGGGCAACCAGAACTCTGGCAGTGGTGGGTTTCCGAGCAACAGTAACTCGTATTGTCTTCTTCTTCGTCAAATTGTCTCAAATGACGATGACTTCAATTCCGAGATCCTTTATTCTGCTTTTCAGATCAATCGTGGCGACCTTCTCAATCTGCCTTCTTCCTTTGATTTAGTTCTGCGGCAAGATGCAAAACTCTGGCCTAGCAGCAGTACCCGCAGCCTACAACCTTGCTGCAGTTCCAGAAAAGCACAAAGGATCCTGATCTAGTTGTTGTTCTATATCAGTACTGGAGAAGACGATCGTAGAAGGACGGTGGTGTTGAGTTTTGTGCAAACAAAAAACAGAGAATTCCGAGTCATCGCTCCACCACTATGCCGTCGCCAAAGAAGACTGTTGCTCACCGTTCTTGCAAGCGAAAAGTTACAAAGCCCTATGAACAAGGGAGAATAGAAGATTTGAAATTTTAAAATTCAAAATTTTATGTTTAATTAGTTGAAAGGGCAAATCAGTCATGAAAATGTCTAATGTGGACCTCTCACCAAAATATGTCTAGTTATATGGACTACAGGCCTTAGAGAAAAAGTTGTTGGAATGGAGGCTTACAAGACTGTTTTGAGGGACCTTTCGCTAATTATTATTTCATCATGTGGTCTTTATATAAAATGCATGTAAATAATGCTAAGCGCGCCAATAAAATAGTGGGTCCAACCCTTGTTGGAGTGACATTGGTTGAGGACTAATAAATTTTTAAGTCTTATTAAGTCTAATAGCTTTACACTCATTTATACTCCCATTAATTGGCAATGTTCCCAATTTGATATTCAATCATTAAAAGTAATTGGATTCGATCACAAATATGCAAGAGCCCCATTGATGGATTTCTAAGTGAGGAAAGCAATCAATAAATTTATTCCCTTCACGCTCACTTATAATCACCCCCCCCCCCCCCCCCCCCCCCCGAATTTGCATTATTCCCACTGCTTACAAATCCAACCATTGTTGGATTCAACCACCAAAAATAAGAGGGCTCTATTGAAACGAAGGGATGAATGTATGTGATAGGCCCTTAAGTATTCTTCCCAAGATGCAATGAGGAGACTTTTTCGGAGACATGTAAATGCATATCCTTTTTATTTGTTCATATAAATGCATGTCCTTTTTATTTGAAACTAAGTTTTGTAGGAACATCAAAAGCATGTATCTATAATAAGGTCCACTTTCCCAACCATCTAAATACAATATGTTAGTAGAATTACAAAAATTGAGAAATCATATTTATTTTCAATGTTTTGATCATTTTAATTTTGTTGAATGCATGGATAGGTATTAAACTTAGGGATCCTTAGATAGATGGTTGCAATTGTCAAATCAATATTAATATTCGGCCCCAGTTTTCTAAGAATCTACTTTGAAACCTAAAAGACAATGAATAGCATTGTCTCACACTTTACATTGACCATAAATATTCAATCCAATGCTATATATACAATAAAAGTAGCTAGACATTTAATCAGGACATATGTGGTTAAATTCGAGTTTCCTTTCTAATAGAGAATAGTTTTATTCTTTCATATTGTGGTATTTATATATAATGCATGTAAATAATGCTGAGCACCAATAAAATGGTGGGCCCAACTCTTGTTGGAGTGACATTTGTTGAGGACTAATAAATTTTTAAGTCTTAATAAGTGTGATAGTTTTACACTCACTTATACTCCAATTAATTGGCAATGTTCCCAATTGGATATTCAATCATTAAAAGTAATTGGATTCGATCACAAATACAAGAGAGCCCCATTGATGGATTTCCAAGTGAGGAAAGCAATCGATAAATTTATTCCCTTCACACTCACTTATAACCCTCCATGAATTTGCATTATTCCCATTGTTTACAAATCAAACCATTAACCATTGTTGGATTCAACCACCAAAAATAAGAGGCCGGCTCTATTGAAATGAAGGGACAAATGTATGTGATAGGCCCTTAAGTCTTCTTCCCGAGATGCAATGAGGAGACTTTTTCAGAGACCTATTAACGCATATCCTTTTTATTTGACAATATAAATTCATGTCCTTTTTATTTGAAACTAAATTTCGTAGGAATATCAAAAGCATGTATCTATAATAAGGATCCACTTTCCCAGCCATCTAAAATCTAAATAAAATATATAAGTAGAATTCCAAAAATTGAGAAATCATAATTATTTTTTATGTTTTGATCATTTTAATTTTAGTTATAAAATTTTAAAAAATCAGGTTTGAATTTAAACAAATTAAGCTTGATTTTAAGAAAAATCAAGTTTGAATATTATGTTAACGTTGTGAATGACGGCCTTAACGCAAGCTACGGTCCCAATAAACGGGACCCCGATTAGATTTCAAATCCAATGATTAAACTAGTTGATGAACCGAAGTCCAATTAAAAACAATCAACCACAAAGAAAAGGAAACACAAGGTTTATATGTGGAAAACCCTACTCGAAAAAAAAAACCACGGGCCTTATCGTCTAGGCCAACAGACAACCAAACACTAATAATCGAAAGTTATAAAAAAAAACTCACAGATGCCTTTCCTAGTTGCAACTCAACCTAAGGACTGCAACGATCTTGCCAACGACTCGTCGTTCACCTTCACCATGCTTGAACTAAGTACCTTGATAGCCTCTTCAAGGTGAATCTACTTTAGGAGAGTAGATGAAATAAACTCCAAAGTCTTTAACTTTAGCTCAGCATCTTGATGAAGCTTTCGAGAAGAAATGATCTCTCAAATAGATTCTATGGTTTAGAATAGGAGGGTAAAGTAAAAGGTGCCTTTAGGATTGCTAGGGTGCTCAATATATAGGCCTTGGGGAGTGTATAGGGTTGCCTAAAGAGGATAGAACTCAAATAAGAAAGTTGGCACAAATTAGAAAGTTTTTTCCTAAAATAACTCAACTTACTGTGAGCCATGCGGTCGAGCGGCCTGTGGTGCGCTCGAGTGCGTGTCCTCTCTGCTTGTGTCAACTCTTGCGCACAAACTAGTGCTATCTAGCGCGGGCGCTCTCTGCCTGTTGTGCGCTTGAGCGCATGTGAGGCCGCTCGAGCGCCCACTCAATTTCGAGCTCTAACGAAATTCTTTCTTCAGCTCTTCTTCTGGGCAGTCCATCTATAAAATACATTATAAATTAAATTTTCGGCTTATTCATCACCCAATGAATTAGCCAACACTCAAATAAACCTTACAATCTCTCACTTCGACAATTCATGGACAAAACACCTAAATACAAAAAAAAAAATCTACCCAGACAGTGAACTCGGCACAAACAAAGACATCTTCAATCTTCCCAACAATATTTCAAGAATTCTTCCTTTAGTTCAACATCATATTGCAACCCCTAAAAACCCTATTCACAAAAGTCTGACAACAGATCTAACGTGAAATCATGAAATTGAAATTAATTTTGAAATTCAGCAACCATACTACTTATGATACTCTTGTTTCTTCCCCGTTTTTTTTAGAATTGATAAAGTTTATACTCCCCCTAAATCAGATAATCTTTATCCTCGATAACAAATGCAAAATGCAAGAAATCAATCAGGCCAAAAATCGAAAAACCCCAATGATCGAACAATAATTTGCAATAAAGGAGCATAATTTTCAAGATTTGAACATGTGCATGAATTATGTGTTGGGGATAATCTCAAACGGAAAACACGAAAAAGTAGCAGAACGGCCAAAACTCAACATTCATCAAATACAAAAGTAAAATTTCTTTCCTTTCAAAAAAAATTGATCTGATCAACAATGAGATGCGAAGCTCCCCCTTTGTCACAATATTTTTCTAAAATCATATTGATCCAATATAAAATATTCTGACGAGCTTTTTTCACATGTAATGATACTCAAGTTCGATTGCTATAAGAAAAGTTAAAATCAAGGGAGCAAACCCAGCTATTAACATTTTCTTTCGCTCATATCAGAAGCAAAAATTTCTGAACCCTATGAGATAGATACAAATAAGACCTAAGGAGCAGACCTAGTCATTATTCATTTCAGCGTGTCGGTCTACAAAAATCTCTACGCACATTGGGCCACATCTATATAATCATTAAGATGGGAGCAAGTGAACGGGAAAGTCAAGATCGATGCTCTGAATAAGTGCAAAGCCACTAAGACCATGAATCTTGTCAATCCTAGTGTCACATTAACCCTAAGTGAATGTCCAAGTGAGTCATCTTGTACTTGTGGACATGTTCAAAAATCCTTAAATCGTGAATAAAGAGACTCAGTTCAAAAAATGACCATATCAACATGATCACATGCCAGATAATAAAAAAATCAACCCGAATAAGTATGCCTGTGCAATTCAAAACAAGATTTGAGGATTAGGGGCGTAAGCCACTGCCTAGGGGCTTACAGGGGGATAAAACTTCACGAGCTCAATAGATTTTGTGAGTGCAATGTTGACCACATTACAACATAGGTCAAACTTACGAACCCAGACCAACTTTGTCTTGACCTGATAAGGAATGCCATGCTTCTTCCTCAGCTAATGTCTCGTATGATTTCCCATCGTAATGCAGTGTGGTCTGATGTGCCCTTTGATCCCACAAAAGTGACAAGTGGGAGTAGATTTAGGCTTTTGCACATTCTTATAATTAGCATTCGCATATTTCATGGGTGGAACATTGTGAATAATGGGTGTCAAGGAGTATATAATAGGTTCTCGAACAAATACAGATTTACTTGTATCTTTTGAGGAAGAAGCTCCATGGGTATAGGCAAGTCCAATCTTTGTCTTATCAGTCTTTTGGCTTTTGAGGATCTCATCGAGCTTCTTAGACCCAGTATTCATCCGCTTGATTGATACTTTGGCGGAATCAAGTTCTGTGAAAGCCATCTTCAGTTTTCCAGCCAAGTCATCTTTTTTAGATTTGCATATACTTAGCTCTTTTTTCAAACTGTCCAATTTAGTTTAGCTTTTAGCGCTTGTTCCTTCAATAATTCATTCTCCTTCCCTGCAGTAATAAGATTGTTAGATAAAATCACAGGCTATTCTTATAACTGTTTTACCTTAGATTCTGAGTCTTCCAAGGTAGCCTGCAAGGAGGCATTCTTTGATTCCATGGCCTTTAGCTTTAAGGCTCTTTTCTCGTTGATTTTGGACATTCTTACTGACTCTTGTAGCAGTCTCCTGTAATCTTCTTCGATATCCCGTTCTTGGTCAGAAAAGTCATCATTATCCATGTCTTTATCTGACCTAAATTCTTTGTCAGACGAACCATGCACGAAAGAAGCTTTAGACACAGTCATGAAAGCAATAAATTTCCCTGACTCATGGGTGGGAGACTCAGGTTCATTTCCTCATCCCAAGAAACATTCAAAGCCTTACTTTTGCTCTTTTCTTTTCTGTTGGTACTCTTTGTAGTAGTGTGACCATGACTATGACATTCATAGCACTAAATTGGCTTGAAAGACTGTTTTGATGGGTTCTTTTTAGATTCAGGCACAAGTTTGGTCTTTGAAGGTGCCTTAGGGTTGCACACTTTGCAGTAGTGTGACCATAACCACGACATTCATAGCACTAAATTGGCTTGGAAGACTGTTTTGATGGGTTCTTTTCAGATTTAAGCAAAAGTTTGGTCTTTGAAGGTGCCTTAGGGTTCTGTGAGTCCTTCTTAGCCTTTTTATTCTTCCACATCTTTCTAAATTTTTGAACGAAGTATTTTTCAAACTCAGAGTCATCTGAGTCACAATCCGATTCAAAATCATTCTCCACAGATTTGTAAGACTTGAGTGCAATTTCTTTACCAATCTTACTCTGACAATAATTGGCTTCATATGTCTGTAAATTCCCAATCAATTCGTTCTTGCTGAGGGAATTAAGATATTGGTAGTCCTCAATGGCTACAACCTTTGGACGAAATCTTTCTGGAAGAGACCTTAGTATCTTCTTTAACTATTTGGGCTAAGGAATAGGTTCACCCAAATTGAAGCTTGAGTTCACTTTTTTAATCAAATTAGCATTAAACTCGTCAAAGGTCTCAAACTCCTTTATCCGTATCGTCTCAAAGGTAGTAGTCAATTTTGGAGCTTTGTTTGCTTGATAGTATTCGTTCACTCTAGGACGGTCCATAACAAATTCCATGCCATCTTAGCATTAGGACACACGGAAATCCTATGAAATTCGATTTTAAGTAGCATTACTGGCCTTATTATTGCAGTAACACTTGGTGTAAGGTGTCTGACCTTACTGGGTTAGTTAAACCCATTAATGAGCTCATTAACCTGTTTATTCTAAAATTATTATAATTAATTGTATTATTAGTTATTTAGGTGGTTTTAGACTATGAGCGAGTTTCTTTTATTATTAGAATAGTGTCTGCGGAGCTTCGTGCGATTCCGAACGCGTTTGACCCAAGCAGGGAGGTAGTTGCAATTTAGAGAAAATTTGAGTGTGTTTCCAAAAAATCTCAATTTCTGTGATTTTCGGCTAGTTGGAAAGATCTCGTTGCGTAGATCATGTTTGTCTCTTGGCTCGTCGCGATCCGATGACCAAAAGTCCTCCAGTAATCCATTCTTTCCCGGACCCACTTTTTAAGGGCAAGCCCGTCTCATTCCTTCCCATTCTTTTTTAAGCTACGATCATCCCTAATCCCTCATTCACTCTCTACAACAAAGGAACCAGTAGCCCCTTCTCTCATTCTCTTCATCTCCTAGCCATATTCAGCCAAAGGAGCTAAATCCAGGACAATCCAAGCCAATCATCTCATTTCTCTAGACGCCAGTTTGGTAAGCTTTCCCAACCATTATCTTTCCCAATCACTTTCTTTTTCTTAGATCTAGTCTTGTATATTATTTTCTCCTTCCTCTTTCTTTCCCTTTGTGTTCTACGATTCATTTGGGAGCTTTTGAGGGTGGATTGGTGGTGTTTTTGCATAAAGGGTTTCTTCTCCTCCATTTCCCCCAAACTTCTTTATTCTTCTTCATTGAGGCAAATAATATGCAATGTATGATTAATTATGCATGTACGGTTTCTTGATTATAATAATACTGTGTTAGTTTACCCAATTTCAAGCGAGTTCAGGTATTGATTTGGGAAATTCATGTGTTAGGATAGGATTTGGTATAAATTGGTTCTAAATGCCATAATTGGTAAGGTTAATTAATGAGAAGAATGGAATCATATTTTGGGAGAGCATGGAGGCTCTTTTTGTGCATGTTACAGCCTTTGGAAGGGCTTAGAAAAAGAGGGAAAGGACATGGAATGAATGAGACTCAAGAACTACCTGAACAGAGCAATCCCGGCTCTGGACGTCCCGCGATCGGTCAGGGTCGATCAACCAAACCCAAATTCGGTTAACTATACCGGAAATAGGCAACTCTCTGCCCAAGTTCGGTTAACCGAACAGTGGAGTTCGGTCAACTGAATAGTAACCGAAAGCTGACCGAAATTTGACAGAATGTTCGTCCAAATTTTTTATTGTTCTTTGGATGAATTTGGTTAACCAAAGGTGGGCATATGACGCTTCCCGTTGATAAGGGCTTTACTTATCTAATATTAAGTGGAATTCTCATTTCTAAAGGGAAAGGCTAGAATAAGGATTCTCCCCTTTCTACAAGAGCTAAGGTGGTAAATTCAAAATACATCCAAAGAAATTCTCAAGTGTTGATAGTTGTGGATAAGCTTTTTGACAACCATTTAATTAATTTATCATTATCATCATCATTTTAGTCTTCTAGTTTTGGAGCGAAAATCAAATTCCGTATCGCTTCAATATTTCTTTTAGTAAATTCTTATTAATATCATCAAAGATGAAAAGCTTTTGCACAAAACCTTGTCATACATACTCATATCATCAATTTTGTGCCAAAACAGAAATTTGAGTAGGCCCACACGTGTGATAATGATGTTACTTTTTCTAAATCTACTAATACATACAAACAAAGAATTTCAAAATATTGTAAGTTCAAGAAATATCTAAACATATATTTTATTAGTAAGATTTTGAAATCTGCCATATTGATTTATATTCATAAATCAAGCCATTTTAGGAATTTGAAAAAAGGGACATTTCTTTGAAAATACCACATAGACTAAAATCTCACAAAAATGCGTACTCCTTGCATATTGCCTCCAAAGAAACTCTTTGGACTTTGGAGAGAATCAAACTTATGCATACTTCTTTGCATAATAGCTCTGAGATGCAATTGTGATGTCCATTAAGTTTCAAAACTATGGAGCGAACTATACGGACTGCGTTCGCGCGGCCCCTGTCAAAGCTAAATATCAACCATTGGTTATCTTCGTGCTAAATTTCGATCATTTTCTGTCAAAGCTAAGGGCCTTGTTTCTTTACAAGCATTTCTGATTATCTGATGTCATCTTCTCTTCTACACACAACTGCACAAAAATCAGGTCCGATTATCTTTTTCCTCTGCACTCATTTAACCCACCCGATTTATTTCTCTATTTTTCCTCCATCTTGTTCAATGCCTTTTTTTTTTTTTTTTTTTTGGGGGGGGGGTGGGTGGGGGATTGCTTTGATGGAAAGGAAAGGAAAGGAAAGGAAAGGAAAGGAGAGGGTTTTAGGGGTGTTGATGGAATGAAAAATGACCCACTTTCTCCTCTCTCTCTCTCTCTCACTCATACACAAGTGGGAATCATCAAATGCCATAGATTTGAGATTTTTCCTCTGAAATGGCAGATTTATCATATTGGAATTCAGGCTTGATGACATTCTCGAACAGGAATTCCGGTATGAAAGATATAAGGGATTCACAAATGCCAGAATTCTGCGGCAATTTAGAATTCCAGCATCTCAAATTCTTCAAGTTCCAGCAAACATGAATTCCAAGAATTCTTGAAAAAAGAAACATGCCCTAAATCTCAACCATTTATTATCTTGATGCTAAATACCAACCATTTTCACATGGCAAAAGTGGACTGGATGCAAGATTATGGGATGCATAGAGTATCAAAAGGAAAGGTAGGATTGGACTAGAGGTGCACTGCATGATCAAGAAAGTGGCTGGCCCACCTATGCTTTGTTTGGGTTGTGCCCAGGTCAGCAGGGGCTCAGCCCAACACTGTCCACAGGCATGAGCCTGGTCTTGCTGTGCCAACCCACGTGCTGTTTTAAACTACCACACAGTCCGGGCCAGCCCATGGGCTTCTTTCTTTTAGTCCTTTTTAATTGAAAGGGTTTAAACGCATTTAAAGGTTTTAAAGGTTTTAGAGTTTTCAACTTGAAATAGAGTTGAAAATAATAAAAACAAATGCATAAACATTAATGCTAATTTCCTATTGTAAATTACCATAAAGATTTATGGTTTTTTTTTTCTTTTTGGATAAAATTACCATGATTGTTGCATGATCTAGTCAAATTTCATTATGAGGACAGTTGGCGTCAATGGAACTTCCTTCCTAACAAAAGTGGGCCAATGTGGTTCCATGGTCATATGATTCAGACAGACCATCTAATGGGCCGTTTTCAGGATTGAAATCCCCCTTGTAAGAACTTAGTATTCTATTCAATATATCCGTCAAACGGCCTAGAACAAAAATGTTGTAAGTCCGTGATCCGAACCCTAGAGGGGGGGTGAATAGGGTGAGCTACAACTTTGTGACCAGGGTGAATAGGGTGAGCTACAAATTAGTGACCAATAATGCCCAATTTTAACTTCTTTAATTCAGTTAGTCACAAGTGATGATATAGAACTAAAATGCGGAAGCTCACAAAAATAATCATCACAAAGCATTCACCATCACACAATGATTTATAGTGGTTCGGCCTCAATGCCTACATCCACTACCGGCTTGTGATCCAACACCCCACCGGATTTCCACTATTTATGATTTTCAATAGGCTAAGCAATAACATTTACAATATGCTTTCCAAGGCTAAGCAATAACCTTTAACAATGATGTTTTTCAAGGCTTAACATCAACCTATTACATTATGCTTTTCTTAGGCTAAGCAATAACTTCTTCAACCAAAAGGTTGGTTATCTCTCTCTAAGTTGTGTCTAGAATACACTTGATGGAGATACAATTTAAGCTCAATTACAATGCCTCTTGATTAGGCGCATATGAAAGTGAAAATCTAATTCACATACACACACTATGAATGCAAAGATGAATGCACAATGTGTATGTATGATGTCCTCAATCAATTTGAAAAATAAAGCTCATAAATGTATGCCAAAGGCTTTTAAAAGTTTTAGTTCATAAAAACATTTATGATTGAGGAAAGAATGCTAATCACATGTTAAAAATAACTTCTAAAAGATATACCTATGTATTCTAAACAAGTTGTGAAATTCGAAGAACAAAACAGGTGATGCATAAGAGTTTCAATCAAATTAACAATATAGCTCATTATATGTATGCTAAAAGCATTTGAAAGTGTAGAGCACAAATATAGATTTGATTGAAGTGAATGAACAAATCACATGTTATCTAAAAACCAACTTGAAAAAGATGTATATCAATGCTAAGCAAGTTGTGTGAAACTTTAAAACAAAATATATGTGATTTGTGAAGTTGTTGAATCCAAAACATAAGATAGATTTGAAAGTGATTTTCTTATGATGAAAAACAACAACCAAAGATTCAACCAAGTATAGGAATCATGTTACATATAATTTCAAAGATGTTTTCATTAACATGATTTACTTAGATATACCCATTTGAGAACTACTTGGTTTGAATCAAGGTGATGCATCCAAAACAATAAATCAATTTAAAACATATACATGTTAAGGACACAACAAATCATAGTTAACATGCTTAAAAAGATTTACTAATAATTTAAGCAAAGCATGAAAACATATGAAAAGGAAAACTAAGCTTACATAAAAGATTTACTTATGATTCCAAGCTTTTGCTTCCCTTTTTGACCAACTAGCCTCCCTTAGCCCATTCCCCTTTGTTTGACCTCAAAACACCTCAAGGAGTATCCTTTGGATCCTCAAATTTGGCTAAGGAATGAACTTTAATTTATAGAAAATGTTGTCCAACTGCTAGGTTGTCGTCGACCGACATTTGGGGTTCGGTCGACCGAACTCAACGGTCATAAAATGGCTAGTTTTGACCATTCTGGAATTGGAACCGACACCTGACCGGCAGCTGATCGAACTTTTCCTGATTTTATAAAGACTAGAAAAATGATTTTAAAAAGGGAAACTTGGTCTTGGAGGTCTAGACCATCGAAACAAGTCTGGAAACATGTTTTAAATCATTCTAGGAGTTTTAAAAACATGAAACCAAAAATGCCTAAGATGATTTGAGACTTTTAAAACCATAGGCAAGCTTGATTCGAAAATCTTCTTTTGAAAACTAAATGCATCCAAGTTTAAAATCAAAACAAGCATAAATCAATATTTCTACAAGTCTAAAAAATAATGCATGTGTAAATCAAGATTTCAAGTTTTCCAACGTCAATGTATGTGTGAAAATTCGAATGATGCTAAAATGATAATGCATCCATCAAATTACAATAACACAAAATCCCTAACTAATGTTAGTCCTTCAATGGAGCAAGTTGGACAGCTACGTTTGTCCCATGGATGTGAAGCTTAGTTTGAAATAACCAATAGATAGGACCTACAGGCGAAAAAAAAAATGATAAAGATTCCCACATTGAAATATGCATTTTGATAGGTCTCATTGTTCGCACTAAGATTCCCACATTGAAATATGGGATTTTCATATGAAAAGTCTTCCAAGCTCTTCTCATATTGGAAAATTCCATCTTTGGTAAGTTTATAGAATATTTTTGTATGAGAAAATGATAAGACTTCTTAAAACGGGAGAACTACCCCACCCATATGGGAAAAATGAAATGTGATATGTACAATTTCAGGTTTCTAATATGAAAGTTCTTCATAAAGTCTTTCAAAATAATAAAATGCTAATGCAAAGAACTTCTATGTCTTCTTTCCAAAGGAAGTGTTCCTTCCTCAATTTCCACTTCTCGAAAGTTTTGGGATCTCATAGCCTGAAATATCTTGTATCTTCTCATGCATGTACAAGGTTTTTCGAGTTGTTATTTTCTTTTTTTAAAGTTTCGTCATGCAGGCTATACTTTTCCCTTTCTCTGTCCATTGTATCCCATCAAATTGTGAGTTTAACGTACAGTCGTATCCCATCAAATTGTAAGTTTAACGTACAATCTTATTTAATTATATTGTAAATATTAGCTATATAAGAGATTGATGCTGGACAAATAAAGGGAAAAGGCATGCATGAAAAATTCTTAAACAATGGAATAAAAACTTGGAATGTCTTTTACATGCATGAGAAGCTATAAGATGTCTTTTGGAAGATATTTCATGCTGATGGTTATTGAGGAAGAATAAATATCTTGGAGAAGAAGATGTAGCCCTTAAGGTCTGTGGCGCACCTAGGATTTTTATTTGGGTGGGGCGGATGAGGGTTAATTAAAAAAGTCAAAATCAACACCAATCAGCAATAATCTCCACTTTGCATTATTTAAATACATGATTTAAAAAAAATAAGCGTAAAGAACTCATATGATCATATTACTAACACTCAATTCTACATAATCTTTTTAACTACAATAGCAGTTTTCTCAAGAAAGTCTTTTATTCAAATTAGTAAGATAAGAATTAAATTAGCAACTACACTACAATAATAATAAAGAAACTATAGAGAACTCCAAAGAAGTAAAATCATTATCATACAAGAATAATACCTCTTTGTTTCCTTAAGGTCCAAAGAATTCCTCTATCATAAATATCATATCGTGATTCAAGAAAAAATAAATTCAAGAAAATCTAATAAGAAAGTAAAAGGAAAGTACCTAAAACTCAAGACTCAACATATAAATCAAATAAAATCAAAGGCAGGATGTTTTAGGGAAAATTGGAGTATTGGGTCATTGTCATTAAGGAAAAGAATAGTAAAATATAAATTACAAAAAAGCAAAAATGCCAAAATTCAAAAGCACAAAAAAATGCCAAGATTCAAACGCACAAATCCAAACAGGTTTGTAGTGGGTGGAGAACAACTGAAATAAGCGTTTGCAAGAATGGCTACTAGTTCCAACAAACTAATGCAGCGGATGTAACCAAATAAACAAGATAGAACTAGCTAAACAATCTACCAATCACACACAACAAGAAGGCAAATACGATATTTAGAATGGGAATCCTATATAGGGAGGAAAAACTACGATCCAGAAATCAAGAACTATCGAACAGTTATAAGATATACGCACAGCTCCTTTACTTAAGTCAGTACTTTGACCTAAGGACTGCAGTTGTTCTTACACAACTTTCTGCTACCATGACTTCCTCACCATGCACCATTCCCTTTATTTGATCTCTCGTACCTTGTCAACCAAGATAAACTATGTTCTACAAGAGAGTAGAAGCAATAAACCTTCTAGAGCAGATCTTCAGCAATACAACTACATTCCATCGATCGGGTCAACATGTTCGATCGATCGGGCCTTGTGGATGGTGTCTTCTGAATTTCTTTTGTTTTCTTCTTTTCTTCACTTCCGCTCTTTCGGCAATACAACTACATTCCATTCTAAAATAAACTAGAAAATACAATTCAATGTACCTAGAGTTTTGTTCAACCCATGAATTAGCCAACACAAGAAATCCTAACAACAACGTAAAAAAGTACTCTGATTAGATGATCAAAATCATTTTAGTTTAGCTATGGGTTTAGGGTATGTTTGTTTGCATGCAACTAAGAAATGTATTCTTAAAATGGGGTTTTTCTTGTACAACCATTATCATTATTGGTCGTCGATTTTAGCACCTAGTGATCAAAGTAGATATTTTCTCAAAAGTTCTTCATACTATATTTTTGCAATATTACAAAACTTTTATTGAATTATATAATATCGCATAAAACTACACCTTTTTCTTTCCATTTCAATGCTCATTTCTAATAATTGAATAAAGTTTCGTGATATTGCAAAAATGGAGTAGCATGGAGAACACCTAGGGAAATATCTCGAATTTGGTCATTAGCTGCATAAAGCAACAGCAAATGGTGACCATACAAGAAAACTTTCTTCATAAAATGAATAAAATTGAAGTAACAAAGGTGAATATCAATAATTGACCATCAAATAATCTTCTCTCTAATGATTTAATTAAAAGTAGTTGAAGAGAGATGGAGGATGAATACACAACCATGTCCCTACTAACACAAATCCAATTAAAGAAGGGTTGGATCTACATTCTGATACCATAATAAAGCAGCATTGTGGAGAGAGAGAGAGAGAGAGAGAGAGAGAGAGAGAGAGAACCAACTCTCTCTTTTCACGTTGAATGTCTAGGAGCTACTAAAAGAATATCTCCCGCATGATCTTACCTTTTTTTTATTGAGATCCACCATATATATGACTCACTTATCCAACCCATTCTTTCTCTTCATAGGCAAGGGACCCATCACATCCAACTCCTCCACCATTCTACGGAACTCACTATTCACATGTTTCACCAATGGGTCCCATAGGTGGATATATAGATTAGTTGCATCGGTATCATGTGGATTAGCTATTGTTTAAAACGACCCATTATCATTACTCTATTCATGTGAACCCACAATAATTATATTATTTATGTGGGCTCACCTTTAAGATTTGATTTGATTATCAGTCAAAGGACATTTTGGTAATTCAAAAGTCATTTTCTCATATGTTATTAATCAAGTATACTTAAAAAGTTTAAATATAAATAATTAACTAAAAACACAAGTAATTTAAGTTGGGAAACTTGTAGATTAATTTACAAATATTTGCTCATATATTGTTGAAGCACTACATATGGGTTTCATTTTAATTAATTATGTCATATATAATACAAACTTAATTATATTCTTATAATTACACAAATGGGTTTATAGTTCGACCAAGTAATATAATCTTTAATAATCAATACTTAATTTGAATATTAAGTTTAATTTATTACTAAATTTATGTCAGACGTAATCCGTGCATCGCATAGGCTTGTTCTAGTTCTAATACCCTAAAGCAAAAAGGCCAACTCTAGCAAAGTTTGCGAGTATAGTTAATATCACACAATCTTAAATGTGTCAAGGAATATTGGCCTCTTGCTGGGGAAATATGTGAGCCTTTGAATGAAAGATTCTACGGTCTTGCCCTTTGGGCATCCTACTATATCTAGCATATTGTTCTGAAGTCCACTTGACAAAATATCAATCCGACTTCTACATGGACCTCGCTCTAACTCATGCGCCCATCTAAATGATTACTACTGAATACGTATCGCATTCGCCAACGCATTATGTAGAATCAACTACATCTAACACATCCACCCAACCAACTATATAAGTGAAATCTACCGGATAAAATAGCAAACCACTCATCATTCCGACCATCATGTTTTATTACTTGAACCTTACTTGCTCTTTTTTTTTTTTTTTTGCTGTCGGAGGGTTCCCAACCCTTTGGGCTGGACTAATCCCTCCGGGCCCAGAGGGAAGCCGGGTAAATCCCCTGTAGCCCTAGTGTGGTAGTGGAGTTTCGAACCCACAACCTCCGGGAGCAAACCGTGGTCCTAGGCCAACTAAGCTACCTCTTGGGGTTTGAACCTTACTTGCTCTAACCTATGCATTTTTTTCTTTTTTTTTTTCTATCTGAGGGTTTCTAACCCGTCGGACTGGACTAATCCCTCCAGACTCAGAGGGAAGCCGGGTAAACACCCCTATGACTCCAAAATGACAGCACTAGTGTACTCAACCTTCGATTCCTAAAAGGGAAAAACTACTGGATACATATCCTATATATATCCAGCACATCTAACTAGGACCTGTTGGATCTCTGTTGGATTAAAGATCATACCCATCTAACATTATCAACATGGGACCCAGTAGATTAAATATTGAATAGCAACTTGTTGTATGGAACAAGTAGATGAAGGATACAACCATCCACCCATTTACCCCCCATCTATCGAGGACGCGCTCGATTCACATACTGTGCATCTGACCTTAACCTAGACAAGATCCACTATAAACTCCTGCTTACCCAACCCACCTTATGTTGGGACCTATCACATCCAACTCATCCACCATTATGTAGGACCCGCTATTCGTATATTTTAAGGAGGGTCTCATAGGCAAATAGATTGATTGGATAGAATGGGCATTCACTGGGTCCACTGTCATTTAACAAGTTTCACTATATATATATATATATATATATATATATATATTACACTATTTACATGATCCCATGATGATAGTATTATTTAGGTCGGCCCACCTTGAGACTTGATTTGACTTTTCAATTAGAAGACATTTTGCTAATTCAGGAGCATTTTACAAGTAGGATGCATAGAGTCCACATGTCACCATCTAACTACCTATATTTTAAAAACTCTAACTTAAGTTAAAACTTAATAAACATATAAGTAGGTTGAGTTGGAAGCAGTAGTGGACCCAGGTAAAAGGGTCCTGGGGCTGAAGCCTCCACCCTATTTGAAAGATTTCAAAGAGCCCCCTGTAAATTTCGATAATTAATGTGTCTTTTTTTTTACCCCTTCCCACAATATTTCTTTTACATTAAGCCCACCCAAGTTAAATTTTTTGGATCCGCCCTTGGTTAGAAGAATCTAAAATTAGTTTACAACTCTCTCTCTCTCCCTCTCTCCCCGTAAAATCCTCGCGTGTATTGTTGAAGTGCTTCACATAGAATTTTATATATAAATGGTTTTATCATTCACTCAATTAATGTGTTTTTTGAATTGTTAGTGAGCTGGTTAAGAACATGTGAATTGTGTGTGGTTGTGTGAGTTTGAAAACCTTGTAAAGCAATAATAATAATTTTGATACGGATTTTATTTTGTTAACTTTATATGCTCCATCTTATATTTTTCATCCCTCACCTTATCAACAATTCTTGGTTGAAAACTATTATATCAGAAATTCTTAAGAACTTTATTACATGCAACATGGCCCTAGTATTGTCACCAGTTAATTTCTGCTGTCCAGTTAGGATCAACCATCAGATATCCATTGATGGCTCCTAGTGCTGTTTTGTCGTCTAATCAAGACTCAAGACTCCAATACAGAGTAGTCATCAATTGGCATCGAGACTGAGTAATCCAGTGCAACTTGACCAAGTAATTGCAGGATGCAAACTTGGACCTCGATTATTGGTCTGAGTGAATGCAGTCTGAGTCAGATTGACTCGCTGAGTCATGCTGAGTCACGGGGAGTTGTATCTGCTTTTTACACGATGATAGCAGCTTATTCCTTTCTGTATCTTTACAAACTGCACATGACCTCAGCTATCCTAAATTGTAAAAATACAAAACACAAAGTAACCGAAAGGTAGCTAGAATGGAAGAAAGGTATCAGTTTGCATAGGAACACCAATTCCATGTGGATCTTTTCATGAAAGAAGCAATGCCCAGTCACTTTCCATCCATATGTCTACTTATTTCGCATTCAAACATGACATGAAAATCCCATCTTCCAAATGGCCACGCCCATCAACTTTTACAGTCTTAGCCTTCCACGACGCTCGGCTCACACAAGTTGTACAGTTTGCTTGGCTTTTCTACTTTATCAAGTGAGCCCACTGTCAGTGACCTAGCACTTTAAAGTGATGTGCCCATTTTGGGCCCTTGGAATACGTGTCCAAACACTGCTAGTACTGTGTGTATGATTTGTAGTCATTCAATGTTGGAATATTTACAATCAACCTGTTTGACAATTACAAAGGACTAGCTACCTATCTTTTCTGCTCTTACAAATAACAACCTCCAACCACCTTGGTTGATGGTTAAGAGTCGATTTTCGACTGATTGATTAAGTCTAATGTGAATGTATTTAGATGAAATTTAGGTATATATCCAAGTCAAGTTGTATATGGGGGCATGCATTTTCATACTTAGAGACATAATGCTGACCGTCATTGCCTATTAAGGTGCTTTATATATATTGTTAGTATTATTTGTAAAATTAGAAAACACTTTGTTGTTTTTGGAAACGAACATAGGTATCCCATCAATATTTGGCATTTCTTTTCTTCATTTTTTATTTTTGGCAAATAGTTGAAAAATTGGGAATCTCTTGGGTAGGTTGATATTTAATCCATCATCCTTGTATGCATAATAAACCCCATCATAACAGCAGTTTGGATCAATGAACAAGGCCCCAACATTTCAATTTGAAAAGCGTCAATAACCAGCTATATATAATATTATACAAAAGAATTTAAATATGACGGCCTACCTTTTTCCAGTATTTACAAACAGCTGCCCCTTTGTAGGTTTTAATACATAACTCACTCAACTCTTCAAACAATTTCATCCAATTGTCTTGACCAATGGTCAAACCAATTTGTCAGTTACATAGGCTCAACTCCACCAATAGTTTTCAAGGAAAATAAAAATACCTTACCTCAAACTACTTTGTTGCAAAGTTGTCATATTAGTTTATTTTCTAGGTAGGCTTGACTAAGGTTAAATTGTGAATGCAAGTCCATCTAAGAGTAGGGAGAGGAATTTATTCATCTTTAGAGCACCAATCCAAGTGGCCGATGGATATTATCAGGGGAGCATAGGTGATTACATGTAAAATATTAAAAGAGAGGTGACTATTTACAATAGTAAAATAAAGACAGTAGTAATATATAAGCTTCCCTATAATATATAGTTATACCTACCAAGTTTTGGGTATGGCATCAGCATAGGTCCCCAAAACCAACCAACCATCTAAAAGCTATTGCATCAAAGTAGAGATGTCAAATGGGATGGGCCGGGCCGAGCTAGTCAACGGGCCACGGCCAACTGGGCCCGGGCCCGCCAGGCCTGCCTGGCACATGGGCTACCCTCTGTGGCCCGCCAGGATGGGCCCGCCTGGCCCCCCCAAAAGTGATTTTTTAAAAAAAAATTGTCCATTTTATCTCCCCCAAACAGCCATAAAACGATCATATAAGGGGTATTTTGTGTCCTTTTCAATTTTACAAAGTCTATAATACTCTAACCCTCCTATTCTTTTTTTAAATTTATTAGTGTTATTTATACTATTCTAAGTCTCTAACCCTCGAATATTTATTAGTGTTATTAGTGTCACCGGCCCTGAATTAGAGTCCAGCATGTCCATCATATTACTTGGAAAAGTAGTCAATAAAGGAAAATTGTGTCCTTGGGTCATGTCAAAGATTATAAATTATAATATGCTCCAGTTTTGAGAGTTCTTGTTGGGAGGTTAATGAATTTCTCAAAGAGTGGTTTTCACTTGGTTTCACATATGGTCAAATACAATATAACATTTTGAGAATTGAAATATGAAGAATTGTATAAGCTAAGCTAAAAGCAACATGTATATATGGCTGTTTTTATGAGTTCTCACCATCCAAACCAAAAAACCCAAAATAACAAGGGACAAACAGGCATCACTGTTGTTAGGAATTTTCAACAAACAAAAGAAAATTCTCATTAGAAACTTCCCCAACAAATGGACCCTAAAGAATAATATATAGTTTAAAGATGATATAGGTGAGGATTGATGAGTGTGGGATGATTTTTCTTATGGGAGATGTGTCCTTTAAAGTTTCTTGATAATTTATTTTATGAGAGATCATGAATTTTCAAGTGTGCTTTTAGAAATCTCAACTTGTCCTTTTATTCCAGAAAAACTTCTCTGTTTCATTGGTAAAATGCATTTCTTTATTATGGTTGTAGGTAACAGTGTTTGCTTCTTGTATTTTTATTTTTTTTTTTGTTGAAGAAAGTTTCCCTCTTATCCGATGAATTCAACCCAATTTCTAAGAGCATATATATGAGGATTTGTCTTGTGACAACTGACAAGTGCAGTTTTCCCACAATCTCCATGACAACTTCTTATGGAGAATTTTAGAGTAATATGTGATTTTGAGCTTGAAAAGAGGGAAGAACACCTATGATGCACGGATACTTCAAAATGGTGACACCCATGCGGTTGTACACAAGGTAATCCTATGGTGACAACCATTTGGTGACAAAATGGTGACACCCATGCGGTTACATACCAAATTGGTAATCTTATTTAGAAACCTTCAAGAAGTTAAGATCCAAATGGTTTTCTCTTCTCAGTGGAGTAGGTCGAGTTTGACCGAACCACTTAAATATCTTTGTCATTCTCTGTAATTGTGTATTCGTGTTCTATTTTTTTTAATACTGAAAAGAAAGAAAGAAAAAAAGAAAAAAAAAAAAACAGACCAGGCCCAGCAGGCCCGCCTGGCCCGGCCCACTCCAACCTGATCCATGGCGGGCCGTGCCGTGCCAGGGCTTTTCCTTGACGGGCCGTGCCGGCCCGGCCTGCTAGCTGGGGCGGGCCGTGCCAGCCCAGCCCGTGGCACGGGTGGGCCGAAGCTGGGGCCGGCACGGCCCGTTTGACATCTCTACATCAAAGGCATGCCCCCAAAGCTTTTAAAGCTCATTTCTTTTTTCATTTGTCATTTTCCCTTTCGTTGCCGTTACAATAGTGTTATTGTACGTCCTGTCTTGGACGAACTAGTGAGAAATCTTTCACATGCTTTCTCCAGAAGGAGCAGAACTCATACAAACCTCTCGATCCCAAGTTATTGCCTAAAGAATCTAGGGACATTTTCTGTACGGTCACCTACAGTGGGTCATGTCCCTCCTCTGTTACCAAAGTTCAACATATTACCAAGACGTTCTCCGTACAGCCCGTACCGCTGGACAGACCACAAGCTGAGTCTTTTTTGCGATATCACAACATATATTGCGATACCGCAAATTAAGTTGCAATATCGCAACTTTTTTTAGTTGCGATATCGCAAAAAAAAAAAAAAAAGTTAACGAATGCATTTCTATTTATAATTACTTTTCGTTTCGTTGCTTTCGTCAATCTCTGGCTTAGGTTATTTCTCTGCTCTTTATAAGCGTTGCTTCTGCCACGATTTCTTTTGCATGTCAACCTTAGGCCATTATCATAAATAACAATTGAATCTCCTGCCACATTTTTGTCTTAGGTATTTATTCCATGTTTCCCACCTTATATGTATCTCCCTCTTATTTATTGTATTATTTTTTTCTTCTTTTGTGTCTTTTGAAAAAAAAAGTTAGAATACAAGGAATCCCACTTGTAGAAACATTTAAAATATTTTGTGTAAATATTAATAGTGACCTTAGGTTGGACTTGTGGTGCCTCATTTTTTTTATAAACGTCCTGTTGTTAATATATTAAAAAAATCCCCTTGTTCTCAACATGAATTACCAACAACTGGATTTGGCCTGGACATCTAGTTGCAAAAAACAATGAGGCATGTCTTGTTCATCCTGTCCTATGCAAATTCTGTATAAATGTCCACATATTCTTTTAGCATTTGCCTGTTATTGTGGCATTACAGACATCATTTTGATCATTATCTTAAACTGCTAATGATTTTTTTTAATGCTATATATAAGTAAATGGTTTAGATTCTTTAGTAGTTATCAACAAATGGTGATATTCATTAGATGAACGGTCTTGATTGATTTCACAATTATTTTATTTAAATGGGTGTTTTATGGTGTGTGTATATATATACTTTTGCTAAATGTAGAAAATTAGTACCAATGAGATGTAAAATAAATTTGCTAAAATATCTAGTGTAGAATTGATTAAGATAATGCATTTTTTTTAACGGACAATGCATTGTTATTTGTTTGTTAATGTTATAGAAATATGTAGCTTCATGATATCCTAAATGTCAATGCTTAGATTTTAACTCTTTTAATTTTCCATGTATGCATATAGTAGTTTTTTATTTTACATATAACAAACTTCAAATCTTAGTAATTCCAAACATTCATCTTATTTACTAAAAAAATACTTATTCCGATATTTATTTTCAGACGTCAAATCTTCATGGATTATATGGATGTTTGTGGGTAACTTCAAAAATATTCAAAAGTAAATCTTATTATTCGAAATTTGTGTTTTACTTCGTAGGATGGATAATACCGAGATATGTATAATATGCCATTATAATGGTATATTAGACGTAAGCAATCCACTGCCAGTCTACGTTGGTGGTGAGCAGAAGGTAATATGGGTTGATGTCAATATAACTTTCAATCAACTACTCGGAAAGATAAACGAAGAAACTGGTTGGGAGCTTCATGATGAGCATATAAATATGCAATATCAGTTTCATAATGGCCGAAGCTTCACGTCCATAACCATAAGAAGTGATGATGATCTCCATTGGATGTTTAGATTATTCCAAAATGGAAGTCAAGCTATATTTATGTATTTGCATTCAAATAGTGAAGCAAGTGCAAGTCGACAACCATCACATCTAAGGTCTACATACGCTCGGCCTAACAGCCCGCGAGGGAATAGACCGTCATTTAATTTGAACAGGTGCCACCACAACCCATCATAACAAATGTAGTAACTGCTGATCTGTTTAATATCTTATTTTAGTTATGTTACTGATTGTTTTATGACATGGTGATTCACGCAGGGGGAATTTGATGACATATACAAATACCACAAACTTTTCCAACGGTGAAAAGGATACAGGTGGCCGTTCAACAAGAGAGGATGTTTACAGGTTTGGTTCGCTATACAGGCAACATCCTCCAATGTTATTGTCGCCTCGCCGAAGTTAAAATGGAAAGTATTAGTCTCGGGTCTCCATCTCTCCACCAGCGCCCATATAATGCCATGGTGAATTTTCATTTTACCAATTGAGGCCAGATTATGTAGGCCGACCATACGGACAATTTCTTCTTGACTTTCATTTAATTCCCAGAATTCATTTAAAGGGTCAGCTGGGATGCACTTCAGTGGGCCAAGCTCCTGCAATTAACAAATACATAACATCATAACAAGAGACTCGCGAGGAACCATCTGAAAATAATAGAATTATGTTAAAGTCTAGAAATGAATTGACTCTACCTGCCCTTCCCATATCACTTTTGATATATGATTATCTTGATCAGTAATGATATGTTTATCCAAAGGACCGGGATCCATCTTTCAACTATCCAGTCACAACAATAATAAAAGTTAAAAATACAAAATATGGCAAGAACCATTTTTTCAACTGCATTATACATGATCACCTCAATAGCTAACAGCTAGCCAATCAATTACTCTAATACCTCATCATCACTAGTCATTACTATTATAGTGACCAGTTTGGTTATTATAATGTGTCCATCCGTGTTTGTATGAATGTTTATGTATATCATCATAACAGTAATTATTATTATTATTATTATTACTGCTATCAATCAAAGCATTTAATTAGAGAAACTCTATTCTCATAGGCTCTCTCTCTCTCTCTCTCTCTCTCTATTTCCATATTTGTTTATGTTTTTAAATCTTGTGAAGTGGGATTTTTAAATTTTGGAGTGTGGCAGCTGGCAACGCCTCAAGTGGGATTTGGTTTTCATTTTTCTTTCACTACAACAAATTGCACTTTTAGCCACATTTTTTGGCGACGCTTTTATGATTTCGTCGGTAAAAAGCTTGTAGTATTATCTGATATGATCAAGTTTTTTGGGTACTCGACTCTAGTCTTCAACCTTGTGCTTGTGACATTGAAACAACTTTTTGAGTTAGGGGCATTTGTCTAGTTTTTTTGAGCATTCTGTTGATTTCTTTTTTCTAATATTGAAATGTGAATAGAAAGGATTTTTAAGATGTCGGTAGCATGGATGATTCACCTTTGTCTTGTCAGTATTCTCCTTTCTCAATATTAAAAAAAAGAAGTATTCTTCTTTCTCAATGCTTCAAAGCTTGAAATTCAACATGGACTTTGATGTCTCCATTAGATCTTTTGAAACTCTAGTCAAGCTACTTCATATGTTTTTTCAAGGTGGAAAGTTTGTAGTATTATTTGATATGTTCAAGTTTTTTGGGTACTCGACTCTAGTCTTCGATCTTGTGCTTGTGACAATGAACAACTTCTAAGTTATGGGCATTTGTCTAGGTTTTTTGAGCATTCTGTTGAGTTCCTTTCTCTAATATTGGAAATTTGTTTCTCAATCAAAAATTTTAAGCAATTGCTTCAGTTTTAGCTTTCTCAAAAAATAATCTACCTCTTAGCCAAAGTTTCCAGACTTTTCTTCACTTTGAACAAGCATAAAATGAGTTTACTCATGCTGCATCCTCCATCTAAATCTTGTTATAATTGCTTGAACTTCTCTCGTCAATATCACTAGCCTGATACATTCAGAAAGAAGGCTTACCAAGTACCAACACCTTTACTTGCTTGTGTGTGTGTGTGTGTTGCAGTGGTGCGCGGCTAAATAATGTAATAGAACCACAAGAGCACAACGACCTGCAAGAGAGGGGCAATCAAACCACAACGCCCTACAAACACCAAGACCTACAACTCCAAGCCTCAATGCAAAACAAGAAGAACAAACAACAACGAATCAAAACCAAATCAAAGACTGCATTTGAAGGAATCGAACGCACCTGATTGATTAAGATCGACCTGATCTATTCACTCAGATGAAAGAAAACCTAAAAAATAGCCGCTAGGGAGATGAGGATGGAGACGATGAGGCTTCGTCGAAGTCGAATGGACGTTGGGACCTTGCATATTTGCAAATAGGTTGGCGAGGGAGGAGGATGGTGAAATTCGGCTGGGGAGAGAGTTACCGTTGGTGAAATTAGGGATAGTCGAACAGAGAGGGTTAAACGGATGAAAAGGGGCTTTTTTGTGTTGTGATATCGCAACATAATTTGCGATATCACAACTAAAAAAATTGCGATACCGCAACTTAATTTGCGGTATCGCAAATTAAAAACTTGCGGTATCGCAATATATGTTGTGATATCGCAAAAAATACTCAGCTTGTGGTCTGCCCAACGGTACGGGCTGTACGGAGAACGTCTTGGTAATATGTTGAACTTTGGTAACATGGGAGAGATATGTGCTACAAAAAATCTCCCTTAATCTACTATAGTTTGTACAAGGTGCATTGTAGTTCAAGAAAGATTTTCTGGTGGGGCCAGTAGTTGCATGGAGAGAGAGATGTTTATCGTAGACTCTAGCCATCTAATTTACCGTACAGAAGAGCCACCTTTGCATTTGGTAAAGCCTAAGCGTACCACATACTCAATCCAATCAAAGTTTCACAAGTTAGATACGTGACAAAGTTAACTGGACATGTCCTACATGATCAATCCAGGTATGCATATCAACACTACTGAATAGAAATTTGCCAATTACTTGGGCGGCATTTAATATAAAAGAATTGGATGAATGAGAGTTGGGCCTGGCTTTTGGCTCCCATCAGGCGCACGGAATGAACAATGATGGGTATGTTGGCCGAATTCTCGGGCTTTGACTTAAAAGAAATCTAGGAGTGGAACTTACAGTAGAGCACACCTAAATTCGGGAGGAGTGGAACTTATAATATATCACATCTATTGAAAATTTAAATCATTCAAAATAAATGTTTTATTCCTAAATTTTACTTTGATAGGAGTTGGTTCCATCCCAAAATTACCGTATGATAAAAAAAAGGCAATTAACAAATAATGCATGAGATTATATCATTCCGATATTTTTATCAAACGGTCAATCACACAATGGGATTGACTTATTGTAAGCTTAATTAGTCGTCACAGAAGGCCGTATCTGACTAGGGTTGGCCTCTACAAACACAATTAGGATTGCATCGGCCGGCTTGGATCAAGCATTGGACAATGGATGCAAAGGTTTGTAAATGTCACGTATAATAATCTACCACCTTTAGGCTTACTACTCTTAATTCGAGTTTAAATGGAGAGATGACAAGGATAGAGAGTTGGATCAAATTCTATCAATTCAAATATGAATAGAGAGATGACTAGGATAAAGAGTTGAATCAAATTATATCAATTCGAGTTTAATTGGAGAGATAATAATGATAGGGAGTTGGATCAAATTCTATCAATTAGATCTTGAATGGAGAGATGAGAATGGTAGAGAGTCGGATCAAATCCTATCAATACTAATTTTGAAAAGAGATATGATAAGGATTGAGAGTTGGATTAGATACAAAAAAAAAAAATTCTTATCTCTATAACCACAAAAGGATTAACATGTTTGCACCCACCGAACCTTTCTTATGAGGGGCGTCTTTGTGATTGAGGTACACCCAATATGTAAACACGAGTGGGCCCATCATAGATGCCAACAATTATATTGGGGAATTTTTTTTTTTTTTTTTTTTTGGAGAGACCTCTACAATGCAATGAAATTTATTTTGTGTTGATTAGAATTTAATCCCTTCGCAGGCCACATTACACTTGGTAATCAAATCTTAGGGAGAAGCTCATCATCACAACATCATGAAAAACTCATATTCCGTAATTATAAATTCTGGAGAATCTGGAAAATTTAATATCCTCATATTTTAGGATTCTCAAGTCCAACCCCGTGATCTTTCAGGATCATATGTAATTGTAACCTGAAAATTATGCCCATAGGTATGCCCATACGGATTCCTTGTTATCCAATGTTACATATCGACTATATAAATTCCCAAAAACTCACCTTAATCCTAAAATCTGCAGTAAAAGAATCCCAAAATCTGCAAACACTTCACCTATTGCCAAAAGTGAGATAAGGTAAAGAGAAAAAGTTGACCATATGGGCCTATTTAGGATATAGTAACGTAAATATCACAAATGAGAGATGAATCCCAACCATTGAGGGGAAGAAACAGAAAAAGCACTTACCTGATTAGGTCCATGTCGGAACAACATAAACGCATTAGGCGAACGGCCGTACCATGGAGAGTTCTGTCCAGACTTCTGGCGTCGTGGCCTGTTGAGAACTACTGTGATCTCTCTCTCTCTCTGCTTGTAAGGATCGAACATCCCAAATCCGCCTGTAACATCCTTAATCAGAAAATATTGTGATCGTTCTCTTTTCTATTCTGTTCTGGTTTACGGATCATGCTTTTTTTTTTCTCTCTCTTTTGATTACGTTAACTTCTCTGTATGATCGATTTTTCTTTTATGTGGTAAAGATTAAAAAGGAATGATTTTTTGGGTGTGGGTTGTTATTTGATTGATTGATTGATTAGTGGGTCGTCTAGATTTGTGGTGTTTGATCATCCCAATCTCCCTTGTGTTTGTTTGTCTGTATGTTTCATCTTGCGACGGGCTGGTTTTGCTTGAAAATAACGAATAATTTTATCCCTTCTTTTCTGTAAGTTCTGTGGCATGCAAATCGAAAATCACATGATTCACAGATTACTATCCTTTCTGCCGCAAAATTCATAGAGTTAGCGATTTGGGTAGGATCAAATATGCCCTTAGTTATAACTAGAGTTAGAAGTTTAACAAGAGAAATTTTGTTTTCTGTTAATGTAAGCGATACTGATAGGAGCATTGGTTTGGAACTGACTGTTAGGGCCAGCCTGAAATAGATATTAAAACTTGAAGAGAACAATTCTTCTTCTTCTTCTTCTTCTTCTTCGTTTTTTGGTACTGTTGGTTTGATGCTAAAAGTTTGTGATTTTTGCCTCATAAATTGTGAACTTATGTTTAAATTTCGTAAGCATGCTTATTTTTGCATAGTTGTTTCTTATTTTGGCTTAGAATCAGTGTGTACTCTGCTTGTCATCTGATTTCTTTTAGGTGGTGATGGCTTTAGGTATAACTGCTATCTTTATTTACGGATTCATTTTTTTCTTTTTCCAATTTCTAGCATGTTACTAATTTTCAGGTGCCCAGTGGATTGAATTTTCTGGATTTTCCTTGTACCGTTCATTGTATTTAATATTTGTTTCTCCATTTGGGTTGGGGGGAATATATGATCTTATGTGTTCTGTTCTTCTATTCCAAACTGTTTTTCCACGTTCTGGGTTGAGGTCACAGGAACTCTGAACGAACATGTGAAATTGTGAATTGAGTGGCCAAACACCTTTTGAATTTAGATCACCTGACACATTGAAATCGTAATCGTAATTCTAAGCACAGAGTATATCAGTGAATTTGGTTGTTTTAGTATGAAGCCATGCGAACCATCTAGATCAAAATGAATTTTGATATTGGGTGGACATAGGGAGTGTTGTTTTTATTATTATTATTATTTTTTGGGGGGTGTGGGGTTGGATTTGGGTTCGAGAGATGCCGAGATGGGGGTTGACGTTGGCTCCTAATCTTAGGTAGGTGATTGGATATCTAATCTTAGGTAGTTGATTGGATATGTTGGTTCCTAATCTTTCAGTAGGTGAAGGAAAAGAAGATACTTTGAAGAACCATATTCACCTTTATGGCATTTTCTAAAAACAAAATTTATGACAATTGTTATGGTGCTTACATCTGGATCCATGTTTTATATTCTAGAAACTTGGAGTTGCAACAATACTTCTTTCCATATGTATTCTTGTGTGCCATCAGTTAATAGATCATACTTTGTCATCTTTTTCTTTTTCCCTTTTTTTTTTTTTTGTGTGTGTGTGTGTGTGTGACGTGACTGGATCTCAAACCCGATGGTTGCAACTATGATCACCTACAAATTGTGTACAAATTCTTGTCATCTATGAGTTTTTTAATCTGTATCTTTGTCCAGTAGTATGGTTGCCCACCTAGTGCCAACCTAGTTTGATGGGATAAGGCCCTGCTGATTATGATGATGGTTGCCAATGCAAAGTTAGAGATAGATGGATAAGGTTTCAATGATGATTATCATCTAGGAAATATGTCTCCAATAGTATAGTAATTGACTGTTTGCCACATGGTCAAGTGTTGACTGAAATTAGAGCTGTTTTTTACTTGAATCCTTCCTACTTGATGACATCAGTTGGTTGCCAAAACATTTTGGAGATGAATGAACTTCTGCTAAAATGCATTCACCTCTATCCAAGGTTTCAGTTGATGTTAAGGTTCCCATCCCATCTTTTACGATTCATCTAATCTTTATCAATGAGGAATGCCCTACAAGAGGCCATCTTATCCAATCCAGACTTGATTTTATGTCAAATAGGATATTGGAGTTGAAGAATGTTATTGCAGAACTGGATATTCTATGGATATAAGAGAAGGGGTGGGTATGAGCGGTAGCAAATTTATGGAACATATTAGGGTGAGAAGCTTCAAAGCTAGGTGGAAAAAAGGATTTGCAGTAGTAAAGAAAAATGATAGTGCAAGAGGCAAACAATGTCCTTTTGGAATTGGCATGGTCTTGTATCTTGAAAGGTGATTCTAACGAAGCAAAGGCCCATGCAACAATGAGATATTAAGAATCTTCAATGATTTCTTTTCAGGAATTTTATCAGAGGGAGCAACGAGCCTTTGGAGCTTGGAGACTATCTCATTTTGTGGAGATGAAAGATATCTGCATTAGCCAGGCCTCTGCCAAAACCCATTGCTCCCCTCCCCTGGGAACTCATTCCTCAAATACTGACATGGACTCCACACAGCTGAACTCCTTAGTCGAGGTGGTGAACGGTGACATACCAACCTTGGGACCTCAATAACTCCTCTCCCCCGAGCCTATAAACTTTGAGTCCCTTCCATTCCTTCACTTGATGCTTTGCCTGATGCTCCTGATCATCCCATGTGGAATAAACCCCTTCCTGGATCTAATAACATGGCCCAACCTTCCCGAATGGTCACGTCTTCATCCTCATGAGCCCGAAGCCCTTAAAACTAAAAACAAAATACCATCATAACCCACTTATATTTTATTCTTTCTTCAAAATCAACTTTACTTCACTTGACTCTATTAGTAGAGTTGTCAAACTGGCCCTAAATCTAGCATGGCCAATTCCAAAGCATCTCGGGAATTCAGTAATGTACCCTATGGGACAATTGGAATGGAATAATCCTAACCAGCCCACCATCCAACTAGATGGCTTGGACATGGGTCCACTCATCCCATCTGGATTTTCTTACCCTCCCTTACCTAGAATGGACCAGACCCTGGGGGCTGGGGCCTGCTATATCAACCCCTATCAACATGTCCATACCAAATTCACTCTTGGTGCTAGCTTGGTCCTGTGGTGTTTAGAGGACCAATAGTTGTTGGAAATACATTACCTTTATAATTATAACTGTATCTCTGTGTGGGTGGGTGGATGGAGTGTGTGGAAGGGGCATGTTGTGTGTATTTTGCCTGATAGTGCATGTCTCTTGTGTTGTATATTTGTATATATCTTGTTTAAAAGGTGGTTATTGAATAACAAAACGGAGATGCTGGAGAGCATAGTTGTCAATTCCATTCCAGTCCCCGTTCTGTTTTGGCTGTGGAATGGAATGTTTCATGCTCCAACCTTTCTGATATATATATATTTTTTTGAAAAAAGATGCAATGGAAAAACCTAAACATTTTAAAACATATTTATAGGTAGAAAAATTAGATAAATGTACAAGAATTTCTAAATGGCACTTAAATTCATCTTTACATGATTTAACATAAACTGCACTATCTATACAAATGGCCATTTTCCTACTCAAAATTTGCAGCCCATTTTCCTTTTCCAGACACTTATTGTTCGGGGTTAGGGTTCTAAAAAACAAGTGAAAAAGTGAGGAAAATATGTTTCCAAGGAAAATAACTCATCTCATTACCTTCAAAGGGTCAATGACCCTACCACCTTGAATTAGAGGATAGATACAGGAAAAGAGTTACAAAAATTTTGTGCACACTAGAACAGACCTGTTCTGTTCTGGCTGGAATGGCCACAGCATACTGGGATCCTGGCTGGAATATTACATGTGGGTGTTCCCTGCCAATTTTCTCCGAAAATGCAGTGTTCCAATAATTCCAACTGGAATAGAACATAATTGACAACTATGCTGTGGAAAGCACAAAATGGAATTGCCTTAGTGAAGCATGAAAATCATGACACACTTTGTCAACTTCCCGGTTTTATATGTAAAACAAGTTAGACAAGGATCTTATAACATATTTAAGGCACCAGACAATTTTGTTGGTCAGTTAAATTCTGCTGCCTTCCCTAATCCAACTTTGTTTTGGCTTTGCCCAGTTCTTATTGGCTAAGTTCTTGCCATGTTGACGCCCTTCCCTGTCATCATGCTTGGGATTTAAAACCTTTTGCTGTTGTCATTTTTTTTTCTTGTCATAGTTGAATAATGACAATTGGGCTTAAAAAGTTTAAATTCATTTGGAGATACTTGCCTTGTGGTGCATCACTTCCTTTTTCTTTTAGGTGCTATAAGACCATTATTACTGTACAGGTAGATTCATATATTGCTGATGAACTTGGAGCTTGAGCCATTTTCCATAAACTGATCTAAGATTCTTTTCTTATTCTTTTCTTTTTTTCGTTTTTCGTTTTTCCTTTTTCCTTTTCTAAATGGTAACTAAATTAACATTCAAGCGATACTGTCATACTTTTCTCTTATACTCCATTTTTAAGCCCATTAGATGTTTCAGACAACTGATTTTATGAGGTTTCTTCTGATGTAATTAGGCTTCTCCTCTACTTGCATCTTCCTCGAACCCTCGTCACGAACAGCCCAAGCAAATATCGCATGTTCTCATCACCTTGTGAGATGAGATAATTGGCAATATGAAGAATGCTCATTTGTGTCTCCTTTGCATCATATCTTGAGCCACAGTTGAACTTAATGTTCTTATGTAAATACTAGTGCAATTGTTTGGTCTCAGAAATGTCAAGTGGGGAGGTCAGAAGGGTCTCACGTCAAGAGATACAACTGGTAAGAAATGTTTCCATGTACTTTAAAAAAAAATTATACAGCATATTAAATTCCACTGGCTGCTTTTTGTCTGTACCTTCCATTCTGCTGGCTGGTTTTGATCTTATATGGTAAAATTGTTTTGTTTATGCTCTCTTAGATATTAACCTCTTCATGTATATGCCACCCCCTTGTTCCAATTGCGACATGTTAGCTTCTTAGTTAAATGAATTGGTCTCTGGTTTCTGTATAGGAGTTTTTAAAGTTTTCTATTAGCTGTAATGTTTCACTACTCACGCAGCCCGTACTTAATACCAGTCATGAGATTTTTTACCTGATGGTTCTTGGTTGTTACTTCAACCGTCTTTTTCCCCGTTATCATGTTGCTATCTTTTTGGCTGTATCCATGGAATCAATTATAGAAGTAATTTAGCAGTTTTCTAGATCATGGAAACTGCATCTAAAAACTATCATCACATATTTATATAACTATAATAAAATTATGTGTAAAATTTTCTGAAACACTCCTCCTTCCTGGTGCCCCTTTAATAAAATTGTCATCATCATCAGAGCCTTGTCCAACTATGTTGGAGTGGGCTGTATGAATTCTGTTTCTCCACTCCTATCTATCCTGAGTCAAATTCTGGCCCTTTAATAAAATTGATATAGCAAATTTACTAGAACGCCCCCTCCCTAGGAGAGAAGGGGATATGATGTTACTTTCCTGAACCTGAAATATAGGTAGGTTTTGTGGTCTATAATGACTTTCTACAGTAAAAAGTCTTGTGGTCTTAGCTTAGTTGGAGTTTATTAAAGAATGAATTGGTTTTGTGGTCTATAATAACTCTTGTTAAGCCGCCCCAAATTGATTAGATAAGACTTTATTATTGTTGGTGGTGGTGGTGATATAGGATGGTCATCTATGACCAATCTAATTCCTTCTCACACGTCTAGCCCCCCTTGATTTGGAATCGGTCCTAATTTGAGACTAACTCAGACAGTAGCCAGTGGCCACCTTTGGATTGTATCACAATAAGTTTGCATGATATATAGCCATTGAACTTTGAGTATCTAAAACCAAGGAACTATGGTCATTTGGTTGGATTGATAGTTTGTACACCCCTAGTCCCACATTGAAACCAATCCATTCCCTACCTCCTTGATTATCCTCCATCCTGGTGAGCCCACAAGAGTAAGCTTTATTTCTGAGGAGCATGTCGCCTAGCATGACTTGTATGTGTGTAGAGCTTTCTCATTGAGCTGATGCTTGCCTGACATGCATGTGCAGGAGCTCTGTGGGGCCCTCCTGCGATCCTCGTCCCCCTTATCCACCATGTTACACTCACTACCACCCTCTATATCGCCACTTGACCTAATTTGATAGGGTGGTCTTCATGTTGGATTTCACTCAAATTTTTAGTTCTTCTATTTTTTGTTTGGGGTTGTGTGTGTGTGTGTGTGTTTTTGTGAAGCTGAGGGGTGGGGTGATGCAGGACAGACCCATGGGTCAACCAAGCTCATCAGGCCCAACCCATTCATTTTTATTGTTTTTATTTATTTTAGTTATTTGGAGTATTTTTCTGATTTATGCAAGTAGGGTAAGTTTTTTAATCTTGATCATTAAAGTTTTTCAGTGGTTGAGATTACTTTTGAGGTTATTTTTTGCTTATTTAACGGATGTGATGTCTCTTTGAGGAAGAGAACGATCAATGAAAACAAAAATTCCTTTGGGAGTGGTTTTGGCCTTCTCTCCCGCCATGGGATTGATGTGATGCCATGGGCATGAACCCTATCAACTTCGGGTGTGATGCCCTAGTGGAGCCATTTGTCTCTATCTGCCCCCACATCGACATCCGCTCCACATCAATTGGTATCAGTGCCGAAGGATCCCACGGATTAATCAGGTAAACAATTGATTAGTCTCTTTTCCATTGTTTTGTTTCAATCCATTCATCACCGAACCTTACCTACTCGAAAACCAACACCGTCAAAATCCCTACCACCTGAATTCTAACCACAAGCCACTTCTTAAACTCTATTCCACATCAATTCACCGGCAGCCTTAAAACCCCAACAAAAGAATCAGATCCCAATCCTACATCAGCCAACCATCTTTCCTCAATTTCCCTTCAGCTGAACTTCATACCTATTCAAAACACCGTAGCCGAACCCCTTTGGACTCCAACATCCAGCCGATCCACCCTAACCCAACTCTTCCCAATCCCAAATCATAGAAAATCCTTTCGTTGAATCCACGAATCCCAAAATCCTACCATTAAATCACTAGCCCCAATACGTGCATCCCAACCACATCTAAAACCCCGATTTATATCCAAATTCAAAACCCTTAAATCCTAAATTCAAAAACCCCCAACCTTTTGAAACCTTAGACTCCAACATTCCAAAGTTTTCGAACCCTAGGTATTTAAGCCAGTTGATCGAACCCGCTTTCATTCCAAAAACCCTAACCCCAATCCGTTCCTACCCGGCTGGATCCAACAAAATCCCTCTCCACCTCCTTAAACACCCATTTGAACTGCGGAATCCCCATTCCCGAGGGGGGGGGGGGCGGCAACACCATCACCATCACTACAAAGCATCCATCATCATCTCTAGCATGAGCATCCTCGACAAACCGCTATTGACCTCCCACTTCCTTTCGTTGAAGCACAACAACGAACAAGGGCTTTTGGCCTGTTTGAATCTTCTTCCCTATGCAAAGCTGGAGAAAGAGTCAACGACCCGGTGCACATGGTCCTCACGACACGTGATGAGCCCAAATTGTTTCGGGCCAGTAATTGGCTCAGCTCAAACCAGTTGGTTAAAAACAAAAAGCAACTGAGCCCAACCGAATCCAAGCCCATTTGCAACACATCACCTTGGCAAGCGTGATGACACCTTATCTGATATTGATAAATAAAATAAAACAAGAAAATTGAATGGGTCGGGCCCAATGAGCTTGGTGGGGTGGGCTGTTGTTTTTTTTTTTTTTTTGGGTAGGGGGGTGCACTCCCATTCCTAGGTGATCTACACTGTGTATATATGTCAAATTCTCCAGAATACCTACTTTCTGGCTTCTGTTCTTTAGGCTTTCATATAGGGGCTGCCTATAATGAATCCAATCCTTTGTCACCCGCCCCCCATCCTTGAATTGACATCGATCCAGATTTCACTTTGTTCTTGGCACCTAACACTGTTTGATTTCATGATAGTAATTTTGAATGATATGTGGCCATTAAACTTTGAGGACCTAAAACTTAGTGCTATGATCATTTAATGGCCCTGATATTTGCGTGTACCCATTCCACACTAAAATCTTCCATATGTAAGTGAGCCCCAATATAGATGGGCATTACTTTTAAGGAAAAACACCTGGGTGCTTGGATATTGCAATTTTTTGGGGATGCCAAGGTTGTCTTCAAGATCTGATCCATGGGGAAATTCTTTTTGTACTTAATACATATGTGCTTTATGATTTTCTGTTTATTCTTTGCAATGGCTTAATTATGTATATATAGGGAGCTTTGCCAGGAAATTTCTCAATGAACATGCTACTGGGCTACCCTTGTTTGTCTCATGTATTTTTCTGGCGATAAACGTGAATAACCATTTGACCATCTCATGAAGATGTGTATCCATTTTCTTGTTTCAGGTTCAGAATCTTATTGAGCGATGCCTTCAGTTATACATGAACCAGAAAGAAGTTGTTCATACGCTTTTGATTCAGGCAAAAATAGAGCCTGGATTTACTGAACTTGGTAATTTATTTGTTATTATTTTCTGTCATTCTTATCATAGTGATAATATTCTGTACTTACTCATTTGTTGATCTGCATAATCAGGGAATTTTGTTAAAAGCATTTATGGAACTGAAATTTTGGATTTTCTTTTTTCAATAGATAACTTGTGAATTATATTAAGGTAAAGGAGTATGCATTAAAAGCATAACAGCAACCAAAGAAGGAAAAGGAATAGCAAAGGTATAAGAGCATCATTTCATATGCTAAAACAAAAGGAAAAATTACAAGGATTTTCCCTGCAGACTCCCTTACTTAGCCAATTCATCTGCCTTGACATTGGTAGTCCACCCTATGTGCTTGAAAAGCACTAGCCACAATGAAGACAAAGCTTTGATTTCATTGAAGTGAAAATGGAGTCTCCAAGGGCTCTCACATAGACAATACTCAAGAAAAGGCATGGGATGAATCACTTTCAATTAGAGATGGCAAAATCTAACCTGATCCACATTAGACTTGTGTAACCCGACCCACACGGGTAAGGTTAATCTGACCCACATCAAAATGTGTTAGGTTAGGGTTGACCCGCATAACTTAGTTGACCCGATAGGGTTTCTACTTTCTACACAGAAAACTCCTGAGCCCAATAACAAACAGTTTATCATTTCCTTCAATCACGGACTGCTCCTTGTTCCATGATTCCATCTAACAATCCTTGCATCCTCCACTAAGGGTGTGTCTGTGTAGAGAGAGGAATCCAATCCGAGTGGAATCCTTGGAGCCCCATTTTCCTTGACACTAGAAAGCCATTGCATTAGTAATCCATGGTGTCAATTTTTAGTGCATTAGTAATCCACAGGGAAAGAGTAACCTTTTTCGGCAGAAACGTGCCGCACAAAAAGATGCAAATAGGAAAAGAAAAGGATGAACCCCTCTTTCTTCATAGTATATGATATGATATGGATGGAGGAGAGAGAATCGGAAGTTCAGGATATTTAGAGTGATGGATCTGAGAGAGAAATGTTGCGGTTCGGTAGCATGCTACATACTTGGGCAGAAGATAGGGTTACTTCTTATGGCTGTGGTGTGGAGGTCGTGTCATCTCTCTCTGGGCCACGAGTTTGCCATCAAGTAGATCGGCAAGAAGTGCCTTCATAGCAGCAAGATGAAGGAAAGCTGAAAGCCTTCTCAAATAAATCTCCACCCTCTTGGATTTTTGCGTCCCAAAATCACATCCGGCCTCGTGAAGGTAGTCTCTACCTTCTTGGATTTTCTCATCCCACATCATGACTGGCCTCCTGAATGAAATCTCCAGCCTTTTGGATTTTCGCATGCCTAGATTTAGCGAATTGTGATTGGACTTGATCGCTCTTCATTTTCCTTTTTGGGCTACATAGTACATAGCCCTCTTGATTGGAAAAACTGTTAGCTTTTTCTGTCCCCAAACCTCTCTCTCTCTCCAGCTTTTTTTCTCGGGTTGGATGGGTTGGGTCTGTTTGACCTGCATCAGGTGTGGGTTGAGGTTGTTTGACTCATTTTTAAAATTGGTCAGATATGGGTCAGGCTCCAACTTTTATACATCCCAATCAACTTGACCCCGCAGTTTGCCACCTCTACTTTCAATTATTAACTCATCCTGAAAAGAAGATGAATAAATCCGCATAGTTTCTAGGATAGCCAACACATCCACTTTGTTGAAATCTTTGACACCTACATGTTTAGAAGAATGTACATGTCACCATCCCTTTGCTATTTTGAAGGACACCTCCATTTATTGCAGGTCCCTGTTGAATTGAACAGTCCTTAGATAACTTCACTCCTACTATTTCAAGTTCGGATTGTATATTTGTTGTCGGTCCTATTTGAATTGTAGGATCCCGGTTTAGAAGAATGTACATATCACCATCCCTTTGCTATTTTCTAGGACACCTCCATTTCTTGCAGGACCCTGTTGAATTGAACTGTCCTTCGATAACTTCACTCCTATTATTTCAAGTTTGGATTGGATATTTGTCACTGGTCCTATTTCAATTGTAGGATTCCTGGATAACTTCACTCCCATTATATCAAATTTGGTCATATTGTACTTGTTCGTACTCAACTCAACAAATTTGAGTACTCAATATATTGTATGATACTTTTGTACCAATGAAGAGAATAAAAGAATAAAATTTTGGGTCAAATTAATGGTTAAATAAATGTAGTGTTGTTTTCTGGATGTCAACATGAAAATGTTTTATTATCATTCTTAAAAAAAGTAAAATGAAACATGTTCCATTATCATACTCTTCACCAAGTACCAAGAAATATTTTTGAAAGATAAAAGGAGAAAAAATGGGTTAAAGAAGATTCAATGGCATTTCTAGAAACGCTGCTAATACCGTGGACTCGTGTCCTCAAATACCTAATACAGAAGCAACACAACATGAACTCTTTAGGACCTACATCAACAAAAGAAAGTCTTGAATACCAAAGGATTTAAAAAAAAAAAGGTTTAAGAGTATATATCACAAGGGAAAAAAAATTTAGATACAAAATCTGACGTGGTTGTAGAATACAGCTAATCATAAGCCAATTTTTGAAACAACAGTAAGACATAATATCCTCCAAATTGCCCAAAACTCTGCTCTGAATACATTAAATTCACATAAAGGAAAAGCCTGCAGAATATTTATAATCATCAATGCTTTTAGGGTATGGGTGGATGGAAACCTGCTACCAGAGAAGGTCCTGAGTTGGGTCACAATGTTTATACTGGTATAAGTGTGCCTGAACTAGTTTGTAACCCCAACAGAAAAGGGGCAAAAAAAAAAAAAAACCTTCTATAACATGTGAAACCTTTCTGTATGTCAGCATGAAAATTCTTTATCATCATACTAAAAGAACACTCACACACAAAAATAAAAAAATAAAACTAAAATGATGTTTTCTTTTTCATACTTTTCACCCACTTGTAAAGAAAGAAATAAAAGTAAAAGAAGAAAATAAGTTAAAGAAAATTCAATGACATTCTAGCAACACCCAATCACAACCATCATTAACCATTGGCTATAGAGTCATAGTTTAAAATACCTAACAGGAGCAAAAACAGATCAACTCATTAGGACCTTAAATAAGCAAAGAGCCTTGAATCCCGTGAAGATAAAGAAACATGATTTAAATAGCATAAGAGACAATATCATAAGAGACAGTAAAAAAAAAAAACTATATCAAACTAAAATCTAATGTCTACACTGGATACCTGAAATTCACTAAAACCAAAAACCTGCTGAAGAAGTAAAATCACCAACACTAGTGGCGATTTTTTTTTTTTTTTTTTGCATGAGAGGAATTGTAAACTATTCTAGTCTTAAACTAGACTAATCTAGGCCTAGGGATCATCCCTGGGGTGGTCCATTCCTTTACTGCTCCACTTCCACCGTAGAGCTCCGCGCTCTGCCACCGGACACATTCCAACTGTGTGCTGCTGGTGCCACGGATTGATCCCCGTCACTTAAGGTGAGCTGGGATACCCTTTACCACTGGGCTATCCCGCAGTTCTCAACACTAGTGGGGAATTGTTTGGGCACCTGTTATATAGAGAAGGTCCTGAGTCAAGTGACCATTTTTATACTGGTAATTTGTAATCCCAACTCACAAAAGGAACGGAAAATAGACAACCTCTATAACCTGTGAAGATCTCTTCTATAATTTGTAATTCTTAAAAAATAAATTAGTAGTTTGTTTCACTTTGTTTCCTAAATGGCCTCCTATGGCTTGTTGTCTGGATGCATGACAGTTGTATTGACTTTGACATCACAACTGGTGACCGGCCTTTCTCCCATCGTTTTCCTTCTTATCCATGCTTTCCAGCTCCTTTGAATTGACTTTGAGTTTTATTTTTGAATTTGAAACTGCCATTTCATCCATTTATATCACAATTTACTAGTACATGAAAAGAACACACAACTCAAGGAAAATTACGTTTGCTCTAGCAGGATTATGTATAGGGCTGTCAACAGGCTGGAATCGGCTGGACCTACCCGGGCCCGAGTCTGAGCTTGATAAGGATTGAAGGCCTGAGTTTGAGACTGGGTCCAATATGAATCCTAGACTCAGGGTCTGAGTCCGCACGAAAAGAAATATAGGAGAACTGAGATTGACCGTTCAAGTCCGATGAAGGCCTGAGTTTGTTTTAAGTCAAAAGTGCTTTCTATATCCCATTCAAATACTTACTTAAAAAGTATACTGTATACATTTATATAAATACATGTATACATTTATGTATATCACATATACATACATACATACATACATACATACATACATACATATATATATATATATATATATGGGGGCCCCATGACCAAAAGAGGGGTGGAAAAGGGGGCGTTTTTTAAAGTGGGGCGTTTTATAGAATTTCCAGTGGGCTAAGATTTCAAGGCCCAAGTCCGGCCCTTAAAGGAATCTAGACCCTCAAACCTGGGTCTGAAACCAACCTGTTGGGCCTGTTGGACAGTCCAAATCCTCAATTTTCAAACTTATAGTCGGACAGATTTGAGACAGACCTGGGTCCATTGATATTTTATCTTGAAGTAATTTATGTATTTATTTCCACCATGCATTTGTGACTTGGTTGTTTTTCAGTTTGGCAAAAGCTAGAAGAGGAAAATCAAGAATTTTTTAAGGCATACAAATTAAGACTGATGGTGAAGGAGCAGATAGTGGTTTTCAACAAGTTACTTGAGCAACAAGTTGAGCTCATGAAGAAGATACGCCCAGCTGGATCTGCTGCTTTACCTGTTTCCAATGGATCTCATAATTTTTCAGGTATGGCCACTCCACTATTAAGCTGCTTCTATTTATTTAGATATGTTTATTTACCAATTCTGATAATGCAATTATTGTTGTTATTCTTCTAATAATTCGGAGTTACTTATTTACCTATTATCTTTTCTTTCCTTTTTCCAAATGACAGTGCTTTTATTAAGAAGTAGCAAATTACAATGCCATGTAGTATCATGGGTTACATCAAAGATGATGATCCTAGTGAACAACCAGAAGCTCTTTCAATTGAAAAAAGGCTAAATCATAAAAGAATTAATGGCTTCTTGATGCAAATTGGAGCTGGGAATCCTAAATTACTTGCTTAATCTGTATATTGGTTCAAACTAGGGTTTGAAAAGTCAAAATCCAACTTGCATAAGTTATTAAGAAATGATAAAAATTAACAGAATTTGGGAAAAAAAGTCTGGATTTTGGATTCCTGAACACAATCTTAATTGGGCGCAAATGGCAGAAAACTCAGATTCCAACACTGCAATTTTACTTTGAACAAATGACTTTGGTTTGAGAATAGTTGATATCCTAGAATAAAGCCTGAATTTTATTAAAAAATCTAAGAAGTAAACAAATTAATGGTTTAAACTCAAAACCTAATTGGTGCAATTTATTTGTATGACTATGGGAATTCAGTAAATTCTCTAAAACTCGGATTTCAAAAAAATCTGAATGTTTGAAGTGTTCTACAATGGGCAAGTGATTTAATTTCTATTTCAAGATTTCTTTAAGTCTATTTCAAGCATTCCTAGTAAGTCTAATTAACTGAATCTGATCATCTATCTGTCAGACATTTGTTGGCTTAGCATCATAAACGATTTCAAAATGGACTTGTGCTGTTAATGAAAAGAGTTTTTCAGACTGGTTGCTGACCATTGTTTTGAAACATCAAGTCATATCACAAATTGTTCAAGGGTTTGAATTGAATCATATTGAAAATTGTAGGAATTTCTTTATTTTTCTTATGAAAAGTGAAAAATAAGAAAAATAAAAAAGTACTTGTTTATAATACATTCAGTGCAGCACCACTACAGACTCTGATACAATCATATGACATATAGGTGAATTGTTCATCATGTTTAAGATATCAATGTTCCTGAGAAAAGTAAACAAGTTTCAACCAAAATTTTTTTTGGTCGCTTTAAATGAAGTAAAAATAAGACCAAAATCATCAACATTACATGGTTAGGAAATCTCCTGATGCTAGCAAAGTATTTTCCCATTAAATCAGACAGGTAAAATGCCTGATTTTTTTTTTTTTGAAATTCTGAATTAATAACGAGAAGGAGAATCTCAGAGGATTGAGACTTCAAATATGTCTGATTTCTAGATAATTTGTCTGAAAAAAGGCCTGGGCACCTTGATAAACCTCAAATTGAAGCTTCAAACTGTGAACAATCACAAATCAGTCTGTACAGATGTGAAGTTATCACTTTAATCTTCCTTATGGATGCAGAATTACTTAATTCAGAAATCAGCTCACAAGATTATATGGCCGAGTTGAAATCACGTGTTGTAAACTTCCAAAACTGAAGAATTGATAAAGCGCATACCCTAGCTCCAAAATTTCTAAAACAAAATCCAAGAATTCACAACTAATATAGACAAATCAAACCGTGAATATCTGATGTCGGGTCATGATCCTAGGAGGGCCCCACAGCAGTATCCCACGAACGGTATGTTCGACTGTGACAAGCAACTCTGTCTCCATCAGATCTGAAGTTGCAATGTCTTCTGTAAAATCACCCCTTTGAATGAGTGATCCTCTCAGATGACCTAATTCCAATCCTTAGATCTCTAATGATCGATGGCAGTCGACACAGATTGAATCCTGATCAAGAACAACTTCAAAAGTTACCGAGATACTCCAAATCCATCTTGAGCAGTTTTCTGAGAAAGAGAAGCAATCATATGATGATTCTTCTCTTAAGATGACTATCGAGGGTAAGAAGGGTGGAGAGCGTGGGGTTTGTAAGAAGGGTGGCAACAGTAGGTCCGCAAGCCAATAATATGTCGTTGCTGAAGGGAGAGAAGACTCGGCACAATACTACAAACGCTGGAACTAGTAAGAGAATGCAGGGGTGCACTTATGCTGAAGTTGTTAAAGTGGTTGCTGGTGGTGACGAGGATTGTATTACTATTCCAAGAGTGGTCATTCTCAATAATGCTGGCTGGCTATCTAATAGCCTAGTGGGAAGTGTTAGGTGCAATGAAGCTATTCCATCTCATCCTGGCATTTATGAAATGGGTGGAATCAGAGGGGTGATGTTGGCTAGGTTGGGTGGCAATAAGGTGTTGGTGTCTTTTCCAACATTGGATGATGTTGCTTCAGCACTGACAGAGGCGGATTCAGTGTGGAACAAAGCTTTTACATCCCTTCAGAAATGGGTTCCAGGCCACAATACTAATCTGAGAGAGGTGTGGATTCAATGCTTCGGTGTCCCTCTCCATGGTTGGGCTGAGGAGGTGTTTATGGCCGTTGGTGGGAAGTTTGGCGAAGTGGTCAAGATTGATAAGGAAACTTTGGACAAATCTAATCTGGAATTTGGAAGGCTGTGTGTGAAAACTGTTCTTAGAGGGTTCATTAATCGGGAGGTGAAAATTAAGATTTTTGGGTCTCTATTCAAGGTTTTGGTGAAAGAGGATCTGGGGTTGGAAAGCAGGGGTTTTGGGCCATCTATGTTCTCAACGGTGGAGCCAACTAGGGTTGCTGATAACAATATAGGAGATAAAATGTTTTTGTCTCCTACCTCTTCAACAGGCCATGTTAGGCTTGATAGTGGTATGCTTCGTTGCTGCAGGGAAGATGACTTCGTGCTGGAAGTTGAGTCGACGACCATTATTCTGGCTACCGTGGACGATGTGGAAAACGAAGATAGGAGCAGACATCATCAGAGTACGGTTTTTCAGGACGAGAAGAAAATGTCAGAGGCATTTATTGATAAAGATAAAGGGTTTTTGAAAGATTTCCTTGTTAGGGAAGCATGTCAGGAGAGGGATGAAGGTGGCACAGCCATTTGCCTAGGTAGAAACTCATCCAAGGAGTCAATTCCTAGGGCAGAAGAGGGGTGCAACTTCCCCTGTACGATGGCTCCAGTGAGCTGCAAAACTTCTTTCGTGGCAGAAACGCAAGGGGAGATAGGGACATCCATAGAGGGCTTGGAGTTTAATAACAGTGATGGATTAGCTGAGTTCAATGTCACTGAGTCACATCAAGGTTGGACTGAACCTGCTTCTAGGCCTATTGCACTTGGTGGGCTTGTTGATAAAGGTGGTCCAGCCAAGGATGAAAATAACGGTAGCGGCGGGCATAGTGGCCCGCCGCCAAACCGCTACGAAGCGGGCGATACGTAGTGGCGTAGCGGTGCAATTTGAAAAAATCGCCAAAAAAATCTGAAAAAATTCCAGAAAATCCAGAAAAGTGTAAAATGAAAGAAAATGTGGTTCTTTTGCAAAAGTAAGTAAGAAAAGGGGGCGTAGCGGTGCCCTCAATATATGAGGTCCTGTATCGCTGTATAAATATAAAATAATAATAATAATTAGTTTTTTCGCATGTATTTATGTTTCTTATTCATGCTAACTTAAAAAGTAATGGAAAGCTCATAAAAAAAAAATAGAACATGAAATAAAGGCATAAGAATTAGAATTAAAAAAACAGGCATAAGAATTAAGAAGACTTAAGAGTTAAGAGTTAGGTCATTACTCATTAGTGAACATTGAACAATCAAATATCAATACTTCAACATTCAAGCTTCAAATTCAATCAAGTGAATGAAGTCACAGAAAATCCAAAATATTGGAAAATGATAGAAAATGTAATTTTTTTGCAAAAGTAACTGAGATAAGGGGGCGTAGCGGTCCCTTCATTGTACGAGGTCTTGTATCGTTGTATGAATAGAAAATAGTAGGAATAATAATTTTTTTCACATGTATCCATGTTTGTAATCAAACAATGTCATCAAAATATTATCACCATCATCTATGATGCCCAGATACGGCATAGACACGGTAGGGACACGCCATGGACACGGCAAGGACACGGATTTTACACGTAAAAAGTGAAGTATCGGATACGATACGACACGATATTTTGCTCATTTTGAAGTATCCGTGCATCATAGACCATCATTGCTTAGAATATCACATTTCTGAGTTGTATTTTGAAATGTATATATATATTTTAAATTTTTCTGTTAAAGAAAAATTTGATCAAGGCCCAATTTCCTATCAGAATAAAATTAATTTGGGCCACTGTGTCCTATTAGAGCGTAATTTGATTAGAGTCCTATTTCCTATTAAAATGAAATTTGGTTGAGCCCTATTTCCTCTTAGAGAAAATTTTGCTAGAGCCTATCTTCAATTAGTGTGAAATTGGCCATGGCCCTATTTCCAGTTAGAGGAAAATTTGATTGGTGTCTGTGAATAATTAAAGTAGAATTTTGCTAAGCCCCTAATTTTTATTTATTTGGCTAAGCCATAATTTTTTTATTTTAATATTTAGGACCCATTGTGGAGCCCACCAATGGTAATAACATTGGGTGCATCATCTTTAGTTTTTTTTGAGAGGCCAATTGAGTTTTATTTATAACTTAGATAAGGTGAGCCACTGTGGGCCCATTTAATCTTTAGTTACACCTTTCAGAAGTTGAGCCCAGGGCCCATTTTTATTTACCCTACTAGCTAAATAAAGAAGGGACCGAAAGAGGCTTTGTTGCCCTACTTCCTTCTCCCGAAACAGAAGGATCGAGAAAACAGGAATAAAGAAAAGAAGAAGAGGGGAAGGAAAAGAGAAGAAAGAAAAGAAGAAGAAGAAGAAAAGGAGGAGAAAAGCGGTGCTGCGCTGCCATGCCGCTGCTCCTGCTGCTCCCGTGCTGCCGTTGCTTTGCTTTCAGTTCCAGGTATGTTTCTCCATCTACTGTCTTTTTTTTTTCTTTTTTTTTCTTTTTTTTCATTTCATCATCTTCAGGTCAAACAGAGTTCTCCTTTTTTTTTTTTTAACATTTCAGTTTTGCATGCTACTAAGGAAAAAGAAACTGGTTGGTATTTTCCCTTTCTTTCATTGCTTTTTTTTCTACAACAATGTCCGATCTCTCTGGTCTCTCTGTTTTCTTTTCTTTTTTGGGTAGACGAGTCGTAGCGGGCGCCACGGGGTGTGATACCCGATAAATCTTATGTAGCATGGCGGGCTTGGCCGCCACGGCCGATATATCGGCCGCTACGCTACGTAGCGGCCGATATTTCCATCCATGGGTCCAGCTATGAGGGTAGGCCGGGCTGTTAATGTAGGTAATGAGCAGAGTTTGCTCCAGCTACCAAATCTTTCTATAGTTGGGGGTCTTCCTGTTGGTGGGCCCATGTCCATCCAAGAGGGTCTGAAGGGCAGGTGTCATTCTTGTGGTTTGAGGAATCAGAAGAGGGTGCATCTTAGGCAAATGGGCAGATCCTATAGCTTTCCAATGGTGACTGCTAGACACAGGAAATTCATGAGTGGTAGATGGAAGAAGCCTTCTTGTGCATGTTCCGGTGGGAAGAGGGAATCACAGAAAATGCAAAGCTCTGGCTTTTATGATCAGCAAGACAACCGTATGGTCCCTGAAGATGTTTTTTTTTTGCAGCTGAGGTAGAGGCTTCTCAGGTGGTCGATACGAGTAAACTTTTGGGCGTAACCTATGGCGAGAATGAATTTGAGATCAGGCAAAGGCTTATCAAATTGGAGGTGTCAGAGTCCAAGGGTAAATTTGTTGCTTCTTGAATTTTCTGTTGTGGGAGTTTTCTAATCTTTTCTTATGATTGTTGTTAGTTTAAATGTGAGAGGGCTTGGTAGGCCTGAGAAGAGGTTGGCGGTTAGAAAAATGGTTAAGAATCACAAAGTGGATGTTATGTTGTTACAGGAGACAAAAGTTGTTTCTGATATTCATAGTGTTATTCGGGATGTGTGGGGAAGTCACAGGTGTGCTTGGGAGTGGGTTCCATCGATAGGGGCTTCTGGAGGACTGATCCCTATATGGAGGGAAGGTTTTTTATCAGTTGACTCTGTTATGCAGTCTCAAAGGGTGCTGGCTATAAAAGTTAGAGGGGTTAGTGATGGTTTTGTTTGGGTTGTTGCCAATGTGTGTGGGCCCAATGTTGAGGCTGGGAGACCTGAGTTCTTGGAGCTATTGGCCAACTTCAAATCTCAGTGGGATGTTCCATGGGTCCTAGGGGGGATTTTAATATGGTTAGGCATCCTTATGAGAAAAAAGGGGGAAGCTTCATCACTAGGACTATGAATATGTTTTTAGATTTCATCAATGTTAATGATTTGGTTGATTTACCCCTTCAAGGGAGAAGATTTACTTGGACTAATAACAGGGAGCATGCAGCTATGAGTAGGATTGATAGATTTTTGTTGTCACAGGAGTGGGAAGACCAATTTGGAGGAGTTATTCAGTTGGCTCTCCCCAGGTTGATCTCTGATCATTGTCCCATCAAGCTATGCTCTAAGTTATTGGATTGGGGTCCCAGGCCTTTTCGTTTTAACAACGGTTGGCTTCATCAGAAAGGCTTCCTAGAGTTGGCTAGATCTTGGTGGAGCCAAGAGGAGGTGGGCGGGTTTGCAGGTTACAGTTTTTGTAAGAAGTTTTGTGCTCTCAAGGGGAATCTCAAGAGATGGAATAGAGAAGTTATAGGTCAGATGGATGTGTCTAGAGAATCTTTAGTCAAAATTGTGGAGGCTCTTGATAAAGCTAGTGAGACTCGTGAGTTGAGGCCAGATGAAATTACTGTCAGACAAGATGCCCAGCGGAGTATTTGGGAGTTCAACCGATTGGAAGAAATCTCGTGGAGGCAGAAGTCAAGAGTTAATTGGCTCAAAGAAGGTGACAAAAACACAAGATTCTTTCATCAGATGGCTAGCATGAGGAGCAGAGTCAACTATATTGGGAAGATTCGTCGTGGTGGGAGGGCTTTCGTGAGTCCACACGAGATTAAGGAAGAGGTTGCGCGGTTTTATGAAGATCTTTATAAGAGTGATGCTAGTGTAAGGCCAAAGCTCGACGGCCTATTCTTTCCTTTTATTTCTTCAGATTCCCGGAGCTGGCTGGAAAGGAAGTTTGAGGAGGACGAGGTGTGTAGAGCATTGGAGGAGTGTGATGGGGATAAGGCTCCAGGTCCAGATGGATTCAACTTCTCTTTCATTAAAGCTGGATGGGATTTTCTCAAAGATGATTTTGGTGTTCTATTGTCTGAGTTTCATCAAAGGGGAAGAATCAATAGGGAGATGAATGCAACTTTTTTTTATCACTTATTCCAAAAGTTCCTAACCCAGTGGAGTTAAAGGATTATAGACCTATTAGCCTCGTTGGTTGTGCTTATAAACTGTTGTCTAAGATTTTGGCGAACCGACTAAAGAGTATCCTTCCTCAAATTATTAGTCCCTTTCAGGGGGCCTTTGTTGCAAGGAGACAAATTCTTGATGGGGTGTTGATTGCTAATGAGCTCATTGACTCTAGAAAAAAATCTAAGGAAGAAGGGGTGTTGTTCAAAATTGACCTAGAAAAAGCTTATGATCATGTGGAGTGGGAGTTTCTAGATTATATGTTGTTCAAGTTTGGCTTTGGAGGGATCTGGCGTCGATAGATTCGCGAGTGCATTTCTACTACTTCCTTTTCTGTTTTGGTTAATGGCTCTTTGTCAAAGTTGTTCAAAGCTTCAAGAGGCATTCGGCAGGGGGATCCCCTATCTCCGTTCCTATTTACAATTGTGGTAGAAGCCTTGAGCTTACTTTTGGTGAAAGCAAAAGATGTGGGGCTGATTGGAGGCTTTGAGATGGGCCGGAGTGGCGAGGTTATCACGCATCTTCAGCTCGCAGACGATACCATTCTTTTCAGTTCTTCAAGGAGGGATGAAATTCTTGCTCTTAAGAGAATCCTTTGTTGTTTTCAATTGGTATCGGGTTTGAAGATTAATATCTCCAAGAGTATGCTGGTGGGAATAGGGTGCTAGAGGAGACCACTCGGTCTTTGGCAAATATTGTTAACTGTAAGTCTGGGAAGCTTCCCATCATATATCTTGGATTGCCTATTGGAGCTAAGCCTAGATCTAAATCTTTATGGGATCTGGTGATTGAAAATTTTAAGAGAAAGTTGGCTTCATGGAAGAAACTTTATGTGTCTTTAGGAGGGAGAATAACCCTTATTAAAGCATGTATGTCCAATCTTCCAGTTTACTACATGTCTCTCTTCAAAATGCCAAAGGCGGTGATTGAGAGGTTGGACCGCATTCGGAGGAACTTCTTATGGGAGGGCCATGGGGAGAAGAAGAAATTGTACTTAATGAAGTGGAGTGAGGTGATCAAGCCTAAATCCAGGGGAGGTCTTGGTCTTGGTAGTTTGGAGAATAAAAATTGGGCTTTGTTGGCTAAATGGTGGTGGAGGTTTGGGGAGGAAAAGGAGGCTCTTTGGCGGAGGTTGATTGCTACTAAATATAGTGAGGAGAAATGGGGGTGGTGGCTTAAGCTTGGGCATAGTTACCGTAGATCAGGTATTTGGAGGGCTATTGCCTTAATTGGGGATGATTCTAATGTAAGGGGGGAAACTTTTTACAGGGAGGTGGGTTTTCTGGTGGGGGATGGTAAAGTAGTTAGGTTTTGGTTGGATGACTGGGTGGGGATAGGATCCTTGTGTGCCTTGTTTCCTAGGCTTTTTAGATTAGCGGTCAATAAAGAATCTTCTGTTAGTGAATGCTTTGAGATGAGGAATGGGTGCTTAGTGTGGGGGGTGCCATTTAGGAGGACCCTCCGGCAATTGGAAGGGGGTCAATATGAGGAGTTGTTGAGTATTCTTGCTAACACCTTTTTTTGTAGGGATTCCAAGGATTCTCGGATTTGGAAGCCTTCCACTTCTGGGGAGTTCTCCACTAAAGCTTTCTACTTGGTGCTGGAGGGAACTCATTCACATAGGGCCACCTCTTCCTTTGTGTGGTTGGGTTTGGCTCCTCCTTGGGTCGAGGCTTTTTGTTGGTTGGCAATTGTAGGAAAAGTCTCCACAGTTGATAATCTAAGAAGGAGGGGATTGACATCTAACAATATCTCAAATACTTTTGTGATGTGCAGTAAGGAGGAGGAGTCCATAGATCATCTTTTTCTTCATTGTAAGGTGGCCTTTAGAGTTTGGAGCAGCTTTATTGGCAAGTGTGGTCTTTCTTGGTGCTGTCCGAAGAATGTTGTGGATGTGGCAGAGTCTTGGTTGGGTGGGTGTTTTGTGGGGTGTGGCCGAATCTTATGGAGAATGATACCATTTGCTATCTTATGGTCAATTTGGAAGGAAAGGAATGCTAGGATCTTTAGGGGTTCTTCATCATCTTCAATAGATTTGATATCCAAAATCACCTTTAAGATTGCACAATGGGCTTTGGTTAGAAAGGAATTCTCTAATTTTACCTTTAACGATATTATTTCTAATTGGGGAGCTTGTATGGGGTGTGGCTCTTTTAAGGAGAGGAGAACAATCCCTTGGTATCCTCCTCCTTTAGGGGTCCTTAAGTTTAATGTGGATGGTGCTTCAAGGGGTAAACCAGATCCGGCCGGGATTGGAGGGGTGCTTCGGAATTGTAAGGGGGAGGTATTAATTATGTTCTCTAAGTATGTGGGTGTGTGCGATTCCAATGAAGCGGAGGTGCTAGCCATTCTTGAAGGTCTTCATCTGTTTTCTAGTAGATATGGCGGTACGCTTATTATGGAAAGTGATTCTTCTAATGCGATCACATGGGTGTCTAAGCGGAAGACTAATCCTTGGAAGTTTCATTTCCACCTAAATGAAATTAGAGTATTATCTGTTGGAATCAATGTCTCCTTCCGTCATGAGGTTAGATCGGCAAACTCCATGGCAGATGTGTTAGCCAAGCAAGGGATTGATAGGATGCTTCCTTGGGTGGGTGTGATTATGTAATTGGTTGATGGGCTGCTTCTTTGCATGGGTGTGTTTTTGTTAGTTGGGTTGGAGGTGGTGCATTTCTCCTGCACCCCCTCTTGCTCTCTTTCTTTGGTCTTTTGTACTTTGTACCTTCTTTCTGTTGAATGAAATCTTTCGTTACCGTTCAAAAAAAGAAAAGAAAAAAAGAACCAGATCTACTGTCTGGTCGATGAAGAACAACCAGAGAGTCTGAATGAAGAAATCAACCAAACTCTTTAGATGCTTCGTTGCCATATCAATGAAGAAGAATTTTGAAGAAGATAAAATATTGAGAATGAAATTGTGTGCCTCTTCTTAGGATCGGCTCTCCTTTTATAGTATTCCTTTGTGCTATGTACAGTAAGTTGATCCTATCCAATCCCCTTAATTGGGGTGATTACAAGGATTACAGTCATATCCCCTTAATTGGGGATTAACCCTGTCAAAACAAATCAGCTATTTTATTGGTGGTCCCTAGTGCCACACTTGCCAATCCCACATGACACGTGCCACTCTTTAATTTTCATGAGGAAAAATAAGTAAAAAATAAAAAACAAGAAGGTAGGATGAAAACCCATATGTACAGTCAAATGCTCCAATCACATGCCTATTTCTTATTTATCTCTAAAAGTTTTCCATGATCCAACAAATGAAAACACTAATAAGAAAATATTAGCCAATGGCTGCTACTATTCATGCCCAAACAAATCACATGAATTGTGAGATTCGATAAAATAAGTATCGAATTGTAAGATTCACACTTGAATCCTAAGACCCCCCTACAAATGGGATTCGTTGTATAGATACGAAATTTTTTTTTCCTTGTGATTCGAAATAAATTGTAGGATTCGGAGACGAATCCTTGGATTTTAACAACTATAACCCATCTGTTTATTTGTGTAATTTGGGGCGCAGCACATATTATCATTTTACTCCTTGGAAAACATCACTATGTTACATTTTTCAATGTCAATTTAATTACCTGTGCCTTTTGAGGGAGGTGCAGTTGAGACTTCCCTTCTTCCAAACACACCCAAACCCCCCACCCCCCAACGTCGTAATTCAGTGCTGTAATTTGCTTGAACACTGGTGGTCCTTGAAATAGTCCTTTCAAAATGGTTGCAGACGTGCATCCTTTGGATGACTGAGTTGCTTTTAGCTTGGCATCTGTGCTTTCTACCTTGCAGATGTTTATATTATGTTTTGATCTGTAGACAACTAAACTTTGGAAAATTATTTGTCGTTTATCGAATCTGATCCAATGCCCGTCAATTACAGTGCAGCAAAATCTGTCCTGCTATTCTATGGAGCAGACATCAACTCGTGGATCAGATAACATGCACCATCCAATGCACCCTTCCCGAGCCATCATGAATGGTGGGTCATCAATGCATCAAAGCATGCATATATCTGATGACACCTCTGTTCATTCAGGGACAATGGATCTCTCTCCAAACATGCTATTGGCACAGAACTCGGGAATGGATATGCTACGAGGAATGAATGGGATGGCAATCAAATCGGAGCCCAGCTATTCAAACAGTCCTGTTTACATGTTTGGTGCTGATGGCAATGTTTTGGATTCACGCCCAACAGTTGGAGAGGCATCTGCTGTATCTTTCAATGGCACAGAATCAAACTCACAGCCACTGACCGAATCACCTCTGGAGGCTGATATTGGATTCTTGGGTCAAATTCCTCGCAATTTCAGTCTTTCTGATTTGACGGCTGGATTTTCTCAGAGTTCAGGTTTGGACTCCACCTCTTATTTAGTTGTATTTATATTTCATATTTATAGTACTTAGGAGTTGGGACTAATCAATGAATTTTAATTTTTTGAAAGAAATATTGGAGAACTACTATAGGTCCCCCTTCCTTGGAACAGATGCAGATGATTTCCCAGATTCCCCTAGAAATGAATGCCAAGGTGACATTCCTTTAAACTGTTTACTTGATGGATGGCATGGTTTTGGGTTCTTATGTCTTTAGGTGCAACAGGAGAAAATAAGCGACTGGACACTATATCAGAAGGCTTGAGTTACGAAGAATTTGTTACTAGTGATTGATCTGACACTCCCATGGTAGGTTCCACTCTGATATGAATCATTTTGAAGGTGAATGTCTTTTGCAATCATAATTAACCCCTCGAGGAGGGAAGGGCCTAACTTTTAGTCTCAGCAACCTGTGGGCATGCTATCCTTGAAACAGTGAATTGCTTGTAGCCAAAAAAAAAAAAAAAAAAGACCCCAATGTTCTTAGACATACATTCTGCCGACCTGAGCTACAACCAATCCACCTTCCCACCTTCCTCATAAAAAGTTGGTCATCAATGCAGCACACTGCTTTAGTTTGCATCATTGAGACCTGATATAGTACGAGTTGATTAGGTGCAGTCTGCTTTGTGGGGTCCAGTTGGGACCATGACTAATCACAGTGTGTGGGCTGAAGACTGACAAGTCTCACTGGATGAGGTTTGGCTAAATAATCATCCATGTTTCATGATAGCATATTTATGAGTCCTAAAGATTTAGCACTACATACTTCTGGTGGTCCAATGCAATGGTGGATGTTTACTCCAATCTGGATAAAATTTTAAAAAGAAATTTAATAATGTATTTTTTATGTCATTTTAAGTTTGGTTCTATCAAAAAATCATCGAAGAGTTCTTGTTTATGAAAAAGGGTTTTGTGAAACGATTAATCACAGGAAGGCAATAACTTCATGGGCAGTTGGTCTTTATCTTGCCAAACAAAACACTAAATGCATGGGAGAACAGCTGAGTTGTTTTTTTGTAGATTTTCTTTTGCAAATTTGTGGCTGTTTGGTAAAATTACTTATAAAGTAAATGGTCAAATCAATAGAAAAGAAAATAAAAGGGGGTCGAAAGTAAGAGTGCTAAATGACAAAAAACTACTCTTTCCCAAGTTATGGCCTTTTGTCGTTTAGCACGTTTAACTTTTGATCCCCTCTTCTTTTCTTTTTCGCTAATTTTACCAAACAGCCCAGGTAAGAACATGTCGCACTACTACACCATTGGACTCTTTTTTTCTCTTCTCATTCAACAATCAAAACTTACACATCTTGCACCAAAGACTTTTGAGTTTTTGAACTTAATATTGATTCAAATAGATTTTTTAGTGCATTAGACCTATGATACCCAAATATAGACACGGTAAATGTGGATTTGACATGCCAACTTCAAATAGTTAGGACACAGATAGGGTATCGATACGTAAGTTACATTTCAGAAAATTTTAATGGAGTTAAATTTAGCTAGGGCCCATTAATTATTAATACATTTATTTTAGTATAGTGATACGTAGGATACATTTCAGAAATTTTTAATGAAGTTAAATTTAGCTAAGGCCCATTAATTATCAATACATTTATTTTATTTAGGTTAATTTTTTAATAGGTGGGCTCGTTGTTGATCCACAAAGCTCTAGTTAAGCCCAACTTATAAGTTATAGGGGGGTGGGGAGCCTTGGGTGAGCAGTTGAACGCCGGTCACTGTTTGACCTCCTCTTTTCTTCTCTCTCTTGGTCGCACAAAAGGGGAGAAGGGTTAGGTGTTTTTTTTTTTTTTTTTTTTTTTTTTTTTTAAAGTTGTAACAAAATCAGATGAGGGCAATCTGGAGATTTGGGATGAAATTCGCAGCTTCGTCCATCTTCGGACGAATTTCACCTTTATTTCTTTCTTTGTTTTTTTTTTTTAATAAAATGCAAGAAAGCTGTATACTAGCTGTAATCTTTTGTATACTGGATCCGTAATGGACCATATCTATATGGGTACCATAGGTATAATGTATCATAGCTTTGGACTCGTTTGGAAAGGTTTATATGGATCTCCAACTTTATGTCCTTGTGCTGCTTTTGCAAAATGTTACCAAAGGGCTACGTTTTCAAGAAGACATCAATGCCTAAAGCAATCAAATTGTATTTTTTTTCTTTTTTCTTTTAACTTTGCCGTTATACTACTTTTACCATATGACAAGCTTGCTTATACTACTTTTACCATATGACAAGCTTGCTTATATTACTTTTACCATACAACAATTCTCCAATATAACTTCAAATTGAATCAAATAGATCGGAATTTCCAAACAGGCCTTAAAACTGTGAGAGCAATCATCTCTTACATTGCTCTCTTTATGTTTTTGGCCTTTATCCTATCAACCGACACTCTCAATATTATTGGATAGATTATTCGAGTGGGTCAAATCTGTATTCAAATAATTTACTACTTTTGCTGCTGTAGGGTGACTGGCTGGCCTCAGGATGGAACTGTATGTACATAGCATTTTGAGTTGGATAGGCTTCAAGGTTCTTGAAGGTTCGGTTTTGTGCCTTTGGGAGGTGGTACTTACTGATGGGGGACTGTCTTTTCTGAATAACATAAGAATTGATGTGAGTTGTGATGGTATTAGCCAAGGAATTGTAGGTTGGCAGGGCTTCACAAGAATTTTGCTCACCTTTGAAATTGGGTGCATCCAATCAAACTGGTCTTGTTTGTGTGTCTAATAAATAAAATATTGCTTTGGTCTTGTATGAGTGAGGAACTTGACTGTATTTACAAATATCAACCTATTTTTGTTACAATTACTAGTAACCATCTTTTTTTTAATCTTTACAAATATTTAAATGTATTGATTTGAAATCTTCGTCAAACACATTGTAACAACAGTTAGAGGCTTTGACCATAAATGAAAACCCATGTATTTCTTCCATAAAATAGTGGTAATTTTTTTAGGCCTAATCGTTCTGAATTAATCTAGGCAGGGTAATCCTAATTAAACGGTTTGGGTCTAATGGATTTTTCCCCATGGTTCTCCAAATCTAAGTCAAACTTAGTTATATGTCACAGGAGATTTTCATCCTTTCAAGACAATATATTGAACGAACTGGTCAAAAAGCGACCCTTGACTAATTAAGGAGGTGACTGATTTTCATGTTAATAGATGTTAAAAATTAAAGAAAATGCAGGTTATTTGTTATTGTTTAGAATTAATAATAAACAAGACGCCTAAGTAGCAAGATCAAACAATCAATCTGAAAAGTTGTCTCCCAACCTTACATATCTAGAAAGAGAGTAGCTACCAAAAGTCTAGGAATACAAACTAGCTTCAAATTTATCGAAATTGTTAGGACCGTAAGATAATCAAAACTAGCAACACCCCGTGCTATGCACGGACCAGAGAACTACTAAATTGGAAAGGCACTAAATCCTAAGTCAGTTTTGGTTTATCAACAATAAAAATCTAGCAACCTAAATTTTGAATTGGGATGAGATCGAGAGCTTTTTTTTTTTATGTATATAAACTTAAAATTAATATTTCATAAACATAAGCTCGGAATGAAGTTTTAAAAATACATAGTAAGAAAGATGCAAAAATTTAAACATAAGCCTTATATCATTTTTAGTGGGCTTAATATCATAGTGGGGTCTCTAATTAATCACAGGCTTGTAGTTAGACCCAGTATCCAATTCAATAATTTTTTAGAACTTTTAATGACACTAAATCCAAGAAATTCAAAATATAAATTAGTTTCCCTAATATCGTGGTTAAGTCTGTAATTAATCACAAGCTGGCAGATGGACCAAGTACCAAATTATTTGTAGAGGCACTAAATCCAAGAATTTCAAAATATAAATTAGCAGATTATGAGACAGAATCGGGATCAATGAAACAAAGATGAAGTTGGGAGAGAGAGATACTAACATGATATAATTCATGCAAAACAAAAAGAGAGAGATTCTAACATGATTTTCTTTTTCCATCGGCAATAATAGATTTGTTCGAAATTGGAGTTCGCAAAATAAAATTTTATATTTCTTAAACATAAGCATTGAATGAAAGTTTTAAGAAATTTCAGCAAGAAAATAAAGACGAAGCAAGTTGTCAAAAGTACCCCAAGATTTTGAAAATAACGATAGCGTCCTTTTGTCGTTGGATGGAAGGTTGGAGATCGTGGACAACCTTAGTTTATGCGGCGGGGACAGACTTCAGTGGTCTGCAAGAGCATTGAAGAGATATACTGGTGGTCAGCTTAAGGGACAAAACCTCGTGCTATGCATGGACCATGTAACCACCATATGCGAAATTATCTAACTAAACCCCTGACTGCAGTTGAAATTTCTTTACTCCAGGCTCCAGTCCATTTGCGAAGATATTTCTGTTTTGTTAAAATATATCAAAAAAATAATTTCAAAATATAAATTACTTGGCCTAATATCAGGTCTGGGTCTCTAATTCATCACAGTCTTGCACTTAAACCTAGTACCCAATTCCTTTTTTTTTTAATTTGGAAAGGCATTAAATCTTTTGTCATTTTTTGTTTATGAACAATAATTATTTCATTTTGGTTATTGTTTTTTTTTTTTTATACTATATTTAGGCTGATTGTTCGTCTTTGGTGATGATAACATATAATTGAACATTAAGGTTCACTTTGTCAATATTGTGTAATATATATTTTTTATATTATTAAACTTTTTTGCTTGACCTAAGTTGTGAGATACACTGTAGCTGTATAAAATAAAAAAATTTTATATTATTAGCCGTGGGATACTCAGTAGCTGTTGATGTAGATTACTATGCTTGTGTGAAGAGATGAAAGTGGCAAGTTGTATTTTTTTTTTTTTGGAGGAAGTTATGGGTTCAGTTACTTTAGAGAGTGGATAGTGTAGAGAGAGGTGAGTTGGCATGGAAGGAGATTTTGACAACTGTTTCAAAGCATTTTTTAAAATCAGGATTCGTAGTTTGAAGTTAACCGAAAGCACACCACAGTCCATTAGAGATATAGATTTTTTGTTTGATAGAAGTCCTGATTTTATAATTTTGTTTTATTTTAATTTTTTGATATGGTCATTAGTATTGTATTTTTATTTATAGGATAAGGATTAGGATTATCTCTTTAAATAATTACAATAAAAGGGGGCCTTGATTAGGATTATGATTGTTGTGAGAATTTTCAGATCAATCTCATATGAACGTAGTTAATATTCAGGTTTACATTAATTGCTATTATAAAAAAAAAAAAAAAACAATCCGATAAGATCTTGAACAATGACTGCATGGCTTCGATGTGCACTAGTTGTGGTTGGTGATGATAGATTAGTGATTTTAATGATATTAATGTTTAATGTCTACCAATGTAAAACTTTTGTATAATATTATTATCTTTTATTAATTTGATTCCAATTATATTTTTATAAAATCCAAAATGATGATCTGCCATCTTCACTACAGATCTGGTAAACGATCCATATAACAACCATCTTACACCTTATGTAAGATGGTTCATACCAAATATGATGGATTCAGAGTTCTACAGTAAATTACCATGATTTTTTTTTTATAATTACAATAAAAGGACTGACCCAGTGGAAGTCCAAGCCAAGAACCATCCATATTTGTGACTTCTGGCCCTCTTTGGATACTTGCTCTAATCAAGCTTTCTCCTATTGCATGTAACTCTAACTACATGCAGTTGGTCATGACATAGCCCAATTTAGGAAAAAAAAAAAAGGGTGCAACTTAAACGTAAACTTAAATGGAAACAGAGTTCCTTAAATTAGGCTTACAATGATCCAGACGGACCCTTGGCTTTATGGATAATAACCAGGTTAGAGTGCTCAATTTGGTTTATTGTTTTGTATGTTAGATTAGTAGTGGAGAAACTCTCGTTCTCAACTTCTCACTGGTTATAGTAGGCGATTTCATGTGAAAGTAATTTTTATAGCTAATTAATTCATGTGGTATTCAAATCATCTGTTTGATGAGATAAGGCTTTAATGATGATGATCATGTGGTAATAATTTTTTTTTTTTTTTGGGCTGGTGGATGTAGTTCATAGACAGTTTGATCAAGTGGTAATTAAAATTCTTTTTTTATTATTTGGGCAGGTGGATGAAGTTCATAGACAGACTATTGCTGCACTGGAAAAGCTTTACGAAAGGCATAAGGCTACTGCCGGCTACAATGATATTCAGTTGAAAATACTTCAAAATGAAGTTTTTCCTCTGCATCGTTCCTCATTTATATCTGTAACTTATAATTTCATCTTATCAAAGAGAGGGGAGAGAAGAAGAGTCAGAACACACCCATTCCAAATTTGGGTTGTACAGATTCATTATACAGAAATTTCTTTAGAGGTTTCAATGCCTTGTCTTGTAGTGTCTTTCTAAGAGATGCATTTTCACAACTTGCCCATACCAAAACATAATCAATTGAGAAAAAAAAAGAGGAAGTTTTCACAAATGTCAGTACAGTAATATTCCTATGATCCATCACTGAATAAAATCATAATCCCAAGAAATCCATAATCCCATTACGTGGCCAATATTTATTTCTATGATCACAATTAACTGTCTTGACTCCTCATTTCCAACTCTTATCTAATCACCAAAACCATAACCATCATTCAAAATTCCAAACATTTGCCATATTTGTCATTGTCCTTTTTTCCATTTCTTTTTATAAAATTTCAGCATTAACATAACAGTTCAAAAATATTAGCAATAATCCTAATTCAAATATGGGAGCAGAGTAACATACATGCCATGAGGAACAAACACATTTGAAAGTTAAGATTTCTTCTTGTCACGACGACTGTCATGAGCAATAGGACATGGATTGATATTAAGCCAATCAGCCAGGGCACCTACAAAATGAGGAAAGATTAGTTGGAGAAAAAAAAAGGGCACATAATGCATACAAAGAGTCTTTATTAATACCAAGCTCATCCAACTTTTCAGGCAGATGATAAGTTGATTGGAGTCCGATTTTTCTCCATCTGAGCATTCCTCATTTTGTAGATCTCCAATCAGTGGGAAATAGACCAAATGTGCCTTTTTGCTAAAGTGATCCATTGGCTGTGAGACTACAACAAAATGCTAAACTCCCTTTAGCATCCTACCTTATATAATTGACCATATGACCTCCAGCTCAAATTTGCATGTGCATTGGCACGTGATTGTCATATTCGAGGAGGAGGAGGAACGGCGTGTAATTCCTCTACATGTAATAATCCAAACTCGCTACATGCATTGTGCTTAATTTATTCCAAAAGTCTCTGATTCGCTAGGAACCTCGAGATGGTGAAAGTGCGACACCCTGGAGAGTAGACCATATGACCTCCGGTCAGCATCCCCGGTGCAATATTCTAGATTGGATTGCACCCCGTGCTAAACTCTCTTTAGCTTCCCACCTTATATAATAGACCATATGACCTCCGGTTTGTAACCTCGGACTCCATATATGGTTCCCTCTCCCGTTTCAAATTTATCACCCCCTCCTTGGCTGACTGAATATAGATAAGTTCCCACTAATTGGAGTCCGTTGTTTGCATTTTACATAGGTGATTAGAATCGCGTATCTACATGGCCGATGTGGATGGTGCAAATCTCTAATCAGTGAGAACTTTTCCCAAATAGCTCATCTTCAATGAAATCAATCAAATGCAAGGAATCATAGGGGGAGGGGTTTATCTCTTACTTGCGATGAAAACAGATGGTAGAGGCGCTGTTGCTATAACGAAGATGGAGTTGCAGGCTGACCACTAGGAGTGATGGTGCTGCTGGAGTGATTTTCATTGGTGTTTTGCGTTCTCTTCTTCCTCCTTTCTACTGCTCCTCTAACAACCCCTTTTTTTTCCAACGTTATTTGTATTTTCAGTATTAGATCAGCCTTCAGTCTTGAGGAAGTTATGCGGTTAGAGGATAGTGGAGAGAGAGCATGTAAGGAGCATACGTTCCCTTAGTGAAGTGACATGTGTCTTCTCGTCGGGAAGACTACATTCCTATAGTTATATAGATATAGATAGATAGATAGATAGATAATAGGACTGGTGGATGGACCATTCTTTTCTTCCTTTCATTGCATTAATCACATGAAGGGCATCCAACAAAATATGGATTCTAGGATAGCTGCGGAGTGGGAGAGGGTGGGAGCGGGGGTCGGAGTGGGGGCGGCGAAACGCTAAGTTTTAAAATAATTATATATCCGGAGCGCCTCAAGCGCGCTTATACAACATAGTGCCTGTGGGTTTATAAACAATTAACTAATGGGCACAAATATATCTTATCCATATATTCAAGTATCAGAAATAGAGAAACAAATTAACATTTTGCAATTTGAACACGTAAAATAGTCAATAATTAATAAGTCAAAAGAATTTTTTTCATTTAAAAGATAAATATCGAGCTTATAGAAAAAGGAAATACACAAAAAATCAAAATTCTATACGGTTCACTCCATATTTGGTCGAACCGCGCTCCAAGGATAGTCGAACCGCACTCTGAAAATGATCGAACCGCGCTCCAAGGATAGTCGAACCGCACTCTGAAAATGATCGAACCGCGCTCCGAAGACGGATCCGCTCTGAAAGAACCTATCCGCGTTTTCGGAGCAGGATCGAGAGGGCTGAGAGGAGGTTCCGGGCACTAAGCTTGGGCTGAGAATAACTTTGGTCCCTTGAACACCTGTCCCCTAACCTTTGGAAACGTTGATAATCATAACAAATTCAAAAAGATTTTCCACTGGATGCATCAAATGCAGTATCCGAATAAATATACAAAGTATCACAATTCGCCCCCCCCCCCCCCACCAAGTCTCTCGGGGACCCGGACCCAGCCCCTTTAGCTAGGCTAACCAAAAAGAAAATTGATAATATCTTGGGGATCAGTTTTTTTAGCTTGCACCAACTGTCGCCGAAGGCGCTGCACATCACAAGGGAAAGAATCTCTAGAGAAAGATAGGGGCCATAGGCATAGGGCAGCTGTGCCCCAACAGCAGCTACAAGTGTTACACTAGGCCCTGCATAATTCCATTTCCTCACTACTACAACCACCACTACCCCAAACCACCCACCCAAACAGAGAGAAACCAGGTCCCATGTACAAAAGGGTTTATTGCCTAATCAATGAAATTTAGTTCAAGATTTTCCCAACCGCAAGGAAAGTGCTTAATCAAATCAAGAGAAAATTGTGCACAAAGATCTTCAGAGCATTCTCTGTAGTGTAGAGGAATCAAGAGTGTTACATGGACTTTCGACTTTCATTTCCTTGGGAACTTGTGTATCTTGATACAGGCAGAGAAATTTCAACATTGAGACCCACTTTTCTCATGACAAACTGTTGGAGGAAACTCTACCATGGAATGAAAGGAAGTGGTGCTTGAATATCATCACGCTTTCACAAAGTGATCACCATTCGATTGGAAGAGTACATGGCATTATGAGCCGCACAACTTCTGTACAACATGCAACTTGTCAAAATGATATTTGGGCATGCCTCCCCAATCAATGACAAAAGGAAATTGGGCCCTTTGAGGTGTATACAAAAGCATGACATCATTTTTATCTTTTTCCTTTCAACACACTTTGTTTCTCTCTCTAATAATATTCAGCATCCATCAGGAAATAAGTACAGGAATAAGCATGAGATGTTTTTCCAAGAATAGAAAGGAACCAGATAACAAATGGATTTCATTTGCGCAAGTCATCAACTTATTTTATTTTGTTTCTCTATGAACCCCAAAATCTGTTAGTTGTCAAGCTCCGAGGCACCAGGGTCCTAAACGTCAAAAATGCCCAAAAAAAAAAAAGTCCGGGTTTTGATGACTATTCCATTTTTTTAATGGACTTGGCATCTCCATCGCTACTTTCTCCATATTGCAAAGGAGTGGTGTGACCAACACTTGAATAAGCTGCAGTCTTTGACTCATCAAACTCCCAAAGCTGCACAAGTTCTCAAATTAATCAATGCACATCTAATATATCTGAGGATCACATGTGGCTAAAAAGTCTGCAATCCAAAAGATACACTATAACTGATAATAAAGAAGAAAAAAAGAGAATAAATCTACAAATAGACATAAACAAGTTGCAGAGTAGCTTCACTCAGCCGCTCTGTTCGTAAGCTAATAAAGTCGAGCTCAAGATTCGCTTGATTAGTTCACAACTGGGCAGGGGCGGAGCCAGGATTTAATCTTGGGGGGGGGCAAAACTTGAATGAATTTTTTTTTCACCAATTATTATAACTATCATATTTTAAAATTTCATTTTTGACATAGTTATAAGTTCAACCATGATTTTGTTCCTTGAAAATGCTGGACATAGAGAAGACGGCGTGCAAAATTTTAACCACTAAAGATGAGAGATTAATGGAAAAAAAGAGGAGACGAACAAAACAAAGAAGGAAGAGCTGAAGAGGGTTAGAGCTTAAGACTGGAGTCTGGAGAGGTTTTCGAAAGTTAAAAGGGTTGGGAGTGGGGACCGGGGTGGGGTGGGGTTTAACTTAGAAAAAAAAACCAAAAACCTTTGGGGGGGGGGGGGGGGGGGGGGGGGCATTTTGGTGCTTTAAAAGACTTTTTTCAAAAAAAAAAAAAAAAAAAAAAAAAAAAAAAAAAATCTTTTTCAAAGGCTTGGGGGGGGGGCCCAGGGCCCCCCCGAGCCTCAACACAGTTCCGCCTCTGCAACTGGGCTTCCACAGCTCAACTCAGCTCAAGCTTGATATGATCAAGGGCTTGTCTCACGCTCAGCTTGTTTACATGCATACTTTTTCATACAAGCTCAAGATGGGCTCGTTATTATACGTAACACATGCGTGGGAGAAGAAAATCTGAGCCCCAAACCAAACCTGACCTTCGCCTCCTTTATAATCAACCTGAAGATGGAGTTTGTGAATTGGCCGAACACGAGCAAATAACATTAAAATGGGCAGATCTCAGCTTTGTTCCCTTACACCAGCCCTATACTTTTGTCATACATGCGGTTAAAAAGAATTACAGTGTCAACATTGTACGATAAGGATTAGTCAAATCATCATCTGGTTTTCAGCTACCCTGGCTGTCACGCCCCCAAAAGTGAAACCGGGGTTATGCGTGAGATTAGGGTCAATTTAAAACTTTTCCACTGATAATAACATATCACTTGCCCTAATCGTGTCCCACCTGGATCGAAGACCGCTGTGAGGTATAAACATTTCCTCGAATATATCAAACAATAGCGGAAGCTTCATAAAACAAGAGGTATCTTAAAGATGTATAGTTTAAGAGCAATATACTGAGTATCAAAGTTAAGGTTAAAGTTTAAGACTGTTACAAAATATTAATTACAAGTAAAAAGGCCAAACTAAAACTAGGCCTGCACAAAAGTATAAAGCAACCAAAAGATGAAGCTAGGAGGATAATCGTGTAGCTCTCGTGTACGGGGTCGTTACTATACTCTAAGAAGTCATCAAGTTGATCTGCCTGAACTTCTTCCGTCGTCTCCTCCTCTCCGGGGTAATAGAGCTCGGTACCTATGCACCAAGAATAGCATCATCAACACAACGGATGGCAAAACAATAGATATAGAAATCACATAGATATGCAGTACTAAAGAGAGTGAACGATAAACATGATCATAAGATATGCATAGCACTCTGATCGTAATAGATGCGTTGCATTCGAATCATAAACAAATTATCAAAGTAGGCAGTCCACATATGCCAATATATATCATCAATTGGGATAAAAACCCAGTATCCAATATCCAAACAACCCGTAGCTCAAGTAGATCCGGCTCCGTGAGCTCTGACTCTATCTTACTACGAGGATCAAACAACTCTCAGCTCAAGTAGCTCGGGCTCCGTGAGCTCTGGCTCTATCTCGCTTTGAGGAACAAACAACCCGAGGATAGTAACAGTCCTCTCACAGATGGTGCCCCAACTGTGTTGAACGTTAACAGCTGAGTGATGCCTGACACAAAGAATCCTAAAACATCGGTGAAGGGCTAGGCTCTTGTGCGAACAAGATTCAATATCAATAGAGAACTACTTTATTCCAAATCAAATCAAATCCCAAACAAATACCAATAGTAATCCTCTTTAACCCTGACAATCAAACTCCCTAGCCACAACACTTCAAACGAATATCGAAACAAACGAAATAGCAAAGGGGATCCTAAATCCAACATCTAAGTTCTCAAAGTAATCCTCCAATATAATAAAGCAAACAGAACTAATGAACATGCTCATCACATGTAGAAGATAGTACCCGAAGGTACCATTTGAAATCAAAGCGAATAAACAATCCAATTCTAAGTAAAGTGTCAACCCTGAAGCATCACACAACCTATTCAGTCAACGAAGGGGTTAGGGTTCGCGATACTCGGACGAACAATCTTCGTGCATAGATTTAAAGAAGAGTATCCCGTTGTCCCGTACCATTCAAGATTGAATTAGGTTGACTCTCGATACAACCGAATCCACAGTGATGAATGTCGGCTCAAGACATCCTCATAATAAGTCAAATGAGTCCTCAAAGGGGTATCCAAAGGTTCACCAAAGTCCACACAAGACAGGGTAAAAATCCCTTCATAAGGGAAATCTGCAGAAATTCTGCAGAAGGGCAGGTCGACCCCCCCTTGGTAGGTCGACCCCCTTCACAGCAGCCAGGTCGACCCCCCTCCCTTGGTAGGTCGACCTGCTGACTTGCGAAAACAGGGTGCGGGCCCTGTTCTGGGCTGAAATGGGACTTTTCCCATTTCTCTCTTCTTGGACCTGATAAGCATCATATATATGGATAAAAACACCTCAACTAAGATCCATAAAACTACCTAATCACTTCATCAAACTCTAAATCCATTCCATTCAAACTATAAGTCAATTTATCATGTTTTCAACATTCTAAAGTATCAATTGAGCCAAAGACATCTAAAACATGATATCATCAAACAAACCAAGGTAAACAAACATATCAAGCATTAATATAGCTATTGACTTGCCTTAGTGATATGATGAACTCAAAATCAAGAAGAAAGTTGGAGAAAACCACTCTAAAAAGCTCCAAAGGAAGTGAACACTCCTCCAAACCCAACAAGCTCCTACAAATGCATGCCAAGGGTCAAGGTGGTTCTCCCTAATCCATTTCTAACCAAGAAGGAAGAAGATGAAATGGTTTTCAAGCTTTAAAGGCTTACCTTTAAGGGGGTTATGGGTGAAACAAGGAGAAAAGTGTATGGTTGGACTCTTGAAGGCTTGAGGAAGATGATGGTTGGCTTGGTTTCCTTCGCCGGAGCTCCGATGCTCGTCAACGGAGAAGAAGAAGATGAAGGAAAGAGAGGAAGAGATGAGTCGGTTGCTGTGTTGGGATAGTTGTTGAGTTGAGTAAATGGAATTGAATGAAAAGGAGATAAGTGTAAGTGGGTTGGTAGGATACTTAAGTAAATGGATCTTGGGCTTGGGCTTTGGGTTTGAGCTTTGGGCTTGGGCTTGGGCTTTTTTGTTGATGGGTCAAGTTCCGGGTCGACCTACATAACCATTTGATGATGTTTGGGCCTCTTCGACGCGTCGAATCGAAACGCGACCGAAGGCTAAAGTTCATGAAATGACGAAACCTACCCAATGCACCCAAACTCACAAAACTCATAATCTCATGTATTCCCTGAAACCCTACCCAATTATCAAAAAGACTCTCTATCCTGCCCAAACGCACTCCGAATCGTGCGAAACTTCGCACACGAGCTTCGGCGTTAAACCCAACTATCTAGACTCTAAACTAACTTACTAACTAATCAAACAATTAATTATAATTAATAGGTCATTAGGGGGCGGGGTGTTACACTGGCATTTGTTGTACTGGATGAAGAACTTTAAACACGGATGTAATATAAGAAGATAAAATCAAGGATATATATATATGAGGATTTAACCAGAAAAATCCCCTTAGACTTTTCAAAGGCCAAAAACACCATCAATGTGTTATATAGACCATAGTAGTCACAAAGGCCCCATTTAGTCCTTTTTTTTTTTTTCCTCTGAGTAGGGATATCCCTGCTCTTTTTGCCTTAAATGGTCCCAAACCCAAAACACTTTTCCTCATTTTCGTTCTTTTGCCCATTTTATCTTAGCAGGGACTCATCTTCTCTCTGATCAGGGATTCATTGAAGAAGAAAGAAAGTAGCAGGACTTTGGAGTCCCCTGATTGAAAAGGGCAAACCGATGAGAAGAAAAGTTTTTCATCGACGCTTGTATTAGAGAGATGGTGATTATATTAGAGAGAGAGAAGTGGATAATGGAAGGGAGAAGGAATAAGTTGTAACTGCGACGGTCGCATTCTCATTTTGATATGATCTTTTAGTGTTCTTTTTCTTTAAAGGATCCCAGCTTCAATATAGTAGAAGGGAGAAGAAGATGGGAGAAGAACGAAAAGGGGAAAAAGGGTTTTGCGACCCCGATCTTCGTGTATCCCCGCCTCCCTGAGTGCTGTCTCTCAGAGTGGTATCAGTTGAGTCGGGGATATCCCCGCCCAAATTAGTGCTGTGAACGGGGATATCCCTGCTTGTGTTAGTACTGTGAGCGGGGATATCCCCGCCCACTAGAGTATTGCGGGTTGAGGAATTATGACCAAATGTCCATTCTTTATTGAGCTAATGCCCATGTGTATGTAACTGATAGAATCCCAAAGCTATTTTCAAAGTTTAATCGTTATCATGTGAGTCACTGCCCATGCCCATGCCCATATCCAACCATTTCTATATAAACAAAAGCTGATGCCCAATTCTATCATAATTCCTCAAATGAGAGATACAATTCAAAGAGACACCCACAATTTTTCTAGCATTGTGGGTGTCTCTCAGAATAGTATCTCTCATTGGAGGAATTATGACCAAATATCCATTCCTTATTGAGCTAATGCCCATGTGTATGTAACTGATAGAATCATAAAACTATTTTCAAAATTTAACCATTTCTATGTTAGTCAATGCCTATGCCCATCCCAATATCCAACCATTTCTACGTAAAGAAAAGATGATGCACAATTCTATTATCTTCTATTACAGCCAAAGCCAATGCTCATTTGTATTACTGAAATAAGGTTTTTTTTATCATAAGAAAGTTAATGTGGACTACCTACTTCTTTAATAAACACATGTGGAGATTATGCTTGTAGGTTTAATCAAATGTAAAAATAGTAAATCTAGACTACCAACCTCTTTAATGGAGCTCAAACCTTTATACTTCAAAGAGTAATACAAATAGGCATTGGCTCTGGCTGTAATAAAAGATGATAGAATTGGACATCAGCTTTTGTTTATATAGAAATGATTGGATATGGGGATGGGCATGGGCATTGACTAACATAGAATTGATTAAACTTTGAAAATAGCTTTGGGATTCTATCAGTTACATACACATGGGCATTAGCTCAATAAAGAATGGACATTTGGTCATAATTCTTCAACCCACAATACTCTAGTGGGCGGGGATATCCCCGCTCACAGTACTAACACAAGCAGGGATATCCCCGTTCACAGCAGCACTAATCTGGGTGGGGATATCCCCGGCTCAACTGATACCACTCTGAGAGACAGCACTCAGGGAGGCGAGGATAGATCGGGGTCGCATAACCCTTTTTCCCCTTTTCGTTCTTCTCCTATCTTCTTCTCCCTTCAACTACGTTGAAGCTGGGATCCTTTAAAGAAAAAGAACACCAAAAGATCAGATCAAAATGAGCATGTGACCGTCGCAGTTACAACTTATTCCTTCTCCCTTCCATTAGCCACTTCTCTCTCTCTCTAATATAATCACCATCTCTCTAATACAAGCGTCGGTGAAACGCTTTTCTTCTCATCGGTTTGCCCTTTTCAATCAGGGGACTCCAAAGTCCTGCTGCTTTCTTTCTTCTTCAATGAATCCTTGGTCAGAGAAGATGAGTCTTTGTTCAGATAAAATGGGCAAAAGAACGAAAATGGGGAAAAGGGTTTTGGGTTTGGGACTATTTAAAGCAAAAAGAGCAAGGATAACCCTGCTCAGAGAAAAAAAAAAGACTAAATAGGGCCTTTGGGACTCCTATGATCTAATAATACATTGATAGTGTTTTTGGCCTTTGACAAGTCTAAGGAGGTTTTTTTGGTTAAATCCTATATATGTATATATATATATATATATAGGGAAATGCTCCAATAACCAAACGGACTTTTCAATAGCTTTTGGACTTTTGAGAAGCTGGGAGCCCAAAAAGCTCTTTTAAAGAGTTGAACCAAACACACCCTAAGTAGGATGAAAACTTTAAATACGGATGTAATATAAAAACATAAAATTAAGGATATATATATATATATGGAAATGCTCCTATGAGTAACTCTCATACTGCTGAGAGTAAGGTGGGACCCATTGGATTCATATCCAATGCCAACAGAGTAAATACGAGGGTCCTCCCCCTTACGCTCACAGTAGTGTGAGAGTTACTCTCATAGGAGCATTTCTCATTATATATATATATTGAGGGCTTAGGAAAATCTAATGGAGTTGAAAATTCTTACATAGGCAGATCTCCTCTAGATTATTCCATCTAGTAGCATTCCATGATTGTCATACACTATAGTGGGCCCAACTAGGAGGGGCATTTTTAAAGAAAAACTCCCTTGGAGTTCTCTAGCACTCCCCATAAATAGAGGAATTCTCAAAAACTCCGTATTTTGCTCCCCTATGTTTTTAGGGCTTGGAGCCCTCCTAATGCAGGTCAGATCCATGGTCTACTAGCCCAAGCCTACTGATAGCCTATAAAGAAAAGACTTTCATAACTGTGCAACCCAAGTTTCTATTTAATTTTAGTAATAGTTCTTAGTTAGATATATTTATGAATTTAATTAGAAAGTCTGCATTGGAGTTTATTTCAATTTGATTTGTTTCTAAGAATAGATTAGGGCATGAATCTATAAAAAGGATTGTAATCCCTCTTTAGGGAGAATGCATTGATTAATAAAAATATAAAATTTCTTCCCACGAGGATTTCTCCTGATTGTGTCTGCGGTGTGAGACCAAGACAAGTTTGATCCTATGGATCCTTATCCCTAAGCCCTTTGGCTTGGAGTTTAGCCCATTGGTTATCCTCTATCTTTCCCGCACTGCGTCAATTGGTATCAGAGTCGACAATCCATCTCAAATCGCCGGTTCGATCACTGATCTGAGGTATCCCGCCACCCCCACATTCTATTTGTTTTTCTGGAAGCCATTATCATCACTGCCATCATCATCGTTACACTCATTCCTCCCCATCACAGCCGAATCCCTACGTCTGTCATCCCCCTTCAAAAGCCCTCAACAGAAAACCCGAACCCTTCTTCTCCATCATTAATCCATCATCATCAAGCCACATCCATCCATTCATCCACTCTCATACCACAATCATCGTCCATCCATAGAAACCCAATCCTTTCACCTGGAATCAACCACCTAAACCCTCCAACAAACCCAAATCCTACGCTAATTCCATCCATGCAAAATCCCAATCGAAACCCAATTTCCCAAATCCCAGACCCTTAAAGCCCCAAATCATCCCTAATCCCCGAATCCCTAGACCCCAACCAACCAGTAACACCACTCTCCTTCCCCTCATCCCAACCTGCCCTGCCACGCAAAAGCCAGTCAAAACCCACCCTTCGCTTCAATCCCCATACCAAAACAAAAAAAAAACAAAAAAAAAACAAAAAAAAAAAAGAAAAAAGAAAAAGAAAAAAGAAAGAGGCTGAACAGAGAAAGAAAAAAAAAACCAACAAATACATGTACCACCGAGCAACTGCATCGTCTCCAGCAGACAACAGCAAGGTCGTCGCGCCATCAGTAACACCTCAATAGCATTCTGCCGTCGTCGCCCTCTCTCCACCTCCTGGTAACACCGCCTTCCGTTTCTGCTCCATTATCGTCGCTAATCAACCCCAGTTGTCGAAGTCGCTCAAAACCCTGCTTCATCTCCCAACCCTGCACTCTCCTTCTCTTCAAATCAAATAGCACCAAAAAGGGCAAGAAAAACTATATATATATATATATATATTTTTTTTTTTTGCCTTTCTGCATTGCGTCAGACCCGAGGAGCCAACACTCCGACGTGTCTCACTACACGTGAATGGACTGAGCCAATCATCTAGGCCTGACTTTGTGTATGACCCAAATCCGATAGCACCAATAGTAAAAGAGAGAGATTGAGAGAGAAAAGTGGGCCCAACCTACAAGAAGCCATCTAGGAGCCAATCCTAACCAAAGTACTTTTTTTTTGCTCGATTGATCTCAGCCGTTGATTCTCAAAAGGTGACATTTTGGCCATCTGACATCCGATCAACGATCTGTCTGCATGTGCATACTTCTGTCAACAAGATCTAGGTTAGTCATTTATCCAACGCACTAAATTCTATATTCTTCCATTGAAGCCAATATGCAAGTCTTTGGGTGCTCCAATGAAGTTCAAAGAATGTTGTATGAGCATAAATATGGAGATTGGTATTATGCAAATGAGATCTACTTTGAGCAATTCCTTAATCTGAAACAAGGAGATTGGATTGTTGACGAATATTCTGATCGATTTTCAAGGCTACAAGTATGTGAACTGGAACAAAGTGAACTCCATGATCCGAATCACTTTATTAGAGGCATAAGACCAAACATATTGCAAATCATGAATTAGTGCGTAACCATTCATGATGCCTATTGGGAAGTAATTTGTGTTGAGCGCATACTTAAACAGTCTTGCTTGCGAAAAGCTAAGATGAAAGAAGAAAAGTCTCCACAAACCACAGAAGTCCCTATGGTGGAACCAGTCTTGGAGAATATCAAAGCTGATGTTGATGAACAAAACAAAAAAGACTAATGATTTCCTAACAAATTCAGATGAATTGATAGACAAAACTCCTCTGAATCCTACTTTAGGTACATTGGAAGAAAAAGAAATTGATTCTATTTCTATTAATAATGATGAAAAGCAAGTGCAAGCACCAAAGGAAGAAAATGCGGACTTTGAAGAATTGAATGTAGTTAACCAAGATCCCGATCAACTGGTAGATTTCATCATATGTTCAATTCCTGAAGAGCCAATTAAATCATCAAAAGAACAGGCTATTGTTTCGAAGGTTGACGAAAAAGATCAAATAATTGAGATTCCCCACATTGATTTCATCTTCGGGAATCAACCCTTGATATCAGAATATTGTGTGCAGTTGGTACAAATTAATGACTTGCAGTATGTAATAGTCAGATCACACATTAGAGTTGAATCTAGAAGTCAGAAGAATCACCACCTCCAATCTACTTCTACGTGGATGAAAAGATCAAATCAAGCTTCTAAGCCGTGTCAAGCGCAAGAAGATCAAGAACAACTAACAGTCGTACACTTGGTTATCAACCCAGGAGGCCACCTACTGAACTCGAGGACTAGTTCCTTCCAGGGGGGGTGGGTGGGTGGGGGGGAACTGATGCAGGCCAGATCCATGGTCTATGAGCCCAAGCCTATTAATAGCCCATAACAAAAAGACTTCCATAACTGTGCAACTGTGTAACCCAAGTTTCTATTTAATTTTAGCAATCGTTCTTAGTTAGAGATATTTATGAACATTGGAGTTTATTTCAATTTAATTTGTTTCCAAGAATAGATTAGGGCATGACTCTATATAAAGGATCGTAATCCCTCTTTAGGGAGAATGCATTGATTAATAAAATTTCTTCCCACGAGGATTTCTCTTGGTTGTGTTTGTGGTGTGAGACCAAGACAGGTTTGATCCTATGGATCCTTATCCCTAAGCCCTTTAACTTGGAGTTTAGCCCGTTGGCTATCCTCCCTCTTCCTTGCACTGCGTCGCCACCTTAAGCCAATCCAATCATTTCACACATACTACCCCCCATGAATTGGTATAAAGGCCAAATTGGACACTCATCCAACTTTTATTCACCGTTGGATTGAAATCACAAGAAAGTGATGCCTCTAAAACCATCAAACTTTGGGGCCATGGATCAAAGGATTAGGATAATCAAATGGAGTTGACAATCCTCATATAGGCAGATCTCATCTAGATTATTCCATCCAGTGGCATTCTACAAATTTCTTACACCATAGTGGGCCCAACTAGGAGGGGCATTAAAAAAAAAAACTCCCTGAGAGTTCTCTAGCACTCCCTACACACACATATATTGGAATGTTCATGTGCATTCACCCCTCAACATTGGTGTCCCTCACCCTATGGTGAGAGATGGATACACGTGAATATTCCTCATATATATATATATATATATATATATATATGAAGCAGCTCTCCTAAGCTCAAACTTAGGATAAGGTAAGCTCAAGTATGTGGTGGGGCCCACCTGGGGATGGGGATGGGGATGGGGGGGGGGGGGGAATTTCAAGGGATCTCTAGGACCCTCCTCTCTACAAAAAAATTAGCCTCAGCCGTGATTTCTATCATCTCCATCTAGGCCCCAAAAGTTTAATGGACAAAGCCTTGCCCTATATATATATATACACTAGCGACAAACGCCCGTGCTGAGCCCGGGCTGAAACAAAGATATAGTAAATTATTATAATAATTAAAACTGATGATGCCAAAAAGTGTTTCGGGCACCACCGGTTAAGTGATAAGCAATTAATGTTAAAATTAATGGAGAGAGAGAGAGAGTTTATAGTGGTTCGGTCAGTGTGACCTACGTCCAGTTCAATTGATGACTTTACTGCTCTGGGGAAGAGATTACAAAGTAGAAGATTACAATGACGGTGTGATAATGGAGAAGGATTGCTTGCCCCCCAGTGCTGGTGGGGCTTGGTGATTTATAGTCTTCCCCTAACAGATGGGGAGACTCTTCAGCAACGGACGATTCAATCTGGCGGAGTCTTCGAACCGCTCCCAACAAAAGAGGCGGGTAGGATCTTCTCCGTAAGACTTGGTAAAAGCAGGTCGATGGAACGACGTGCTGACTTCGTCGCTTCGTGGATCCGGACCCGGCTTTCAACAAATGGGTTCAAACCTGGGCTCATCGTGGACTCGGGTTACTTGGGCCTGACCCGTCATTATGGACTGAGTCATTTGGGCATGACCCATCAAAAACTATAAAAGAAGAATCCACTATTATTATTTTTAAGAATTTTTAGAAGAAAATAAAGTGGAAGAAGGTCTTGAGATTTTATGGTAAAAGGAAGAAATTATCGTGAAAAATAATAATGAGAATCTTGTGATATCGCACCTATAAAATCTTTGTAAATTGAAAAAATACATGGGTTGAAAGTCCTTGCTAAAAAAGATAAAACTTTGGATGGAAGCAAAAAGAAAAAATGATACCATTCAAAGAATGAAATAAATTGAGAAAAGAAAAACAAATGCATCCATTTTCCTATCAATACCTAGCTAGGGCTCAGTCTGTTAGGTATATCGTGTGGCTAAGATGAGTCCCACACCAATGGCCCAAAACACTGCCCACTCGTTTTGAGTCTACTTACCAGTAAAACACACCTGTTTGAAAATGCAAATCAAATCCACATCCAACCAAACACTTGAGAGAGAGAGAGAGAGACGTGTAGAATCCTTTTATTCTACATCAATGTCATATATTTATTTAATATATAAAATAAATGATCCAAGAAAAAAAGGTCCCTCACATGGGATCTATACCTGATGCAAGATAACGATAGAGAGGGAAATTTAATTGCTTTCATCAATGTTGAGGCTCTAGATTTTACATGAATGTTGAAGCATCAAAACTAACCTCATTGCAAGCATGTGCAATAAGTTTTATAATTTAGAATCTCATTAAATTAATGGCCTATTGTAGGGATTTCAATGGGTCAGTTTCCGGACTGGCCCATTTCTACTATCAATAGGGATTGAACGGCCTGAGTTCAGGTGTATATCAAGTCCTAGATACTAAGTTCGAGCATGCCTACTCAAAAAATATCGTGGGTTGAGACTGCCCCTTAAAGGCCCAAGTCAGACTAAGGTTTGAGTCCGGGTGCACATAGGATCATCCCAGCTCAAACCACACGATAAAAAAGTATTGAAAATGTATGACAACTCTTTGAAGGCCTCAGTTTAACAAAGGCTCAAGTCCATTTAACATCTGAGTCAAGTTGATAAGTTCTATGAGGTGGTCCCATTGAGATGGTGCATGGGTTAGATTTATTAAATTTTCTAAAACTTTTGCGGGGTAACACATAAGTGAAAGAGATTGTTATTTTTGGATCATAAGATCTACATAGTGGGCCCCCTTAAAAATGTCTTTTGTGTTATTTTTTAAAGACTAACTTTAATTTTAGGGGATATTGATTGAGAGACTTTATGAGATAGAAGATATGGATAAAGAGATTTTTTTGGAGAAAAAATTGTGGCATGTGATGACATGGCACCTTAAAGCACTCTATGTTTTTTCTCCATATTTATTTGAAAGGAGAATAATTGGGTGCTGAGGTGGCACCCCCACAGTCCACCTCTCCTATTGCTTTAATATATATATATATATATAGAGAGAGAGAGAGGGGTATTCTAAAAAAACTCCCTTCCTAAAAAGGAGCATTTCTTGCCCTTTTTTAACAACCAACAAATGGCAAACACGTCATTGGCAATAAATATCATGCCTTGAGATTTGCACTCTAAATGCTAAAACAACTCTCTTTCCCATTTCATTTAAAACTCATTGGGAAATTGGTGGCATTCCTCCAAGTCCCAATTATGAAAATCCAAATCTATCAAATTAGATAGACCCAACTGGTATGCCTTCACCTAATTTTACTCTATGATGACTAGATATGGACACGGATACGAGCATGGACACGAGGATTCGTCACGCCAACTTCAAAATATTTAGGACACAAGTACGTTATAACTCAAGATATGATACGGACATGGGATTACGACACGGATATAGGTACGAATATCATGCAGCTCAATCCTATCTTTTTGTTCTTCCTATCCTGTAGGATTCAGATTCCTAGAAAGTAGGATGCGCCCCCCCCCCCCCCCCCCCCCCCCCCAAACCACACGTCGGAATTTAATTTCTGTTTCAAGACTATTTAAGTTCTGGTTATACCATCTCTTTTAATCCAATCGTTGTTACACTATGTGGCAATGCAAGCAGAAGCATAACATACACCAATCTGACAAATTAAAAAATTAGGGAAAGTGAAAACTGAATCAAGAGAGGGATATTCTAAGGTTCTTTGTGAAAGAGAGAATAGGATGAAGAGGAACAAACGGGAAGAAGGTTTGAGAGCAGGGGAATGTAGTGTGTTCCAACCCTTGCCCCACCATACTCCCTTTATATTAAAGATAATAGTCCTTTAGTACAAAACAACTTGTAATCATAAATGCAAATGAACTTCTAATCCTAAATGAGCACTAATCTGCTACAGTCGGACCATTTAGATTAGATCCCCAAATAATAGAGATCAATATGAAGAAAAAGGCCCATAGCTGATGCAGGTGATACCATGCTGCCAGCCCATTGAGCCCAATCCATAGGCCCAATGTGACATCTATTTAATTAGAAGTTTAAGTTGTTTAAGAGTCTTAATTAAGTATTTATTTTGAAGTCTTTAAATAAGGAGTTTAATTTTAGTTGGATTGTTAAGCAAGTTTAGTAGTTTAATTTCCTTTATTTTTTAGGAAAGTCTTGGTGTCTAAGTTATCCTACTCTATATAAGGATGATTATGCCTCAGTTGTAATGGAATGCTTATTATCAATTAGTCTTTTGAGTTATGAGAGTTTTCTCATCAAATATGATGTTTCACCTCATCATGAGTGTGTCCTAGTGGCTGAATCCCTCTTTGGATTTGATCAATCCCTTGGGAGCTTGATCTATCGTCGATTGCAGAATTGAGGCTGCATGAAGGTGCTCAGTGTCACAGCCACAAGGTTGCAAGTTAAGCCATTTGAGAGAGAGAGAGATGAAACAACACCACTGCATAATCTAACCTCTCTCACGACACATTCTGAAAGAAAGTATTGATCAATGAAGGATAAAATATAACATGAACATTGTAGAACTTGCAAAAGGCAGTACAAAATATCAAATAGGAGATAGCTACAGAACAAACCGGTTTTGCTTCACCATTCCACATGCAACAGACAGCAACAGATCCAATTACAGCATGTACAATATATAGAAGCGCTGGCTGCGAATGCCGATATGAAATTTAAAATCAAAGACAGGTCACTTAAAAATAGCAAACACATGCATTTGGCAAGAAGAATCACCTGTCCAGCTTGAAACCAATTCATCACAATTATTGTAAGGATCACACCAACTGTATAACCAAAAAACGCACTTCTGAAATATCGATTTTCTTTCCCTCTAGACACATCAAAACGCAATGCCAGCGCAACAAAATTCCTAGAAATAGTGGAACATGAATTAATTTGGAACTCAATTAAAATAAGAAAGAAGTGCTTACAAAATTATATGCTGAACCAAAATAGTAGAAATATTACAAAATTACATGCTGAAAAAAAGTAGATATATATACCAGCATGGCTTTCAATATACATTCCCAGGAAATGAGAAACGTGGCTTCAAAAATATGGCATTTAAGACAAGAAGTTTGCATGTAAGAGGATCTAGATTTACATCAACAAGTTGCATGATGGAGATAGATGATCCCAACTTAGTTGGGACAAGGTATTGATGATGATGATTCATAAAGGATAATGTAAATAGGCCATTCCTTGCTAATCACGTTCCTTGACGAAAGGTGGTCCACCTCACATTGCAGCACATGATTTTCTTCAATTGATTTTTTTAATAATTAAATTGTCATTCTGTTGCTATTGTTATTACTACTAACAATAACTCAGCCATCTGAGCAAAATGTATCGGACAGAGTTGATATTGACGACATGAAAGCATATTTGTCAATTTTGTTTCAGCCCCATTTTGGTTTGACTCTAAATTGGAATGTTCTTGCCGATTTGGAATTTTGGTCAAACATTCTGAAGTTTCATTTTGGAAAATATAAAAAATAAATATATGCATAAATACAGAAAAATAAAAAAAATAAATATATAGATAAATACTTCCTATGTATCTTCTTTCATCACTACATTGAAAGAAATTATAAAATCTCCCCGAATTGGAATTCTTCTCCACCCACTTGAAGCCCTCCACCTCTAGCAGTCAATTGAATTACATAAATTCATCATTTATCGTCCTTTCATCACCACTACAACCTCTCCTTATTTGATGTAGGTGGAATTGAAGGCCACCTCCCCACATGCTATAGGACGCCCTATAACATAGCACCCACGCTCCCATTTTCAAACTTATTGAATAAGGCTTCCATCTATCAAAGAAAAGAAAGATCACCTTCCACGACCCAAGCATCCCTCCAAATAAATAAAGCATTCTAAATACAGTTGTCAATCTTGGCCCAGTCAGGCTGAAATGGAAGAGCAATTTGGTCCAAACCACTGGCCGAATCAAAATACCTGAGTTTTTTTTTTTTTTTTTTTTTTTGTGGATTTTGGTCCATTTTGAAAACATTCTAGTTATAATACCCAAGAACCTGTGTCAAGGGCTAGATTATTTATATTTAATTTTGAATTCTGGATTTATGACCTGTCTTGAATAACTATATTTACTAATTTTTGAATAATATATATAGATAAATATGTGGGACCAATGGCTAGTGGGGTTAATTTTCTAGTTATTTGAGTAAGGACCTCTGAGGGACCCACAGGATTTGTTATTTGGATTTAATGGCTTAAGATTAGACTAGTTAGCAGTGAGACCCATTGGGTTCACCTAATAGGATTTAGTTAGTTTAGACATTAGTGTGACCCTCAGGCTTTATTTAGTAGCATGAGGGGACCCATGTTTAAGTGTTATAGAGAGAGTAGTTTAATAATTAGAGATGGGACCCACTTCATTAGAAGTTGTGCGTATAAAGCCCCTTGTGGATTCGGATCCCTTGTTTGGTCCAAACAGAGGATCCCTATTTGGTCCAAATAGGGGCCTCCACGTACGGGGCGGAAGGGAACAGGGATCCTCTTCCCTTGTCCAAGTAAGACTGACGCAGATTAAAGAGGAAGTTCCTTTTGTGCACAAAGTCTTTTTCGAGTCTAATTGTTGCTGCCAATCTATTAATGGATGTAAGACTCACAAGCCTAAATACATCACACGACCCCTCTCTCTCTCTCTCTCTCTCTCTCTCTCTAGCCTTCCTATTCTTCAAACCCTGGAGAGAATTAGCAGAAATCGAGGAGAAGCTTGGGAGAAGAAGAGAAAACCAGCAGTAGAAGAGCTTTTCCTCCATTAATAGAGAACCATCGCAGCATAATCAAAGGTGAGTAGACTCCCTATCTACATGTTGTGCTATTGTTTTTCAACGTAGTCACATTAGTCAATTTCTATGAAGCCTGGGTTGTTGATTAACGTCTAGTAATTTCGTTCTGTATTTGTTCCCAACACAGTAAGAGCCATTAGATCTTGATTAATTGATTTTTCCCACAATAACTGAATGCTACAGTACCAGATCATGCTCAATGACACCTCAGACTCAGAACAAGGTTTGATGTTAATAAATCCAATTTCAGAGGATAGAAATTGACCATTGAATTTCCTTTAGTTAGTATGATCCCTATATACGTTTAATTTCCTTCAGTTAGTATGATCCCTAGATAATGTTTTAAAGGCATAGAAATCAAAACCCAGCAAGAAATTCAGACCAGAACTGAGTCTTTCCAGAATTCCATCGGTGTTGCATAGATCTGGTCAACACTGCTGGTGTGATTATATGGCCCACCTGATCAAAGATCAGGATCATGGATCTGAAACTGGACCTATTGGCAACCTTGGAGATCTAAGACCCGTGTGGATTGGGCCAAGTTTGACCCACCATCCACTTGACCCAAAAAAAGCAGGCGTCCTTGAAGTTCCTGCCGATGATCTTTACAAAGTTCAGGTTTTTTTATTTTTTATTTTCAGATAAGGGCCTGCTATTATGTATTATCACATCAGACTTGTTGAGTGGTTTCTCTTCTGTTTTCTTTTGCTGGAAATTGAAAAATAAACCCTATTATTTTCTGTAATTGGTAGTAAACCTTTTACAGCCTGTATACTTGAGTCCCAATTATCTGTAAATTGCAAATAAGGACCTATTTTTCCCTATTATTATATCTGAAACTGATTTAAGTATTTCTTTACTCCCTGACTTTCTGAAATTATAAATAAGGGCCGGTCAATCATTATTACTGTATCTTGGGGTTGTTTTCTTTATTTTGTAACTGGAGGAACTTGTATTTATAGGATTCTCTTGTAATTATGATTTGAAACATATTGTGGATTATCATACATGTTATGTACCATTGTTATTTGGCATTTCACATGTATATTCCTTTGATAGATTATGTGATTTGTGTACGTATATTTTGTGATTAATTTGAAACTTGAATATTTCCCTCAAACCTATAAGAGGCTAGTTATGTGATTACCTTTGCACAACAAGATACCGGTAATGAAATGATGTGGGGCATAATTGAAATCCGAAATTTGTGTAAAGGCTGGTCTCAAGCATCCATATTATAAGTATTGAGAATAGTAAAGAATTTTATTCAAGTATGAATCATGTTCATATGATTTTCAGGAATAAAATGTTTTGTATAACATGATTAAACAACACCAACCCATTCGACCTCCCCTATACTACTTGCACATACCAAGGCCATGACATAGATGTTATTCCCTGACTCATAGGTCAGATATACTTTATTCCCTGACTCAGAGGTCAGATATGTTATTACGAGACTCATAGGTCATGTATTCCCTGACTCCCAGGTCAGTTTATGTTAATCAACTGACTACAATTCAGCTATTTTCACTTACTGTAAGTCAGCCCTTTTTACATGATATGAGGCGTCCATGAACTATTTTATGGGATGGTGCTATCAGGTGGTTAGGGAATTGTCTGGAGGTTAGTTTTAGGAAACCTTAACCGGACTTCAATAAATGCATTCTTGTTATTATTGCAACATTATTATTCCTTTTTAACCTGAAATTGTGCACCCATGTAGATTAGAGTTCTATTTATGCAATTTTACTGGTTGTTGTTTTTGCTGGTCCAACCAAGGTAACCAGGATTTAGAATATAAGGATTACCATGATGATCAAGGCATAGGCTGCGGAATGCGTTCCTGAGCGACTGATTAACATAGAAGTTAAAGATGAAGGACTGGGTCTCATTATTTTAATTAGTTGATTCATTCAAACTACAAAGACTCTTTTGGAATTGTATAATTTATTTATTTATTTTCATTTTTTGATATTGAGAATTGGCATGTTTTTAAAAAAAAAAAAAATATTGAGATTTTAGGTAAAAGACTGATTATTTATGCTTCCAATGATTTAACTCATGATGGTGTTATGCTACTTGTTGGTTACGATACAGAGTCCAACGGGGCCGTGGATTTCGGATCATTATAGTAGTATGGTTTCTAAATTGCATGTCATGTTATGAGTTGAGATTTGAGAATGCTTGTATAATTTCACATTGTCACATACACTAATACACAATTTATAAATTATTCATTTGGCATTATAGAATAAATTAATATTATATACATATATATATAGCAGTCATCATCATCATCAAAGTCTTGTCACAACTATGTTGGATCATTTACATGAATTCTGATTCGCCATTCAAATCTCTTGGCCAAATCTTAGAAGGGTTGCACATCCTTAGATCTATCCTAATTGAAAGGAACTTTGGTGTAATTTGCCCCAATCAAAGGGGATTTATACCAATGTAATCTTTACAAATATGGCAATTAGTGAAATATAAAAATGAGGAGGCCATCAAAGGATCGGTACTCAATAAAATTCCTCATCTCTTCATTTATTCTCTTTTATGTGGGTTTCTTTGTCACTGCCATCCATGTCCTCTTCAGCGTATCTCCTTTCCTTGAGGGGTCATCAACCTACATGTAGAAACTTTTCCTCACCAGTGTTGTTCTTGCTTGGATATGTCACCGAAACTAAAGCCCGAATTGTATCACAGAAATTCTCAATCGGCCGAGGCATTCCATTTTGGAGCCAAACCAAAATGGGTTCCGATATGAAATTGACAGCTATGATCCTAATAGGAGAGAAAAGGTAGCAACATCAAATCTCTCCTAAAATCTAGGATATGATTCTTCTCCAAGCCTGAGACATCAAAGAAAACTCTCGTGGCCTGGCAATGGAAGCAGACAGCCTAACCCTCCCAACCAAATTTTTGGCGAGCCAGAAGACATTGGATTGAACAACTCTACCATCAATCACAAGCATATTTCTCTTCGTGGCAGGTTTGCTCCTCAAAGCTTCCATGTACATGGCACTCATGAACAATCCTTTTGACTGATTAAACTGCCTTTTCCAATCCTTCAATTATTATTATTATGGTAAACATGAAATTGAATCCAAATCTAGTTTACTTTGTTGTAATCCTACTCCTTTTCATTAATAATATTCCTAATCTAAGGTTGTTACCTTCAATACATCTCCATTCCTCCCTTTCGCCCGCCTATCCCACCCAAATGACGTCAATTACCTAGTTTCCTCCCTCTCACGGAGAACTCCCATTTAAAGCATTAATGGCCCTCGTGGCCATTTCTTAAATCTAACCGAAGCAGAAGTACTTTCTGTTTCCTTCCTGTCACACTTACGGATGTAAGCATCTTGAACATCCTATACCAAGAGATGCATGCTATACTGCAGTCACTGATATCTTGATGGGTAATTATAGAGAAACATTGTACAGAGATCTTCCCATTTGACTTCCTCTTATAGCCGTGCCTACAACTAACCTCTTTTCATCTCCCCTACCATCCATTCTAGTTGGATTAGCCGCTTTCCTTATCGGGCTACACTATGCCCTTGCCCATTTAAACCCTTTCTTGCAAATGGTCTTTCGTAATTTGGTATGTATTTCTTTTTAAAAATTGAAAAAAAAAAAAAAAGGGAAAGAAAAAGGCTACTAATGGATGGCCTTGGTCCAAAATATGGATAGACATGGAAAATCAAACACTTACCTGGGACAACAATGTCACCAAGCGCAAGCATAGAGAACGGTCGTGCAGAATCTGATGTTGGAAACAAAAGCTGCAGAAAACATTTTTAAAATTATATTAGACCAGATAAGATTGCTCAATAATCTTGATTGCAAACTCAAGTTAAAAATTGTCCATAAACAGAAAAGGAAAAAAAAAGTTCTTATAAAGGAAAAATGATAATACTTGTGTGGGGTCATTTCGTAATTACAGATTTGTGTGGGGCCGCTCCCCAATTTCAAGATTATCCCTAGTCTCGGTGTTGGCCAGCTCGGCAGAAGCGCCAGTTCGGGGAAGCACGGAGCCCGTCTCGGTGGCCACGTCTGCGGGTGCCCACCTCAGTCTCGGTCTTACCTTGATCTCGGCCTCCTGTCACTCAGCCATAAATGCGCTGCCATGACGGTGGACGGTGAACTGACAAATAGAGTGGGCGTCGGACCTAGATAAGTGGCACGCCTTATCTCAAGGTCACGTCCATAGGTATAGGGGGATGGTCCGATGGGACGTTCCCTTTTCACCTACCCCCACTCAGGAGAGAAGGTACATACTGATGAGACTCTCATCCCTCCCTGAGGGATCCAGTCCAATGATGACTCTCACGTCTATAAATACATGAAGAAAAGCCACATGAGGTACGCAACAAACCGTTCCCCCTACTTCTTCTTCCTCGTTCTCTCTCAGTTATCAAAACTAACTCGGGCATTGGAGTGCCTTCGGCTGCCAACAGTCAGGGGCTCTGACCTTTATTTTTCCTTTCAGGTCATCGGAGGCCGATCCCTTCCCATAATCTTCCCAAAATCACCAAATCGAGAGTTTAATCCTCTTTTAACTAAGTCCGTAATTTTTAGGCACTTACAGTTGGCGCCGTCTATGGGAATAGGATCTTAACCAAAGCCTTTACCAAAGTCAAACCTATAGAAGCCATGCCTCCAAAAAACCAGATACGGCGGCGAGAGATCGTTAAAGTCCCGAAGAGCGTCATCCTTTCCTCCGCCGGAACAACCCCCATTTCCACCGTTTTCGCAACCTCAGCCGCTCCAGTCGGTACTTCCAGAACCGCCCACTGGCGTTGGCGTCCCGTGTACGCGGAGGGTGTTGTCCAGTCAGACTCCTCATCCCGACCTGTGACGACATTCCCCCAGCGTGACGACCACTATGAGGCTCCTCACCCCCCCGATGATCAGCCACTCAGGGGCCCACAGCAGAACGTCTCCCCGTCGGATCTTCAACGACGAGGCAAAACCCCTGTCAGGGCAAAATCCCATCACTCCCATCATCGCACTCACAATGACGATCAATTCTTTCATCGAGCCCGTGAAGAAGAAGATGACCCCCTATTTGAAGAGCTCGAGGCTTAGAATTGGGTCTTCCAAGAAAAAGAGGAGTTGATTCATCATCTCCAAGAGCAGCTTAAGGCGAATGAAAGGAGGACTCGTATTCCACCTCCCAGAAGACAGCAGAACCGTCCGGGCAGCCGAGACTTGAGGCAGGTCCTCAACGGCAGAAGAAGAAATCGCTGCGAAGAAAAAGGCTCAAGCAGCAGTCACTTGCCTAGCAACCTCGGGGGATCGCGTTGCGAACCAGAGTCCCCGAGGCCAGAGAACATGACGGGCCTGAGGGAACTGCTCGACCACTACATCAAACAAGAGGTCCAGGCTCGGATGGCCGAGATCGGTTTCCCACAAGACCAAACAGAGGCCTGCGATGCAGAAGACCAGGGCATGTCCCCCTTCTCCCAGGAAATAAAAGACTTCTGTCTTCCCGAGAGATTCAGCGTCCCAAGGTTCGTCCTCTATGACGGGACCTCGAACCTAGAAGCGCACCTGCGGCATTTCACTCAGTGGATGTCGGTCTGGGGGGATGTCGGCCACCTGAATTGCAGGGTCTTCTCCTCAAGTCTAGGCGACCTCCCACTCCGATGGTTCTGCGCGATCCCTTCTAGGTTGGTCACGAACTGGCTGCGGCTCCGAAGCTCCTTTAACGAGAAGTTTTCAAGCGCACCGTGTCATCCCGAAGACAGGTGGCAACCTCATGGCGATCCGGATGAAAGATGGTGAAAGTATCACTGCATTCGCCAGGAGATTCTGGACGATATATAGCCAGATCACGGACGCCAATGATGATGTCACCATCATGTGCTTCCGGCAGGCCTTACTCCCAGGCAATGAGCTCCGAAAATACCTGGTCCGGACTCCCGTGACCACGATGAAGGCGCTGATGGAAAGGGTGAATCAGTACATTGAGCAGGAAGAGGACGAAGCTCGTGGCAAGGAGCGGTTCGGACTCCCGCAAAAGGGCCAAACCTCCATATGAGAAGGGATGTTCTCCAAACAAAGGCCAGATAAGAAGAGGGCCACCACCAGTTTTGCCTCCTTCTTAACCTCCGTCTCGGGTAGCAGCAAGAGACCAAAGTTCAAGCCTATCAGGCCGGCCGGAGATCCTTACAGGGCCGTTAATGTTGTCTTCAAGGAGCCCATCTACAGACTCCTCGACAAAATCAAGGCTGAACCTTATTTTCAGTGGCCGCAACCGATGAGGGGCGACCCATCTACCCAAGATCGGAGCAAGAACTGCTCTTACCACAAGTAGCACGAGCACATGACCGAAGACTGCTTGGCTCTGAAGTCTCATCTTGAGAAGCTCATCAGGGACGGGCACCTTCGAAAGTACATCAAGGAGGGGGAGAGGATCAACCAGACTCAGCAGCGCGCCCTATCCAGTGATGACCAGGACAGCGACGAGCCGACGGGTATCATCAACGTCATTCACCTGGCCCCCGCTCCCAATGGGGGAAGTACCCAAGCTCGGTCAGAGGCCAGGAGGGCTGCCCATGGCAAACAAGTGATGTCGGCCGAACTAGAGCCTGACCAAAGAAAGCTAGGAAGGAAATGCCCAAGATCTGGTTCTCGGACGAGGACCTAGGAGGGGTCCAGCTCCCCCACAATGATGCACTCACCCTCACCTTGCGGCTGAACAATTACACCGTGAAGCGCGTCCTCATAGATCCGGGGAGTTCGTCCGAGATCCTCTACTTTAGCTATTTCAAGCAGCTCAGCCTGACAGAGTCCAACCTGCAAGAAGCCTGCGTCCCCTTAGTAGGCTTCAGCGCCAAGCCAGTGTACCCCAAAGGGAGGATCTCGCTTGAAGCCCGAATAGGGGGCGCCACGAAGATGGCCGACTTTATGGTAGTGGACGCACCATCCCCTTACAATGTAATAATGGGATGAAGCTGGCTGCATACAATGGGGGCAGTACCCTCCACCCTTCACCAAAAGATCAAGTTTCCACTAGATAAGGCCGGAGGGGCGATCGAGATAGTAATCGTGCGGGGAGATCAGCAGATGGCTAGACAGTGCCTTACAACCATAATGCCAGGCGAGACGGAGCCACAGGGAGTACATATGGCCGAACTTGAGGCCGAACTCGAGAATATCAGTCGCTCAGCAGAGTAAAAGAGCGTGGAAGAACTCACCGAGGTCAGGATCAATTCCGATTACCCCGAGCAGTATTTCCTGCTGGGAAGCCAACTCGCCGACAACGAGAGGTCTGAACTGCTCGACTTCCTATTGCAGAATAGGGACGTCTTCGCCTGGACTCTATATGAGATGCCCGGGGTCGACCCCGAAGTCATGTGCCACAAGCTAAACGTGGACCTCGGACACAAGCCTATAGTACAAAAGGCCTGCAGAACAGGAATCTCGCAAACAGAAGCTGTCATCGAAGAAGTAGACAAGCTCCTCGAGGCCGGAGCGATCCGCGAAGTGCATTATCCAAAGTGGCTGGCCAACACTGTGGTGGTCAAGAAGAAAAGCGACAAATGGAGGGTCTGCGTGGACTTCACTGATCTCAATAAAGCTTGCCCCAAGGATAGTTTCCCCCTCCCAAAAATCGATCAGATGATCGACGCCACCTTGGGACATGATAGAATGAGCTTCCTCGACGCCTACCGAGGTTACCACCAGATCCCCATGCACGGGCCTGATGAGGAGAAAACCGCATTCATAACACTTCGAGGCATCTACTGTTACAAAGTGATGCCCTTTGGGTTAAAGAATGCTGGGGCGACATACCAGAGACTGGTCACAAAGATGTTTCACGCCCAACTCGGGAAGACGGTGGAGGTCTACATCGACGACATGGTGGTCAAGTCCAAGAAGTCACAGGACCATTTAGCAGATCTGCGCCAGACGTTCGCCATCCTCAGCAAGTTTCAGCTTAAACTGAATGCCTCCAAGTATGCGTTTGGCTTTGGCTCTGGCAAGTTCCCAGGAAGCCTGGTAACAAGGAGAGGGATCGAAGCTAATCCAGAGCAGATTTCAGTTATCCAGGCGATCCAGATCCCGACCTCGGCAAAACAGGTGCAGAGACTCACGGGGATGGCCGCTGCGCTCAATCGCTTCATCAGCCGAGCTTCGGACAAATGTCGCCCCTTCTTTCAACTCCTGAAAAAGAGCTCCAAATTTCAGTGGACCCCTGAGTGTGATCAGGCATTGGAAAAACTCAAGGAATACCTTTCCTCGCCACCACTATTGTCCACTCCTTCACAAGGTGACCTCCTTTATCTCTACTTCGCAGTCTCGGACCACGCAGTGAGCTCGGTGTTAGTCAGAAACAACGATAAGCTGCAACATCCCATTTACTACACAAGCAAAATCCTACTAGACGCCGAGGCCAGGTACCTTCCACTCGAGAAACTTGCGTTGGCACTCGTCAGTGCCTCTCACAAACTCTCCCACTATTTCCAGACACATACAGTGGTGGTCGTCACAGAACACCCACTCAAGTCCCTTTTTCGAAAGGCCGACTTCTCCGGAAGAATCTCCAAGTGGGTCGTCGAACTGGGGCAATTCGATATCCAATATCAACCCAGAACGACGATCAAAGCACAAATTCTGGCAGACTTCATCGTCGAATTCACCTCTCCTAATTCGGCACCGACCTCGCTCGATACCGAACTGGGGGGCTCCAAGGACAATGGTGGAGCCGAGACCGAGACCGAGGAAGACCGATCTTGGGAACAATTCCTTAAGTCGGCCTGGAAGGTCTTTGTTGACGGATCCTCCACATCCAGAAGGGTTGGCGCTGGCTTAGTCCTCCAATCTCCAAAAGGCATGGTCATTGAGTAAGCCCTGACCCTTCATTTCAAAGCCTCCAACAATGAAGCAGAGTACGAAGCACTGATTGCGGGTCTCGGTAGCGTGAGAATACTGGGGGCACGTCGGCTAGTAGTCTTCAGCGACTCCCAGTTGGTGACGAACCAGCTAAGCGGAGACTATCAAGCCCGAGATGAAAAGATGGCAGCCTACTTAGCCCACACGAAGCAACTCCTCTTCCGGTTTGAGAAAGCAGAAGTCAAGAAAATCGGCAGAGAATCCAACTGCCTTGCAGATGCCCTCGCTAACTTAGCCTCCACCGTGGAAGTGGGAAAAAGGAGGACGGTCGACGTGGAGACGTTGAAAAAGCCAAGCATAGAGCTCCTCCCACCTCGGCGAGTCCTGTGCGTCGATCTCGGTCTGAGCTGGATGGATCCAATCATAGCGTTCCTAAAAGAATATAAACTCCCTGAAGACAGAAATGAAACCCACAAAGTCAAAATGAAAGCAGCTCATTTTTTGCTATCCCCAGATAAGAAGCTCTATAGAAAGTCCTTCACGGGACCATATCTCCAATGCGTTCACCAGAGCAAGGTAGAAGACTTCCTTTTTTAAATTCACAAAGGAATCTGCGGAAGTCACATTGGAGGAAGATCACTGGCATGCAAAGCTATCAGCCAGGGCTACTGGTGGCCCTACATGCAGAAGGATGCCCAACTCTACGCTAGGAAATGTGAAAAATGTCAAAAGTTCTCCCACTTTCTGCACCAACCGGCGCAGGGCCTGAGTCCTCTCTCCAGCCCATGGCCCTTCGCTCAGTGGGGGCTAGACATCGTGGGACCCTTTCACCGAACTCCAGGAAACAAGAGGTGGCTGATAGTGGCCACTGATTACTTCACCAAATGGGTAGAGGCAGAAGCTTTATCCTCCATCACCAAACAAGATACAAAGAACTTCGTATGGAAGAACATTGTCACAAGATTTGGGATCCCCCGAGCCCTGGTCTCCGACAACGGAACCCAATTCGACTCGAACTTCTTTAAGAACTTCTGCCGGGAGCTCGGTATCAGGAACCTCTACACAACCCCGGCCTACCCACAAAGCAACGGACAAGCAGAGATCTCGAATAACGTGGTGCTGGACGGACTCAAGAAGATACTCAATAGGGCTAAGGGCAGATGGGTAGAAGAATTACCAAGTTCGACAGAACCACCCCGAGACGATCCACTTCGGCAACTCCTTTCTCATTAGCTTACGGAATGGAAGCTGTAATCCTTCTTGAGGTCGGCCTTCCGACCTTGAGGTCGGATCTCTTAGACCAGGGGCAGAACGAAAAGGATCTAGCCAAAGAGCTCGACATGGCCGAGGAACGAAGGGAGGCAGCATCCGTGCGCCTGGCTTCCTACCAGCAACAGCTATCCAGGGGATACAATCAAAGGGTCAAAGAAAGAAAGTTCTCAATCGGGGAACTGGTCTTAGAAAAAACACTCCCAGCAGACAAAGATCCCAATGAAGGCAAGCTCGCGCCGAACTGGCTTGGGCCTTTTAAGGTGGTCTCGACATCAGGGAGATCGGCTTATAGACTTGAGAGCATGGATGGCAAAGAGTTGCCACGGCTATGGAATGCCACGCACCTCAAGAAATACTACTTCTAATTGTATTCAAATGATAAAGTCAATAAAAGAGGGGTCATGTGGAAGATGTGTGCCTTGTCTCTTTCAAGTTGTGAATCAAGGCTCCGGTCCTCGCACCAGCCTCCTCGAGCTCGGTCATTGGACCAGCTCTCAAGGCTCCGGTCCTGGCACCAGCCTCCTCGAGCTCGATCATTGGACCAGCTCTCAAGGCTCCGGTCCTCGTACCAGCCTCCTCGAGCTCGGTCGTTGAACCAACTCCCAAGGCTCCGGTTTTCACACCAGCCTCCTCGAATTTGGTCGTTGGATTCGGTTTGCCTCCTAGCTCGGCCAAGCCCCTCCCCCCGAGATTATCCAAATTGGCAATACAGCCTTAGTCCAATTTTTGGGACTTATCTCCAGCAACAAGATCGCACCTCAGGGTATGAGTCCAAGCTAACTACAAGGTCTTTTAATAAGGCGGTTCCCTCGGAAGCATGTTGTTAAAACCCCGGCCTTAGGACCAGATGTCCACCGATCTCAGTTACTTGAAGGCTTGGAGAGTTGGCCAGAGACAGGGAGCCTTGTCAAGTCCCAGTCGTACAGCTTCATCGATCTTGGCCACTTTTTCGTTCAATATCTTGGGGATAGAAGATTAAAAATACACACGTTGTTGTGTATAGCCAGAAATCATTGAGCCCCGGTCTCATGAACCCACCAATCTCAGCCACTTGAGGGTCGGGAAAAGTTGATCAGAACTTGGGACTTCAATTTTGTTCAAAATTAAAAGAACATCCACACACTTATGGCCAGAAAAAGGAAATGAAAAGACAGCTGGAGAATTGTAAGAAAATTATTTTTTCATTGATAAAAGAAGACAATTAGAAAGTTCTATACACTCAGGAAAAAGAGAAAAACTGAGAGAGAAAACTCAAACTTAACTATAAAAATTTTATGTAATCAATGCATACTAAGCAAGAGGGGCTACAATCCTTTATATAGACTCATACCCTAATTCTATTTTGGAAAAAAAATTCTAATTTAAAACTCTAAACCAAAGAAGACAACACTTTCTAATAAAATCAAATTTCTATCCCTAACATTTAGTTACTACTAAAAATAAACTATTTTTGGCTGGAATGATCTAGATATTTTTCTCTTTATGGACTTGGGCCCATTGGGATTGGTCGACCCATGGATCATGGGTCTAGCCTGCATCACATAGTTGAGACAAAGCATTGATGGTGGTTGTGGCAGTATCAAAACTCAAGTTTTAGAAGCCAACACCAAAGGTGGCCGATTCATAGATGCTACAATGTTTTGTTGAGTGGGGCCCACGTTCGAAGGTCAAAATTCAACTACCTAAAGCCTGAAAATGAGTGGATTTAGGGAAATTTTGGAATTTCACTCAAGTTCACTTTATTATTCCTAATTAATTCAATTTTAAAGTTTTCTTTTTATTTTTCAATTTTTAAAATTTTATAATTTTATAAATGAAACCATTGAAACAGGATGCCATAACGACCAAAATGCTCTGCTACTAAGACTAACTGAAATAGATAATGAAATGGAATTGACAGCTTAGAGACTAAAAAACATAATCATCATCATCATCATCAAAGCCTTGTCCCAACTGTATTGGGGGCCGGCTACATGAATTTTGTTTTTCCATTTCGATATATCCTAAGCCAAATTCTTAGATAAGTCGCACTTCTTCGAATCTATTTTTATTACCTCCATCCACGTCATTTTCGGCATACCCTTCCCTTTGGTGGGCCATCAACCTGCATAGATAGCCAAACTTTTCATTACCGGTGCCGTTGTCGGCCTGTGTTGGACATGCCCAAACCATCTCAAATGAGTTTCTCTAATTTTATCCCCTATTGATGCAATCCTCAAATGCTCTAAAAACGCTCATTTCTAATTGGTTTTAATGTGTTGATTTTTTTAATGTTAAAATTCATTAAGATAAGCTTAACAATACAAGACTGTTGTACTGACAAGCCAAAGCGCCAAGACTGAAACATAGAAAACATACAACAACATATAGCCCCACAAAGAGGAAACTCAAACAAAACCCACAAGGAAATCTACCTACAAAAGAAGCCTCACGGACTTCAGGATCCCAAAAACATGACAACCCGCAAAAGGATCATACTCCCATAAATGGAAACATCATCTCACTCCAATTACGCATGATCAAATCTAAGGGAAGCCTTGGAATTTAGGAAGAATAGACGTCCACAATGCAATAGTGATTTTAAGCGTTTCGACCAAAGCCTTCCGTAAAGAGATCAGATGCTTAAGACCTCATAAGGTTTTTCCTTCCAAATAGTCCATAAGACTGCCAGAGAAGCAATCATGTAAGGCCCCAGGACTTAATTAGTGGATTATTGCCAATTAATAGGATTAGGTTGAGTTAACGAGGTTTGATTGCCAAACTCGTTAGGTTTAGAGGGGAGGTTAGTATTGGAGAGTTTTGGGGTGATCCGAGTTCATTTTAGGATGGTAGGGGTGTTTCGCAATTTAGGCAAATTAGGTGGGGTTAGCTTGTAATTTTAGAAAATTAGAATAGTTGAGTTGAGTGCATTGGGCGGTTTCATCAAGCATTGCATTGTTCGTGTAGGGCCCATCACGATCCAGTGGCCCGAAACCCATTTAGAAGCCCACTCCAATTGACACAAAGCCCTTTCTTGTTAATCCCAAAAATTTACTAAATAATGGGCTAGTCCCTAATTTGTAATTCCTAAAATTTGTCTCTACAACACTAAAACCTATTTCCCACTCCTTCCTTTGATTTCACCTCTTCCCTTCTAGCTGTACTTTCTCTACTTCCTCTCCTTCTCCCCATCTCCAACTCAAGGTCCCAAGGTTTGCAACCTCATCCAAGGCTGCTCTCAAGACCCTTCCTATCCTCTCCTTCATCTCCTCCTTCCATTTCCATCCTAGGTAAGCTACCCATCTTCTACCCTTCATATAGTTTCTTTATCTTTCACTACGGCATGCATTCATGATTAGATTTTTTTTTTATAATGATGATTAGAGTTGTTTTTCTTCTTGTTTGGCATGTACGAAAGGGGTTTTTAACCTGGCTTGGTGTGTGGTGGTGTGGTATGCAAGTTTGGACAAACCCTAGGCTCTAAGGAAGGGCTTTTTTGTGCAAATCAAAGAGAGGCAAGTGAACAAATGCTTCTAAATTTATATTTATGCTCTTATTTGTTGATTCCATGCATTTATTGTGTAGCTACCCTTTCACAAGCTCATTTAAGTGTTTATTGATGGTAGAAAGGTAATTAATGTGTTTTAATGAAGTGGTGTGATGGCCTTTAACTTGGTGGTTGAAGGTGTGGAATAGGTAGCAAAGACTGCCCCAATTGGTGGTAGAAACCCATTTGGGTGAAAGGGGAAAGGCCCCCTTGAAATCCATCCCAAACCCATTTCAGATTTGTTTCTGAAGCTCCACGATCAATCGTGAGGCTTTAGAAAGGCAGTCGTAGAACACCCTACAGTAGCTCTCGACAAACCCTGGAGGTCCCACAGTTGACCTTGGAAGGGCAACGGTCGACCAAGAGACCTCTCTATCTCATATTACTATTGAACCTGATATAGTACCTCACAGACACTGCCTCTCGATGAGTTCACAGTCGACTGTGAAGCTCACCGTAAAACTCAGAGGTCAACCATGAAGTCACGGTCAACCATGGACACATTCCCAGAATTTTGAATTTTGGGGATGTGGGAATCATGACCATAACCTACGTATTTAATAAATTAGGATTGGACTATTCGAGAAAGGGATGTGTGAGCTTGACATCTCACGGGTGGTCCAAATTCGCATGTGGGACCCGTGTGGGGCTATGAGTGGCAAGCGGGATTCTGGGATGCTAATAACTTTAAAAGCACCAAATGATCATACAAGCATCCCGAGCCAGTGGATCCACTATGATAGACCATACGGACGTGGAGGACAACCCTAACCCTAGGTCGGTTTAGTAATTTTCCCCTTTGGTTCCTTAATCATCTTATCTGATAGGCTAGTGACTTCACACATTACATGACACAAGCATGTATCTACTCCATCCGTTGATGCTTTATGTTGGTTTGGTATGTGTGGAGGATTGTTGAGGGATGTTGGGTATCGAGGACTACTCAGTTGTGGGATGGGTTGGTTATGTGAAATATGCGTGTGGGATAGTCATCTTGTTCGACTCTGTTGTGTATTTGGTGGTGATACCTAACGAGGGTTGGTTGAGACCCTGAGTGTGTAGGATGCATAGTCCTTGATTCTTCGAGTCAGATCCCCCTAGTTGGATTTAACCTCCCACAGTTTAGCGCGCCTCCTCGTGGATTAGGGTTGTGTATGTGTGTATACCATATACAAATCAGGAGGTGGTAGTACGCCATCTGGCCAATGTATATTATGTGAGGTGATGTGCAGCTGAGTTGTTTGCATTTATTGGTTTGCTAGGTTTGCCTGGGTCTGTTATGATTGGGCCTATGAGGGTTGCCACGTTGCTAGAGTGTGTAGCTAGGGATTCGTCTCAAAATGATTCGTGTGGTTGTATTTACTCATACTCTAGTGCCTAGTGTTCCATATGTTGCTATTCTTATGATCTATTATTTTCTTTATTCTACTTGATGCATACTATTTTGTTACTCACATTTATTTGCCTACCAGATTAACCATAATCCGATGATACTACATTTGGTGCTTAGGTACCGATACCTCAAAGGAGCCAAAGGGTGAGATGGTTGCGAAGGTTCTGCCAGAGGGCGGACATTATGAGTGGAACGCCAATGACATAGTCTGAGGACGTCATAGAGTGCACTAGAGACACTTCATTACCCATTGGACTCATTACATTTTGATGACTTAGATGTATATGTTTGGGCCATGGACATACCATTGGCAAGGAAACCTAACTCAAAACTATTTTGTAAATTTATGGAACTAAATGCACTTTCTCTTACTTGCTTCCGCTATGCTTTTATATATACTGTGTTTATCTCACCATCTGCACAAATTGTATGAATTGATGTTTCTGCGATTTGACTATGGTAACTAATCATCATTCATAACCTCATTGCAAAATTCGATCCACCCGGAATTGGGGCCACAAATGTAATTAGATGGAAAAATTTTAATTGGCCTTGATTCTCACGACCTAATCTTAGGGCGTGACAAATCATCCACATTATCTGATCCAAGCCAACAGCCAAGTGCCAAGCCTCAAAAGGCCCATAGCTCATGCGTGGAAAAACACAGCCACAATCTAACCAACTTAGAACTGCCGACCACAACCCTTTCACAATTTTACAGTTTAACAAAATATTGTCCACAATTTCTTCATCCGCCAAACATATAGGGCATGTATTCACAAGAATCTTCTTCCGACGATGAAGGTTATCCATGGTTAGAATCCCCCCGCACAAAGCCAACCAGCCAAAGACGAGATAACCCTAGGAGGGACCTTCATCTTCCACAATCATACAAAAGGATAACTAGAGAAGAGCCCACTAAAATTGTCGAGACAAAAGAAGAAGCCCAGAATGCCCAATCCTGGAAAGTCGTCCAAACCCTGCTTTCATCGCCATCCATCGGGATAAAAGCTAGATTGAAAATATCCAAAGGAGAGAGAAGTCGGTTCTTCTTTGCCTCTATTAAGTTTATTCTGAATATAGGATCCTATTGCAACTGATTGCCAGTCCTACCCAAGCAACAAGAAACCTTTGCAAGACGACATCAGTGCGGATAACCAAATCTGCAAACTCTTCTGCCAATAACCTAGCACCCACACAAATGCCAAGCCAAAAGAATACGTTAGGTGCTTTTGCTATTGGAAAACCATCTGTAAAACCAAACAACATTTTTCACTTAAAAAATTATTTTGAAAAAGTAGATCGTCAAAAGCTACTTTTACGAAAACACCTTTGACTTCCAAGAAGCTCAATTCACACACACGAAATCATTACCTGGTAAAAGTTGTTCTTTTAAAATGCATAAAATAGCTTAGATATTGTTGAACAGTGTTTTCTGAAAACCAAACCATTCTGTTTGGTTGTTTATTTCATGAAAATGGATCAATTTATCTTTTTATTGCTTTTCTTAATTTAACTTTGACCATTTTCCATAATATATACATTTACATATGATATTCATTCTTATATATATCATTTAGTACGTATAGTATAAATTACAATATATATTAGATTAATGTTTGTTATTAAAAGATTATGTAATATTATCATGCTATATAATAATGTTAGTGTGGGTTTGAGTCAAGCACAGACTTGGGTCTATGTCTAGTGAGGTCCATCGGGTGCAAGTCTGATAATGCTAGCTTATGATTTATATTGTATGTTATATATAGTAGGTTTCTGTAAGTGCCTAAAAATTATGGACTTAGTTAAAAGAGGATTAAACATTTAATTTGATGATCTTGAGATGATTGGGCGAATGGATCAGGCCTCCGGCAATCTAAAAGAGAAAACAAAAGCCAGAGCCCCTGGCTATAGGCAGCCGAAGGCACTCCGATGCTTAAGTTAGTATGGTAAATGGAGAAAGAGCAGTATGGGGGGAGGGCTCGTTGCGTACCTCATGTGGTTCTCCTTCATGCAATATATAGACGTGAGAGTCATCATCGGACTGGACCCCAGGGGAAATGGAAGTCCCATCAGTATGTACTTTTCTCTCCTGAGTGGAGATAGGTAAAAAGGGGACGTCCGATCGGACCATCCTCCTATGCCTATGGACGTGACCTTGAGATAAGGCGTGCCTCTTATCTAGATCCGGCGCCCACTTTATTTGTCAGTTGGTCGTCCCCGTCACGGTAGCGCATTTATGACTGCATTTATGACTGAGTGACAGGAGGCCAAGATCGGGCTTGAGGCCGAGATCGAGGTGGATGCTCGTGAACGTAGCCGCCGGGATCGAGGTGGATGCTCGTGAACGTAGCCACCGAGATGGGCTCCATGCTCCCCCGAGATGGTGCAACTCCGAGCTTGGACAATACCGAGATAGACAAAGGATAGTCCGAAATCGGAGAGTGACCCCACATAAATCCGTGATTACAAAACGACCCCATACAGTTTCATTCATTTTACATGATTAAATTATCATAGCATGCATAATTCGGCCGCTCAAGGGTTGACGACGAGCCACACCCAATTTCAATTGAGCTTCACATGTTGAGATTGAATTCACAAGCAGTGACCACCTATGACATCCAAAGCACCCAAAATCACTGACCCACCACAAAACAACTAACCAACCTATGTTATCATTACAGAAGAAAATAATTATCATTATAACCCACCTCAAAATCACTAAGCTCCCTATTTTATCATAACAAAAGACTTCACTTCCTGTTTCATCATTACGAAAAGCTTAGGATATACTTCAAAACCGTTGACCTGCCCTGTTTTATCATTGCGTAAAGCTTTAACACTGCGAAATATTTCACTTCTTGTTTCATCATTGTGAAAATTTTCAAAATACAAAATAATTGACCCACATAGTTTTATCGGTATGAAAAGTTTATCATTAACCCACCTCAAAAATCACTTCTTGTTTTATCATTTGTGTTGATCATTAACAAAAATTATTACTACTGTCACTACTACTACAATGTTGTACCATTTATCATGTTCTGATGATGCCAAAAAGTGGTTTTCGGGCACCACCGGTCAAGTAATAAGCAATTAATGAGAAAATTAATTGAGAGAGAGAGAGAGAGAATTTATAGTCGTTTGGCCAGTGTGACCTACGTCCACTTTAATGAGGTACTTTACTGCTCCGGGGAAGAGATTACAAAACAGATAAGTACAATGATAGTGTAAATGGTTGATCCCCTTTGCTTCTTTGGTTGGACTCTCCTTTTATACTCTTCCCCTAACGGATGGGGAGATTCTCCAGCGATCTCCAGCGATGTACGCTCCACTCTAGTGGAGTCTTCCGAACTTTCCTCAACAAACGAGTAGGTAAGATCTCCTCCGCGGGAATTGGTAAAAGCAGGTGGGTGAAACGACGCAATGACTTTGTCATTCTATGGATTCGGACCTGGCCCTTAATGGGTAGATCAAGACCTGAGCTCATCATGGACTTAGGTTACTTCGACCAGACCCACCATCTTGGAGCGAGTCATTTGGGCCTGACCCATCATTTGCCCCTCAATGTCTCTCGCCAAAGAAGACTTTGAAAGGGAGACATTTTGAATATCAGATTTTCTTCACTCTGAGCACTCCTAGCCCTTTTGCAATTGTTGATTTTTTTTTTATTTTTTTTTTAAAAAGAGTGCAAACAAGAGGCAGAAGAACTGCAGGGCGGATGGTCGCCACGAGGTGCGGGCGACGGAGGTGCTGGACGGGGCAGCGGCTCCAGCCGCGGGCGAGGAGAGCGGGCGCTGCTGCTAGGCCTGGTGCTGGGCGAGGAGATTTTTTTTTTTTGTTGTGTTGGTACAATAAGGAAAAAGAAAGGACATTAACTACATGTCACGGCTAATGCACGTGGCCCCTTTTAGGTTCAGTGTCTTGGTGGTCCATTGCAACAGGTGCATGCATTTGTACTAGTTGTCTTTGTCACTTTTTGAGTTAAAATGATCATGTTGACTAGTCTTTTCACTGCATGTGACCTTGATTGAGTTGAAATGACTATATTTACCACTTCACCATCCTGCCTGTAGAAATGTAGAGTGAAAAGACTGATGTGCAGTAGGATGGGTGCAGGGCGAGTAGGTGTTGGGCGTGCTGGGCGTGCACGTGCTGGGCGCCAAGCGGGCGACGCCGGATGGTCTGCTACGGGCGAGGCGAGTGTGGACGCTGGACGGGGGCGCCCCTGCTGCACGCGATGGAAGACTGGCTGGCGCCCCTACGGCTGCTGGTGTCCTGCGGTGGTGGGCGCCCAGCAGCACTGTTGGGCGAGCATCATTATTTTTATTATATTTTTTTTTTTTGTGTGTGGTGGGCGAGCACATGGAGAGGTTGGTGGGCGACGAGCAAGGCTGCGGGCGCCCCTGCTGCCTGGGCGCTGTGCTGTTGGGTCTTATAATAATATCCCTCTTGTGTCTCTCCTCTCCTGTGAGCCGAGCAGAGCAGAGCACTACTTCCAGCTCAAGACACTGACATGGAGCACAAGAACATTGACATCAGAGGCCTCAAGCAGCATGCGGCTGAGATCGGAACTGGGCCTGTGACAGTGGTTTTCTTGCATGGATTTCCTGAGATTTGGTATACATGGAGGTATCAGATGGTTGCTGTAGCCCACGCTGGGTTCAGGGCTATTGCTCCAGATTTCAGAGGCTATGGCCTCTCAGAACAGCCTTCAGAGCCAGAGAAAGGGAATTTCAAGGACCTTGTTGATGATCTCCTTGCCTTACTTGATTCCTTGGGCGCCCCATGAGAGAGCCGCTAGGTTGGAGATATGCTACCTGTTTGAGAACAATGCAGTGGTAGGCCAAGCTTTTTGGCGACCCGCGAGAGAGCCGCTAAGTTGGAGATAGACTGCCTGTTTGAGAACAGTGCAGAGGCCAAGCTTTTTTGGCGACCCGTGAGAGAGCCGCTAAGCTGGATATATAGGCTGCCTGTTTGAGAACAGTGCAGAGGCCAAGCTTTTTTGGCGACCCGCGAGAGAGCCGCTAAGCTAGATATATAGGCTGCCTGTTTGAGAACAGTGCAGAGGCCAAGCTTTTTTGGCGACCCGCGAGAGAGCCGCTAAGCTGGATATATAGGCTGCATGTTTGAGAACAGAGACAGGTCAAGCTTTTGGCGATCCACGAGATGATTCACCTTGCCTGGATCTGCTGATTTCCTCAGCATTCATATATTTTTGAGCTTTTGCCAATAGTTCTGGCATGCTCTTTGGTGGTCGCTTCATTACTGAAAAGAGGAAACTGGATGAACGAAGGCCTCCCAGAAAGGCAGTCATGACGACTTTGTCATTGGGCTCCTCGACTTGGAGGACCTCCTCGTTAAAACGAGTGAGGTAACTCCTCAGACTCTCATCTCGGTCCTGTTTTATGCTGAGCAGGTGGGTGGCAGGCTTCTAGGGGCGGCGTCCTCCAATGAAGTGCGACACGAAGGACTTGCTTAGCTCTGCAAAGGTGGAGATGGAGGCTGGGGTCAGACTGGAGAACCATTGCCGTGCGGAGCCCTTTAGGGTGGTTGGAAATGCTCTACACATGATCTCGTCAGAGATGTTGTGTAGTTGCATTAGAGTTTTATATGTTTCCAAGTGATCCAGCGGGTCCTTGGTTCCATCAAAGGTCTCCATGGTCGGCATTTTGAATTTTTTGGGGAGTGGGTAGTTCGCCACGGAGGGTTTGAACAATGTGTTCGTTCGTTGCACCAGGTAGTCAATGGATTCTGGTACCTGTGCCTTCATGGCATTTAAGACATTGCCAATCTGATTTTGCATCTCCTTGATTTTCTCGTCCCAATGGTTGGGAGCTTCCCTGGACTGACCTCGGTAGCGACTCTCGCCTTCCAGGCTGTAATTCTCGCTTCCCTCCTCCTGGAAATCAGGATCCTCATCATTGGAAGCAGAGAGAGGAGGTGGAAGTCCACCGCGATTTGACCCTCCTAGGGCTCCACCCGGGGGAGGAGGTACATCGAGATGAGCGCGGCCTTCAGGATCAACTAGGAGTCTTCCGTGTGGGACGACAGGCGGAGCTCCAGCAGATGTGCCCTGGGCGTGGGCGCCATGATGACGGGCGCCCAGGGTGCCATGATGATGGGGTATTCCTCGACCCTGGGCGCCCAGGGGTTGGGCGCCCAGGTGAGGGTGTCGTCGATTGGCGTCTCGGCCCCGGGCACAGTGTGGACGGGCACCCGGGTGAGGTGCCCCTCTGCGTGGAGCAACCGATTGCTCTGAGCACGGTACTTCCTGCGGCCCTGCACCTAGTGCTCCTCCCTGGCCTGCCACCATGAGCTGCAATATTTGTTGGTTCTGAGTCACCAACTGCTGCATGGTCTCCAACATCTGCTGAGGAGAGGGAGCGGGAGCATTCGGTGCAGGGTTGGTCGGTGGAGGATTACCCTCGCCTTCTCGCGAAGGATTACCATCTTGTCGCCTTGTTGACCTGGTGATCGGCATAGCTTTTGAAAAAAGAGAATTTTGTTGTTCCCACATACGGCGCCAAACTGATGATGCCAAAAAGTGGTTTTCGGGCACCACCGGTCAAGTAATAAGCAATTAATGAGAAAATTAATTGAGAGAGAGAGAGAGAATTTATAGTGGTTTGGCCAGTGTGACCTACGTCCACTTTAATGAGGTACTTTACTGCTCCGGGGAAGAGATTACAAAACAGATAAGTACAATGATAGTGTAAATGGTTGATCCCCTTTGCTTCTTTGGTTGAACTCTCCTTTTATACTATTCCCCTAACGGATGGGGAGATTCTCCAGCGATCTCCAGCGATGTACGCTCCACTCTAGTGGAGTCTTCCGAACTTTCCTCAACAAACGAGCAGGTAAGATCTCCTCCGCGGGAATTGGTAAAAGCAGGTGGGTGAAACGACGCAATGACTTTGTCATTCTGTGGATTCGGACCTGGCCCTTAATGGGTAGATCAAGACCTGAGCTCATCATGGACATAGGTTACTTCGACCTGACCCACCATCTTGGAGCGAGTCATTTGGGCCTGACCCATCATGTTCTATTATTATGAAAAGTTTTATCATTCAACCCCATTGTATCATTACCCTACCAACCCAACCATTTAAAATAAACTTATTTCTTCTTCTTCTCTGATTTCACCATACCAGCCCAGCCATTTAACCAAAAAATAAAATTAAAAATAAAAATAAACACATACACACAAATTCTAAATGGCCATCAGTAGATTCAGTACGAACAATGTGTTCCACAGAAAGATTTGAAAGAGATGCCTCGTAAGATTTTTGTGTGGCAAATGGGTTCTTCTAGGTAGGAGGAAAGACTGGATGATTGGATTTGTTGCAAATGAGCTTAATGTGATTCTCATAAGTCTGTGAGAGGGTGAAGATGAGTTTTATACTCATCTTCGACGTAGGGGGAACGGGTTTCTAATGTCAGTTACAATGGTCATAAGGTCTGTCTGAATTTTATACTCTAAAAAAAATTTATACTTTCATTTGTCGTAAAACAATGCTAAGCAGCTAGTACAGAAACAATGAAATATATCTACTTTTGTCACGACCCAAGCTCGAAATCAGAGTCATTAGGGTTAAACCCCGGGTCGCGATGATAATTATACTTACTCCCGTAAACCCCGAACTAACCGAAGTTAAGACGAAGTCCACAAGGGATCTTGCATACGTACTTGCCAATGTACAATTGTGCGGTAATATACAGATATATATACATTGACAATCAATTATAACTAACAAAGTCCTTTACTTAAAAGTAAATTTCAATATACACGATTCCATTCCTAATTAAGTCAACCACTGCATATTCAAAATACAATGCAGGGGACATCATTTATAATTCTCAAATGAATATACAAAAACATTTCTAAAAAGTTTCCCAAAATATTCCAAGTTACTCGCCCTCAGATCATGTCCATTCGATTAAACCTCCTGGAGGTATCGGATGAGCCTCTTCCGCTGGCGGTACGGTCTTTGCGGGACCGGCACGGGCAACCGGGCCTGTAATATCTCTTGTGCAATTGCAACTCCAAATAATAACGATAATTACATTGGCAACTACAATAGTATTGGTTTCAATTTACTTTGGTTCTTCCCAAAAGAAGCATTTCACATATGTTCAGTATTCACATTCATTACATTAAACAATTATCAATGGCTTATCAATAGTACTCGTCAGTCCAATATATGACTTTTCAGTCTATGACCTTTCGGTTCAATAAGGTGGGATCTCTCAATGTCTAGATTTGAGATCACTGGTATCACCACGGAGTTCCGGAACGCCCCAAATTCATCTACTACAGTAGGATTGTTCGTTACACTGTTACTTTTATAATTGTCCATTCATTAATTCATTCCGTTCAACTTCATAATGAATTTAGGAAACCACTACGTAGTGCCAAACTCACAACGATTCTAACCAATCCTATTCCAATTCTAAAACAATCATCTAAACCAAACAATTGAGTGAAACGTTCGTTATCAATGCACGTATCACTGTGGATGATATTATTTAGTTAAATTTGTGCATTAAGATAACCTTAGCTAACACTTATGAAGGTTTAGATATCACTAATATTATCCTCAACGACTAGGCTTTCAATTTAGATCAGTCACAATTTACCTCACGACTCGTCTTAACTAAATGAGGAGTATCTATGATCACATGGTGAGGGAATCCCTCACTCGAATACCCCTATATATATATATATAGCCCTCACATTTAAGATGTTTGCATTGGATATATAGCCCTCACATTTAAGATGTTTGCATTAGATATGGAAGCATCTTCCATATATATATAGCCCTCACATTTAAGATGTTTGCATTAGATAGATATATATATATATATATATATAGAGAGAGAGAGAGAGAGAGAGAGAGCATAGGTGGTAAACTGTCAGGCATGCTGTAAAAATTACATTGAAGTTTGGATCGACTTTCATAACAAGTGGTGCCAAAGTTAAACCTAAGATAACAAAATAGATATCAGTAACATGTCAATATGACTGATACTCGTTGCAAAAAATGAATATATTATTGAACTGAGAAACTTTGGGTTTCAAGGGATATTTCAATCAACCAAATCAAATTATTTAAAGCAATATGGCATCTAAAAATAGTATATTGTCTCAAATAATATATACACAGATCCTTTCAAATTCTACATAACCAAAAAATAAACCAAGGTACATTCTTAGAGCCAATTAGAAGTGTCCTAAAAAAGAAAGTGATAAATAATGGCGCCAGTGACTGACTCACTTGCCATCAAATCTAGTGAGACTAGACCGAGTAGCATGTAACTTGTTCAAGTAGCCACGTGACTCTTTCAAGTCATATTGACATTGTAAATACAGTACTAGTATCGGACTAACTAAGCCATCCTGATACCAAGTGGGATATAATTCCATGGTTTACAACTCAAGGGGCACTCAACAGTAAACACTCAATTTAAATGGCAATCAAGATGAAAATAATAGGTCATAATGATATGCTAGTTAGCAGCTGAATCCATGTCGACCAACTCTTGTACAATAAAAAAAAATACTGTGTTTATTTTAATAAATGTATTTAAATACAGCTTTCTCTTCTTGATGTTTGGTTGCAAACTCTGGAAGCAACCTCAAAAGAAGGGGAAGAAAGAAAGGATGACCATCTGGACTGAAGGCCAAGCCTGCTTTCAATACCAAACCAAATCCAAACCTACTTCATGCAGCCTCATCTTCGCCTACATCATCTGGTCTTTTTCTGTGTTTTTACACACACTTCTAGCCAAACCCAGATTGATGAGATAAGGCTCAGATGGTAGGGTCTAGTACAGTAATGGCCTGGCCATTCCAAATCTTAAAATGGTCCAGCCTGTTGAGCCCACCTGGAAGCAGGACATTCACGGGAGAATAAAGGTTTGAAAGATCCCTAGGACCTACCTGCATGCAAATATCAAGAACTATCTAATCAAGGCTAGGGCTTCAAAGTTGTCCAGATCATAGTCATTTGATAAAGTCTACTGGATGCGTATACAATTCAGATGAATGTCAAATATGGATCAAAGGATGCCAAACCTCCCCAAATATTGGAACTCTCTGGCCTTCCCTAGAAATCTCCCTATCGATTTTTTATTTTTTTTTTATTTTTTTTTTATTTTTGAAATGATAACTTGTATTGATCAAAAGCTTTATAGTATAAAAGATCTATAATGAGAAGTGGCTGGGAAAGGCCCCAAAATACAGCCACCACCCAAAGAGGAGATCTCCCTATTGATGTTTTTTTTTTTTTGTATAATGGTAATTGTATTGAAAAAAGGGAAAAGGAGATACAAATTCACAGGGCCTCCAGAAGGAGGAAAGAACAAAGAAAGAAGAAAGAGCCCAAAAACAAAAAATGCCAGTGATACAGCAGAGGCCTAAGAGGCTGAGAGAGCCTCTAAATGCAAAAAATCTATGAGGGAGTTGAGCTGAAGACTAACAAAAGGCTTGGATATTTTCCTTAGAGAGTAGCAGAGGACTTCATTCAGCTGGGCCAAGAGAAGATGGTGGGGGGTATTTTTGCCTTCAAAGGTGGCTAAGTTCCTGGACTTCCAGAGAGAATGCAGAGCTGAAAGGAAAATGGAGGCCATAATGATCTTGCCATATTGGTCGTTGTCTCTGGTGATAGATGTCCAGATAGAAGATGCAGTGTAGGGGGGGATGATTGGCCTTTAAGGATTGGAGCAGCCAATGCCATACTGATTGGGCTACGTTGCAGGAGAAGAAAAGATGGTTGACAGTTTCTGATTCCTTGAAGAAGAGATTGCATCTCGAAGCTAGGGAGAAGCCCAGGTGCTGTAGACGATCTTCAGTAGGGGTGCGCTTTAGCATCAAGCGTCATCCGAAGCAGGAGACTTTTGGCTGGGAGATGCCATTCCAAATCAGCGGAGGCCAAAGGGGAACAGTGCCTTTCACTCTAAGGGTCTCCCAAGCATGTTGTTGAGACAGGTTTCCATCGGTGGCCTCCTTCCAGTGGAGCTTATCACTATCCGAGGGGCTGGGAGAGAGAAGAGTAGTTGCAGCTGATAGCAGATCACGAATTGGAGCAGGAAGGCTGTGAGGGAAGTGCCAAGCGTTTGAGTGGAAGAAAGAGGAAAGCCGCTGGTCAGGAGGGAAGTTCAGAGTGGGGAAGACTGCCGAGAGAGGTTTGTCTCCATGCCAAGTGTCGTGCCATGTATTAATACTCTCTCCATTGCCAAACGACCAAGCACTACCCTGGTGGATGAAGTGAGAGAGACGTCTAATTCGCTTCCAAATACATGACCCGTAGATGGTGTTAGCTGGATTCCAGATGGAGGTGCTCTTGAAGTACCTACTCCTGAACCAGGAAGACCAGATTGAGCTCGTTGTAGATGCTTGCCAGCCCAGCTTTAAGAGAGAAGCTTCATTTACTTCAGAGATCTTCCTAATGCCTAGCCCTCCTTCTTGCTTAGGGAGAGTTACTTGAGACCAGCTGACATGATTAATTTTGGAGGAGGGGGAATTGCCTGACCAAAGGAAGTGACGCATCAGTCGCTCAATGCCTTTGCAGATAGTAGCTGGAAGGGGGAGGATGGAAGCTAGGTGCATAGGAATGCTGGATAGGACATGCTTGATTAGGATTAGACGACCAGCGAATGAGAGGAACTTAGCTTTCCAAGCAGTCAGTCTACCATTGATGGAGTCCAGCAGAGGGAGGAAATGTGTGTGTTTAGGAGCCCCAAAAGCCATTGGAAATCCCAGGTACTTGAGCTGGGATTGACTGGCCTGCAGGCCAAGAATGGAACTTATTCTAGCTTTCCTTCTAGTGCCACATTTGCCCAAGAAAAGTTGGCTTTTGAGAAGGTTTATATGCTGACCAGAGGCTGATTGATAAAGATCCAGCAGGTCCTGCAAGGCAAGCACTCCAGAAGTAGCTCCTTTCATAAAAATGATAATGTCATCTGCATAGAGAAGGTGGCAGGGGGTGTGGGGGACAGTGGAGAGGGGGTGGATGTAGCCTTGGGAGTGGAGGTTGTGTAGGTGAAGACTTAGAATTTCCTCAGCTAAAATGAACAAGTAGGGGAAGAGGGGATCACCTTGTCTTAGGCCACAAGAGGAGCTGAAAAATCCATGTGGGGATCGGTTAATCAAGATAGAGCATTTAGAGGAGCAAACACACTCTTTGATGATGGAAATCCAATCTTCAGAGAAGTTAAAGAACCTGAGAGCTGAGAAAAGAAAAGTCCAATTGAGCTTGTCGAAAGCTTTGGAGATGTCTAACTTGAGACATATTGAGCCTTTGCTGAGCTTGGAGTTGAGCTTTTGAAAGAGCTCATAAGCCAGAGCAGAGTGATGTTGTATGGATCTGCCTGCAATGAAGGTTGCCTGGTAGGAGGAGACCAACTTAGGGAGGAGAGAGGTGAGCCTAGAGGAAAGGATTTTGGAGACAATTTTGTAGGAGAAGTTCAGCAAGCTTATAGGCCTGAAATCTGCAAAGGTTTTAGGAGAATTGGACTTGGGAATGAGAGCAAGGAAGAAGGCATTTGAGGCTCTAAGAAGTTTCCTGGTTTGGAAAAAGTGCTTAACTGCTGAGATGACATAGTGGCCAATGATTGTCCAAGTTGAGGTGTAGAAGGCACCATTGAATCCGTCTGGGCCTGGGGAGCTATTCTTCTGGAGAGCAAAAACTGCATTTTTAATCTCTATATCAGAAGGGATTGAGATGAGGGCTGAGTTTTCAGACTCTGAAACTTTGGGGCTTGAGGTCTAGAAGAGAATATGGTTAGGCTGGCTGTCATGAGGCTTGAAAAGGTTAGAGAAATAATCCACAGCTTGGTCTTGGATAATCAGGGGGTCTTCTGTGAGTTGGCCATCGACTGAGAGCTGATTAATTTTGTTGAATGATCCTCTGACTTTGGCTGATTGATGGAAGAAACGGGTGTTCTGGTCTCCCTCCTTTAGCCAAGAGATCCTGGACCTCTGTTGTCAGTGAACCTCCTGAGCTTTGAGGGCATCATGAAGACTGATCTGAGCAGACAAGAGGGCAGACCTAAGGCTATTAGTGGGAGAGGCATCATACTGCTGTTGGCAGTCCAGAACAGAAGCTTCTGCTGCTAAGATGTTGTTGCGGAGATGACCAAAGGTGGCCTTGCTCCAGGATTTGAGGTAAATCTTGAGACCAAAGGTGGCCTATTGATGTTACTAAAGAAAACCTGATAACATACCTACTGATTAGTTGAATTGGAACTATGACCAATGCAAATTGTATCAAAGGTTATGGAACTAAAAAGTCAAATATTTTCAAAGAAATTGGTGAGCTCAAAATACAAATTGAAGGAACCAAAAAAAAAAAAAAAAAACACACAATACTAATAAAAATGAACCTACCCCGGCAAATAGGGAATTGTCGAAGGTACGGAATTGAGAACAGCAAACTTGAATATGAATTAAACAAATTACACATCAATTAACTATGATCCAGATACTCAAAAACCATCAGAATAAGGGAAGACTGCTTTGGGCCTTCTAGACTAATGGGCATCGATGACTTGAGTAAGGCCGAAAGATTGGGGCCATATATTAGAGAGGGACTTGCCTTCTCAAAAATATTTGACAAGACCAACAATAGTGGAAAGTGGCTTTAAGAATGGCACCTCTTGGGCCCAGAGTCACCCAAAGAGCCTCAGATATCGGACCCTGCAACAAAGCAAATTAAAAACCTAGACTCTCATTGAAGTGCACTTTTCTCTCAAAGGGGGATAGGAGAAGAGGATGCGCTAGCAAAGTCAACCATTCAGAGTCACATAAATGTCCATCATTTTGTTGCTGACTCAGTTGTACAGTATTTTACTCACATCATTTTGTTGCTGACTCAGTTGTACAGTATTTTTCTCACATGCTACTTACAGTAGAAGTCCATTGCTACCTTTATAAAATGTAAAAGGCAAGAACATTAACAAGAAAAAAATCTGCCGCGAAGGATTGTTGTCTAACTGCGCCTGCACCTGAAGAGGTCTTTTGGTTTTTTTTTTTTTTTTTTTTTTTTTGTTTCTATCTATCAAAATACAAGAACAATAAGAATTAATCTATGAATGTAATATATAGAGCCTGCAGCCTAATGCTGATCATGAAAAGGACCTAAGACTTTCCCTGCCCAATATAAATCCATAAAATGTGAGGACTTGCCAAAGGGTACATGAAAATAACAAATATGTTCAATTAGGTCCCAGGATAAATAGAGGATAACAGATGCATGAAAACAACAGTAATCAATCTTCTCTTACTCATGCTAAACTTGAACAATATAAAACTCAGAATAGCAATCTAAAGCATGCAAAGAAACGCACCCGCTAGAGCCAAATTTGCAACACGCTCACATGGCTTCATTGCTGACAGCAAGGAATCAAATGAGTTGTAAAAATAACTGCCTTTGCCAATCCTACATGTGCCAAGATCGAGGAATTTACAAATAAAAAAAAATGCAACAATTGAATCAAATCATTTCGAGTGTGCATCTTTCTAACCCGCAATTTAAGCCTGAAACAAACACATTAAAAAAAAAAGAAAAAAAAAAAAAAAAACCCCAGTGAAATGGAATGTATTCCTGAAAGTAAATATTACTATAAATATTTATGTTGTATTCAAGTAAACTTTTCGTCCAAGATGGAAACTCGTGATAAAACAAAATAAAGGGAAGACGACCCAAGATTGCACTTTGCACTCTGCAGCAAGTGGGCCCCATTGTGGTGGCTGGTGGCATCATATCAAGCAGCCCTCATTATGATTGGCCAATCCCGACCGTTCAATTACTTAAAATCAATCATTTTGCGGGACCCACATAGCGATCAACCCCTTTGGAGTCGAATAGTAACCAGAAGCTAGCCAACCACCCATAGAACACAGACAACTTGGGGATCTTCGGATGAAGAAGACCAGCAAAAAGTGGGGATACTGGGGTTGATTGCACTGATCAAATCATCAAGATCCAACGGTTTAACAAGAAAAAATGTGTTGAAGGAGGTAGAACCAGGGTTTTTCAATTTTTTCGTCGTAAAGGAAGAGAAACAGTACTTAATCAAAAAGAAAAAAGTAAAAAGAGGATTGGGGTTTTGCATACCGGAAAGGAAATGAGAAAGGAGGAGGAGAGGCGAGGTATGATGTTGAGATGTGTATTGTCTTCGTTTGCTTGCAGATTGGAGGGTTGCCGATGGTTTTACTGGCAAAGTAAAATGTAAAGGAGAAGAGGGAGAGATTATTATTAGAAAGATTCTGATTTTTTTTTTTTATGCTCTTGTTTTGTTTGGCTGCTGACTTGAAATAGAAGTAAATGTATCTGCTCTGCTGAAAGAATCAATGGGATTTTTTTTATCGTTTCATGGAAAAAGGTTCAGGACTAGTCAAATGAGAGTTTCCGAGCACGAAAGCCATGCGAATATTTCCAGATCTGCGTACTACGAACGTATGCTGCCCACTTCAACGAAGGCAGATTCCAGTGAGGGTAAGATCGTTTTAATCTCAAATTTTTAGGAAAATTGTACTGAAATACAGATTTTTACTTTTCCCACATAAACTTTTGATGATTTAACCAGAAAAACACACTTAATCCGGACGTGTTACGCAATCAAACACTTCAGCAAGTGGCATACCAATTAGAGCAATTGGGCCCGATTTTCATTTTTTTTTACCATTTTGTCACATGATCGGCGCCGACCTTATTTACACTAAATAAGGTCGGCGATGACCATGTCTGCGAACACTATTAGGGCTCAAATCCCTGTTTCTTCTCATTTATTTCTTTCTCTCTTCCACCCTACCGTTGAGAGTGACCTTGGGCGAGCGACGAGGAGCGGTTACTTCCATTTTACAACCACCAGCCTTCAAACCGAAATCCTCAAGTGCATCTCTTTCCTTCGTCCTTGATTTCAATCGCTTTTGCCATCGTCCTTGACTTCAATCGACACTCCAGAGGTATAAATCTCCTTCCTTTTTTAATCATTTTCAATGTTTTTATATTTTCCCTCCATTTTGTTTTCCTGCCATCCCTCATATGATATTGAAGTGCATGGTTTGTTATCTTCGATATCATATTCAATTTGTACATTGTTTGTTTGCTTTGATTAGGGTTTGTAGATTCCAAATTTAGGGTATTTTCAGTGTGCATTTTTTTGGATTATGGTAGTAGTCGTCGTCGTGAGATCACAAGTGGAATTCCAAGTAAAACCGTATAACATGGCGCTAATAACGAAGGCCAAACAGGGATAGATCCATGCATTCACCTGTACGGCTTGCTCACTTGACACAATTTAATAGTGAACCATTGTCTGGGATATCGACACAATTTAATAGTGAACCATTGTCTGGGATAGATCTTGTTCCTATCTATGTTTGTATTCACTATAGTCATGTAAACGATCAAACTCCTTCCATGAATCCTAGTGGTAACATGGGGATGGGAATTGGGATTGATCTATTTCTATGATGATTTGATTATTCTAGTCTTGATGGCAGAACTGCAACTTTTCCCTATTTATAGATGAACTCAAAGTTTAATGGGTTAGTGAGTGCATCCTTAATTGTGATTTAATCTAATGATGTATGGTGATGAAAATGTAAGAAACTTCATATCAGTCTATTTTTTGTTTCCATGAAGCATAAAATTTTTAGAGCATATTATTGTTCTAGACAAGAGATGGTTTCAAGCTCAATTGAAACTAAAGTGATTTTGGCCATTATGTAATAGTTTTGATTCATGAGTGACACTGATTTTCGATATTTTAAGCCAACGCTTTAAAAAAATACATTAAATCAAATCACAACCCCACCATGTTGTGGGCTTCCTCTTTCTACTTGTGTGGGCTCTCTTAGATCCCAACCTCCTAAGCTGGGGTAAAGAAAAGAGAGAGAGGAGGGGTAAAGAAGAGAGAGAGAGAGAGAGAGAAATTAAACTTTACAATGTCAAACCATGTTAAGACTTCAATCTTGACTTTGTCAACTAACATGATAAGAGATATATATAAATTTCATCAACATGATGCGCCTAACCAAATCGACAAATGGAGTCATGGTTTCAAATGGTGATTCACAGCTCTTTGTTCACTAAAGAAGATGAAAAGCTCTCAGTAGTCTGCTTTACGCAAAGAGAGTTTCACCAAAATGCACGCTTTTCCTTCTTGACTTTACTAGAAATATTATGACTCCACCCCTTACATGCAAAGTACTTTTCACGCCCCTTGTTACTCTGTATATAAAGTAGAAAGACAAACATCTTTCCTTGAAACAGCTTTCCATGAAACATGGGAAACAATAATAAAGTACGAAAGTAAAACATTTACTTACAATGCTTCTACGTATAGACAAGAATCAATATCTGTAACCTTGTATTTTTGCATCAAATTCTAACAAAAGATTGTTGTTAATGAAATAGTATAGATATAGACAAGGTATTTAGCCTTCTCGGTTAACTGCCCATGATTGCAAGCATACGTTCAGCAGATCCAAGGATAGCCCTATGTATCATCATAGAATATCAAACACCTTTTACTTTTCAAAAGTTTCCTATCATAGTGTGTCCCTATTATTAAAACTCTAAATTGAGATGGTTCTTATATTAACTTTCATATCTTATGTACTTGTAAATAAAGCAAGTTGGGGTTTTGACTGTGATGCATGTGGTGCACCACAACCATAACACGTCACACATGTGAGGGTATGGAAAATTATTGTCACTACCAAAAAAATTTGCCTTTTTAATGCTGGATATCTCAACTGCTTTAATATTGTCACTAGTTCTCCTATCTTGATTTTACTATTTCAGAACATTGCTTTTTACTATTGCTAACATTTAAATTAATGTGCCATTGTAAAAATTGCTTTTTACTATTCAATGCTATCATGTATAATTGGATGTACACAGATGTCTAAAGAGAATACCACCAGTACTGAAGTGCCCCGCAACGAGGCTAGTACCTTAAAGGAGGCTAGTATCTCAAATGCACAACCAGCGGTTCTTTTATGTGAGCAAAAGCATCACATCTCGGCCGCTGTTCAACGTGGCTTGGTATACTCTCTTCCATAAAACTAGTAATCAATTGAACTTCCTTTCGATCTATGACTAACGTTATTAAAACTTTCATTTTTCTCGCAGGAGTTGGGCACATACAGATGGTTTCCCACTAACCCCGGCTATGGGCAGTGGGACCTCAACGAGCGACAGATGCAGTGGGTTGCCGATGCCGGGCTATATCATCTGGCTCAGATGAGGTGGATGAGGATTGACCATGCATTGATCATGAGGTTGATCGAACAGTGGAGGCCGGAGACGAACACATTTCATCTCTCATCCAGCGAGGCGACCATCACATTAGAGGACATAGCATACATCTACGACCTACCTATTGATGGTCCACCCATAACGGGCCAGACATACACCCACTACGAGATCGATGATCTATGTCGGGAGCTTCTTGGTGTGGTGCCCCAAATGAAAAAAGACTACAATGGGGTCTCCCTTAAGTTCACATGGCCGGAACGCATCTTCTGTCCCACTCCGGAGGAGTTGAGGGAGAAGGAGAAGCCAAAACCAAAGGGAAAGAAGAAAAAAGGAAAAGGAGATGCGAAGAAGAAGACAACAGAGACCGATGATATATTTAAAACTAGGGCCTATTTGTTTTTTTTTTTTGTGGCGGGACAGATTCTTTGCAATTCTTCAGGGGCACGAGGCACCTTTTATATTTTAGAGTTGTTTAGGGAGTTTAGGCCCTATTCATGGGCCTCTGCTTGTTTAGCAAACTTGTATAGAATGCTAAACAAGGGTGTATATTGGAAAGGGGTCCAGAGGCGTGAGATGCCCGACCCTACCGATGAGGGGAATGCTGTGAAGAAGAAGTTTTAATCTCTTTCTGGCCTCCTTCAGCTTCTTCAGGTGAGCTTGATATATTTTCCCTTTATACTTTCATTATTTATATCTTAATATTCTAATGAATCCCTTTCTTTTAACAGATCTGGGCTTACACCAGAGTGAAGATTGGTAGAGGTCTAAGTCCAAGCAACCGCTTAGACCATGACATACAGTTTCCCCTCATGGTTACATGGGCGAGCCGACTTTTAGGAATGACCCATCTTACGACCGTGAGAGAAGTACGAAAGCAACTCAATTACATCACAACCAAAGAGGTAGAAAGATTTTATTTCAATTTTCCATTAATTTGAATAACTTACTTTAATGGTTCTAACTTACTCAATGCTTCATGCACAGTTTGAGTGGCAGTTGTATAAGAAATACAGAAAGGATTTTATGAAGCATGTCAGAAGGCTGACAGAGCACTCTTCACAACAGACTCTCCCATTATCTCATACTGGGTGTTGGAGCGTCACCCTACCCATAGGGTCATGAGGCAATTTGGCCTGAGACAGACGGTGCCTCCACGCTTCGTCAGGCCCATATTCCAGAAAGAAAATAAGGGGAGATCTGGGATAAGATTGGAGTCTAGTGAATGAGGAGGAGGTGAAGTCATGGGAAGCTCGGGTAAACAATGTGCTCAAGAGAAAAGGAAAAAAAATCAAAAGGGGGGAGGATGAAGAAGAATACATGAGATGATATGAGGCGAATACCATCATGCATATTGGCCGTGTCAGGCAATGGGACGAGCCACAAAGGGATCCTCCCCCAGAGCCCGAAGCCCAAGCTCCTACAGTCTCACAGACCCGAGTATGACGTTCACGCCTTTTGCATCCCTTGCTTTGCTTCACATTGATTTAGTTAATATATTGTCTAACAGGATCCTTTCAATATGTCCATTGCAGGTCTCTCTCTTCCTCGACCACATGGTACGATCATGCGATCGTTCGATCGCTGCAAATGTGGACATACCCACCTTCATAACTTCGATTAAGAGAAAGGTCAACAGATTTAGGTCCACATTTGGAACTACGTACCAGGACTATGTCGAGACATGTAGTTCATCCGATCAGGAAGTTTATGATACTCTCGTAAGGATATAATTAAATTCGAACATTTCATTTTGTGAATTGATGAATGTTTTTTGTGATTTTCTCACCATAACTTGCTTCATTTTGCATACCGTCAAATCGCAAAAGCGTGCAAGGATTAAGAGGAAGTCCTCTAAAAGCCCCGCTAAGAAGCCTCGACCTAGTATTGAGGCTCCCTTGATGGTAGAGGACTCCCTCATCAAGACATCAGCCTCCCACACTTTGCATGAGGAGCAAAAAAATGAAGCTGATACAAGCAATTTTGACGCATCTTTTGGTGATGTGGATGACATCCCTATCGAGGATCTTATCTCTGTCTCGCCCGGTCCTCAAGGATACAGCACTCCACCGAAGGGCACTAGCCAGGCAATCATTGTATCCCCCACACAGGCTAAAATCGATTCTTTGATTTGGAGGTGCAAGCATATACCGAGGCTAAGGAAGATCCCGGATAGGTTTCTAGATTATCAACATCCATTGCCCCAAACGGTTTATGTTCTAACGGATGTGGAGAATGAACTGTTGATGGATTTCTATAAATATTACATGCATAGGTAACTGCAATTGTTGAAAAGCCTTCCATAGTAATGCAGTCTTTGTTTGGTTTTTTACTAATTCAACGTCAAAATACTCATTGCATTAACAGGAAAGAGGAGCTGGATATGATTATCTCGTGCGTCGATTCTAAGTCCCTAAGAGATTTATTAGACGAGGGCACTTGGATGGACCCGGGTATCATATATTTTTGGTTTGAAGTGCTACGGGAAAGGTGCAAGGATGCATACTTGGCTGACCCTAGTATATGCGTAAGTTCAAAAAAAAATAAAAGCCACTTTGACTTTCTACTCACTTGGTTAAATGTCTTCTCTTGTTTGATGTCTGAGATGCTTGTCTTGCAGAGTTACTGGGAAAATGGTCTAAAGAATGGGGATGACATGGCCTTTGGGCCAAAGGGAGAACGTGTAATGGATGCGATGGAGTGTAAAACTCTAGTCTACGTGATTCACGCTCACAACCATTGGTCCTTACTCATTGGAAAAGTCGATGAGAACCGTTGAGAGTACTATAACAGTTCTAAGGGAGAGATCTGGGGCCAAAAGACCTGTGAAAAATTCGTAAGTACATATTTGCTCCTCTTTTGGCAGCATAATGTTTGGATAGTACATAAATTTCAAAATTGAGGTATCATTCAATTTCACTTTGTTTGGACAAATATTGTGGCTTCAACAACGATTTTTGGATCACGGGTGGTTGGTGCCTATGATGTGGACGATGATGACAAAGACGAACATCCCATTTCAAGAAAATGGAAATGATTGCGGGTTGTTTGCCTGTGCATTATCGGAACATTGCATATATCGTCATCCCATCGAGTTCACCCAATCAGACATCCCGTACTACCGGCGGAGAATTGTCATCGACATATTTGAGCAAAACTGGGTTCGAAATGCTCCAAGGCCTAACCTCCCTCCACTCCCAATCTTGCCCCTTGACTTGCAGTGAACAGTTCCTCTGTGCTACATGTGTTGTAATTTTACTTGTAATTGAAATGGTTATGATGTGAATGTTGTGAATTCCTAACTTTGGATGTCGATTTCTAACTTGTATATGGGATGTTGATTGAAAGTGGATTGAATCCATGTTTGTATATTGGATGTTTGAGCTCTTTTGTTACACTGTGTTGTTGTATGTATTTTGATGTAAATGTCATAATCTCTGCATATTATTTTTTTTCCTTCTTCATACAGCATCATCACCGACCTTGTACGACTAAAACATACTCGAAAATTTACAAGTTCCATCACAAAAATTAGGAAACCTGCATTGGTGATGACCTTATTTACAGCGCTAAGGTCATCACCGACCCTGTAACACTAAATCCTACTGGAAAAGTTACAACTCTTGGTCAGAAAAAGGGATACCTGCGTCGGTGATGACCTTATTTACAAAGGGTAAGGTCATCGCCGACCCTGTAGGACTAAATCATAGTTGAAAAGTTACAACTCCATGATGAAAAATTAGGAAACCTGCGTCGGTGATCACCTTATTTACAGCGCTAAGGTCATCGCCGACCCTGTAACACTAGATCCTACTGGAAAAGTTACAACTCTTAGTTTAAAAATATTGAAACTTACGTCGGTGATAACCTTATTTTACATAGGTAAGGTCATCGCTGACCCATACTTAGATTTTTTTGCCAAACTGTCTTGAAAAAGTTACAACTCTTGGTTTTAAAATATTGAAATTTGCTTCGGTGGTGGCCTTATTTTACATAGAAAGTCACCGCCGACCCATACTTAGATTTTTTTGTCAAACCGTCTTGGAAAAGTTACAACTCTTGGTTTAAAAATATTGAAACCTGCGTCGGTGATGACCTTATTTTATATAGGTAAGGCCATCGCCGACCCATACTTAGATTTTTTTGCCAAACCGTGTTGGAAAAGTTACAACTCTTGGTTTAAAATATTTAAACCTGCGTCGGTGATGACCTAATTTTACTTAGGTAAGGTCATCGCCGACCCTATAATCAATTTTTTTCACATTACTCTCCTGAAAAGTTACAATTTTTTGTTAGAAAAATAGCTAACCTGCGTCGGTGGTGACCTTATTTAACACTACTAAGGTCATCACTGACCCTGTAATGAAACATTCCACGTACATTAGATAAAAATCCATGCAGAGTCTTTACGTTGCCATAACTGCATTATATCATCTTCGAGAAAAATATGGGTTCCACACCTCTTTTCAAAAGAAATGATAAATTATACAAAAGCATCCAAAAGTGTAAAATATTGTTTCAAAAGAAATGATAATTTATATACAAACTTCCGAAAATGCAACAAAAAACAATACTTCCATGTTAATAGGACAACCCATAAACATACATACCAAAAAAAACTTTCCAAGAAACATACCCCAAAACAAAAAAAATTGCATGAGCGTCCCCAAAACAGAAAATTCATAAACGTCATTGTTGAATTGGCGAATTTTTACAGCTGCCATGGTTGTGACCCCTCTCTTTACAATACGAATAAGTTACGACTCTTCGCTTACGATGTCGATCTTCAACTCGGATCCTGTTCTTCTTTGGTTGACCCGGTTGCTTGGTAGCCAATGGTGGGAGGACTCTCCCGATGGTTAAACGTTGTTCTCATTGCTTTCTATCACGGGTCGTATGAATTACATCACTGTACGTTCTCTGGTACGTGCTTGTGAGGTATCAGTGCTCGCAATACTCATATGGATTCATATTCCGCGCTTTCATGGCGGCAACAGCATGGCAACATGGGATCCCAATCACGTCACATTTGCAGCACAAGTATGTCCTGCGATCTAGATTAACTACATCAACATACTCTGAAGATTACACTTGATATTCATTCAATACTGCTATCCTTACCATCAGCCTTCACGATTCTTCCATCTCTGTAGCTAGGTACTTCTCTGCGTATGGTGTTAATATTGAAGTGATGCTTTGTACTTTAGTGACCGTCTCTGAAAGAATTCCATAAGTTTTGCACGTATCTCTTGCACCTATTTTATAATCTGGAGCACTCGGGTGTCTTTTAGTAGACTATTTGTGCACTCAGCAGCATTGCTAGTAAGCATGTCATACCTGTGTCCATAAGCAAATGTCGTTGACCAGAACAGACTGCCGATCGCATAGATGTAATTATATGCACGCTCATCTACACTTTTTATGTGGTCCATGCAAGCATCGTACTCACAAGGTCGGTATGACCTCGCCGTGCTCCAAAATTTTCTTATAATGCTATGGTCGTTGAAAGCCGCCTTTATGTTTTCGGCTATATGATGGCAACAAAAACAATGTTTTGCGCTTGGCATTATGGCTTGTACTGCAGGAATCAGACCTTTCTAACGGTCGGATATGATTGTCAGATTTTTTGGCTCACTCAACGACAAGGATGAGTGTATATGAAACCACTCCCAACTATCACGTCGCTCCGCTTCAGCAAAGGCAAATGCAATGGGGAACAATTGAAGATTTGCATCATGTGTTACAACCACCATTAGCACTCCAGGATATTTGCCACGAAGGTGTGATCCATCCACCGCTATCAATGGCCTTAGAGAGGTTTGGAATGACCTTAAGCATGGACCGAATGACCAAAAGAAGCGTCTGAATCGTTCATCCTCCCTGATGTCCAATGCAGTGTACAAACCGGGGTTGGTTCTATGAAACTCGTTGCAATAGAGCGGCAATATCATAAAAGACTCCTCGTACGATCCACGCACTTTGCACAGTGCAAGCTCCTTTGCCATATCTGCTCTCCTGTATATAATGCGGGTCCCAAACTCAATCTGACATTCATTGATGATCTCCTTTGGCCTAAGATCGTTATTGCATTGCACCTTCTCTTCAATGAACTCTGCTACTAGCTTCACGGTTGCTTGCCGATGTGCATTTCCCATGAGTGGTTTAGAGCAACAATGTTTGGCATTATACTTTTGAACTTTGAAGTATGGACCAGAATCTACCATGGACGCATGTCTACGCCAGGGACAATCTATTCCTTTACAACTCATTGTCACCATCTTCATGTTAGTCCTCTCTTGTTTCAAGGTGAAGTTGTTGTATATTGCGTACTTTGCTATAGCTCTTCTAAAAGCCTCACGATCAGGAAACTCCATACCTACCCACATCTCCTTACTTGAACTGGTCCCTTCTTCGGGCACGACATTATCAGGGACCATCGGGTCAACGAGGGGAGCTTTTGAAATGTTGTCTTCTTCATTTCTGCTTTTAGTATCTCTTTCGACAACTAATTTAATTAGCTCGGCAGCCGCTGAACTTCCATTCCCAACCACATTAGTTGCGGGAGCACCTATGAAGCTGTGCACACTTTCGCTTCCATACACATGAAGCATTTCTACAATGATTTGTTCGAACATGGACTCATCATCATCTACAAAATAAGACAATGTTGTTGGGAATTTTATATCGCCAACCGCCTGTATATCGATCGTGGGAAACTCTTTCAAAGGTGGAGGTGACGGTGGTAGCTTGCCCTTTAATTTATTATCAGGCTTTTCAATGCTAGGAGGGTCTCAAATGATTTCGTTTCTTTCATCATGTAAAGACCTGCAATATAGAGTTAGGAAAATAAAAAATTACTTTCGATCCAGGCTGAAAATGTTGAAATATAGTTTTAACTTCAAAACATACCTATTGCCACAGGTATGTTGGAAACTGTCTTCATCGCATAGCCTTCTTGAAATGAATATTAATACCCCTTTTGCTTCTCTTCTTGATGATTTTAACAAACCATTTATATCATTGTCATCGTCGATATCTATCAACGAAAAAAAATTGTCATTGTGTAGAAGATACTTCAGAGTTAACTCATCGGAAGTTGTTGACCAACTCGATGCTTCTAAAACAATTTTGGACAACTCCTTAAACATAACATTGCTTGACAGTTATCTCATCTTCTGCCTTCCACCCTTGTAATGAGGACGATTGAGCTCATATTCAAACTCACCGTCATAGTGAAAGATTACGAGGTGCTCAACGTCTGCTAGGCTATTAGAACATCATAAAAAACATAAATTACTTAGACAATCCTTCTCACGCAATAATGCATGGGGTGTAGATTAAATTTGTGAACATTTTCCTCCTTATTAGAAACTAATTATGTATAAAGTGCTTTGAACAGTGCAAAACAGTAAATAGAGCTCCTGTGCAACGTATACCATATTCAATGAAACAAATAATAAACACCATACAATGAAAGAGAATGTGTATCCATGCATTGAATGATAGTATATGTATAATATGTTGTCAATAGAAGAGGGGATTGATTTCTAGGGTTCCATCATGTGAAGAGAAGAATTTTCATTACCTCCTTTGTGTAGACCCTATCTATAGCAAGAGGAGATAGATTGAAAATTAATTGTGACATCAACGATGGAAAAATACAGTAGTCATCATGTTTCACACCTATACAATACTGAAGGAAGGCGGCATCAGCGTTTTTGGTGAAGTTGGACAAATGAAGCTCGAAATCGGATTATATAGAAGTTAGCGGACAGGGTCATCGCCGACCTTATTCAGTGTAAATAAGGGCGGCGCTGACCATGTGACAAAATGGTAAAAAGAAATGAAAATCGGGCCCAATTGCTCTATTTGGTGCCCCACTTGCTAAAGTGTTTGATTAAGTAACACATCCGGATTAAGTGTTTTTTCCGGTTAAATCCTCTAAATTCTTTTTATACACATCACTATAATTTAAAGATTACATTAGTTCTTTCCACACACTCTAAAATTTCCCAAACTATTCATCCCTCCCTTTTCCTCTTTCTTCCCACACACATCCTCATCCCTATCTCTTCATTACCATTTTTTTCATCCTAGGTTACCTTTTTTTCCATGAAAACTTGTTATGGGGATAGATTATCATTCAATGTAAAGTTTTACAAATAATATTAGTGTTTTTTCATGTATTTAGGTTGCATTTTATCCATCATTGCAAGGGTTTTTAACCCAGAAATCGTGATTGTTCGGTCTCTGAGTGGCCGGATAGATTGCAAGTGTTCGGACCTGAGTATCCAAACAGTAGACTTTTGTATAATGTTCGGAACATATGTATAATATTTGAAACTATATGTCCGAATAGATGCATTATATTCGGATGTATAGTTCCAAATATATGCAATATATTCGGATCTGAAAGACCATACATATCGGGAACCTGCAACTCGTCCCAGGCGAGAAAATTTTAACAAAAAAGACAATAAAAAAAAAAGAAACAGACATGGAGGAAGATGAGTTGCCCAAGAGAAGAAAATGGAGGAAGATGGAGGAAGTGGAGAGTGAGTTGGGTGGGAGAATCTTTTAGGAAGAAGATGAGCTTGTGGGTGTGAAAAGAGAATATGTTTTGAGTTTTTGTACGATAATGGATATTTTGGCCATTTCATAAAGGGATAAGAATGTAATAAAAAAAAAAGACAAATTCCTTGTGTTTGAAAAGTAAAAATTTGTGTACAAACAGCAGCACCCAATTTTTATGCCCCCAACCCCCATCATTCTTTGACTTTATGTTTCTACAAGTTGAGAAAAATGAAGAATCAAAGCTAAACATCCAAAAATGTTAACCTTCTCTTTATTCTCTTTAATGGAATTGAATCATGGGAAGATGAAAAATTCTCATTCATCACAATAGTAATTCAAATTCTAGAAAAGTCTAACGTGTTATCTACATTGCTACCTTACATCAATTTTTTTTTTTTTTTGCCATCGGAGGGTTCTCAACCCAAAAGGCTGGACTAATCCCTCTGGGCACAGAGGGAAGCCAAGTAAACTCCCATGTAGTCCCAGTGTGGTAGTGTAGTTTCAAACCCACAACCTCCGAATACAAATCATTGTCCAAGGCCAACTGAGCTACCCCTTGGGGTTATTACTACCTTATATCATTCCCTCCTAACTTCATATACTTCACCCTTCACCTTCTTAATAATGCTAAAATAGATCTTTTGACCAAAAATTCCTATGCATTATATGCAAACCAAAAAACCCTTAGTTTAGTGACCTTACAAATTAAAAGATAGTTGGATATTTAAATTTACTTCAATTGAAAATTCAACCCAGGAAATGTTCTAATGGGTAATTAAGTGGATCTAGTCTGAATCCAATGGGAAAGGAGTAGTTGGTTGTTAAGAAAGGTACTCAATGGGGCCACCCATAGAAAATGCCACTCAAAGTAAATGCCCACCTAAAATATGGAGCACCCTACAAATTTTTAACTCAACAGGAGTTGGTTCCACTGAATGATTGACCTTTTGATATAAAAACACCCCATGCAATAGGAAGATATTTATTTTGAATAACTCGAGTTTTTAATAGGTGGACCGCATATGGGCGAGTTCCTCTCCTTCAACTCGGTCCTTCTCTAAACCAAAGCCTAAGAGGAATCGGATTGAACATGTTTGTTTACACGTGGAAGAATAAAGGGGAGATAGATGTCAAATCATGAGAAAAGGTAAAGGTAAAGTATATTAAATTAAAAAAAAAGAAGCAAAGGTGTGTTAAAATCCTTATTTGGATAGTACGAGTTGAGAGGAGTATAAATTAAAAATATTTTTTTATCAAAAAAACTTAAACCAAAATTTATCACACTTTTTGTCGTAAAAAAAAGTGGCTTGCATATGAGTAAAGAGTAAGTGGCAGCACGTCATGAATTTACTTATTCACTCCACTTTTTTCATCTAAACATAAAGTAAAAAACATCGCATCACATAATTATTTTAATCTAGAGGATTTTACTGGTAAAATCCCAAAATACAATCACATATCCCGAAGGGTCCTGGCAAAATGTGCTACATTGATGGGGTCCGTCAGTACTCAATTCTTTTTTTTTTTTAAGCTGGGGTGAGTGACGCTAGCGTCACTGTGTTTCTGACGACGGTGACGCTAGCGTTGTCGTTCGCTAGCCCTATATCTACAAACGTGTCTCATTTTTACCATTTCACAATCTGTAACTTCTCCTTCTTCTCTAGATTCTTCTCTAGAGTTACGACGCCGCTTCACCCACCTTCTTCTTTCTCTATAATCCATCAACCTTTCTCCAATATCGTACGTCTACACAAAGGTATGTCACACTAGCTACGTTTTTTTCACATGATTTTCGGAGCATTATTTATGTTTGGAGTTCTTAATGTATCGTGTATGGTATGAAATGTGTATTGTGTAATTTCTTAGAATTATGTATGTTTGGAGTGTGAGTTCTTCATTTTTTATTTTTTTTGTAAGATATTATGTTCATTTTATTCTCTTGGTTACTGAAGAATCACATAGTTTGCACTCACGCACGCTATATGTCTGGTCAAATGTTACAATAGAGGTCCTCCCTTATTATTGTGTTCTGTTTGTCTGTTTCATAAAACAAAGTAGATTTGTGGGTATGTCAATTGAGTCCTAGAATCTTTCGTTTAATACTTCCTAGTTAGGGTACTGATAAATGAAGACAGTGGCTATATGTTTTTGAACTTGGTTTCATCATATTGTAATCCTTTACCCAATTCATCATATTTAAATCCCTTCTCAACTAGTTCAGTGACTAAACTAGAAAGCGTGGGGTAGTAATGAAGGCAAGGAATTAATGAGACATTCCAACCAAAAAAATAAAAAATAAAAAATTGAGACATGATTTTTTCTTGTACACCCCTTGTCTCTTGAAAATCTGAAACTTCCTCATATAGGTTTTTTCCTCCCCTAATGCCCCACTACCTAGTAGAAGTTCAGGCTCGGGTCCACATTTGCAATGGACATGATTGGATTCTGGCCTATTTCAATCCCTACTGGTGAAGGCTAGGGCGCAATAACTTTCTTTCGCTCATTCTTCGCTAGCAATGTTCTGCCCTTCTAAGAAATAAATGTCGTTGTCTTCGCATAGATTGACAATATGCATTTCATGACTTTGAACGGGAGGTACTTCGCACTTCACATTATGATTTCTCCCCAAACAATCAATTTGTTTTCCTCGTAAAGAACGGTTGTTCATCCCAATTGACCTTCAAGATAAACACATGGAAAGAACTACATTAGACATTAACTAGAAATAGTATTCCACATTATTTAAAATACCTTAAAATTAATTTATGTACCTTGTTTGTTCTCCGATGCGTTTGGCGAAACCAAACGGTCTTCTATTGATGTACAAATATATCTCATTTGTCTTGTGTTTTGCAAGTGTTAACATGCACTTGATGTCGTTATTATCCTCTATGGCAGCCAATGAAAACAAGTGACCGTTGTGATGGAGATGATGTATAATTAGTAGGTTCTCGCAAGTGTCCTCCCAATGTGAACTTTCAAGAGCTATGTTCACTAATTCGGGAAATGTTATGTTCCTTTGAATGGACCTCATTTTCTGTCTTCCGCCTTCGTATACTGGGTGAATCATGTCAAACTTAAATTCCCCGTCGTAGTGGAAAATCCAATCAACTCACCACCCAACATCCTAACTAAAAAAAAAACCAAATATTTAGGCATTATTACTGTACGAGCATACAAAATGCCAACAACGCATCATTAACCAAAGAAGTATGAGATTGCAAGGGGCTAAAAAGGGACACTCAGTGATCCTTAATAGGTGGGTGTTATATGGTATGGTTATTGGATTTTTATTTTTATTTTTATGAATTTTATCAAACAACGAAAGAAAATAACCTAAATCACTAGTGGCTCGGGATGTGGGCACCATTTTAACAAAAAATTTATACAAATAAACAATACAAATAGCTGTGAGATTGTCTAACTTCTTCTATACCAACGTAAAAGGAAAACCATAAAAAATGAGATATTATATTCAATTTTTTCATGTAAAAATTCAAAATTAGGTATAAATGCACAAACTTCTTAAATGAATATCAACAACCACTGTAAGTGCCTAAATATTACAGATTTGATTAGGCGAGTATGAAACTCGTAATACTGTTGTTCAGCTTCTCTTGGGGAGAGATCGAATGCCTGAGACCTGAAAGGAAAGGAAACAGAAGTTAGAGGCCCTAGCTGCAGTCAACCGAAGGCTCTCCGATGCCTAAGTTAGTACAATTACTGAACAAATGATGATAGAGTGGAGGAGAAAGGCAAAGTTTGGACTATGTGTATACTTGTATTGCATCGTGTACCTCTTTGGGATCTTACCCTAGGAATACAATTATGACTCAGTACTCATCTCAGTTGATAGAGCCGAGCTGAAGATGATACCGAGATCGGGTATGAGAGCATCCTAGCACTGTTGTCGAGGTGCCTTAAATTGAAACCAAGACGAGCCTAGCTGGTATTTTTACCGAGGCTAGCTCAAGCTCGGTACAAAGCTGGCACCGTTGCTGAACTGGATGTATCTTGGCACTATTGCCGAGTTGGATGCATAATGGCACTGTTGCCGAGCTGCAAACCGAGATCGAGATAAGCCAAGCCGGCACCGTTACCGAGACTAGTATAATCTCGCTATTAGGAAAACGTCCCATTCAACCACTAAAATGAAATCAAAATGAGCAATAAAGTGAGTATAAAAGCCCATAGAAAGTACCTGACTTCAGTTGGAGACAAAGTGCAACTTTTGAGAAGGATAGTGTAAAAAGAGGACATATTCGAAGTTATATAAGGTGCGAAAAGAGACGATAGCATCACTCAATATTTCTTTGAGTGATGCTATCGTCAGTAGGAAAAAAAATTAAAAAAAAAAAAAAGAAATGTGGCGGGAAGATCCCATCAGTGTAGGAAATTTTGCCAAGTCCCTTCGGGATATATGGCTGTATTTAGGGATTTTACCGGTAAAATCATATTTAATCTATCTTTAGTACACACTCTGCTAAATAAATAGGCGTGAAGGTGAGTGTTAGTAACTGTGGCACGCCCATGTGGCACATGGGTTGCCCATTACAAAAGGTGGGATGTCCTCTTGCTTTGCTAAAAAAAAAAAATTATTGGACACAAAGTACATCTATATAATGAGAGGATCGCATGACAGAAAAAGAAAATTATTCTGATTGTTCATGCATCCCTCGTTTCTCTCATTTTCTATGACATAATTTCTATTTGAAAATAAAAGAATAAAGTATTTCTTCAGCGGGAAATATTTTAAGTTTCCAAGGAAGGAGAGGTGTAAAATCCTTTTACTGTACAAAGCTACCCTTTTGCCAATTATTTCTTTAGCAGGAAGTTCCCAAGGAGAGTTATGTATATAGGTTTAGAAATCAAAATAGTGTAAAATCCTCTCATTGTACAGACATACCCTTATGCTATATTTTTTCACAAACAATTCAAAATCTCGGCCACCTAAAAAAACAGACTGAGAATTTTAAATTTCTCCATATAGGAATTCCATGAATTTTAGTGGAAAAAAAAAAAGGCCCTTGGGGTTGGGGCCCATTTGTTTGCATGAAATTGAATAAAAAAAATTCATGGTAGAATGGTTTGCAATAAAAAGACTATTGAAAGGGCTGAGAGACGAAGAACATAAAGTGGAGACTGGAACTATACATGTCTATAATTTGAATTACTATCACCACATTTATTTGCGGTCACCTAAAATGTACTACATGACTTTACCATATACTGTGGGTTGTCAATTGGCCCTCCTATGATAGTGCCCAGCCCGGTCCTCAAACCTGCAAAATCTGAGCTTTTCTTATTTCCTTGAAAAGCCAGAGGGACACGCTTAGGGCACGTTTGTGTACATCTAATTTCCGTGGAAATTGGAAATTGCCACATCAGCAAAATCCATGGGTTTCAAATTCTTTGGAAAAGTTTTTCCGTGGAAGTCAAAATTTTATGTTTGGTGCAAAAAGGTTTTCCTCGATGAATTAGTGCTAATGTTGTTTGGTGCAGCTATGGATTTCTTTAGTGAAAACCATTTTTTAGTGAAAACTATTGGATGGGTGGGTTGATATGTGTGTGGGGTGGGTGGGGTTGGGAGGGGAAAAGGAAGAAAGAGGGTGGTTGGGTGGAGTGAGGGTGAGAGAGAGGAAATTGGGGGGTCGGTTTTCCGTGGAAATGGACTTCCCATACCCCCCCATAGGAAGTCTATTTCCATGGCTAGGAAGGAAAATGCTGACGTGGCGAAAAAGCATTTCCGCGGAAAACTGCCGCACCAAACACATGAAAAAGAAGTTTTCCGTAGAAAACTACAACCTTTTCCGCGGAAATGGGCTACACAAACATGCCCTTAGACAAATTTGTGCAGGCCTACTTGAGGGATGGGCTTGGACAATGCCAAAAAGGCAGTCTTATTTCTTATCTATATATATATTTATATATATATGCATTTATTTGAGCATGTGTGGGACTATTTGAGCATGATTCTAAAAATGTTCTTCTGATAAAGTTTTTCATATGATTCTTATGTGATTTCATGTGTTTTGTGTAATTTTTATATAAAAAAAAGCCATGCATGATTCTTATCTCTCTCTCTCTCTCATAGATTTATCTACATAAATTGTTGTATATGTGGATTTATTTTAATATATATGTGGGTTTATTCATTATTAATCTTATGTGAATTCTTAATATTATAGAATCACTTCTCTTTCATCGTTGAGTCTAATGTTTAGCCTCATATTCAGCTTCAACTCCACTGAACCACCTCTTGGATGGTATAGCCTACAAAACAAACTGGCACAAAGCTCACAATGGCATGTTGTAGAAGAAATTATGACCCCTTTTATATATATAGGCTCACCTAAGCTCAAGCTTAGAAGAAAATTTCGTAAGCTCATGCATGTGGGGCCCACCTTTGGTCCATCCAAATGAATCAAACACGACCCACCCTAAATTGTACATATCTACCAACTTTCGGTCAAATCCGAATTTATTAGACCGTTGGATCGACTATGTATCGATCCAAATGAACTATTGATCATTCAACTTTTGAGCTCATTTGGAGATGATAGAAATCACGGTTGGGGCTGATTTTTCTGTAGAGAAGAGGATCCCAGTGAGTCCTTGAAATCCCCTCATCCTCATCCTCATGCGGATCCCCAAGTGGGCTCTACCACACACTTGAGCTTATCTTATCCTAAGCTTGAGCTTAGGAGAGCTGACCCTCTTTATATATAGAAGCTCTCCTAAGTTCAAGCTTAGAAAAAAAATTCGTAAGCTCATACATGTGGGGCCCATCTTTGGTCCATCCAAATGAACCAAACACATGACCCCTCTAAATTGCACTTGTCCACCAACTTTCGGTCAAATTTGAATTTATTAGACCGTTGGATCAACTATGTATCGATCCGAATAGACTATTGACCATTAAACTTTTGAGCCCATATAAAGATGATATAAATCACGGTTGGGGCTGATTTTTTGTAGAGAATAGGATCCCAGTGAGTCCTTGAAATCCCCCCCCCCCCCCTGCGAGTCTCCAAGTGGGCCTCACTATACACTTGAGCTTACCTTATCCTAAGCTTGAGCTGAGAAGAGCTGGCCCCTTATATATATATAATTCATTTATTTACTTAATCCATATGAATTCAATATAATACGTTTTATCAAGGGCCTAAAATTGATGGATTAAAAGATAAGGTTGAACCAAGCAATCAAATAGTCTTCTCTTGGATGGTAGATAATTGCCTAGCCATCACCCTATTAAAATCAAACTAGCACGAAAGCCTGCACCATGCATGGGGTGAAAACTTTATGCATATTAAATAATAAATTATTGTTAAAATTAAGTATTAATTAACAAAACATGATTTAATTCAATGATATAACACTTACATAGTCATCAAAATATAAATATATATTATAAAATAGTTGATAAAATATATATATATATATATATATAGAGAGAGAGAGAGAGAGAAAGAGAGAGATGGGAGATGCTCCTATGAGAGATATTTCTCACCTTATATGAGAGAAAAGGTGGGGGCTATCTCTCTCTCTCACACACACACACACATATATATATATATATATATATATATATATATATATATAAAACTTAAATATGGCCAAATGCGTTGACTAAGGTGCTTACGGGCTGGGTCAACCCAGGCACAATCTGGCTGAGCCTGTTTTGCCTAGGGCTTGAAAATATAATATTGGGCCCCTTAATATTTAGGCCGGGTTTCAATTAAGTGATAGAGAGCCCAGAGCCCAAAGCCATGCCTACCTGGCCCTAATAAGAAGTTAGTGACAACTTGTCCAAACAATTGCTAGAAAGCCCATGTGCAGCTCGATTGACTAAATGAGCAGACCTGAGACTAACAAAAAAAGCAGAGTGTCAGGCTTGGGCTGGATAAGGGCCTATGTTTCTCACATCAAGCCGGGCCTAGAATGCCCCAGCCCGATAAACTCAAGACTGACTTTGGGTAAAGAAATTCAAGACTTCCGGGCAGCACTGTGAAGGGGTAAGCCTTTACCCTACCCTCACATTTGCAGACTGGGCTTAAACCCACAGAAAGCCCTCAACATTTTGGAGGGGCATACAATTCTAGGCCCTTACCCTACCAAGAGCAAGGGCCAGACCAGGGCCTACAAAAAATAAATTATTATCTTCTTGTTTTCATAATATATATATATATATATATATTAACACAAGAACCCGTACTCTATCCATACAATTAAAACCAAATACAATTGCACAACAGTAAATTTTTTGAAAGAAAATAAAAGAAGAATACCTATGACTGTACCTATTTTCACAATTAAGAGAGGTAGAATAGAAAGAAAATAGGAGAAACAAAGTAAAAAAAATAGAAAAATATGTAGAAATGGGAATACGAGATGTGAGTAGAAAGAAACTTTTGCAAAAACTAAAAAGGAAAAATGGGGAAGTTACGAGAGAGACATGGGTAGTTACATGGATAGTGAAGAATGGGTAGTTATATGAGATTATTAGTGTTGCATTGGATAAGAAGTGGGCAGTTACAAGAAATAAGAGCGAAGGGAATAACTTACAGTCAAAATCAGAAGAGAATGTCAAAATTATATTGAAAACCTCTCAGCTTAATATAGTATAATAGTTCTTTCATCTATAAATAAGATAAAAATAGGAGTAACGCCAAGAAACATCTACTATAGCTAATCTGTATATGAATAACAGTGTTTGGCAAATTCATGATTTGAATGATCAAACCATCAATCCAATCAGGAAATCGACAATCTAGATGATCAAACCATCAGCAAACAAATCAAGAGCACAAGAAATAAAATGGCATGCAAACAAAGAAAGTCATCTACAAGCATGCCCCAAAAGAACCAACTTTCCATCTAAAACCATTAAGAAATTGTTAACATCCAAATTGTGATAAGCTTGAGTGTATTCTCTGATTTCCATATAGAAAAGTGCATCACTAGAGACATCTCATTCATTGGAAGAACTTTCAATCAAGTTGATGCTTAAGCAAAGCATTTATTTATATATTCTCAAGAAAAATCAAGTCAGATGGTTGAGCTCTTAGATTCATGAATTCTACTTTTCCTATAGTGGAACTAATTCTTTAAGTGTTCATAAACATTTTTCATTGAAAAACAACGTAAGAAAAATAAATAAAATAAAAACCATTGAGAAATTGTACACCAAGAAACATAGCATCAGTTCCACCTGATTGTATTGGATATTAAACACTAAGAATCTTTACTAAAATTTAAAGCCAAAATTTTTACAAGAATCTAGCTAATATTCAAATAATTATGAAAAAATTGAACACTTCTATTATATTAAGCTATGAACTCTTTTTAAACACTACTGAACACTCAAGCAGCTATGTACCAACATGGACTAAGTCCACAATCTAACTTCAGCTATACATTAAGCTTCAAGAGCTCATACAGGTTTTAGAATCAATGTATGTTTTACTTGGGCTTGAAGACTGGAAATCTCAGCAATGGCTACTTCACAGTTTGTGAGTTTTCAGCAATAGATAACATATATCTTAGATATAGAAAGTACATAAAACGCACGCGCGCGCACACCCAAAAAAAAAATGTAGTTAGGAGTCACTTGGAAAGGCCTGCAACTACGATCAACTTAGTGTTTTTTTAAAATAACATTACCTAGTTATTTTTTTAAAATTGTTGAAACTTGGAAAGGCCTGCAACTACGATCAACTGGTCACTGATAGAATATACGGATTTATTCATGTGAGCACTATATGAGAACTTTCCGTGGGGCCCAACTGTGGGTCCCATTTGGGGATGGGACCAAAGGGGATGGAAAGATCTATGTGAGACTACCCCAAGTATCAAGTTTGACCCCAACCCCATGCCCCTAAACCCCTACATCCGTAATCCACAAGTTTAGTAGCTTCATATTCAAAAAAAAGATCCAGCCCTCGATCCAACTGTTCAGTCCATTCGGATGTGTGCTAATCCTTGGGATTAGTGACTACCAGGTGGGTCCTTATTTGTGCATGGTTTGGATGGGTTGCTAATTGGGATTAGTGACTACCGGGGGTCCCTATTTGTGCATGGTTTGGATGGGTTGCTAAGTGGGCCCCACCAATAGTTCTCACGGAAGCATGGTGAGAATTAGTTCCAACTACCGTTGGATTGAGGGTTGAATCTTTTTTTGAATACAAAGCCATTAAACTTGTGGGCCACGGATGAAGGGGTTAGGGGCATGGGGTTGGGGTCAGACTTGATACTTGGGGTGGTCTCACATAGATCTTTTCATCCCCCTTGGTAGGTGAGAACTAAATCCATATTATATATATAGAGAGAGAGAGAGAGATGGCAGGCCGGGCTACGCTGAGTTGAATCAAGCCCTAGCTCAGCCCTCAAAGTTGCAGCTTTCCAAAATTATGTCATCCCCTACTCTCAGGCGTTGAGGCAAAAAGAAAAAGCCCTCACTGAGCTTTTGCAGGCCGGGCCCCCTTATCCAAGGGCTGAATTGACAGCCCTGTAAGAAACCATATACCAACCCAAAAGCTTAAGCTAATAGGTGGAAGGCCCATACAGGTATATTAAGATATGTCAAGCCTATTACTTAGGCGATGTGGGATGTGGGACTTTCCAACACTCCCACTCACGTGCAAGCCCAACAGATTTCATGGACGGGCCTGTCACGTGGGCTACACAAGAACACCGGGATCGAAACCCGCTCTGATACCATGTAATAAACCATATACCAACCCAAAAGCTTAAGCTAATAGGTGGAAGGCCCATACAGGTATATTAAGATATGTCAAGCCTATTACTTAGGCGATGTGAGATGTGGGACTTTCCAACAAGCCCTACTTCTGAGTGTGGAACATTCCACAAGAAGCTCAAATTAAAGCAAGAAAAATCACATCAAAAGGAACATCTTTACTCATAAACACAAATTCAGTACAGAAAACAAATTTAACTCTTTTCTGGAATGGCTTACTTGATGACTGACTGCATCTTTAGAATTTCAGCTTAAAACATCAACATACTGACAGGTATCCTAGAAGAATAATCTCTGCCAAAAATCAAAGAATTCCTGTTTTGATTTGCAAAGAGTTCATTGGTGAACATCTGATATTTCAAACGTACCTCCATCATCCGTGAAGCTCGTTTGAAATATCAGCAAACTAAGTGCTAACTTAGTTTTCCGTCTGAAACCTGAAGTAAACCAAATTCTAAATCATGTCAGAAATAATTTTTATATGATGATATGTATATCTAAGAATGTCCACAGTTGAACCTGGTGCAGACATGTTAGGAGATCTGTTGCTGCCCATCCGTGCCATCTCGATTGACCGGATAATTTAAGTTGGAATTTGACTCAGGCCCATATACATGGCCCATCTTCAATCGCTTTGTCTCCAGATATCTCCTGTTATCCACCGTTATTGGAGTCAATAGAGGGACGCGGCCCACTACAGACAAACCATAGCCTTTAAGCCCTGTATACTTCGTGGGGTTGTTAGTCATCAGTTCCATTGTACGGACACCCAAATCCCGCAATATCTGCAACAAAGATATAAGATCCCCTATGATTTTTTATTTTTTTTAAAGGATCATATTATGGCATCAAACTTATTATTGAAGCACAAAAAATCAATGACAGACAGCTGTGCCTGCATCTTCTCAAAATAACAGAAAAATCTACCTATCAAGTTTATTGATGAGTGAAACTAGAATGCAACAAAATTCTAAACTTCTGCGCAAAAATCTCAATAAGCTAAAGCACGCAAAATATGACCAATGATGGTAGAGGTGTGTTGGGTAAGGCCATTCAGCCCCTACCCCTCCCTTAGAGGAGGTACAGGGTCGCATGGCTCGATGGGTTAGTGCTCTTCTGATGATATTATGAGGTGCACTTGGCAGTGTGGCCAGCCCATACCAAAAACAAGCATGAAAAGGATATGTCTGAACTAAAGTCCCATTCAGAATGGCCCTTGCGATACTAAATAATTCTTTTAAAAGCTTAATATATAGTTTCAAAAGTTTGTTACCTGAGCACCAATGCCATACTCTCGAGAATCAACAGGCAATCCTAGTTCCTCATTTGCTTCCACGGTGTCACGTCCATCATCCTGCAGGTTGTAAGCTTTAAGCTTGTGACCCAGACCAATGCCCCTCCCCTCGTGCCCACGGAGGTACACTAATACACCCCGGCCAGCTTTCTCAATTTGACACATTGCAAGTGCCAACTGGTTCCCACAGTCACATCTGGCTGACCCAAATATGTCTCCTGTGAGACACTCAGAGTGTACCCTTACAAGAACATCTTGGCCATCCCCAATTTGACCCTATTTTCATCATGAACCAATATTACATAAATTCAAAGTGTCAACCATGGTTTGAAATCTTTTTGTTTCTGGTTGAAGTGTTGTTGAAGTGTTGAACTTTAAAGTCCAATTGTTTTGGAGGAAGAATGTTTTTCACAACAAGTTTCTGCGCAACATAATCAACAGAAAGAAGAAGAAGAAGAAGAAGTCATCATTTCTTCCTATTGAAATTTGAAAGATATCATATATCATTTCATTAGATTATTGAATACAACAATGTTGCTCCTTGATTTTGCAATTAAAACAGTAAGCAATGTCATTATGTCAAACAAGGACAACTGAATCCACTAAACAGATTGGCGAACAGTAGGAAGCAATGAAACAGAAATCAGAACATATCTATTCCCAGTTGGTTCAAGTACATAAAAATATATTATAATAAGTAGATGTAGTTGTATCTTGCCGATATTTATCAGTCAAGAAATCTCACAAATGAAAATAATGATAATAAAAATACTAATTAGCCTCATTTTATCAAAGTTGTATAGTCATAGGTAGTGAGACACGATTTCTTGGGTTTTGACCGAAGTTTTAAAACTCAGAATTGCAGGCCAAGTCAATTCAGATCGAGTCACTCTCACCTTAGAGCATAAACTCCTTCAAAATATTGTAACATATAATTAAAAAACAACTACTAAAAAATATAGAATTTTAAGTCATCATGTTTTAGTTATAGTATAAACAAATTCAAGTAGGTGTTATCATTTGCTCTGCACTCAGTCGAATGAGAAGTCCAGCTTAACTCTGATTGCTTGCGCAAAATGTGGTTTTAATCTTCTAAATCAGGGAAATAGGTCCACAAAAGCTTCCCAGAGCTTCTTCGAACAAGGAAAAGGAAGAAAAGATGTGTTGATCCTTTTCATATAGAGAGGAGAGAGAGGAGGGGTTTTGGGGTTGTGGGGTGGGTGTGGGGGGTTGGGAGGTGTTGGACTCGGCTCAACTCAGATGAGTTTTGAAACCATGGTTTTGACACGGTGCCCATGTCCTTTGTACTACTAGGGAAGCATCATTCATGGGTTTTAGCAAAGGATTACAAGAACATAAAAGGGCTGAATACCATCGAGGATTTTGACAATTTTTTATGACCAAAAAGGGGAGTGGAAATTGAAAGAGATTCAATGTACTTGTATCTTCCTCTGTTAACTTTTATGGACAAGGTTGTAGTTTTGATATTCTTCTGTTTTGGTGCTATAGCATATCACCCTTATACAGCCTTATTCTTGTTTGTATTCTCCCATTATTATTATTATTATTATTAAAGAAATCTCAATGTTACTGACCCCAAAAGAAAATGGATGACCAAAGTCCAAGCTACATCCAAAACTAATTAGGTTTACTTTTTACAGTGCAAAATACACATTTTGAGTTTCAGCAATTTAGGGGAAAAATAAGGTTTCTGATGATAAATACTGCTTGCCTTAACCATTGCAATATGTTCAATCCCATCTAACTGTGATCGATAGCAATATGCCTGGAATGGTCCCCATGCTGTGGGTATGGGTGCATGCGCAGATCGCTCCACCAGCTTATCTCTCTTCCTCCGGTATCTGAAAATAATAATGCATATCAGCAGTCTGCACATATGCCTTTTATCGTTGATCAATTTGAAAATAAAATAAAATAAAGATTACAAGAAGACTTGAAGAAGCTAGTCATATTAGCCCACTTTCTTCTTGTTATCTATCACATATAACAGATGACTAACCTCAACAACCAAGATGTTCTCTTTTCATCTTTTGCATCTAGTGAATGATGAAGGATATGCTGCATTGCATTATTTTGTAACTCCACAAATTTGTATGCTTCAATCAACTTCACATGGGTTTATAAAATTAATTAGATTCTATGATATGGCAGGACTTCCACCCATAGTCCAACACCTTTCTTTGAAGGATCCACAAAAATCTTCCACCCAAACTGTTTTAGGGTATTCTTATTCTTGTTTTCTAATGACACTTCAGCCAAATCAATTCCTTTGAAGCCTATCTTAGGGATGTTCAACCTATTCAGACATTTTCCCATTCAAACAGATTTCCCCCTTATCATTTGCTAGGGATAGAATCCTTGGATTCATGTTTATGAATTTCAATAATACAGACAATGACTATCAAGCTGAAAGAAAATAATTTTCTTTATTGGTCAGAGAGTAATGACAATGCTCAAAATTTACAACAAGTGGTTCCCCATATAAGGTGGCAAAAGATGATCCAAAGTATGTCCAGTGGGATTTTGCCCCCCCTCTCTCTCTCTCTCTCTCTCTCTCTCTCTCTCTCTCTCTCTCTCTCTCTCTCTCTCTCTCTAGGTGGGCTCTAGAGAGAGAGAGAGAGAGAGACTATGAGGGAGCTGCGTTCCATTCAAATAGGGACAATTTGGTTTTATGAAATACCGAAGATGGGTGAATAGGGGCAACTTGAAAAATATAGAACCTCCTCATTTTCCAAATATACCATGAGAGTAGACCCATACACCTATGGGAATGCTATTGGGGAGATGGTTCCATATAGAAGTTGAAATGGGACACTGAACAAACAAATGGTACACAGATTCAATCCCCCTTCTGCATATGACACAGCTTGGGTTGAAGTTGTCATAAATTTTATGAACCCTCTGAAATGGAATTCTCCCTAGAAGGAGCCTCCATGTAAACAGCTGTATTTTGGATGGAATTCTTTCTAAATTTGCATAAGAAAGAGCAACTCTCGCATCACATGGTCTGCTACAACTTGACAGAATGGTTTAGTTTGAACAGAACGATCGCCACTTCTTAAAAGTTAGCTGTGCTCGACTGCACGTCACTGAAATGTAGGTGCCTAAAATTTACTGGCTTGATGCTTGTTTAGCCACACATTTTACCTTATCAATGCAGTACCTACCCTGATTTAAAGTAGGTCTCGTATTAACAATTTTCAGTCTCATCACCATGCATCTGATATTCTCTTACAAACTATGAGACATGGATACTTCACAATAGGTCACATGTAATGTATTCCATATCTTAGCTTACATAGCATTATAGCCTACAAGTATCTGGATGTGTCAGTTTTTATTGCAACCAAGATTCTCCAAAACAAGTATCCAAAGTCACTATTAAAATGTACATTTTAAAGCAATCCACAATAGAAGGGATGTAAGTGCACTATTCTCTTAACAGGTGGTTAATCTGTCTATGAACTATGATATTACTTTTTATGAAGAAATGACCTATTTTTCTGTTATAGGAAAACTATTTGTTCATCAACCCTCTTTTACAAAGTCTTTCAATTTCATATTCTAGTTACTTCTTTTGTCCTCCTAAGATGTCCAGCATTTTTCATGCTAAGCATGACATTGATAAGATTCTTGCTTGTAAGAGGAGACAAAGTTAGGGACAATCAGAATCCCACATGCCCATTCACTTGGACTCTTTTGATGTCTCAGCTACTGTGCCTCCTGCTACTATTTCTCCTTCACTTACCCTATAACTCTTGGGAAAGGAACTCATAATAGTACTCATTGCCTGACTAACAACTTTTTCTCTCCCAACCTGTCTCCTGAATAAAGCAATCCTCCCAACCCAAAGTTCCGTTCCCATCAAAAAGAGACTAAACGAGGCTTTGGCTCATCCTTCATGGTTAAAGCTATGGAACATAGAACAGCACTTAAAAAAAAATTCATCAGAGATGGATATGAAGCACCAGACGGGTGCAATGTGTTCATTTTCAAACAGAAACCTGATGGCAATATTGCTTGCTGTAAGGCCCATTTGGTGACTAAGGGTCTCGTGTTAAATGGGTTAGTACTAAATGGGTCATTGGGTCAGCCCATGACAAATAAAGCCCAAACTTGGGAGATAATTTACCTCTCATGTACAGCTATGTAATTTATATCATTGCCATATTAGGAGATGTGATTTAGATTATGATTAGATTAGAATTGCTGTAATCTAGTGATTGCTACAATTATGTATCATATATAGCAACTATATGTCTATAAAAGAACATCGTGAGCCCTCAATGGGATCATCGAATTCACAAACATTGTTTCTATCTTCTTCTCTCTCTACTGGCTTTGACATGGTGTTAAATGGGTTAGTACTAAATGGGTCATTGGGTCAGCCCATGACAAATAAAGCCCAAACTTGGGAGATAATTTACCTCTCATGTACAGCTATGTAATTTATATCATTGCCATATTAGGAGATGTGATTTAGATTATAATTAGATTAGAATTGCTGTAATCTAGTGATTGCTACAATTATGTATCATATATAGCAACTATATGTCTATAAAAGAACATCGTGAGCCCTCAATGGGATCATCGAATTCACAAACATTGTTTCTATCTTCTTCTCTCTCTACTGGCTTTGACATGGTATCAGAGACTTAAGAGTTTCTTTTCTGAGTGATCTTCTTCATCTTCCAAGCATTGGAAGTCATCGAGTGTCTTCTCTAATCAAGGAATCTTCATTCACTGGTCTGATCAAGGTGTGATCACACGTGGCCCACCCCAGATCCACACTGCTGTATCTGGATCTTGCAACCAATCTGGTCGACCACTTCTTCTGGTATTTATGGACATTTTTTGAAGATTTTTAGCATCTCAGAGGTAGGCTTTCTACCCTTTTTAGAGAAATTCCAGTTTCTGCTGTATGTTTTCATCACAGCCGTCCAAATTTTTGGATTTTGATCTGTTTGGTAAGCAATCTGGTTTGTTTGGTGCGAATTTGTGGTCTTCATCATCCTATGATCTCTGATTAATCATAAAAGACCCCTGTTGACTGCTGCACCTTCTTCTCTCTGCAAATTTCTGGTCGCCTGGGCCTTTTTTGAACCTTTCTGTTGCTGAAAGGTGCTGTGTTTAGAAAATTGACTTATCTGACCTTTCTGTTGCAAACTTGGACTCCTCTGTTGCAACCTTGGATCTCTTTAGCCATTTTTAATAAACAGTTAGCCTTTCTTTGGCTTCTCCTGCACAAGTTTAATAGATCTCTTCATTACTGCCATGGAAAAGCATGACATTGCATTGATTAAATTTAATGGAAAAAATTATACTTCCTGGTCCTATCAATTACAAGTCTATCTTGAAGGAAAGGAAATGTGGGGACTTGTTTCCGGATCTGATCCACGCCCTAAGGAAGATGAGAAAAAAATACTCTCTTGGAATACAAGGGATGCCAAAATAAAAACCTGGATTCTTGGTTCTGTTGAACCCCAATATATCCTGAATCTCAAACCTTACAAGACCTCTAAGGAGATGTGGGAATATCTGAAGCAAGTATATCACCAAGGGAACTCCGCTCGACAATACCAACTTGAACTGGAGATTGCTCAGTATACCCAAGGGACTTCTTCCATCCAGGATTATTATACAGGTTTTCTTAATTTATGGGCTGAATATGATGAAATCAAATACCTCAATGTCTCTGAGGCCGCTCTTTCTGAGATTCAAAAATTACAAGCAACTTCTCACAGAGACCAGTTCCTCATGAAATTAAGATCTGAATATGAGATCATTCGTTCCAATCTGATGAGCAGGGTTCCATCTCCATCCCTGCATGAGTGTCTTAATGAACTCTTACGAGAGGAACAAAGTCAGATCACTCAGCATGCTCTGAAGCAACAGTCCTCCGGAAACTCTTCTGATGTCGCATTTGCTGCCACTACCAATTACACTCCGGGAGGGATTGTTCATCCTACTACTGCTTCGAAAGGACAACCTCCAGCAAGGGATCTCAGCAAAATCCAATGCTTTGGCTGCAAAAATTATGGACACTATGCCTCACAGTGTAAGACAAAGTTTTGTAATTATTGCAAATCAAATGGTCATGTTATTACTGAATGCAAAAGGCGGCCACAAAATCGTACTCCACGAGCATATCATGTCAATACTGCAGATGCTACTTCTTCTAGTGCTAGTCCTTCGGCACCAGTCATGCCTTCACTACCTCCTGCCACCAATACTGTTCCTCAAATCACCCCTGAGCTGATTCAACAGATGATCATAAATGCCTTCTCTGCACTTGGCATTTCAGGTAACCACCTCTCCTCCTCCTCCCTATGGTTTCTTGATTCTGGAGCTTCCAATCATATGATCGCCTCCACCGCCCATCTATCTAACTTGCAACCATACAATGGACGTTTACAAGTCCATACTGCTGATGGTCAAAAGCTTCCTATTACAGCTACTGGTGATATCATTCATTCATTACCTCTCACAAATGTCTTTCTTTCTCCTCATCTTACTACAAATCTTCTGTCTGTTGGCCAATTGATTGATGATAATTGTAATGTTTCCTTCTCTCGCTCTGGTTGTGTTGTGCAGGATCAAGTGTCGGGGACGGTGATCGCGAAGGGGCCTAAGTGTGGACGCCTGTTTCCTCTTGTTCTACCTCCTTCTCAGAATAACCAGCTCTCTGCCTTTTCTTGTTTTTCTCCTCAGGATGTTTGGAGGCTCTGGCATAATAGATTAGGCCATCCTCATTCAAAATTATTATCTTTAATGTTAAACACTGGTAGCATTAATAAAAATAAAATATCTTTTCGTCACATTTCTGATGAGTGCTCTGTTTGCAAACTTGGCAAAAGTAAAGTTCTTCCCTTTGCTTCCAAATCTACTATGGCTTCCAACTGCTTTGACATTATTCATAGTGACGTCTGGGGGATTACTCCGGTAATCTCACATACAAACTTCAAATATTTTGTCACTTTTATTGATGATCATAGTAGATTCACTTGGGTTTATTTCTTACACTCTAAATCTAAAGTCTTTGATGCTTTTCAGAAATTTATGGCATATGTTGAAAATCAGTTTTCTACTCGCATAAAAGTTCTTCGATCTGATTCCGGAGGGGAATATATGTCACATCCTTTTCAAACTTATTTGCAAAAATACGGGATTTTATCACAGCGCTCGTGCCCTTACACTCCTCAACAGAATGGAGTTGCTGAACGAAAAAACAGACATCTCCTTGATACTGTTCGTTCTCTTCTCTTAGAATCATCAGTTCCAGCACGATTTTGGCCAGAAGCTTTATCCACCGCAGTTCATTTAATCAATCGGTTACCATCCCATCGCCTCAACAATCAAACACCATACTTTCGTCTCTTCCATACCGAGCCTACTTACACCCACCTACGCATTTTTGGATGTGTGTGTTTTGTTCATCTTCCCTCAACCGAACGTACCAAATTAACTGCTCAATCTGCCAAATGTGCGTTCCTTGGCTACGCATCTCACCAAAAGGGGTATCTCTGTTATGATCCTGTGCTCAACCGTCTTCGCATCTCTCGAAATGTCACATTTTTCGAAAATCAAATTTTTTTTTCTACCCATTCCTCTCCTTTACCTTCTTTTTCTCCTCTACCAGATTTTTCTGACTCGACCTCTTCTCCACTCATTGTTTATGAACGACGTCGTCATAAGGATGTTCCACTACTGCCTCCCCCTCTAGATCCCTCACCGGCACCTGATCTTGTTCCCGCTTCCTCACAAGCTCCTTCCTCTCCAGTTCAGCTTCGACGCTCTACGCGTATCTCCAAGCCTCCTGACAAATATGGGTTCACTCACACATCTTTGCTTGCTGCCCTCTCCTCCATTGCTATTCCGACTTCTTACTTGCAGGCGGTGAAGCATGATTGTTGGCAAAAGGCTATGCACGACGAATTAACAGCACTGCAGGAGAATCATACCTGGGATATTGTTCCATGTCCCTCATCTGCCAAACCTATTGGCTGCAAATGGGTTTTTTCTGTCAAACTTAAGGCTGATGGCTCTTTGGATCGTTATAAAGCACGGTTAGTCGCTCTCGGCAACCGACAGGAATATGGCATCAACTATGAGGAAACCTTTGCTCCAGTTGCGAAAATGACTACAATCCGTACTGTTCTTGCCATTGCTGTTTCTCACTCCTGGCCTCTTTACCAATTTGATGTCAAGAATGCCTTCCTTCATGGGGATCTCAAAGAAGAAGTCTATATGCGACTTCCCCAAGGCATTACGGGTGCATCAACAGGAGATTGCGCGCGCTTACGACGCTCTCTATATGGTCTTAAGCAAGCTCCGCGTGCCTGGTTCGAGAAATTTAGGGATGCTCTCATACATCTACAATTCACTCAGAGTGCTTCGGATCCTTCTCTGTTTCTTCACCGCTCCTCAAATGGGCTTACTGTCTTATTGGTGTACGTAGATGATATCATCATCTCTGGAACAGACTCTGGCATGATCACACATCTACAAGCATCCTTACATGAATCTTTCCATATGAAAGATTTAGGGCCGCTCACATACTTTCTAGGCCTTGAGGTTCATCAGTCAGCGAAAGGTCTCATCCTTGATCAACACAAATATGCTATGGATCTCATTGAGACAGCTGGTCTTCAAAACTCCACTCCTGTAGATACGCCTGTTGAGGCCAATCTTCAGCTCTCGCACGATACGGGCGATCTTCTTCCTGATGCCACAATGTATCGCCGTTTAGTCGGAAGCTTGATCTACTTGACTATCACTCGGCCAGATATCTCCTATGCAGTAAATATGGTTAGTCAGTTCATGACACAACCACGCCATCTCCATCTAGTTGTTGTTCGGCGCATTCTTCGATATGTTCTTCATACACCATCTCGTGGTCTTTTCTTTCCTGTGGGCAATTCGACGTCTCTCATTGCTTATTCAGATGCTGACTGGGCTGGTTGCCCTGATAGTCGCCGATCTACCACTGGTTGGTGCATGTTCTTGGGGGACTCCTTAATTTCCTGGAAATGTAAAAAACAAGATAAAGTCTCCAAATCTTCCACAGAAGCAGAATATCGTGCTATGTCGGCTGCTACTTCTGAAATTGTCTGGCTTCGGGGTCTTCTTTCTGAGCTTGGATTTTCCCAATCTGGTCCGACTCCTCTCTATGCCGACAACACTAGTGCCATACGGATTACTGAAAATCCTGTTTTCCATGAACGTACAAAGCATATTGAGGTGGCTTGTCATTACATACGTGATGAATTTGTGCGTGGAGCAATTACTCTTCCTCATGTTTCTACCGGACTTCAAATTGCTGATATCTTTACCAAGGGTCTTCCCCGACCACGACACCAATTCTTAGTTGGCAAATTGATGCTCGTGGATTCACCCGCATCAATTTGAGGGGGGGTGTTAAATGGGTTAGTACTAAATGGGTCATTGGGTCAGCCCATGACAAATACAGCCCAAACTTGGGAGATAATTTACCTCTCATGTACAGCTATGTAATTTATATCATTGCCATATTAGGAGATGTGATTTAGATTATGATTAGATTAGAATTGCTGTAATCTAGTGATTGCTACAATTATGTATCATATATAGCAACTATATGTCTATAAAAGAACATCGTGAGCCCTCAATGGGATCATCGAATTCACAAACATTGTTTCTATCTTCTTCTCTCTCTACTGGCTTTGACATCTCGATCAAACTTAAGTGTCGACTATTTAGATTATAGGAGCTTTGTTCCTTGTTGCATAAGTTAATTCAATTGGTTTTCATCCATATGTCTGTCAATTCAGGTTGGTAGCTCCATAAGCTGAATATAGAAAATGCATCGAATAAGCATTTAGAAGAGGAGACCAACATGGCAATGAAATTACAAGATAAATCCAGATAAAAAAGAAGATGGATTACTCATAGAGACCAACATTAGTATGAGCTATATTATGTTTCTGTTTTGGATCTAAATCTGGTTGTAATTTTTTCATATTAATATAATCCGTTGTGTAATCATATAAACATATATATAATCCATTGTTACCAAGGAGAGAGAGAGAGAGAGAGAGAGAGAGAGAGAGATATGAAGACTACATGCCTGATTAAGTCAGCAATTGATATAATTTTCAAGTTCTCTTTCTTCGCAAATTCACGGAGCTTTGGTAATCGAGCCATGGAACCGTCAGCATCCACAATCTCACATAGCACTCCAGCAGGGTCCAACCCAGCCAGCATGGCAAGGTCAACAGAAGCTTCAGTGTGTCCAGCTCTTTTCAGAACACCCCCCTCTCTATACTTCAAGGGAAAGATATGGCCTGGGCGGTTGAAATCCACAGGTTTTGAATCACGAGATGCAAGAGCCACAACTGTTTTTGCCCTATCTTTAGCAGAGACCCCGGTGGACGTGCCCACTTTCGCATCCTATAGAAGCTCATTGTAAATAATAATTTGAAAGGATGAAAATATACAACAGTTGCATACAAAGTACAGAGATGCAAACATGCTATATGTGAGCATAAGCACCATGATGGTAAATTATCACTTTCTATCAATAAATGTAATTGATTCAATACTATATCAGTACCTGTTTATATAATTAATGTATATATATTGAACTCTACAACCTGTCACATAAATGGTCAAGTTATGACTTTAAATAGATGCATGAAAATAGAAGAAATTATATGGTCAGTGACACCATGTCTAGGAAAAAAATTACTTGAGAGGTCCATGATTGTTGTGAGCAACTAAACTCCTTCCTTAGAGATTGAATTGGCAAGTTCAAAAGTGTCTCTATTATACCAGTCAGTGGAATCAAAACACTTGTTACAGTAACATAAAATATAAAAAAAAGTACACTGCCAACTATTTACTACTTCAATCATCTGCAAAACTGTATCAAGGAAGCTTCTTTTGAAATGTGTATTCTATCAAGGAAACTTGATTTTCCTTCCTCAATCAATGTATATTTCTATCAGAGCTCTTGAGTTGTTTTGAACTAAGTATCTTTGTGCATCTATTTCAGTCAAACCCGTGATTCTCTACCTGCAATTGCAACTTGGATATGCAGTATTGCTGCCAAGGGACTTCTGTGAGTGAGTGGGTTTCTGAATTTAGATGAGCCTCAAATTGCTGATGGGTTCTTTGACCCTCACCTCTCTTGTCCTTAGATATTTTGGAAATGGGATTATGAACAGAAATAGAATAAGAGGAGCAAGAGAATGATTGATTTCTTCGAGGGAAACTGACCTCCTTTAGTTTCAGAATAAATTCACGGATGATCTTTTATTCCTTCATGCCATGCAATTTATAAGGTAAGTTACATAGCTCATTTGAACGTTGAAACAAACTCCTAAAAATCGGCAACAAAATAATAACTAAAATAACAACATTTGACTAAACCAATTCCACAACTAGACTTATTCCAAACCACTTGTCCAAACCATGCAATTCCACACAAGAAGGCCTATGCAACGTCAGGCACGTAACAGCTCCCCCCTCCCCCCCCCCCCCCCCCCCCCCCCCCAACTGTAATTTTGCCCTTGTCCTCAACGGCAATGTCTGAAAATCGATGCTTGAAAAGTTGAAGATCTTCCCAGGTGGTTTCTGCAGGGGACATTCCCTGCCAATGAATTAACACTTCCGAATGACCCCTTCAGGATGGCTTGAGGCATGGGAAGAAGAGAATCATCTTCCCCTTGTACAATTGGCAGTGAGGGTTGAGCTAAAACTTTTGCCTCAATATGGCATTTGAGAGCTTTAGACTTGGGCAGCCCAAGTCCACGGAGATGTCAAGCCACACCTCCGTGGGAATTGGCAGTGGTTGAAGTAGCCCTGCTGGAGAGACATTCTCGGCTTTGTGGCGTTGACACGTATCGCATTGTTGGATAAAATTCCTGATCTGACGCCACATGCCCTTCCAATAAAAATTAGAGCGGACCCGGTGTAACGTTTTATGGTAGCCTACATGAGTACTAGAATGAATCTCCTGGATGATGGTTTCAGTTAAGGGAGAGTCATCACTCAAATAAATTCGTCCTTCAAAGAAAAGCACCCCATCTCGAAAATCACATGGCCCAATCACTTCTCCCTCTTTATACAACTTAACCAACCGTTGTAGCAAAGGGTTCGTTAAGACTTCTTCCTTGATTGTCTCCAGCCACAATGGTACTGGTTGAGAAATTGCAGCAATTTCTCCTTTTACATCCCTTCTAGATAAGGCATCAGCTACCGAAACTTCATTTCCACGCTTCTATTCTATCTCAAAATCATAGCCCATTAATTTAATCAACCATCCTTGTTGGGCCATTGGCGATTTTTTGTTCCCACAGATGTTTTAAACTGCAGTGATCAGTTCGAACAATAAATTTTCTACCCAAGAGGTAGGGCTGCCACTTTTGCACCGCCAAAACTAAAGCCAACATTTCTTTTTCATAGGTAGATAATGCCAGATTTTTACCATGCAAAGCTTGACTGAAAAATGCAATTGGGCTTTGATCTTGCATCAATACCCCACTAATTCCCAAGCCCGAGGCATCGCACTCGACAATGAATGGCTTTGAAAAATCAGGCAATGCTAGGACAGGGGCTTGTGTCATTGCAAGCTTCAATTCTTCAAAAGCGTTCTCTGCTTCATGAGTCCAAAAGAAGGCATCTTTCTTAAGCATAGATGTCGAGGGGCCTGCTAATCTTCCATATCCTTGAATGAACTTGCGATAATAACCGGTTAGGCCCAGTAACCGACGTAATGCCTTAAGAGTTGTGGGTTTTGGTCATTCAACCATAGCTGCTACTTTATTTGGATCCACAGATACCCACTTGTAGTGATCATATGGCCTAGGTACTTGACTTCCATTTGTCCAAACTGACATTTCTCTCTTTTGACATATAACTTGTGGGCCCTTAAAGTAGACAATGTGATGTCCAAATGGTGCAAATGTTCTTCCCATGTACAACTAAAAATCAAAATATCATAAAAAAAAATACTAAGAAAAATTTTCACAGAAATTTTTTGAATACCTCATTCATGAGTGATTGAAAGGTTGATGGAGCGTTTGTGAGCCCGAATGGCATTACCAAAAATTCATAATGCCCTTCGTTACTGGGAAGCAGCCTAAGTTGTTTTGCAATATCTTGGCTTAAGAAGTTGTGAGTGCTCCCAGTGTCCACCAAAACTATCACTACCAACCGCCCCATAATTCCCTTTATACGCATTGTCTGCGGAACCTAGGTGCCAGATATGGCATGCAAAGAGATTTCTAGGGTGGTTTCTTCCACCTCCATGTGACCGCCTTCCACGGCATCATCTAAGAGGGTCTCCTCTTCCTCAAGCCAACAAACTTCCAATGAAAAAAGTTTCTTGCATTTGTGACCAGGTCGGAACTTCTCGTCGCAATTGAAACATAGACCCTTATTGCGCCATTCCTAGAGTTGTTCAGGTGTCAGTCTTTTGATGGTTGACAAGCTCATGCGGATTGAAGTCGCAACTGGTGCCGAGACTACTCTTTTGGTTTCTGTATTTGCTAGCTGACGGTTTGCTAGCTGACGGTGTGTCAAACTCCTAGCTTCATAAAGTCTTGCCATTCCAACAGCTGCAGAAAGGGTGGCTGGTCGCATAGCTTGGACATCGGCTCGCAAGTTCTCTCGAAGACCACTGACAAAACAACCCTGGGGTCAATTTTCCTGCTCGAGAGAAGCCTTTCAAACTGGGTTTGATACTCTTGATTGACCAGTTTGTTTGAGTTTTATAAGGTCTCCAAAGAAATCTTCAAACTGGGTGTGGCCATAACTTGCATGTAAGCCTTCCTTTAACATATTCCAAGAGATCAATCCTTCTTCTTTAACTAGCTGGTACCAAAGCTGGGCCTCCCCCTCCAAATGGTAGGCTGCCAAAGGAACTTGTTCCTTAGCGAGAATGCCTTGGAATTCAAAAAACTGTTTGGCTCTGCAAATCCAGCTGGTGGGATCCTCACTCCCGTTGAAGCGAGGGAAGTCAAGTTTAGCAAGTTTGGAGCGAAGGTGTGGGATGGACACCCTGAGTCAATATTCCGCCCATTTCGATTGTAAGAGTTTTCACCATGGGCTTGGCTTGCCAAAAGCTGGTCAAAACACTTGTTCATGGCTGCAAAGATATCTTGTATTTCCATTAAGATGTTCTCCTGGCCGGAAGATAAAGAGCGGACATCTGCTTCCAGTTGATCAATCCGATGTTCCGCCATGGCCGGCTCTGATACCAACTTTATGTACCTAACCAATACGCCAAAAGCCCCAAGACTGATGGAACACGTCAAATTAAGTCTCATAATCATTTAGGACCGTAACATACCACCATGCTTCTACAGTCGACGTCCTAGGCGGCTCTCACTATGGTGGCAGGTAGCCATTTTCCCCTCTTAAGACGGCTCACACTCTGCTCCAGGTAGCCCTCTCTGCATCGGCTTTCACTCTGGCGGTAGGTAGCCATTTTCTTTTCTTTTTTATATGGAAATCACTCTACTCTAGGTAGCCCTTTCCGTGACTCAAACCTGAGACGTGGAGGTTGGCTCTAATACCAAACTGATAGGGACTTCTGTGAGTGAGCGGGTTTCTAAATTTAGATGAGACTAAAATTGCTGATGGTTTCTTTGACCCTTACCTCTCTTCTTGTCCTCAGCTATTTTGAAAATGGGTTTATGAACAGAAGTAGAATAAGAGGAGCAAGAGAATGATTGATTTCTTCGAGGGAAACCGACCTCCTTTAGTTTCAAAATAAATTCATGGATGATCTTTTATTCCTTCATGCCATGCAATTTATAAGGTAAGTTACATAGCTCATTTGAACGTTGAAACAAACTCCTAAAAATTGGCAACAAAATAATAACTAAAATAACAACATTTGACTAAACCAATTCAACAACTAGACTTATTCCAAACCACTTGTCCAAACCATGCAATTCCACACATGAAGGCCCATGCAATGTCAGGCACATAACAAGCTCCAAGTAGCAACATGGTCACAATTGACATATTTGAGATGACTAAGCCAAAGTCACCACGCTTTCTCCAAGACCTATCAGAATTTGACTCAAAATACAACCTTGAACCTAATAAGCTAATAAGCACTCAAGCAAAACATCACCAGAAAATTTTAGGGAATTCAACTTTCCAGTGGAGGCATCAATGGACCCATTTACTTGAGTACCTTAAGGACCCAGACCTCACAATTAGGTATGGAACCTGTTCTCAGGCTCAACTAATAATTGGCCTGGATTCAGGTTGATGTGTCTGACCAGACTAGTAACTGGATTGGACCCATTCCAGCAGGATCCAGACTCGTAAAGCTGAATACCTGAATGTAGTTTTCATATATATTACATATAATGGTTATTTACATAACTTGTGTGACAAAATATAAAAATGAATTCACATCCAAGCTCTGCCTGTTTAAAAATCTCCTCTCCTTATTCTCCAATTTTATCTGCTCCAGCCCCTTTTCCTCACTGGCATGCATCAAGAGTCTGAGATTTACCCCAAATCTCTCTCTCTCTCTCTCTCTCTCTCTCTCTCTCTCTCTCTCTCTCTCTCTCTCTCTCTCTCTCTCTCTCTCTCTCTCTCTCTCTCTCTCTCTCAACCCTAACTCTTTCCTTTTTCTTTTCCTTAGTTTAAAAAAAAAATTAGTCCTTGTGCATCCTATTCTCCATCTCCATCTTGAGGCAAGGCAAAGAGAGTAAAGGGGAGAAGTTCTTATTCCTGAATTAACTTCCATAAAGATTTCTTCAACAACTCCTCTCTCCTGCTGTGGACAATATTTAAGCATGAGTTTTTTTTTTTTTACTATAAATAGATATTCAGATCTTTCCAAGTGAAGAACGGAACAGCTGAAATACTTCTCTTTTATTTTTTTTATTTATTTATTTTACTTTCTCCATTGAGTGCAAGAAACTGCATGGTAAATTGGTAATAACATATACTTTTATTGCTAAATATTATTTGAAGATTAGATAATTTTCTTAATGTTAAAAGAAAATACATAAACTCTACAGGATTCAATACCAGATAGGGACACAATTCTATTTTATGGTTGGATACAAAGAGTTGGAACATAATTGGAGCCCGGTCAGGGTGTCCAGGACCTTGGATTTGAGTTTGGACCTGGGTCCAATCCGGATCCAATTTGAACCTGATTGCTTTTTTTATTTTAGTATGGTGTTACTAAGTATTAACCTATTAGTAGCAGTCCATTACATAAAGCAACTTGCATATCAACTATAGAACTACAACTGTGGGCCTAAAGGGAAAAGAGAAACAAAGATTGGGTCAACAATGGTGGAGAAGAGGGCCAGAGAGGCTGTGCATCAATCCAAGAAGACTGGTCCCATAAATGGGCAACTGGCAACTGCATTCTTCTCCTTAGGCGGAAGCAAAATGACCTAGTGAAATACCTCAAGGAGCTTACCTGTTTAAACCCATACATTCCAAAAAGAAGAATACTGCACATTCATCTAAACATGAACATTGTGTTTAAAGTACACTAAACTGACGAAAGAACACATACCGCAGAGGAAGCCAAAAATCAAAAACCACTTGTCAGATATTACTGTGAGCAAAAATAGTCTATTAACCCATGAGAGCAGTTCAAAGATGACAAAATCAAGATTCTTACAAGAAAACCAATATACATTCACTGCTAAAAGCAATTCTCTGACATGAGAGTCAGACAAGCGCTATAAATTTCTGTATTAATCAGAAGTACAACCAAGTAACTAATCACCATGATGCCCTTTAATGATTATAGACTAATTAAAGATGATTGATCTGTGCTAAAAACCCAAGGACAAAAAAAAATATCCTCTGGTTGAATTTCTAGAGAGGTGACAGATAGATAGCATTGTAAATGTGGTTAATAAGGTAGCATTGTACTTAATAAATATGGAGCAGACTAACATACCACTGAGACTGTAAATGCTGTGCAGAGTTTCTCCTCATTCTCCTTTTGTGTAACCATCAAAGGAAGTTGTAATCTCTCCAGGTCATCTTCTTTCATACCAACACATACAATTCCAGTTCCATGCTTTACAATAAAAGCCATGTCTTTTGGTTTTACTAGAGAAGCTGCCATTATAAGGTCACCCTCATTTTCTCTATCTTCATCATCTACAACAATCACAAACTACAAAATCAACCATGAGAAGTTAGATTCAAATAAAGCCAATGCTGCAAGAACAACTAGACTCTCAACCGGAAGAATACTAACCTTCCCTTGGCGAATGTCTTCAATGGCCTCTGCTATAGAGTTGAGACCTCCAGTTGGACAATCCAAGTCATATTCACCATTGTCAACAAAAACATCATCACCAGCAGGAATGATATCTGCTGCAATTGTTTCAAATGCCACTGTATCAGCTTGCACCTCATTGCTCATAGACAGATCTGATAGTCCATTGATAGAATTAATTTGTCCTGCATTTAAATCATCCTGCCTACCATCTTCTCTCAATTTTTGTGAAATTCTGACTCCACCAACACTCCTTGGACTAGACCATGATGTTTTCCTCAAAACAATAGATGCCCAATTGAATGTGTTGTTCTTATTTGTTGCCAGTGGATTGAAGTGCAAACCTCTGATCTGCTTAACATGTTTCTCCCCTCTAGAGAAAACACAGGGAGTCAAATTTGCAAATGGTTGAAAAATGGACAAAGGAACTAAGGATTCATGAATCCAAATAGCATAGAGAAATAAATCCTATTGATCATCAGATATACTGGTTAATTAATTCCTGCATTTCAAAAACATCTACAAATGGGTTTTAAACAAGGGAAACAATATACCTATAATAAAGGAGGAGATAACATAACTGCTTTTCCGTAATAGAAAATAAAGGCAAAATTGCAGAAATGACAGAATGTTACTCGATAATTTGAGAAAACTGGCATGCCTTTCATTGAGGTATCCTCCAGTATTTATATTGTATCATGAGATACAAAAAGGAAAGAAATACATGTAATCTATTGATAATTACATCCAATCTGTTCAGGCTTTAATTGGGTTGTTATATCCTAAATATGATACACTTATCTCCTAATTATAACAACAATCATTTTCAGGGAGACCATCTAAGAAGAAATAGAGAACCAAAATAAAAATCAACACAGTTACTAATAAATGGTGGTAGAAGATCCACAGGGAGCCAAGAGCACTGCAATTAGCAAATACACAATCCAAGCTTAAGACTTGGTCCCCGTGATTGCCCACCTCAGCCATGACCGAGACCAATAAGTAAAAATGGAAGCAGCAATTACTCATCCATGTATATGCAGGCAAAAGATGGAACAAAAAGACCAAAATTAACCCCATCCAGAGCATAGGACACTACTCATACCAATTGACTTTGCTGATAGATGAAAAATATAAGATGGGTCATGCACTAGATATGATTTGCAAGTAACATGGGTGAATTGGTAACACATCAGACCTTCCAAGAGCACTGCAATCAGCAAATACACAATCCAAGCTTAAGACTTGGTCCTGGTGCTTGCCCACCTCAGCCATGACCAAGACCAATAAGTGAAATGGAATCAGCAATTACTCAGACATATATGCAGGCAGACGATGGAACAAAAAGTCTAAAATTAACCCCATCCAGAGCATAGGACACCATTCATACCAATTGACTTTGTTGATATATGAAAACTATAAGATGAGTCGTGCACTAGGTATGATTTGTAAGTTACATGGGTGAATTGGTAACACATCAGAGATCAAACCCTCTGCAAGTATGTGAAATTGGCAACTGGAGCCATAGTCGATACCAAGGAGCATACAAAAAGAATGAAATTGAGGAATACTAAATGAAAAGGACCAAAGTCTAGAAATCTTTGGGAAAACAATTAACCATCAAACATTACGACAAATAAATTCCGTCGCATTTTGTAGGCTTGGACTTTAGAGTAATATTGACTACAAGCATAAACAACTCTAACACAAATTCAAAATGGCCATTGGATGAGGAGAATCAATAGATCATCAATAGAAATATTATAAATTAGAAAAGCACATCATGGAAGTAATTTTTTTCAGCCAGAAAACCTATCCAGTTTGGCTCTAAAAAAATGAATGTGATTCAAACTAAATATTGTGAGATAAAATCGTAAGAACAGAACATTTCCCCAGGTGAACAACTAAAATCAAATTCACAACTTTGGAACACTTGGCGGTTAACAAATTAACAAGGCGTGCAAGTTGTAAGACAATCACACAGTCCACAAAATCAGCAATTTTGTTAACTTTATATTTGAGTTCTCTCACTCTCTGGGCGGATGGTGGCACTAAGCACCAAGTGACCCGCTTTAAAACAGCTAGATCCTTGCTTTTCTTTTACAATCTGAGATGAAATTGAAAGTATACATAAGCCATGAAAAACTCTTGAAACTGTTTACTTAATGGAATGAAGAGAATGCTCCTAAATCTTGAAATTTGTAAATGAGGACTGAGGAGCCCTGGTACTCTATTTATAAAGTGGACAAATGGCATTTTCATATTTCTCCAAAGAAACTTGTAACTTTATTGGGACACCAGTATCCATCGAACTGGCACAACTTGTAACAGTGGGCTGTGTGGCTTATTTCAAGACTTCACATGATCTTGTCTTCCTTTGTTCTTCTAACGAGGAGTTTCTAGAATGCTTCAGGGCTTTCAATGACACTTGGTCCACTCTAATACTTTCCCCAATGGCTCAATCACATAATTCTAAGCGCAAGTTGCTGTGACCTGTGAGATTTATATTAAAACTGGTGCACCCTTAAACATTGTACCATTTCTCCTCGCCCGTCTGTTTCATGTAATTGAGTTCCTAGGAATTCTAAGACTTGTATTTCTAAAAGTGGTTTAAAATGAAGAAACAAAGGTGAATATCCTAAAATGACGATTCAAATAACCTCCATGTAATAGAAAATGAATCTAAGGGAGATGGGAAACGAATACCCAGCCCTCACCCTAGTAATTCTAGTCCTAGGAATGTCAAAGTCCCATCTAAATCTCTACTTTGTATCCTTCACCCATTTACAACTGTACTTGATATCCTTCACACATTCAATTTCAAAATTTCTTTCCTCTGGGACTTCAATGCTCCTAATTGTCCCCTTCAGATCATATCAGATCTCATGGAATGAGGCTGTTACTTTGAAGAGCTCTAAGGCATTGTTGGTTTCACTTGAAAGCTAGTATTTCAGTATCTTTGGTTGTAAATAGCTTACGCTTGACATTATTTTCATAGTACATTTTAATGGTCTGCCCCTTCAATCAATTACTAAGAATGGGAGAACAAAAGCCATATAAGATGAGAATTCCTTGCAAACACACAAACACAACACACAAATTCCATCGTTGGTGGAAAAGAACAGTTAGAACCCAAAACCCCAAACAAACAGAAAATCAAAACCCATATGCGTTTTATACGCGACAAGGGCTTGTAGCTCAATTGGAAGGTGTTCAATGTCACAAGAGAGAGCGCTTACTGTAAAAGGAAGAGATCTGTTGTGTGGCCAGAAAAGCTGATGGAAGCCATCTCTCGCGCAAGTAGGGATGAATCAGGAATCTTAAGTCGGGATTCTCAAAAGCATATATTTCTTATAAGAAGAAACTTCTTCGGATTCACTTTTACCTGGAATTTTTTTTTTTTTTTTTTTTTTTTGGTAGTTTCGATTCCAATCTCTTGATAGGAAAATCACTCGAGAATATTTGGTCCGAGTAAATACGTTAGGGCATGTATAGTAAATGTTTGGTGAAAAAAATGATAAAATGTTATTATTTTCTAATTCAAGTATGCTGAAAACTGAGAATGTAACGAAACCGCGGCAACCTGCACGTCGTCTAATCACTAGCTTGTTTGGTAATTCTAATTGCACGAGTCAAGTAACATAAAGTCCCATTTCTCAAAAAAAAAAATTTCAAAAAACATTTTAATTCAAATTTTTCCTCACATTTTCAAAAAAAAAGTTAAAAAGTAACCTCATTTTCCCACTAAAAGATAAAAAAACTCAACTTTTTAATGAAAAAATTAAAAAGTTTCCATCACAAACAACTAAAAAAAACATCATCATAACTCATTTATATTTTATTATTTCTTCAAAATAGCATTTACTCCACTCAACTCTACAAGTAAAGCCTCCAAATAGGCGTAGATCTTTGACAATTTCACATGGGATAAAACATGAATAAATGATTTACATTTGAAACATTTTGAGGGGTTTTACCCCAAAGTCCACGTTCCGCTAGGTGATAATAGCAAAACCCCTGAAATGCATGGGACCATGAATCCACCAAATGCACATACTAATATGAATTATTTTTAATAAATTTATTAATTTGTAAACTTGTGAGTCTTTTTTGTTGCTAATTGGATCTTTATGTTTTTTTCCAGATGTTTTATTCTTTAGGTGAGGTGCAAATGGAGTTTGAGGAAGATCGGGCACGTGTAGAAAAAAAATAAAAGACATATTCACAATAAAACAAAAGAATATAGTAAGTAGATTTAATTTGAATAACATGGGTTCACAATATACACATTCGTATGAATTATACAAATTAAAAGACACTGAATTCAACTTTCAAAACTGTTGCATTAACATCTAGAAATCCAAAATATGTACAAATTAGGACACATACAATATCAAACAAAATATTCATATCGAGTATTTGAAACTCCATCTTTCAAATGCAAAACTTTCAAGTGCTTCGTGTTGAACCTGTAGGCATATAAAACCTATTTTAATAATTAATAAAGTATTATGTCAATGGTAAATAATCCATTGAAACTATCCCAATAGTCATCATAAGAGGACATTTTTACCTGGAATATGGAGATCGACTTTCACATGTTGTTGTTGTTGTTCAATCCATCATCTAAATCTTCCAAAACCTTTATATATATTAAAGCAAAGGAGGAGGTGGGCTGTGAGGGGTGCCACCTTAGCAACCACATGAGTTCTCCTTTCAGAAAAATCAATTATAAAAAAATCACTTGGAAAATAGGGAGGAAAAGCCTTCCACATTCGGGCATGTTTGTGTAACACTTTTCCGCGGAAAAGTGTGTGATTTTCCGCGGAAAACCCAATTTTCCTATGTTTGGTGCAGAGAAATTCCATGGAAACAGTTTCCATCCTAGTCAGCCTTTTCTTTGAAAAGTGAGGAAATGAATTTCCCATGGGGGGTATAGGAATTGCTTTTCCACATAAAACTCATGATAAGTATTTAAGATCATTTCCACATTGTTTTCTCTACCCCAACCAAACCCTATTTTCGTTCTTCACTCCCTGGAGCAGATCGATCTTCGTCATCCACAAGAAACCTGTCTGGAGTCGCCGATCTACACCAGGTATGCTCTTCTCCCTCCCCCCCCGGTCTGTCTCTCTCTCACCTCCCCTGCTGTGAGCTCTCTTTTCAACATATGTGGTAACAAAGGAAGCAAGCATAGTACCTTGAGGGAGATGGGCAAAGTGGGTTCCCACAATGGAGGGACCTACTGTGAGCTCTCTTTTCAACATCTATGGTAACAAAGGAAGCAAGCATAGTACTTTGAGGGAGATGGGTAAAGTGGGTTCCCACAATGGAGGGAGATGGGTGTTGAAGGATATAAGATGATGGCCTTGGAGTTCATTTTCCATCTCTTACTATCATCAATAAGTGGATTTCAGTAAATCAAGGATTTTCATAAAATGCACTTCCATTCGTGTATGTAACTGTGTTGGGTGCTTGATTTGTGAGGATTTCTTCGAAACCCATAGCTTAGATTTACATCAGTTTTGTTGCATGTGTTGATCTTTTACCCCTTTTATTTATAATGGACGAATTGGATTGTCCTATTCTCCATTGTATTCTGATCAGCCCATTCAATTCTAAATGGTCAATCCATTCTCTGTAAACTCGGTTTTTACAATCCGACTGAAAAGTTATGGGTTTTAAAAAAGGCACCCAGACCTTATTTTTTTGGGTGAAATCCAGGTTGACAGATCTAGAACTACATGGACTCAAGAGCTAGATCAATATATTTTTTGTTCCACTTTGGTAAATCCAAACCCACAACTAAAATATTCATTGGATCGAAACTAATTAAAAGAACCCTACTTTTATGGATTGTGTGTTCGATCTGAGCCCGAATTCAAGTCCTGACAGGTTTAGAATCTCATGAACTGATATCTAGATCTGAATCTGAGTGCAAAAACTAATTTGAAACATTCACTCATGCAGTTAAAAACCACCACCACCACCATCATCAAAGCCTGTCCCAAATATATTGGGGTCAGCTACATGCAGCTAAAAAAAAATGTTGTAAAATGAATCACGTGTAAAAGTTACATGTGCAAATTCAAATTACGTATCCCTTGTGTAAAAGACAAACGACCTAGGACAAATCCATAGTTTCTTAAATCATTGTAGCTAACACTCACTTCTTTATTTATGTTTTCTTGTTCTTTTTTTCCTTTCCAGATCACAATATATGATAGAGTGGCAATACCAGTGAACCACCAGCCCTAATTACAATTCTTTATAATCTAAGGGTGATTTACATCATAGAGTTAGATCTTAAACTAATAATCATGTTAAAGAGTTGGAATTTATGCAGGATAAATGTGCATAATTGCACCAAGAAATTGGAAATCTCTAACATGAACTTATTGAGGTTAAGGAAGAGAGGATAACTATTCAAGTTGAACTCAATGATCTAAATAAAAAATTAGCAGCTTATTAATGGCTCGGATGCTATGCCCCCATTTGATGAATTGCATGTTGCAGATGATTCAGACGATGTGGTGGTAATCTACCTAAGATCAGCACTTCATTTATGGGGCTCATGTTGCTTTATTTTGGAGCCATTAGATATGGTGTTCTATATTGATTTGGAACCTAATTTGAGTGAATTAATTTTTTTTATGGGTTTCAAATGGGATGATGTTAATTAGTTTTTTTTATGGGTTTCAAATGGGATGATGTTAATCCATGAGTCCAATTGAATTGCAGTTTCTGGGAATGGAATCCATTAGTATGCGTGGATCATATTGTATCCTTTTTTTTATGTTATTCAATGAATGCAACTCTATATCCATTTAACGGATATATTCTAATATGTATCGTTCGGCTAATTTGTAGGAATGAGAGATCAAAACTTAAATGATAATTCCGGTGTCTTAGCAAAGAATTTGAAATGGACCCCGCCCCATGATGAGAAGCTCATCGAAGTCATGGTAGATCAACGCAGGGAGGGTCGTGGTATTAAGGGAGGTTTCACATGCGAAGGATGGAACATATTGACACAGAACATGAAATCTGAATTTGGTGAATCATTTACCATGGATAAGCTTAAGAATAGATTTAAGACTTTGAAGAAAACATATGCAAGCATGAAAGCCATGTTGGATCTTAGCGGATTCGGTTGGGATGATACTAGAAAAATGGTCACTGCTGAACCTGAAGTCTGGAAACAATATTTGGCGGTGAGTCATATCCCATAAGTCTAATAAAAGCTTATTTATTAACATAGTGATACAAAAACTTTTTAAAAATATAAATGATTTATAATTATTTGCAGGCACACCCTAAAGCCATTCAATATAATATAAGGGCAAGAGCTTGCCGGACTGGGCATCCTTGACCATCATCTTTGGGGATAGTGTGGCAGATGGTAGGGATGGGTTTGCAAGTAATGATCCTGAGCCAGTGGAAGCAGAAGTGGATGATGACATAGGGTTGACACAAGCTGATGAAATGGAGAATGTATTTGAAAATGGACTAGAAGATAATGACGTATCGGTAGGCAATGCAAGGAAACGACAATTTAGTTCTATATCGACCTCTCATCATACTGTAAAAAATCGTGCCAATACAGGTCAGGTTATAATTGGGGCAGTTGAGACTATCGCAAATGGATTTTCTGAATATGCTAACAAATGTTCTAAAGAACGTCCATCTGTTGATAAGTGCATTAGCAACCTAGCTGAGCTTGGACTCCCAAGTGGTTTATATTACAAAGCACTCCGTCTTTTGGAGAATGAAAGAAAGGCTGAATTTTTTGTGGCATTGCTATATTGATATTCTAGTGATTTGTCATAGTTGTTAAAGACTACATTTAGTTTGGGTTTAGAACATTTTCGGGAGAAAAATATGGCAGCAGTTCTTTCTGTAATTAAATATGGCTTTGTCAGGTTGATTTGGTATTTATTCCATAGTGAGAGAGAGAGAGAGACAAGATATGTGGGGGCTTATGCTCAATTGTGACTGATACATTTTATGGATGTGTTTTCTACCTGCTAGCAATTTTATGGATGTGTTTTCTAGCTACTGGCAATTGTTTTCTTGCCAGGTTGAAGGAGAACCACTTTCCGGAGTCATAGATTCTGATGCAAAAAAAGGAAACTGCTCATTTCTTATTCTTTATATGCTTGATGTTTACACCAAGTCAAAATAGAAACTTGTTAAATGCAGTTTGTATTTCTTGCTGGAGACATATTTGATGTGCATTAGTGCTAGTCAGCCTTCTCCAATGGACGAAGCATGCTTAGAGCAAGGAGAACTTGTATTGATCTTGCCTGAATGTTTCTCACTACAAAATTTGTCAGAATTACCGTTATACATAAACATATTCTATATGACCAATGGCGAAGATCAACCCTGCCAGTAGCCCATTATGTGTTTTAATTGCCTTGCATATGTGCTGTGAGCTGTGAGCCGTGAGCACATCACAATTCTGCACTTACTGCCATTTCACTCTTTTTCTACTATGCTACAAGACCTAGGGAAATCGGTACTTGAGAGCTTTATTTTTCAATTAGGCATACAATAGCTTGTCTACGTTCAATTGGGTATATGGCTACTTTGCTTTTACCTTGGGCACAATAGCTTGTCTACATTCACTCCTGAAGCTTTCATACCAGGCAAAGGTGTTCCAAATGCTCTAATACCCACACCAAATATGGACTTTACAAGGGTTTGAACCCATGTCGTGTTGCATCCTACTTCAATGAATGTACAGTCCAAATGGCTAATCAAGGGTGCCAATTTGAATGGATAATTTAATTATAAACATATTATGTTATTTTTATGCGGAAAATTGTTGCACCAAACAAATTTTTTTTATTTTCAGCAAGAAATCCATACCCGCACCAAACAACATTAGCACCAATTCAGCAAGGAAAAAAAAATCGCACAAAACATGAATTTCTAAATTCTACGGAAATTCTTTTCTGAAGATTCCATTTCTATGGATTTAGCTGACTTGACAATTTCCCCTTTCCACATAAATGATGTGTACACAAACATGTCCTAAAACTTCTGCACTTCCCAAAAATCTCTCCCTCTGACTCTATCCTAAAATCTCTTCCATGATCCTAAAATTTCTCCACTTCCCAACCCCTCACTCTATCCTAAGATCTCTCATCCTCTAAACCAAAAACCTTCGCTTTTTCCTTCTTCATCTCTTTCATTCTCTATCAGGCAATCTACGACCAGTAGGGAGTCTCCTCCCAAGCGATATAGAGTTTCTCTTCAAAGGAAATCAAAACAGAATCTGCATTCTTTCTACTCTTCCAGGTGCTTTCTCTTTCTCCCTCTTCCCTTTGTTGTCTTTGGGTGTTTTAGAATCTGCACTCTTTCTACTCTTCCAGGTGCGATAGAGAGTTTCTCTGCAAAGGAAATCAAAAGACCAAAACAAACAGAATATGCATTATTTCTACTCTTCTAGGTGCCTTCTCTTTCTCCTTCTTCCCTTTTTCTGTTTTTGTTGTCTTTGGGTGTTTTAGAATCTGCATTCTTTCTACTCTTCCAGGTGCTTTCTCTTTCTCCCTCTTCCCTTTTTCTGTTTTTGGCTGTCTTTGGGTGTTTTTGTTTGGAGGATTTCTATGCCATATCCAGTGATTTTAGAGGGGCATTCAATTGATTAAATCCCTGTTAGGTTCTGTAATATGATGGAATAATTGTTTTGAAACAAGTTGCAGTGAATGAATAACAGGGAGGAAGAACAGAAAAATCCCAGATTTTAATAGTTTATTATCTCTCAGTCGACATGGGCTTGTGGGACCCCCTGACCCACCTGACCTAAGATCAGTACCAGAGATCTGATGGGGTATCCTTGGTCAACCACTGTGGTGCTGGACCCATTTGAGGCGGGTTCCGTTTGGCCCACTATCCAAAAGGTTGAAAATTCAGATCCGGGATCTTGATGGGTTTTGGCAGTTCAGTCTAGGCTGCTCTATGGCTGGGATTTGGGCTGTTTGTTGTGTTACTTATCCAACTGTGGGTTTTGTTAAAGATAGTTTTTGTCGAGTTTTGAAACAAGTTGCAGTGAATGAATAACAAGAGGAAGAATAGAAAAATCCCAGATTTTTATAGTATTCTTATCACTTAGTCGACAGGGGATTATGGGACCCCCTGGCCCACCTGATCTAAGATCAGTACCAGAGATCTGGTGGGGCATCATGGGTCCACCAATGTGGTGCTGGACCGATCTGAGGCGGGTCCCGTTTGGCCCAAAATCCAGAGGGGTTGAAAATCCAAAATCGGGATATTGATTGGCCTGGCCTGTGGGCTTCTCTGTTTTGTTGGTTAGCTCTATTTGGATGCTTCCTTAGTTTCAGGTGGCAAGTGTAGGGAGCTATACTCTTAATTCGTTGTTGTACCTATTCACTTTGAAAATACATATAATGACCTTTCCAATTAGGAAAAAAAATGCATATGAATTCTCAAAGAAATTTGTGGCCCCACACAAGACTGTAGGAAAATGGAACACAACAAAGAGGATTTTTTTTTTAACATTACATGGTAAAAAATCTGCTACATAAACCAAAAGTATTTCTGACAATTTAGCTACAGGGACATTCATGAAAAGGGTTAAATACAAATGGTGCTTCTCATCCATAGAGAAGCTTGATTATGCATAACAACTAACAAAAGACTAATGGTCGTAAGAGAGCCAATGACCCTAAAAAAAAAAAAAAATATTGCATATGAATTCTCAAAGAAATTTGTAGCCCCACACAAAGACTGCAGGAAAATGGAACACAGCAAAAAGGACTTTTTTATAACATTAGATTTTCATGAAAAATCTAGAGCAAATCTACTTTGGATAGTGGAGTTCCAATTAAAAAAATAGAACTCATAAATGTCAATCATGAGGGAAAGCTCTTATACCTCAATCATGAGGGAAAGTTCTTACTATCATAAATAGAACATTGTGAGCCTTTACAATTTTATTTTAATAAAATTTATTCTTTTAAAAGATTGTTTTATTTCACTAACTTATTTTCACTTTTGTCCATAGTATTGAAGATGAAAGGTAAAATCAACATTTCAGCCATTGGGACAAGTAATGCACCTGGTCAATTGGAAAGTAAAGTGACAACCTTAGTGACTAACGCTGATAAAAGTGGATGAATTGCACAATCTTCTTATTATTCAAAATTTTGAATTATTTATTATTTACTTTTATGTTTGAAGCAGAATTCATTATTTATTATTGTGCATAAACATACTTATTTCATAAACTTTTAGTTTATACATTCTTTCATATTACAATATCATGGTATGACAGTTATGTGCAACTATATTTGTGCATCGGTGTCTATATGATACTATCTATTTCAATTAAATAATATCTTTTTTCTTACTTTAATTTTAAATATATTCTAGCCCGGGCCTTTGTTGCTAGTTATTGTTGTAAGGTCAAACTCGATCTCTTCCAACATTTCTCCTAATTCCCTCATGTCTACGAAATTAGCCGAAATTAGTCTTGATGAAACTAAGCATTTACTGCTCTATTGTCGCGTAGCAATCAACCACAAACTGTTAGAACAGTCAGCCACCCTGAAGCAAAGATGTGCCTTTGCCATCCCGAGACATCAGTCTAAATGGATAGAACTCTCTGATCGATACACCCTCACGCATATAGTTTGACCCAGGTGCGAACTATATGCATTTTTTCCATCCATCAGTTCCATATGAAAAAAGCAATGGGTATTGGAGCGGCATGTATGAAGGGTGGGTTTCATTTATCCTATGAAGATTTCCATCTAACTTTCGAACTATGATGTTACGATTTCCTGTAATTTTAGACTCATCTCCGACAATAATGGTTGCAACCTCATTTATTGTTGGTCTTGCATATTGTCTTCCTTCTCGTGAATGCAGAATTCGGACATGCAAATTTTGATTACCATTTTCAGACAACTTATCTCTTACATTAAGGAACACTATTGCATACTGGTTAGTAGCATTTAGCATTGTCTGCAAGCCCTCCAATACAATCAAGTAAAACTCATTTGCATCTCCACTTCCTTGAACAGCTCTTACTCTATTGGAGGTTTTATGTTCCGTGATATATATATATATATATATATATATGTGTGTGTGTGTGTGTGTGTGTGTGTATAGTTGAGCAAACTTAGCTATGTCTCCAGGTGCAGGAAGTAATGAACCGATCCAGTGAAAACTTGATCAACTTATTCGGAAAACATATGGTCCTCTTCCATCAAGCACAGTGTGATCAATTTTTCCACCCATTGACGTGAATGACAGCATCGAATTGTATGTTCAAATTTTCTCCTTGAATCTGGATTGAAGGAGTTGATTCTCTAGAAATTCAGGTGTGTTTGATAGTAGTGGCAGCATCACCTTTCCTCCATCACAGCATAGGTTAAACTTTGGTCTTGAAATTGGAGTATCTCTGATTTTTTTTCTTCAAGCCACATAATAGCTCTACAGTGAGAGCATATTGCAACTCTGGAACCAAAGCTCCAACGTGTGGAGATATTTTTTCTCCTTGAGCAGAAGACAATATTATTTCCTGTAATTAATTTTTTTGGTCAGCCTTAAAAGACTTTGTATGGTCGGGTAATAATAGTGAGTAGTTAAAAAGAATATTGAGTACTTGATGTTGAAGCCATTCTGTGGCTCGAAGTCCCATTGGAATGACCATGATGTTGCCGCTTTAAACGCAAGATTGTGGATCTTACATGTCGTGCCTCCCTTTGCATGATTCTTGTCCTATCCCCTGGTTGCTCTTGTTCTTATTGGATCGAGTGACTGATGTGACTCACATTATGTGTATTTACACCTAGATTTGAGTGGTCGCAAATGTTTATTATTTTTGTAGATATAATAAGTTATGATATCGAGTTATGTAGATATTGAAGACGTATATATTTACCAATTCTTGTATGCATGAAATGATAGCCATTGTGAGAATAGGTGGCTTCTTGCATACCCTCGAGATGCTGAGGTCGTCTACAATGCAAAATCGATAACCTTAAGAATCGACATTCCTTTTGAATTGAATTTGTAAGAGTCGATTTCTAAACCAAAGAGAATTATGTTCTGGATTGCGTAAGATGAGCAATCATCTTATAGCAGCCAACCGAGCCATCTTATATTTGATTATTTTTTTACGAACTTCTACACTTGGAAGTGTATCCATCCTGAACATATATAATTTAAAACATTTTATTAGACTGGATAGATAGGTTGTGCTTTTATTGCAGCAGTAATCCTACCTATTTGTATCCATTGATCCTTTAAAATTAATTTTTTTCAGATAGCACGGGGTTTTATTTTGTTAAACGCTGTTTTTGTATTTGGGGTCTTTTTTAAATTTCTCAAACATTTTATAGTTATTTTATATCATTGTGCTTTTTGTAAGAGTGTGCTTTAGCCACATGTATTGCCATTAAGGTTCATTTTGTCAATATTGTGTAATATATCTTTTTTTATTATTTTTTTGTTTGACCTAAGTTGGGTTTTTCTCCTTTTATTTTATTTCTTTTTTTTATATAGTCATTATTTTTTCATTTTCGTTGATGAGTTTTTATTTTATTTCTCTTTTTTTTATCGAGTCATTATACTTATGAAACCTCGTGCTATATAGGGACCCAATGCTAGAAATTCGTACTTAGAAAGGTACGACAAACATATAAATTATACTCAAATAATAGTGTCAATGAGTTACATACCACAATTAAAAGGATTTATAACTTTACTTATATCATTAAAAAAATCACGTGGAATTATCTACCTAAACCCCTAACTGTAGTTGAAATTTTTTTAGTCTAAACCCCGGTCCATATGTCAAGATAGTTCTGTTATTTTTCTTCTTTTTCCCGAGTGAAGCTTCTGTTCGAAGATCAACAAACATATAAATTATACTCGGATAATAGTGTCAATGAGTTACATACCACAATTAAAAGGCTTTATAACATCATTTAAATCATTAAAAAAATAAGATCATGCGGAATTATCTACCTAAACCCCTAACTACAGTTGAAATTTGTTTACTCTAGGCACCGACCCATATGTCTAGATAGTGTGTTATTTTTTTTTCCCGAGTGAAGCTTCTGTTTGAAGATAGCTCAATAAAATGTGCTTTTCTTTCAAAGGAAAAATATATTAAATAAAGAATTTTCAAAATATAAATTACTAGTCATAATATCAGGTTTGTGTCTCTAATTCATCACTGGCTTGCAGTTAGACCCAGTACCCAATTCCTTAAGTTGTTTAATTTGGAAAGGCATTAAGTCCTATGTCAGTTTTAGTTTATGAACAGTAATTATTTCATTTTGGTTGTTGCTTTTTTTTACTCTTTTTAGGCTGGTTGTTCGTCTTTGGTGATGCTAACATATAATTCAACATGAACACATACAAAGTATTAAGTACCTCAGTGAGAATCCTTAGAGCTTATTTAATATACTTTTCTTTATCAAGTTAAGCAGTGCATCCTGCAACTCATTAAGGAAAGAAGAATCATATAAAAACCCATAACGTATAAACATCTAGCAACCCAAACTTGGAATTGGGATGAGCTTGAGAGATATTGATGTGGATTACTATGCATGTGTGAAGGTGACCCAAATTATCAAATAATAGAAGAAATTCATCTAAGCTACAATTTTGTAGCAGGTCATTAAACAAAATCGGGATAAATGAAAGAAAAATGAAGTTGAGAGAGAGAGAGAGATAGTAACATGACATCAAAATAGAATCGCTGATTGGAAATGATGGGATCTCCTTATGTTTTCTTCTCCATTCTATATCTCTCTCCTTCTCCTCCTCTGATGTCAGTCGATTTCTTTTTTTTTTTTTTTAATATTCTCTGTATTTGGAGAGTAGTAGATAGTAGAACAGTTACAAAGTGGGAATTTGGTTTTCTTTGGAGGAAGTTATGCGAGTTAGTTAGTTTAGAGAGAGGAGAGTGGAGAGAGAGGAGACCTAACATGGATGGAGATTTTGACACCTGTTTTGATGTATTTTCTAAAATTAGGATTTGTAGTTTGAAGGACTGTGGTTAACCGAAGGCAAAGCACACTCCAAAAAAACCAGTAGCTAATATTTGCACATCCAAAGTTGCTCATTGCACGTATCTTCTATCTACACATTCTTCAGCCGTCGAGTTTTGTTTTCGTGCACTTTTTCCTCTTCTCAGTTTGTCCAAACCGGTGCACATCCCTCGTTCCTTCCCTCTTCCCCTCCCATTCACAATTTAAAGCAATACAGAAGAGGAGACCGATGAGAAGAGAAGATGCACAACCTTCCCTCTTTCATCTTCTTCTTCTCTTTCCCTCCCATTCTTGGTTTCCAAACTTGTCGAGGATCCAAAACTTGTCTCCTTCGCACAGTCGAACAATAAAACGATTCATTGGGTTTTTTTTCCCCCATTTATCATCTCTCATTTCATTAGATGTTCAGTTTCAATGCATTCTTGAAAGATTAAGATGTTTAAAGGGGCCATTCACTCCCCCCTGGCTCAATCTTTTGCTGGCGTAGGGGTTTTTTTTTTAACAATTGTTCGGGCTTTCAGGTCCGAACAGAATGGTTGTTGTTCAGACGCAATGCGTCGAACGTCATGCATCCTGTTCTGCTATGTGGTTGCACAACATGCACCCTATTCGGTAGGGTACAATCGAACAAGGTTCATGTTGTTCGGTTTGTCAGGGCTGAACACAACTATTTATATTTTTTTTTCTTTAACCTTTTGTAACTATGTTTCTTTTGTTGGCTGACAATTATATCTTCTCTTTTTTCCAATCAATCATGGACAAGCTGGGACCTTCGCGAATTCGGCCTACAGCTTCGCACAGGAAACGTAACGCAACATGGCATCAAGATGTGGTAGCTAAGTCGCGTGAGGAGCCTGAGGTTTCGGAGGAGGCAGAGGAAGAGGCCGAGGCTATAGATGAGCATGGCCAGTCCGACTATGTAGCGGACATCGAAGCTAGAGACGATGATGCACGGGACACTGGACCATTTCCTGGGGGTCCAATTGATTTTACCTTGCTACCGAGTTTAAGGAACCAATTATCTTATTCATGTTGTATTTTGATCGGTTACACTAATCAAGTACTAATTTATTTGTATGATTTCAGAATGTAGCTAGTCACGGATTCGCAGAGCATCACGGGACCGATTCTTCAGAGGGGACATGATTTGAGCATTCGTGACCCAAGCGCCCTATACTTGGCCATTGAGCAGGTGGATAAATTGAGTCGAGGGATGTCTCTCGAAGAAGCCCAGCAAGCCATGCCAAGTACCATAGCCAAGGACATACACCTGCACTCGCACCTGAGGGGGGTCCCAACCATGATGTGTCTTCTCTCTCTATTTCTCTCTCTCTATCTTTTTTCTTTTTTTTAAGAGAGATTTGATGGGTTTTGTATATGACCCAGATGTGTTGGACATTTGACTTTTAATTAGATTTTATTGTTCTACACTTTGAACAATGGATTTTTATTTTTACATGTATTTGATGTTGCATTTTATTGTTTACGATACATATGCATTGGATGGTTTATTATTTCATTTCAAACATATTATTTATAACCAAATTAAACCTATCACTCAGGGTCATGGTTCAAAATCTCGGTCTCGGTCACGGTATCGGCCGTGCCAAAAAACCGATATGATATCGGTATCGGTCGCGGATATCGGTCTGTCGCGGTCATCGCGGTATGAAATTTTTTTTTAATCCAAAAAAATTCACAAAAATATCCAAAAAATCCAGAATATTAGAAAATGCTGGAAAATAATATTTGTTTCCATTAATAACAACAATAAATCAAAATCTCGGTCACCTTAAGTTATGAGTCCTGTATGTGTCGCAGTTCACTGGCTTTTCCAGTATTTCATATAATGCAAACATTATTGATGCTCATGATCAATTTATTAGTGTCAAATATAAGAAGATAAAGATAACATATCAATTATCATTTAATACTAACTTAGTCATCAAATAAAGTTGTGAAATTCAAGACCCTAAAGATTAGTGAATGAGATAGTGAGTTAGTGACTGAGATAGATAAATCATAAAGCACTTGGACATCAAAATGTTCATGGTTTATTTAAAAAATTATATTTATGATGAAATCCCCCAAAAAATGATATATTATAATTCAAATATTAAAAAATCCGAAATAAAAAATAAAAATCTAAATCATGTTTATGACTATGAGTAGATATAGATCTATCATCTACACACTATTAATAAGCCATTAAGCCTTTGGTATCACAAATATTCTAACAAGTAACAACAATTACTTTTTGGAAAACAAAAATTAATAAAATCATTTTCAAAATCCTAAATATATAGATCTAACATAAAAGTATGTAGATCAATTATTTACACACCATACAATGATCATGAATCATTAAAACAACATATTTATGATGAAATCCCCAAAAAATAATATATTATAATTCAAATATTAAAAAATCCGAAAATAAAAAAATAAAAAAAAAAGTTTAAAATCATATATATGAGTAGATCTAGCATGAAAGTATGTAGATCTAACTTCTAAATGAAGAAAACAACACAAGTGAGTAAGTGACAAACATCTATGCTTCATCTATAAAAAAAAACATGATACCGCTATCTCGATCGATATTTTGAAAATATCGGCCGAGATATTGAAAAATCCGAGATGAAATTCATCTCGGCCGAGATGGGCCGAGATAATGAAGAAAAAAACCGAGACCGATATCTCAGTGAGATATCGGCTCGGTATCAGCCGATACCGGTTCATATCGGCCGATATGAACCGGTATCGGCCGGTTTTTAAAACCATGCTCAGGGCCGAACAAAGTTGTTTTGTTCGGTCCTGTGGCAAAACAAATGTACTTATGTTCGGCCACTCGGGGCCAAATAGTTGCACATAATGTCCGGCCCTATATGTCCAAACAGATCGGGATGAAACGGTAAAAAAAGATACGGAAGAAAAACTTAGTGGTGTCCCTTCGGCCCCCAAAAAACCCATAAATCATTTCTTTTGGAGATGAATGTAGAGGGAATGAATGGGAAATGAGGAAGGAGAAGAATCGATGATGGAAGAGGAAGGGAGAGGAGGAGAACGATGATGGAAGAGGAAGAGAGAGGGAGAAGAAAAAATGGAGGGAAAATCAACATTTTTCATTTGTAGTGTACAGTGAAATTAGAAGACTTTAAAATCCTAAAGCAATGTCCAATTCCATCATTTCATGAATGGGTATGTTGGTCTTCAAAAATTTGGATGTGCAATGATCAATTATGGATGTGCAAATAGCAGCTCCCAAAAATCCCTTAAATATCAATATAGACCATAAGGGCTCTCCCGCCATTTTTTTTATTGTTTTGACGAGCAATGATATCGTTGCTCTATATAATTTGAACAGCGATATTGTTGCTCATGTATCTTCTTCTTTGCCTGCTTTCAAGGCCGCTAGATGAGATTGATTCACCCCCCGGGCTTTCGATTGCTCATATTCTTTTCTAAATATGAATATCACAAATTGAAACAAAACCCTCAGCGAATTTCATTGGAAGGAGAAAAAAAGGAGTTCATGTGCCTTTGTTTTCAAACACTGGCTGAGGCTTCAAAGCTACATTCAGAGGTTTGTTTGATGTCGAGTTCTATTTTTTAAGGAGAGTTGGAAACAAAAGGGAGATGGATTATCTTTGGGTGTAACTAAGTTTGAGGTGGGGTTAACGTTTGAGCACTAATTCAGATTTATATATAGAAACCAGAGCATGTTAAAAGATGATGAATGTTGGCTAATATTTGTAGCTAGGCATTTGACAGTGATCAACAGGTTGCAAGTGGGTTGGTCAAGTTTGTATGGTTGCTTGATTTACAAGTTTGGTGATGATTTGAGAAAACAAGGCGGGTCCTTATTCAGTCGAATGGGTGAAGAGCGAACATGAAAAAGTGGAGAAGAAGGTGATGTAGTGAGAAGCAATAATGCCGCTCAAGTATACAAGTGAGCAGCGAGGCGAGCAATGATATCGTTGGTAGGCAAAAAAAGAAAAGAAAAAAAATCTAGAAAATGCCTCTGGGACCACTCCAGTGCATTAAAAAACTTTGAGGACCTTTTTGGTCTCCACCAAGCTTGAAGGTAAAATCCCTAAATATTTTTATGTGTAACTAAGTCCAATGTGAAACACATTCAGTTGATTGTCATTTTCATACCTCTTCACGTGTGAATCTGAGTAAATCCAACGGTACATCATTTTTCACGAGATTTTAACCATTTTCACAAATATCTTAAAATATATGATGAGCAAAGGCATGAGACTTGGCCCTTTAGCCAAAAATGGCATTCGGAAAAGTTTGGACAGTTCGGTTCATGAAAATGGGTCCCATAAAATTCAGAATTCTAGATTTTAAGTTCTAGACCATTTTGCAAATATCTAAAAATATGTGAGGGATTTAGACTTGAGATTTGGTCCCATGACCATTTTGATCATTTCTCGTATTTGTCAACAATTCAGATCATGATTTGTAGCCCACATGAATAGAAATATTGAGAATAGGGGACTGAGTTCAAGGATGGTGAAAAGCTTGCATTTTAAAGAGGGATGAATTAATGGTTCATAGTTAAGTTTCTCGAGATCCATGATGGATGAATGCACCAAATTTGGTATCATAGCCGTTTTGGACCTTTTAAAGAGGATTAATGGTTTAGATCATGGAAATGAGGCCCACAAAAGTCTAAAATAGTGGATTTTGGATTCTAGACTATTTTGCAAATATCTGAAATTCTGTGATGAATCAATGATTTAAATTTGGTGTCCTAGTCATTTTTTATCTTATTACTACATCTAATGGTTTGGATCCCACAAAATTCAAAAAATTGAAAAGGCGGACTGCCTTAAAAGACGCTAAGTTACTGTAGCTCCACCTTTTTGAAACACTAATGTGGTTCAGTTTCACACCTACCCATACATATCCAGAGTACACATATCATTATCCAGCATCCCCATACCTCTAGAAGCATCATCAAATATATGTAATGCCCAAAAGCATCTTATACCGTAGACTTCATTTTTTTTTCTAGACTGCCTTTCACTATATCTCTCGCGACATCGAGACTTAACTGCATTCGTGCATTGAAGTATTCCACAACTCATTATTTTCGTTGCAAATCTCGAACTCGCTAGTTTATTCCAGACATCGTGAGTAGTTAATGTTTATTTTAAATTCATATTTTAAAATGGGAAATGTGGAGGATAACATTGTTAGCTTAAGGTTATAAATAGGGAATGGAGAGGAGTACAATTTTGTATTTTTTTTTTCTAAAAATGAAATGGTCGATTTTTTTAGCAAAACCTCCACAGATTGTATTAAGAGAAGGGTCAAAGTGAGTATACTATTGAACAAACTTACAATGAAATCTTCCATCTCATACATTCACAGAAATCATTGCTTCATCTTCAAAATTGTTAGTTAACCCAATGCACATGTATGTATCCTATTTAGAAAACTTTAACTATTTAACTCGTGAGTCACTTCTCGAAGTTGCAAGTTGATACATGACATCGGAAGTTGATTTCGACACTGTGACCTAATCATGTTAATGTTCAATTCATACTCGAAGACGAGGAAAGTGTGGGAGAGCATTCTAGACTTTGAAGCAAATTCTTCATAATTGTACTAAAAGTATGGTCAAAATGAGTACATTAACGGTTAATACAAAGTCACAGTGGAGTTTTCAACCCCGACTTCACAGAGCTCAACGTGACAATCATGTCCTTTCAAAAGTTTCAGGCAAAGCTATGCTTTTTTCCCTTAACTTTGAGCTAATTCTCTTCGGCTTTTCAGTATATATCAACGGTCGTTTTCTTCTTTTTGTGTGGAATAATGATCTTATGCTGCCTGCGTAAGGCCATCCAGTACGGAGGTTGTTGACCGGGGAGCATCAGGGCCAGGACCCGGAGAACACTATTCCGTCAACTTGGTGGGGTCCGATACCAATGCAGAGCAGGCCATAGGTGTGTGTGTGGCACTTACAATCCCTAGAATCTAGCCCTTGTTTACAGCACATTTGTGTACAGACCATTATCCTGGAAAGAGAAAATTTTCGTGTCAGCAGTTTTAATAGTAAACTAGCAACAAAGGCCCATGCTTAGCCCTGGCACAAAAGTGAGAATACATTTAAAATTAAAGTAAGAGAAAGGATATTATTCAATTGAAATAGATAGTACCATATAGACACCAGTGCACAAGTATATTTGCACATAACTGTCATACGATGATATCGTAATATGAAAGAATCTATAAACTAAAAGTTTATGAAATAAGTATGTTTATGCACAATAATAAATAATGAATTCTGCTTCAAACATAAAAGTGAATAATAAATAATTAAAAAAATTTAATAATAAGAAGATAGTGCAATTTATCCACTTGTATCAGCATTAGTCACTGAGGTTGTCACTTTACTTTCCAATTGACCAGATACATTACTTGTCCCAATGGCTGAAGTGTTGATTTTATCTTTCATCTTCAACACTGTTGACATGAGCGAAAATAAGTTAGTGAAATGAAACGATCTTTTAAAAGAATAAATCTTATTAAAACAAAATTGTAAAGGCTCATAATATTCTATTTCTGATAGTAAGAATATTCCCTCATGATTGACGTTTATGAGTTCTATTTTTTTAATTGGAACTCCACTATCCAAAGTAGATTTTCTCATGTTCTATCCTATCTTTAGATGGAACAAGTATTCCAGCCATAGTGCTTTATGGATTTGAGGTGCGAAATGGGTGTACCAATCATCCTGCAAAATGTGATAAAAATAAATTTACAAGACAAAGAATTAGATAACTGAGATTTAGATATATTGTATATGATAGGAGCATATTAAAAAGAATAGAAACAAACAAATATTGTGTCATTACCTTAGCTGCATTTACTTCAAAAATTTCTTCTGATGTATGCAAGAAATTCTTAATGACATTGTCTTGGAGCAAAAGTGTTGTACTTCCAGTGTGATCCATTACCGTTATTGTTGCAATGTATCTACAGTTATAAAAGTTAAAAATTTTAAATTTTAAATGAATATAAATCTAACATATTACATGAAAGTTGTGCATTATTAATAACTTACCTTATTTTGTTTGTTCGCGTGGGGAAAGTGCAATGATTGCATTGACCATTATTTACACTTGGATCGATTTTTTTATCACACTTACACTTGGTTATGCAGGTAGCAGTGTAGGGACAGGGAGGCACCCTTAGCTTTGATGAAGTTTGTCTCCTTCGTGGAAGAAGTCTCTTCTCTGCTTAGATTGGAATGGTGCTGTGTGTTGATCCTTCACTCTGCGTTGATGACCCTGAGATGATTCAAATACTGCTGCCACTGTAATGTCAACAGAAACAGGAGGCAACAGAAGTTGATGAGCCTGAGATACGTTGAGGCCCAAGAATAGGCCAGAAAAATCTTGAAGCGGAGAAAGATCTTGAAGCAGAGATGGGCGTTGGAAGAACTGAGAAAGATCTTGAAACAGAGATGGGCGTTGGAAGGGGCACGAAAAAGAATTGCTGTGAGATGATATGGAAGATTGAAGGGGATGGAAAGATTTTAGGGAAGATTGAAGTGGATGGAGAGATTTTAGGAGATCTAAGGAGATGATATGGTAGTACTCTAAAGGCTCCCTCGTTTTTTTTTTTTTTTTTGCATCTCTCTGAAAAGAGAGAATTTTTAGGGGTGAGGTGGCACCCCTCACAGCCCTCCTCCCCCTTTGCTTTAATATATACAATGGATACCTCAAAAAAGGTGTTATGCGGAAGTTTGAAATTTATATTTAGTGTGGATTTTTATTTTATTTCGGTATTAATGTCATTTGGTGCAGCTGCGGATTTTTTTATTCAAAGCAAATTTTTTTAATTTGGCGAGACAATTTTCTGAAAAAAAAAACTTGTATATAATAATTATAAATAATTCGTTCAAACAAGTTTCAAATCACCACTACCAAATAAAAGAGACGTTTTATTATAAATTCCTATTTAACCATATTAAAACATCCATCCAATGGAAATAAAGTCACCCTTTGCCCAAAAGCATTTTATATAGTTGACACTTCATTTTTTTTTTTCAAACCAAATTGTCCTTCACTTTATTTCTCGCAAGTTTGAGACATAACTTGTGAGCTCGAGACATAACACCAACAAGCTCAGGATTTAGTGTCCATATATGTGGCCAACAAGCTCGGGTTTTCTGCTTTTGTCCAATTCCATTCATCAACGTCCCCCAACCATTCATTAATCTTCTCCATTGTGTTAGATTAATTCATGTTTCTATAAAGACTCCATTAATATCCTTATTTTGAATGTACTCTTACTACCGTTGATATATTCTGAAAAGCCGAATATCCTCAGTCAATACATGCCACATATCACATATGTGATATGGAAAATGGATCCTCTGTTTAGACCAATCAGGGGGTGCCACATGGGAGAGATGTCACATCCCATCTCTAAAAGAAAAAACCTATCTCCTCAAAAAATATATATATATATATATATATATCCTTTCCCCATGTGGCACCCCCCTTATTGGACCAAACAGGGATCCGGATCCATGTGATATGCCCATGCCCTATCATGTCATTGCCCCCATCAAATCTATTGTCTTCAACGGTCTAGACCATCGAATAGTGAGCTGCATATTAATATTTAATACTACCACTGTTGATAAAAACATAGCATATTGATCATTCAAATCTAATTGGAGACTCTGACTTTTTTTTTTTTTTATTAACTGAGGGTCTATTTGGGCTGGACTAATTCCTACGGTCTAGGGGAGATCGGGTATATCTCCTGCGGCCATTGTGTAGGGCAGTTTCGAACCCATAATCTTCGAGATCAAACCATGGTGAGGCCAACTGAACTATACTCTTGAGGTTGAGTCCACTGGTCCATAGGATTGTGTGAGTGGTCAGGACTATAATTCTCCTCCCTTTCGGAGCTAGAAGTCCTAGTATGATTTTCAATTTCCCCTCTTCAAAAACCGAAGAGTCTGTTAGTGCAAGCTAAAGGATTTTACCCGCCTTCTCTCTAGGCCGGGAGGAATTAGTCGAGTCCATGGGATTGGAACCCTCATCACAAAAAAAAAAAAAAAAAAACCGCCGAGCTACACCATTGAGGTTTGTAGACTGGGACCCTACCATCAGTGAAGTAGAAAAGGACAAGGGAAATTCTATATGCACCCACCTATTCTCCTGAATACACCCACTTGCTGACCTCACCACACCCATTCTAATTTTAGCTTGATTTTGCTGAGCACACCCACCATAATCCCCAGACTGCCCATCCAAGCTCACCATTCGTTCCCTGTTCCATTTCCTGAACACATTCCCTCGTTTGCATTTTTTAAATTTGTGGCCATTCGGAGTCGTCGACCTTCTCCACTTCACAGCTCTCACACCCTCGTGGACAGTTGGTGAGCTGCGCTCCTTCTTCTTCGTCTTCTTCATCAGGGACAGTGAAACAGGTGAGAGCCCTTCTTCTTCTTCATAGGTTTATCATTTTCACAAATTTGTTTAGGTTGTAATTTATGCATTAGAGAGTATAGTTGTGAGACCTTTGCAACAAATATGGAAGAATCTGGTGTGAAAAGATGAATAGTTTCGAACTCCAGTTTTCCATTTTTGAAAACATCTGTTTGCGATCTGCTCGGCAGTCCAGAGACGTGCAGGGATTTTCTGCACGGCAATTGTAAACCGTGCAGAATATATATGCACGGCCTATATAAGCTGTGCACATATAATTTGCACGGTTTCATATTACCGTGCAAACAGAGGTTGCACGGTTACATTGAGCTGTGCAGACAGAACTTGCACGGTTCCATTTCGCCGTGCAGAATAATGTTGCACTGTCTATTTAAACCGAGCAGTACAAAAAAATATGATATCCTCTTTTATTGGTTTTAATTTTTAACAGATTGGAAGAAATGCCGAGAAGACCAGCTCGCCGTATTGGTGGAAGCTCACAGATGACAGGGGGACGAGCCAGTTCTTCTAGCGAGCCATCGAGAGTTCGGACGAAGATCGGTGTCTCAAGATCGCGTTCCCGAGGTGTGCATGTGAGTTCTTCGACCGCCGGCCGTCAACGGCCAACGGCGTCTGAACGAAGACGAAAACTGCAACAGGATCCACTCCCAGAGCAGGTTGAGGAGCATGTTGACAGTTCTTCAGAGGATGATTCCTCAGAGGAGGAGGCACAGCCGTCCAGTCCCCGTGCATTGGCACCAGGAGAAGAGCATGGTGACAGTTCTTCAGACGATGATTCCTCTGAGGAGGAGGCATAGCCGTCCAGTCTCCCTGCAGCGGCACCAGGGGAGGATGATTCCCATTTCGAGGAGGGACAACCATCCAGTCCTCCTGCTGCGGCGGCAAGGGAGGGTCCTATCCTCGGCGGTCCGGCCGACCTATCTGTCCTTATGAGTTTTAGGACACACGTAGCCTTGTCCATATGGGACGGGGAGGTACAATTGCCTTTTTTAAAGTTTTAATTAATCGTTTTTCAAATAAGATGTGTTGAAGTCTATAATAACAGATATTAATGAAGATTTATACTTGTAATGTGCAGGAACGTGAGGCACTCAAATGTATCAATCATTGGCGAGGGCTGAAGGATTGGTACATACCTCAGCCCGGGGATGGGGCCGATATCCATGTTCCTCAGTTTTATGCTATTATAGAAGAGTCTGGATTGGCAGATTCGAAGCATTTTTCTTACCGATATATCTCCAGCCCTCTGGTATCCAGCTTTGTAGAGAGGTGGCAGCCCGAGAAATACCTTCCACATGCCATTTGGTGAGATGACGATCACCTTAGATGATGTGGGTACTCTCCTCGGCATCCCAGTAACGGGACTGCCTGCCCACGCATCGACTAGTATGGGATTTACTGATCAAGTAGATTTACTTGAGCGTGGACTGGGCGTGGATAGGGCATCTGCGTCAGCTGAGTTGAGAGTAGCTCGTGGTGGGGTAGTGAGGATGGCCTGGATCAAACGGGTGTGCGGCGAGGTGAGTCCTGCGTCGTCTGTTGAGCAGGTAGAGTGTGCAGCTAGAGGCTATCTTCTGTATTTGTTAGGTTGCACACTCTTCGCCGATAAGTCAGCCACTCGAGTCCCCATTGCCTACCTACATTTACTGATGGACTTGCCACGGGTTCGTCGTTATGCATGGGGGGCTGCCGCACTTGCATATCTTTATCGCCAATTGGGGACCGCCACGAGGGCAGACGTGCGACAGATTGTTGGATATCTGACACTGCTCACGGTAATACATATACATATACATGTTCCATCGTAATTGATCCTTTAAATTGTATAATTAATAATTGGTATCTTTTGCAGTCTTGGGTGTACGAGCACTTCCCATTTACCCGTCCTCCTGCGCAGTGGGGATATACCGCTGGTATGCCTCAAGCGAGCCGCTGGAATGCTGGACAGGATTCTGGGATTGCGAGGGAGAACATAAAACTGTTGCGTGAGAGGCTGGATGACCTACATCCGAGTCAGGTGAGCACCCATATGGGGTCCTTGGTATAATGTTGCACTTTTTTTCAATGGACAAATTTTTATTATAATAATGAGTTCTTTCATTTACTTGCCACAGGTCCAGTGGGATCCGTATACTGGTGTCAGGGCTCATCATCCATTCCATCAGATATCTTTCTTCTGTGGTTGCTTGAGAGCGCTAGATGTCATTGAACCCTACCATCCACATAGGGTTCTCCGACAGTTTGGATATGTACAGACCATCCCACCCGCACCGCTCGCCCCCATTCGTGCGTCTCGGGGATCTACTGCTGGACAATACAGGGTCTCTTACAGATTTCTAGACCAGTACTGGGTTACTTGGGAGGATCATGTATTGTCCTTAGCGAACCGCGGCCATCGAGCGCAACATGCATGGGAGTGCTCACCCGACTACCTAGTGTGGTTTTTTAGGATTTCACACCCTCGAGTACAAAACCCCCAACGTCATTCCCACTAGCACCCTAATGAGGGTGTAGCTGACCCGACTCCAAGAGTGGTGAGTGTTTGTACTTTATCGAAACATTATGCATCCATTTGTTATACTTATCTTAGGTATTGACACAGTTAATTGTTTCTTACAGATCACTCGAGCGAGGGACCATCTCCGCGCTACGATTGCACGAACGGAACAGCCTGCAGATTTCTATTACCGGGCACTCCAAACCACCCTCGAGATCCTGGAGGGCTTGCCGGTGACGTACCGACGACGTACAGATCCATGATGGCATGAGGGTTTTTTTTTTTTTTTTTGTCTTATTCTTTTGTTAAGTCTGTATGGATGGGAAATTAAAGCATATACTTTAGAGGATGTATGGATGGGTTTATCCATTTTTGCGATGTAAGGAATTTTTTGGATATGTATGGATGGATGGATCACCTGATTTTTGGATGTATCCATTTTTTTAATGGATGTTTTGAGGATACACTTTTTTATGTTTGAACTTGTATGTTTTATATGGATATGTATGTTATGTGTTTCTGTCCGAATAATTGATAAAATACATTGCACGGCCACCATGTTCCGAGCAAATAGCTGTGTGCACGGCACTCTATTAAGGTGCAAATAGTTTATGCACGACAACTTTTTGCCGTGCATTATCCATTTGCACGGAAAATATTTGCCGTGCAGAACACATTTGCCCAGCCATGTTTAACCGAGCAGTTGTTAATGAAGTAATACATTCTTTGGAATATTATTAATGAATTAATACACAACATAAACACATAAAGACCTCATCGAATCCATTGGCCATTCAATACAAAATATGTAATATGTTTGTTTACATCAAATGGAGAGTACACATAATCAATCGCTGTCAAGATTGACCGACTCCTGCGTTGCGACACTGTTTCCAATCAATTCTCTGAATTGCTCGATGCTCTTTGCATATGGGAGCTGCCATCCGTCTGCTTCAGGATGGTGGTGTCTATGCCAATTTGTAGCAATGGGAGGCATGGGTGATTCGGGTTTCATGAAGACCTGAACAAAATGGTTTTCATTGACGAAACCAACCGCGAGCACTTTGTGAGAACTTGATGGAATTGGGGATGATCTCAAAGGCAGGAAAGTAAGGCACTGCTGTAGTGAAAGAAGGACCAATACAACGTTATAATATGAAGATATTAAGTGACCCATGTCCGGCATTGTCATCCATCGATCAAATGAAGGATTGCTTTCAAAGTAACACAATGCGTAATACAACTCCCCAACCCTATCCTCTCCTCCATAGACCAGTGTATAATAATTTTGATACCTCTGCAATTCATTGCTCAAATCCATTCTAACCTGCATCCATTTATCCTCGCCCAGGCCTAGGAGACCAGCTATCGCTCTGAATCCACAGTTACCATCAGTTGCAACATCCTTAATAGTGTGGATATAGGGGCCCAAAGACTGAGGAAGCAAATGCATAAACGTACATGACCGAGTGCGACGGACAGTCATTTTCTCCTTATTCTTCGTTGCAACTGTATTGCTTAATCTAGCTGGAACGCTATCTTTTATCGACAGTGCATATTCAAAATTAGATGGTTCCCGACGCGTAGATCTATCGAACTTCTTTCTTTTCGATGATGACCGACCGCGGGTATTCAATTTTACGTCTGGTTCGATAAGAGAAGTAGATGAAGGACAACCGAGTTCTCTAAGTTTTCTTAAAATTTGTATTTTACCCTTCTGATCACTACTTTGAAATCTCTTACTAATCAACTCGAACTCTGAAGTTGTGGTCAACTCAAGGGCTTCGTTCACCATAGTGGCTTCTAAATTGGGCTTCCGCCAATAGTGGTGGACACTACTCAGTGGTATATGAAAACCTTCCCTTATGTACTCGGCAATTTCATGTGCACATGGCAAACCATGAGTCCGTCGGATTACGCACCCACATGATGTAGAATCTGAACCAATATCACTAGCCCTTAACGACTCATTTAACACTATATCCAAAGCATTCCTTGATAGAAATCCTCTCAATTCACGAAACAGTGCCGGTTTGAACTTATGTTGCACGGTGTTCAAACTCTTTTCAAAAGAAGCCTTTATTTCTGTAAAAAGCAACTCTAGCAAGGCATGTATAACCTGTTAGGACGAATCAAAGCTACAGCTCGATGTGCCTAGGTGTCTCTTTAATTTTGCATGTGTACTCTCAGCTCTGTTAGTAGTGACGTTCCCAAAGTGCATATGCCGATCCGTCCATGTAACAACAAATTGCTCCTTATGCTTATTCAACCATGAGGTCTTCACATAATCAACAGCATGTGGATACCCGCAGTAATTCCGTTCCAAAGCACTTAGCATTTGCGTGTAGTCGCTTTCAGTTGGAGAGACTACCAACGTGTTCCAACAAGAGATAAATGCAACCCATCTGTCGTTGGTCTCAAAACACTTCTTACAATTTGCCAAGATGTTCCTAGAAATATGCCACCTGCATAATAAGTTTGCTGCATTCGGAAAAATAACATTTATTGCATTCATCAGCGCTAACTCTTTGTCTATGACAATCACACGAGTCGTGATGCATCCATCAATTAATTCCTTAAGCCTCTCCAAAGCCCATCTATAATTGGCCTCCCTTTCTGATTCAAGGTACACAAAAGCAACGGAGAACGTCAATTGAGTAGATGTGACACCAACAATCTCAAGCAAGGGAAGTCGATATCTATTAGTCTTGTATGTGGAATCCATTATCAAAACTTCTGAAAATGCACGTAATAACTGAATAGATGATGGATGTGCCCAGAATAGGTTCATGATAACATTTGTAGCACCGTTGCTAGTGTGATACTCAATGTAGTTGTTCTCTTCCAAATGCCTCATGAGTTGCTGTATTTGTGATCGACCGGCCATCTCTGTCACCCTAAACTTCTGCCGAGCATTGTAGATACTCTTAATTGTAGTGGTGTTGTGCACATCCCTTTCCTGCAATATTCGAAGGATGTTCCTCGGTTTTACCAAACTCTTAGACATATCAATCAAAACGTTGATTTCTTCCACAGAAAGCCTCCCAGCAAACGAGTGCCCGCCTAGATGTTGTGCGTTTGGATGATTGTGCACCCCACAAACCACTGTTAACATCCAATCGTCGTCAGTTGCCAACTTTCGACCCTTCAAAGCAAAAGGGCAACTACACTTCTTCGTTCCCGTTGCCTTCTTAGGATTTCTCTTCTCGAATACCTTCGATGGACTCCTGTAACTACCACTTCTCTCACAAGAAAAAACGACTCTCGGCTTCCGTCCATCTCCACCAGCATCCGAAGTCTTGATTACAATTACTAAGCCATGTTTCTTTCCAACATCCCTTGTCCATTGGATTAGGCCCTCTCGGCTTTTGAATATCATGTCAGTGGTGAAGACATTTGTAAAATCCAAAAGGCACTCACTGCACCGGTTGATTCAACCTCCTGCAAATATATCACAAATTTTTAGATTAGCACTGCACACTCATTTATTAATTTTGCACGGTTTATATAGGCGGTGCAAAATTATATTGCACGGTATATATATGCCACGCAGAATAATTTTGCACTGTATATATAGGCAGTGCAGAACAATTTTGCACGGTATATATAGGCCGTGCAATATAATTTTGCACGTCTTATACAATGTCGTGCAGGACGCGAGAAAAAAAAAAAAAAAGAGAAATGAAGTCAAAATGTATATACCTCATTTTCGTAGATCGTCAACTGCTTGTCCATATTGCAAATGCCTACTTTAAATACACAATGTGGTGTAGGGATAATTGTACTTCCAAGTTCGTTCAATAAATGGAGGAGACTTGATGATATATTAAAAAGAGTTAGAAGAAATGATGATGAAGGAGATGAAAATCAATGAAGAAGAAGGAGTGCAGAGGTGCAGTGAGAAGGGAATGGAAAAAGGGATAGGAGGAGGAGGAGAAGAAGAAGAAGAAGTAGAAGAAGAAGAGACTGGAGACTGCTGCTGGTGAACTAAAGTAGGAAGACAGATGTTGATGGTAAGGGCAATTTCGTCCTTTCACCCGAGGGCATTTTAATAATTAAAACATATTTAAGTTGTGGGTGTATTCGTCACTTCCTGTGGGTGCGAATAGAATTCTCAGTTCTCGGTCCTCACTTCTCACTGAGCAACTTGTTACGATGGAGATAGGGAAGAATCTGGCAATCTTCCTCTCCGCTTCAGCTGCTGCAATTCTCGCTATAGCACTGCTTCCTTCCTTTAATCTCCTCACAAACCCTCGTAATCTTCGTCTCATCTATCTCATTTCCCATTCTTCTTCTTCTTTAAATTTCTAACTTGTACTCAATTGCAGGTTTTTCTCTGAAATCATCATCAGAACGGACGGTGGCAGATTTGGTGGTGACTGATGCCTTCATATACACAAGTGATTCCTCCCTTCCTTTCGCCCAAGCTATGGCCGTTGGAAACGGCAGGATTCTTCGCGTTGGCAATGCTTCTTCCATTCAGGTACCATTTCCTCTTCTACTTCCTTCTGATTAGGGCTCATATGGGTTGGGCCGGGCTACAAGGTTCACATTTTTATAACCTACTTGGCTTTCTCACTAACCCAGTTGTTTTTATGATTCATTGCTTCATTTGCTTGTGTCAAAGGCAGTTGAACCTGTAATCATCATGGGATGGGTATGGCCTATCATAGTCATAGGGGGATTGGGTATGGGGTGGGAGGAGTGAGTCAAGGTGAGTATGGGTTCAACTTGACCTGTAACAATTCCATAGTATTAGGACTTGTTTGGCATCTCTACTTTTTTTTGACAGACGCATCCAAAATAGAGCCATTAAAAAAAGATTCATAAAAAAGAGAGGCTAGAATCAAAAGACATGTTTGGTAATGCAGATATCTATTTTAAATAGACCGTTTGGTACACCCTCTATTTGCCTCTTAGAGGGGTTTCCTCTTATTAGAAGGGTAATTTCTGTCATTATATAAAAAAGAAACTTATGCACATGTTGCCACTGCATATATCATTCAAGATCATATTCAACATGGACCCTTTTAAGATCAAATTCAACCAGGTCTGACCTAAAAGATTCTTGAAAAAAAATACCTAAAAGATTATGCCAATCAAGAATTAACTACACAGAGTTGAAGCAACAGCAGTAAGTTCCAGATAAAATTGAGTGAAATCAATTGTGGTGATCCTAATTCGTAACTTCATACAGATGAGCCAATACCAGTAGTTCCAATCAAGATGGGTAAAATTAGTTGTGCGAGCCCAATTCCTATCAAAATGCAATCAGATAATGCCCACCAATGGTTTCTTATGTCGGAGACCTTTGATTTACATTATCTTCTTAATTGACCATATGAAGAAAATAATTTCCATTTTGAAGAAAACAATTTCCAATAGTTTCATATGAAGAAAAAAAATTTCCAATGGTTTCATATGATTGTTTTCTTCAGATGGTCAATTAAGAAGATTATGTAAATAGAAGGGTGAATCTCTCTCCAATATGAGTGACATATGAAATCAGTTGCAATTCACATTGGTGTGCATTATCTGAATGCATTTTTGATAGGAATTGGGCTCGTACAACTAATTTTACTCATCTTTATTGGAACTACTGGTAAATGTATGAAGTTATGAATTAGGATCACCACAACTGATTTCACTCAACTTTATCTGGAACTTACTGTTGTTGCTTCAACTATGTGTAGTTAATTCTTGATTGGCAAAATCTTTTAGGTAATTTTTTTCAAGAATCTTTTAGGTCAGACCTGGTTGAATGTGATCTTAAATGGGTCCATGTTGAATGAGATCTTGAGTGATATATATGCAGGTGGAAACATGTGCATATAAAATTTTTTTTTTATTTTTTTTATTTTATATAATGACAGAAATTACCCTTCTAATAAGAGGTAAACCCCACTAAACAGCGGCAAATAGAGGGTGCACCAAACAGTCTATTTAAAATAGATATGTGCATTGCCAAACATGTCTTTTGAGTCTAGCCTCTCTTTTTTATGGCTCTTTTTTTAATGGCTCTATTTTGGATGGGTTTGTCAAAAAAAAGGTAGAGATGCCAAACAAGCCCTTAGTATTGCCATCCATGCCCACTAGCATGTGTAGGTCCAATCTGAATCCATCCAAATCTGTTTATTTATCCGGTTGAAAATATAAGGCGGACACAAACTGCAAGTTAAAAAGTGCCAATCATGTGAATCCTGAATTATCAATTTGGGTTTCGGTTAGTAGGGTTGGTCAAATAGTAAGGTGAACTCAACCCAAAACTGACCTTTTTTAAAAAAAAAAAAAAGGTGGTGGGGTGGAAATGTCAATGAGACAACATATAGTAGTGTAAAGAAGTCCACTAAAACCCTAAATATTGGGCCACTCCTGGCCCTGTACTTCAGGCCCAGTCAATATGCATGCCTACAGCTAGGTCTATGGAAACTTACTGTCTCTTCACATTTCACGTGTAGTTTTTAACATTTTTACTGTTTCCTCTTAAACCTCCTGGGACACTCCTTTTATCAAAATCCCACCAAATCAAATCTCTTGGTACCCTATTATAGGCGTTCACTTTGATCGATGAAGATCATATGATGATTTTTCCTTTTCTATTAGTATTTTCTCATTAATTATCTAAGTGAATTTGCCAGACTCAATTGTAGAAAAAGGATGAAGGTTGGCATTAGACAGGCAATCAACTGAAGAACAAAAAAAAAAAAAAAAAAAACTCCCTTAATCAAAATTTGCGTCCACTTCTCAAAGAATGTAGCGCCTTACCTACCTCCTACGTCGGGAAAAAAAGGTTATAGTTGATATCATAATGTTTTGATGTTCCCAAAATAATAGTAGAAGTTGCAAAAAAAAAAAAAAAAAAAAAAAAAAAAGCACTCTAGGAACTTGTGGTTGGAGTAAAATGTCCAACAAATGTGAAATGAACAAATTGTTTGGGAAAGTCTGTATACTTATAACATGGTCTTGTATGTCGTTGTTATCATCATCATCATCATCATCAAAGTGTTATCCCGTCTATCTTGGTTCAGCTTTGGCTTCACAAATTGTATTTCTTTACCTTGTTCTCATTAACTCCAAAATCCAGAATCCATCGTGGCTTTCCTCATTACTCATTAGTTCATTTCACATCTTTATAGGTCTTCCTCCTAGTTCTTTGATCTTGAAACCCTTTAATACATCATACATGAGTAATTTTTGGCTTTCAGCACATGTGCTTTTCCTAAACTATATCAAACACCATTCTTGATTTTCTCATCTATTGGAGCTTCTTGTAAATTTCCTTTTATATCCTCATTCTTAAATCTGTATTTTCTTATAGCTCAATGCATTCATCTTAGCATACCCATCTCTGCTGCATGTACCTTTAGCGTCTTCTCATATCTTCATTGCCCACCATTCATCTTCATGCAATAAAGCCTTCCTAAATGATGTTTTATGAAAATGTCACTTTAATTGAGTGGAACTCGACAGTCACATAGCACTTTACTAACTTTTTTTTACTTGCATCCTGACCTAATCTTATTTTCTATATCTAACTCAAATTCTCTATTTTGTATGTCTAAATCTATCACATTGTGTTAGTGATTTTCAATTTTCACTTATCTTGCTAAATCTCAAGTCCACCAGATTTGCACTCCATGTATTCTGTTTCTGTTTCTGACTTAATGAGTACCACATCATTTGCAAACAACATAAATCATGGAACTTTATTTGGATATGTTTCAGATAATAGGGGATCTATACAGATCCTTGGTGCTATCCGACTCCTAATGGGAACTCAAGCATTTCTCTAGACACAATTGTGGAACTCATTATTGTCTTTTATACATGTCTTGTATAATTATAATAAACTACTAGACATACAGTTTTTCTTCAATGTCTGCTAAATTGACTACCTTGGAGCCTTCCAAAATTTATAAAACCGTATGTAAATCTTTCCCATTTAAACTTTTCTGTGGGTTGACTTAATAAGAAGATGACTTCAGTATTAGATCTACCTGGTATAGATCCATCCTTGTTCTCAGAAGTGTTTGATTCTTGCCCTAGGTGCCCAATTACTCTTTCCCAAAGCTCTATCATATGGTTCACAAGTTTGTAGCTCAATATTTTGCACAGTACTGACCTATCTTATGGAAAAGATCACAATGTTCCTTTTCCATTCATATGGAATACTTCTTGTACTAAAAGTTTTGTTGAACAATAAAGAATTTACTTACCCACTCAATTAGCTTGTTTGTTTGTCAGTACTCTCCTCTTGTACTGCTTGTTTTTGTTTAATGAAAGTGGCCATTCAAAAAAAAAAAAAAAAACCCAATTTACTTAACCACTCAATTCTAGTTTCACTAATCAAAACCCATATTTCTATAGGTTACGACTGGGCTTAATGCTCTCTTTCTTCATCCTAGCTAAAGGCCTTTTCTTCTCATGCATTAAATGATTTCAAATAAAAAAGGTCATCATACTGGTCCCACCAAAGCATGGTCACATTATATGATTTCAAATGAATTCCCTAAAACTGAAGGTATATTGAATATTCCATGTTAGCAAAATATTTACACTGTAAGCCTTCGAGGAGACTAGTCTTCACCGTTTAACACGAGATATAATAATTTTATTGTAATTTTGTGCTGATTCTAACATGTTATAAATAGGTAAAAGTATTTCTTTTCCTCTCATGCCTTATTCAAATGAGTACAGGATTTGATAGGTCATCGAACTCAAGTGTTGAATCTTGAAGGGAAGGTTGTGGTTCCAGGGTTTTTTGACTCTCATGTGCATTTTATTCCGGGAGGCCTGCAGGTTGTTGGACAATGCCGTCCTTATGTTCATATTATTTCCCAACATATATGCTGCTTTGTTGTATTCAATTATTATGATTTTAAGACTGCATTATCTTTTTTGATTAGTTATATTATGTCCATTGGAATTTGAAGAGTTAAGCTGTAGTTTTCAATTGTTTGATGATGTATTAAATCATGACAAAGCTGTGCTAATGCAATTGATTCCTCAGTAGATTGTTGCAAATTAACTTCATTTTGTGCACTGAGAGGGACATTTGTTTTGAAAGTGCAGCTGCCTTCGTTGTTTTAACAAACTACCAACGCATAACCAACAGAGATACAAGGGAGTGTTTTGTTCATCATCAATAATTGCTCCTTGCAGGGATGATCTTTCAAGACTAACTTTATCTTCTGTTCTCACTAATCTAACAGATAGATCTGAGTTGCATCCATATGCACTTTAAACAAGCAAATTGCTGTTTTGGAGTACATCCAAATGCAATTATTTTATTTATTTATTTAATGGTCATCTGGAATTCAATCCTCTAGATTTTGGTGCATCAAATCCATGCTTATATTTATAGTATTAAATGGCAGCGATTGCTAATATTTGGCCTGTGGTGCACTCTCACTGGTGTGTTTTTTAACCTGGGTCACTTGTAAGTCCACCTAATTGCATCAAGTTAAAGGCCTAATCTAGTCTTAGCTGACTCTTGTTAGTAGCAACTTGATCTATAATTTCATGGAACTCTTTCAGGAAAATGTAAATTCATGGAATATAAAACCTACAAGTCTTGGCTTGGGCCCAGGCTAAGTAAATTCGAGTTGATCGAATCTTGGCTGAATCAACTGAAATTGTCATAACTAAGTCTTGACTGAGTCTTGACTGAATTTTTCTCAAGTGAACTACTTTTGATCGAGTCACCCAAAGTTTGATAAGAGTTAGCCTTGGCCAAGTCGGGTAGAATTGCTTTGAGTCTTATAAAAGTTGTCCTTACTCCTTGTGAATGGTTTTGATTACTGGACACCAATGCACATTGATTATTTATGTTCACATTTAATGTTAAAACAAACCTATTTATCACTTCCTACCTTATTAATGGTTTTAATTATGTGCTCCAATCTAGGGGCAATAGGGCTCTTAATGGCCCTAGGTCCTGCTTGAATGAGCCTGAATCTGATAGGTAAGGATTTTTGACTTTGCAAGATGCCTGCTCGGAGATTCAGCTTTAAAAGTAATGTGCATTGATAGGTGTGATTTGTTAATCAGATGGCGAGAGTAGAACTTCGAGATGTGAAAAGCAAAGAAGAATTTGTAAGAATGATCGAAGGTGTTGTGAAAGGTATGTTAGCTTTTCGGGAAATTTCAACTGAACAATTTCAAAAAAATCTTTCATTTTCTTATTTTTCTCTGTTCAACTGTATGTATTCCTTTTATCAACATTGGACAATACTCTTTTATAGTCAGTGTTAATATCAATAGCCAATATTTTTTTCTCAGACATAAATGTGCAAATATTCTGAGTATATTGTCCAATTGTATCGAACATGATCAATTTGTAGAAGATAACAAGGTTGTATATTCATAGGCCCAAGGCCCAGCCCAACAAAGGCCCATTACAGCATCCCACACATGGGTTGATTTTGTCAAAGATTGTGTATAATTATATTCCCTGATTTCTTTCTGATTGTATTCCTTGTATAGATTAGGATTGATTCTTTCTATTCTTTTATTATTCTAATTTGTACTCTTGACATACTTAGTGCCTTGATTAAGGCCTAACATGATTATAAATAGAGCAGTGGATCATCCAAGAATGGATCACGTTCTCTCCAATCTTCTTCTTCTCATTCTTCCTCAATCTAACATGGTATCAGAGCCTGATAGTCTGTCAGATCAAGCATAAGAGGAGTTTCGATCGTGATCATCCTAGTTCATCTTCTGGAAATCAATCAGATTCTATTGCTGCCATCTGATCGTCTGTGATCATCTCTGATCAAGACGTGGCCCACCTGCGATCATCATCAACAAAGCTGCGGGAGCAGCCCATGTTGGTCGTCTGGTTATTCTGAATTTTTTGGTGAATTTTCGAAGATTTTTGGGTCATCAGAGGTAGGATATCCACCCCATTTTGTGATATTTCAGTTTTGTGGCACAGTTTCAATCAAATCCGTTCAAATTTGTGGATTTTGATCCGTTTTGAGTGAGACTTTTTCCCTGAGTTGCGCAAATACTCTGTTCTTCCAACCCCAACCTCTGATCAGCTCTTTGATCAACTACTGGAGTCCACGTCCATATCGATCCACTGACGGAACTGCCGATATTGACGTGTTCTGCTTACTGCTTCACTGTGGCCCACCTGCGATGCTCACGACTTCACCAATCATCATCATTGTGTTGGTCGACTGATTATTCTGGACATTTTGGTGATTTTTCCAAGATTTTTTAATCACCTTTGAGGTAGTTTCCATCCTCTTCTTCCTCTCACGGTTTTCTCAGAAAGATTTCATCACCACTGTCCAGATTTGTGGATTTTGATCCAATTATCATCAAATTTTGGCCTGGCGGAAGAACTTTTGATCTTCTTCAGGATGATGTCCTCTGATCTGTGATTGAACCAAGTTGTGGGGCACTCGTTCAGGATCTGTGGCTGACGACACAAGACGACTGGGTCGTCTGTGTTCTGTTTCTACATTTTCTTCTTGTATCTTCTGGTCCTGGCTGCTGCTGTGATCATCTTCCAAGCATAGGAAGGTAGACTGTGATCATCTGTGCTCCTCTGCTGTTTTAGCACACTTATAGCAAGGTTCTAGCCGATTCAATCAAATTAGCACAGATTACAGCAGATTCCCTTTCTGATTGTCTGCTGCCTTCTGCTTCACTGTTTATTATATTTCTTGGTACTACTTGCTACTTGCTGCTTGGTTTACTGCTGCTGCTGGGTTTACTGCGCCATCACTGCTGTGTGCATCTTTGCTATTGTTGTTTGTTGTTGCTGCTCTTAGTCCTTGGTTGCTCCATGACTCCAGCCCCAATTCAGAACACGGTGACATCAGCTTATGCATCTATGGGCTTCCATGGTGGTCGGTATCATCCTCATTTTCCTCTAGCATTCCCTGCTTTTCATTCTTCAGTCTCTTTGTCTTCATTCATCACCCCCTCCACATGGTTTCTAGATTCAGGAGCATCTAACCACATGACTTCTGTAGAAAGTAGCTTTACAGCCTCTCACCCTTACCTTGGCAAAGACAAAATCACCACTGCGAATGGAGACCAATTAATCATCTCTGGAATTGGTACCATCACTTTATCTGGTGTCTCTGGCCAGTCTCTTCACCTTCCCAGTGTCTACTTTGTTCCCAAATTATCAGCCAATTTACTTTCTGTTGGACAACTTATTGATGATGGGTACAATATTAACTTTTCTTCCACTGGTTGTGTCATACAAGGGCGGCAAACTGGAAAGGTGATCGCGACGGGGAGTAAACATGGTCGACTGTTTCTACTGGACATTGGACATCACTCGCTCTTTTCTTCTTCTTCTCCTAAGTTAGATAAATTGTGGACAGTGTGGCATAGTCGTCTTGGTCATGTGAACAATGCTTCTTTACTTTCCCTATTTAAAATTGGTTGTTTAGAACCCACTTTTGATACTAAAATGATGTCCTCTTTACTTCAATCTAAGTGTGAAACGTGTTGTTTGAGTAAGAGTCATATCTTGCCTTTTCATATTCATAGTTCTCGTGCTTTATCATCTTTTGATATTATTCACACTGATGTTTGGGGAATTGCACCCACCTTGAGTAGGACAGGCTTTAAGTATTATGTGACCTTCATTGATGATCATTCCCGTTTCACTTGGATTTATTTCATGCGCTTCAAATCTGAAGTACTTTCTCTTTTTCAAAAGTTTTACAAAATGGTTCAAACACAATTTCAAAAAGAAATAAAAATTCTTAGGTCTGACTCCGGTGGAGAATACATGTCCCATGACTTTTCTGCCTTCCTTTCTGATAAAAGAATTCTTCACCAAAAATCCTGCCCACATACTCCACAGCAAAATGGTGTTGCGGAGAGGAAGAACAGACATATTCTTGAAACTGTTCGTTCTCTCCTCCTTGCATCCTTAGTTCCTCCCACCTTTTGGTGTGATGCTGCTCAGACTGCTGTTTATCTCATCAATCGTCATCCTAGCTCTGATGTAGGAAAGACTACTTCTTATGAAACTCTCTTTGGTCATGCCCCTTCATATTCTCACTTACGAGTTTTTGGCTGCCTGTGCTTTGTTCATCTTCCACCTACAGAGCGCACTAAGTTGTCTCCTCAGGCTGCCAAATGTATCTTTCTAGGTTACAGTACTGAACACAAGGGATTTCTGTGTTATGATCAATCCGAAAAACGCATGCGAATATCTCGTAATGTGATCTTCTTGGAAAACATTCCTTTCTTTTCTTTGCGTTTGGATACTCACCCTGTTGCTGTGTCTTATATGCCGTACTTCCCTGTGACTTCTTCACCTCCTATTACCAATGTCTATGTTCGGCGTAACACAGTTCCTCCTGTGGAGACTCCCTCTCCTGATCCTCTTCCAGTGCCACCTACTGCACCCTCAGGTATTAATGCTTCTTCTGATAATATCATACCCCTGCGACGCTCTAGTCGTCCTTCAGTTACCCCTGACCGTTATGACTTTCCTGCTCTTTTCACTTCTTTGGATAGCGCTCCTATACCCACCTCATATTCGCAGGCCTCGAAGATTGCTTACTGGCAGGATGCTATGACTGAGGAGTTGCTTGCTCTTGAAGCAAACAAAACATGGGACGTGGTACCGGCCCCTGACGGGGCATCTATAATCGGCAGTAAATGGATTTATTCCATCAAAGTTCACTCTGATGGGAGCCTTGATCGCTATAAAGCCAGATTGGTTGCACAGGGTTATAAGCAGGAATATGGAATTGACTATGAGGAGACCTTTGCACCAGTGGCTAAAATGACAACTGTTCGCACCCTTCTTTGTGTAGCTGCCGCCCGCAATTGGCCCCTATGGCAAATGGATGTCAAAAATGCCTTTCTTCATGGCGACTTGCGTGAGACTGTGTATTTAAAACCACCTCCGGGATATTCATGTCCTCCGCAGCATGTTTGTAAATTGAAGAAAGCTCTATATGGACTTAAGCAGGCTCCCAGGGCTTGGTTTGATAAATTTCGGACAGCAATCCTTCAAGATGGATTTCGCCAGAGTCACTCTGATAGTTCCCTCTTCATCAGATGGACTCCGAAAGGCTACACATTTCTCTTAGTCTATGTTGATGATATGATTCTTAGTGGCAATGATGTTGCTGGCATTATGGATCTCAAACTTCATCTTACTCGCCACTTCAGAATGAAGGATCTTAGTCCTCTCACTTACTTTTTGGGGCTTGAGTTTGTGCGTAACAAATCTGGCATTCGGGTTCATCAGCGCAAATATGCTACAGATTTGATTAACTCGGCAAGGCTTGATGATGCTCACACTGTTGATACGCCTATGGAATTGAACAGCAAACTCAGTTCGAATGATGGCCCTCCCCTGAAAGATCCCTCTGTTTTCCGGCGGATAGTTGGGAGTTTGCTCTACTTAACTATGACTCGGCCTGATATTTCTCATGCAGTTCATACGGTTAGCCAGTTTATGAGCAATCCTCACAAACCCCACCTTGCTGCTGCTTTGCGCATACTCCGCTATGTTAAAGGCACTCTTAACCATGGTCTCTTCTACCCTTCTAGCTCTTCTCTGCGCCTCTCGGCTTATGCGGATGCCGACTGGGCTGGTTGCCCTGATTCTCGGCGATCCACCACTGGCTGGTGTATGTTTCTTGGGGACTCTCTGATTTCGTGGAAGTGCAAGAAGCAAACTACAGTTTCCAAGTCTTCTGCGGAGGCCGAATATCGTGCGATGTCGTCTGCTAGTGCTGAAATCATCTGGCTACGCCGTCTTCTCTGTGAATTCGGTGTCCTTGTTGGCAGTTCTACACCTCTTCATGGGGACAATACCAGTGCTACCAGGATTGCTAACAATCCGGTCTTTCATGAAAGAACAAAGCACATTGAGATTGATTGTCACTTCATCCGCCAACATATTGTTACGGAGAAGATCACTCTACCTCACGTCTCTACTCTTAACCAGTTGACAGATATCTTTACAAGAGCTCTCCCCAAAACGCGTCATCATGATCTTACTAGCAAATTGATGTTTTTTGCCCTACCACGTCAATTTGAGGGGGAGTGTAGAAGATAACAAGGTTGTATATTCACAGGCCCAAGGCCCAGCCCAACAAAGGCCCATTACAGCATCCCACACATGGGTTGATTTTGTCAAAGATTGTGTATAATTATATTCCCTGATTTCTTTCTGATTGTATTCCTTGTATAGATTAGGATTGATTCTTTCTATTCTTTTATTATTCTAATTTGTACTCTTGACATACTTAGTGCCTTGATTAAGGCCTAACATGATTATAAATAGAGCAGTGGATCATCCAAGGATGGATCACGTTCTCTCCAATCTTCTTCTTCTCATTCTCCCGCAATCTAACACAATTTGATCCCTTTTACTCTTGAGAAGATAAATGCATTGATACTTTAGATAAACAGGGGGTTGATAGAGTTTCTCCTTGAGAGGCTTGTATTTTTAATGGGGTATGACTCTTATACCCCTTCTTTCTTTTCTTTTTTTATATGTGGTGTTCGTTGTTTGCTCTTCATCATTAATCCTTTTCTAGTTACCAATAAAAAAGAAGAAGATAAATGCATTGACGTGTTATTACAGTTACCTTCTACATGGTTGTCTTGAAGGTAAGAGCGAATATGGAACGTGATTATGGTCCATATTTTGTATATTGTGTATTAGAGTTTCCTTGATTGAATCATTAGACATGTTAGGGGTAACAGGCTAAAAGTGTGAACACTGAGAAAGACTTCCCACACATGGCCACACAGGATCCTGCATCTCATGTGATCCTTTTTTTTTTTTTTTTTTGATCTTGAAGTGATATTTGTAATCTAGTAACCCCAGTTAAGGGTCAATTTCAATAATCTTCATAATCATTCTCTATTTGTCCGATTTGTGATCTTTTCATTTTCAATTGGGAGCCTTGTTTAACCCTTCTTCTATTTTGTCTTCATTGCTTTAATTTAATATGACTTGGTTTTGATAGAAAAAAAAGTTGAATAACAAATTTCACAATGTATCTTTTAATTCTTTTATTGCGAAATCTAAAAAAAATGTCTATTTTCTGGAAATAACAAAGCCAAGTAAACCCTCTAAAACAACTATCTACAAAGATAACTCATTGTATCTTTGACATTCTCTAACACACCCCTTGACTGATGGAAATGCATTGAATGGTCAGTTTTAAGGCTGCCATTAGTTCCTTTAAGGGCCTGTTTGTTTCATGTAATTGAGTACTTAGGATTGTATTTTTGTAAGTGGTTAAAACTGATGAAACAAAGGTGAATATCCAAAAATGACCATCAAATAGCCTCCCCTCTAATGAAAATTTAATCAAGGGAAGATTGAAAATGACTACCCAGCCACCACCCTTGTCATTCATTAAGTAGGAAAGTCAAGGTCCCATGTACAACTCCACCTTATATCCTTCACCCTTCACCTCTTTAATAATATTTCAATGGAGCTTATTTCACCATGAATCCCATTGTAATTGTTTTTAGAGCGCTGTCTTTGTTATTGTCACACAAGAGAAGGATGTATTTGTAAAAGTCCCTTTTCATTCTTTTTTTTAATTTTTACTTCTTTGCTATGGTAGATCATATGAAGAATGCTAGTCCTTACCTACCATATCCTATGTTCTTTTTTTTTTTTTTTTTTTGAAAGTACCATATCCTATGTTCTTCTCTCTTAATTATGTACTCTTACACCTCGTGGAGCAGGCTAGCTTTAATTGTCTACTCCATTGTTGACTTACCTTCTATAAGCCTTTTGCATCTCTGACTGATAAACCTACTTCTAACATTTTTCAATGTTGTTGCCTTCTGTGATTTGTGAAAACAACTTTCAGATAAACAAATGGATTACTGGGTATTAGGTGGTGGGTGGAACAATGAACACTGGGGTGGAGACTTGCCTGCTGCTTCCTGGATAGATGATATTACACCCAATAATCCTGTGAGACGTCATTATTGAATTATTGAACACCTATTGAATGTCAGCTTATGTGACCTTTGATAGCGCAGGACTTACTTTCTGTTTGAAATCCTGACGTTCAGGTTTGGTTATCACGGATGGATGGTCATATGGGACTGGCCAACTCATTATCTTTAAAGATTGCTGGAATTACAAATGACACAAAAGATCCAGCTGGTGGAACTATCATGAGAACAGCTGATGGAGGTAGACTTACATTTCAAATGAGCTAGGTGACACATAATGTGTGTGTATGCATGTTTTCGCTATTTATCATTAAAATGAATCCGTATTCTCTTATTATGCCAAAATATCCAAATAATGATCACTAATAAAGAAAATCTTTATAATGATTATGACTGGGCATTGTGTCATGGAAATTAGAAAGACCAAAGTAATATTTTCATACTCCTTTTCATTTTGAAATTTTCTATCTTTTGTCTATATGTAATTATAGTCAATCTTGTAATTCCGTAAAATATCTTTAATGGGATAAAGTATTATAAGAGCATGTCACTCATATTGTTAGGGTAAAATATCAGTGGGAGATAATATGGGATCATTTCAAAATTTGGGTTATTTTGGGGCGATATTAGGAGATTGTATCATTTGTCTGTACCAATTCCAGAGTAAGAGAGGTGGAAGGAGAATTAAGTCGTGCATACTCAAAACGAGAGGTAGAGGATGATGCATATAAGTCACTGCATGATAAGCGTAACAATATAACAATAATTGAAGAAGATGACTGAAATTGCAATGGAATTGGGTACCCTCAATGTGATCAATGACCCCTTTTTGATGGTATTCTTTCTAGATGAATACAACAGGTTTCCTATAAATCACATCCTCTTAATTGGTGTGATTTTTGTGATTTCCATTGATTGGGATCATTTCCTAATCTCACAAGATATATACAGCTGTGTTTGCTCATTTTAACAATCAATACATTATATATTACAATCTGGTGGTCCCCTGTACGATGCTAATACCTCCCTCTTAATTGGTGTGATTTTTGTGATTTCCATTGATTGGAATCATTTCCTAATCTCACAAGATATATACAGTTGTGTTCACTCAGTTTAGCAGTCAATACATTATATATTACAATCTGGTGGTCCCCTGTACCTTGCTAATACCTCCCTCAAATTGATAATAGTGAATCAACCAGCATCAATTAGCCAACAAAGATTGATGCTTAAGCCGCAACAGAGCTTTGGTGAAGATGTTAGCAACTTGGAGATCAGTGGTAACATGGGGTTGAGTAATGATCTTGCCATCAAAGGCTTCCTGAATGTAGTAGCAATCCATCTCAATATGTTTCGTTCTCCTATGGAAGACTGCCTTGCCTGCAATTTGAATGGAGCTTATGTTGTATGCATGAAGAGGAGTGGAAGATTGCTGTGGAAATCCAAGTTCTTCAAGTAACCCACATAACCAAACAACCTCAGGACTCAGATCACGTTGAGGACTTGATCGTTGTTCAGCCTCTGGAGGATTTGGAAACTTGATCTTGCTTTTTACACTTCCAAGAAATCAAAGCATTACCTAGGTAAAAACACCAACATGCTGTTGACTGACAGTTGTCCTGGCATGCAGTCCAATCAGGATCACAATAGGCAAAAAGAGTTAAATTAGAAATAGTAGGAAAGAAGATCCACATTCACATGTGCCAAGGAGACATCGAATCATCCTTTGGCAGCAGCCAAATGAACACGTGTTGGCTAAGTCATGAATTGGCTTACTGATGTAGCCAAGGTAACGGTCCCCAATTGGTTGTAGACCCAATACCCCAAAATCTCAAATCAATAGGAAATTTCTGTCCCAGCAAGGAGAAAACAACAGTAGATAACCTACCTTTGTTGCTAAATCCACTGTCAAAGACTCAAAGCACGTTCAATCCTTGGGAGAATCCTCAAACCAAAGTGAAGAGTGAAGAGAATAAGTGCAAACAATGCAACTTGTATTCAGTATCATAAAGAAAATATAATTGAGACTGCTTGGGCCGTTCCTTTACATGAATATAAGTAAGACTGAAAAAACTCTAAAGTCTAAACCCAAAGACTTCATCTCCACCATTCATCTAATCTATAAACAAGATAAATCTTGATACGATAGCAATCCTATCTTGGTTAAAAGAGGAAAGAGCCAACTATAACGTAGTTTTTGCCTCATTGCCTTGGACGACTTAGGGGAAAGTGGGATCCGGATCCCCTGTTTGGTCCCCCGGATCCCCTGTTTGGACCAAACAGGGAAACCCTGTTTGGACCAATCAGGGGATGCCACATAGGGGAGAGGATTTCTTTTTTATTCATTGGAGGATATGGGATGTAGCTGATTTGACATCCTCTCCCCCATGTGTCACCCCCTGTTTGGTCCAAACAAGGGATCCGTTTCCGGGGAAAGTGCTATCATTTTTGTCATACCTATTATAGTGGAAAAAATCACTCACCAATCTCACAACCTCTTTTGAATGAATCTCTCGACAATTCAAAGAGCTTAAATATAGGAGGGCTATATCTGATTGGACCTAGCACCAGTTCTTGAAGAACGAGGCTATATTTTGATTTGGTGGGCCTCATGTGAGGGCTGGTGGGACCTGTTAGATTATGGAAGCTGCTCAGTAAGTTCATGAGACCTGTTTGGTGGCTGTCCCAGCTAGACTGAGTCTGATTTGGGCCCAGTTCAGGTGGGTCAAAACCCACTAATGTGCTGCCCACTTCAATAGAGCTGATGGGCTGACATTTATTTTGGACCCATCTGGACCATCCAATTTGGATCTTGGACATTTCCTCTTGATCGAGCCCTGGGAAAGGTGGATCGATATCCCATTTGGTTGATCAAATGGATCTAAATACTCCGGGGTCTAATTTATAGATGGAATCTCTAAAATATGTCATCATCCGATGTATCATCATAAGTCGAACCATCATAATCACCATCATGTGATGACTCATCAAGCGATTCTTGATTCAATCCGATGTATCATCATAATTAGATCCACACTTAGTGGTCCACGGCCAAACCCTAATTCTCAAATTTTTCCTTATCTTTAATAATTAGGGTCATCACCTCCTATTCCACAAATTTCCAAGCATAGCCACATAATTTATTGCATATATGATTGAAAATCCAAAAAATCTATTACCTACTGATATAAGCAAATCTGAAATCATAAATTAGAGTTCAAGGAAATCCATAAAACAATTTTAAATCGTTAAAAGAATGCAAACCCTAAAGACATGTGCAAAGGATCCAAACCCACAAAATCCTTGGGGATTTTGGTCCAACGACCAAGATCCATGGCTGGACCATGTGCCGATGTGCGGCCAGCATGTGGGATCCACTTGAATCCCACAATCAATGGTAGTAATCCCCCTTTTGTATATCTTGAATGATTGCCGGCCATGTCCTTAAGGATTCTAGGGTTTTGAGTCTTTTTCGCACATCCAATCACAAGTTCGTTGTTTAGGGTTATAAACTTGGCTTTCTAATAAGTGAAAGATCAAAATCAAATAATCAAACATGTAGGATCAGAGATTCTGATCTGTTTACTTGCCTTTTTAGTCAAATCCAACGGAGAACGAAGTGTATGAGTGAAGCCCTAAGTCGATTTCTCGATTCTACGCAATTTTCCCCAAGTTCCGAGCGATTTAAAGGTTATGATTAATGAACAGTTGCTCAATAGAAATGTCAAAAATGAAAACACTAAAACTATGGTCTAGGCTACAGTATGTCTCACTTGGTTGTGGAAAAGAGAGAACGGAAGAAAAAGAAAAATGAAACTCACAATCCATCATCCAGTTAGTATTATGCAGCATTCGTCGTTGTCTGACCCCAAAAAACTAGTTCTTATATTTTAGTAGAATTAGTCTACTTTTGAAATTGCTATGATGTACTCATATCATATATACCTTGAGTAATTCCTAGCAGTGGCGGACCCAAGATTTTCATTTGAGGGGTGCAAGCCTAAATAATTCGGAACAATCCCAGGATTTTCATGTGGGTTTTGGGGGGCGGACACAGAATTTTTATGTAAAATTTCGAAGTAGAGATGGAATTTTGATTGTGGTTTTAGAAGCAGATCGAGGTCCAATGGGTGCGTGTGCCCCCACATGGATGCATGTGCCCCCACATGGATGCATTTAGTGTGAAAGACAGCAAGGGAAGAAGATACAATATCCTTTGTGAATTCGATGATCCCTTTGAGGGTCTCGATCTTTGATTATATAGATTAAAGTTGCTATATATGTTACAAGGATTGAGGCAATTAGCTAAATTACAGTCATTCTATTCTAATCAGATCTCCTAATAAGGCAGGAAATAATTTACATAGCTGTACAACCGATGCTTGTTTTGACCCACAAGTTGGGCCTTTTCTGCTATGGGTTGTGACCCACTGACCCATTGGACCATGACCCACTGACCCATTTGACATTTAGGTCCCCCCCTGATTCCTAGTTGGCTTACTGGGCTTCTTGAGATTGCTGTGGATGGACATCTTAAAGCTGTGTCCAGCACCAGCAGAGGTTTCTTTAATGTTGTGATAAAATAAGTCTTTGTTGTTTATTCTAAAATAATAATAAAAAAAAAATCCTTGTTTCTTGAAAAAAATACCATCTGTGGTTGTTTTTGCTACTTATCTTATTATGTATGGTACATATATTATGAATGCATGCAGAAGAATCAAGTTCTCCAGTTTCTTGATTTCCTGTAGAAGAGAAAAGGCCATGGAATAATAGTGATAGGTGCCCAATGTAAAGCATGGATTTCAGCAATTTGTTTTCATAGAAGAAATTACTAATTGTTAAATATTTTGATTGTCATGTGCAGAACCTACAGGATTGCTGGTTGATTCTGCAATGAAGCTTATTCTCCCTTGGATTCCTGAGGTGTCAGTAGATGAGAGGAGAGAAGCTTTGTTAAGAGCAAGCAAGCTTGCACTAGCAAGGGGGGTGACAACTGTTGTTGATTTTGGAAGATATTTCCCTGGATCACCAGTAGAACTTGTCTGGGAAGATTTTTCAGGTTTTAACCTCTTTTTTTTTTTTTATATATTTAATGTTGAGTTTCATTTTATTATGCAAAGTTAATATTATCTGTCTCTTGGATGGATGCGCTTGAAGCCTTGAACTGTGGTTGTGCCTCTGATCTTTGTTACATAAATATATTATTATCATGCAGTTTTTGTATTTGTAGTTTAGATCAGGGTTTTTTTATTTTTTATTTTTTTTGGTATTTGTATTCACCAATATTTCATGTGGTGCCATTCAACAGATGTTTATCAGTGGCTGTGCCTCTGATCTTTGTTACATAAATATATTATTATCATGCAGTTTTTGTATTTGTAGTTTAGATCAGGTTTTTTTTTTTTTTTTGGGTATTCACCAATATTTCATGTGGTGCCAGTCAACAGATGTTTATCAGTGGCTGTGCCTCTGATCTTTGTTACATAAATATATTATTATCATGCAGTTTTTGTATTTGTAGTTTAGATAAGTTTCTTCTCTTTTTTTTTTTTTTTGTATTCACCAATATTTCATGTGGTGCCATTCAACAGATGTTTATCAGTGGGCTGATTCTGCTGGGAAAATGCTGATTAGAGTTTGCCAATTTTTCCCGATGGAGACATGGCCCCGATTAGTTGTATGTAGTTTTTTAATCTGATGTCATGTTAGATCTCTCTCTCTCTCTCTCTCTCTCTCTCTCTCTCTTTCAGTTGTATTTTCATTTTTGCAGAAACAAAATTTTTTGTGGGTGGAATTGCACATGTTCATAGACCCCCTTTCAGTTTCCTCTTACTACTTTTCAATCTTCCTTTCTCTCAGATTCATCAAGCTTCCACATAAATAATAAAAAAATGTTGCAAACTGAGATGATTCACGCACTTTCTTGCACCACTTTCAGCATCTGTTTCCTTTTGTGGCGAATATGAACAAGTGGAATGAAAAGTAGCGTTGTATTCTGTCCTTTCTGTTCTGTTTTTATTATGTGGAACCAAAGTTGAAATTACTTTCCAAGCATACCTTGGACAAATTGAAAACCATTATTGCTCTTTGACATGAATTTATGGTTTCTACATGAATTTATGGATTTTCCCACACACCTCTCATATGGAATAATTTCTATTTCTATATCCTTTTCCATGCTCTTGGAGCGAACTCTCTTTTTGGAATGGGAAAATAGTGAATGCCTTTATTCTTAATACATGTTACTTCCTAGAGATTCCCAGTGGCAATTCTATTCCCCAAAATGTTAAAAAAATCATGTACATAAAATAGTAGCAGTACAAGTGGTAGATATTGCTTTTTTTTTTTCTTTTGTTTGATCTATTTAAAGTTGAGCCAAAATTTGCCGTGCAATTGACCTAGTAAATGGCCAACATTCCAGGCTCATGAAATTAGAGTTGAAAAGGTGTGGTATCACCATAATCACGTGAAGCTCAAGAACCTAGTAAGTGTTTGAAGCTCTACAGAAAGGGTTGTGGTGCTGTTATTGGTCAAAGTTGCGGTTCCTCAAAATTTCTCATTTCTAAGAAGCAACGTGTTAGTTTGTTGAGTGACAGAGAATGTAATTCTAAATTGGGATCTCCGAAGTAGTAATAGGCCTCAAATAGTTTAGACCTGGATGATTATTATGATGATCAAAAGCAAAGAAGAGATATAGATGATCACAGTTGGCTTACCAGAACTCGAATAATCCTTTATCCTTCTATACCCTAGGTCAATCTTAATTGTCATTTTGTTCAACCTATTAACTGTTGATGCCGAGCATCAGTGGTTTCATAATAACCAAATTACTTGGGTAAAACTAAAAAAATATCAATGCATCACCATCCACTGTTTTTGTTGGCACAAAACAATAAAATTTTGTGAGAGTTTTTGATGTAGTCATCATAAATTTCACAAACCTTTGAAATGATCTCTTTTGGATAAATGATTGGAAAGTTACACTTCTCTGATATTTGGATATCGAGATGCGTTATATGGTGCCCTCCCTGCTTTTTGAGCCATGTTTCCTTTCATGTGCCTTCTACATTGTGTTCTTCCACGATCACAATCAATCTGCTTCGAATTTTTTTGGAGTCATTGGACATTTCAAAAACCCTTGAAAAATGGGTCTTTTTTGGATAAATGAATGGCAAATTATGCTTGTCTTGTTTCTTGACATTGAGGTGTGTTAGATGATGTCCTCATTGCTTTATAAATTTTGAGCCTTGTCTCGTTCAATGTGGCTTCCTATTTTGTGGTCTTCCATGATCACAATCAATTCTGATTTCTAACCATTCAATTGTGATTAGTCACTCAGAATCTCAGATAATTAGATCAGATTAGACTACAATAATGATGTAGGGTCTATACTTATACCCTTCACATTAGGCTTCTTGTGCATGTGGATCCTAAGATTTATCACTATTGGATGGTCTAAAGCATCTTTCTTTTTTTTTTTTTTTTTTTTTTTTTTTTTTTTTTTTATCATAGATAACTTCAGGTCTATAAATTACAGATAATAGATACAGATCTATAAACTGACGGAGACTACCTGCTGCTCAAATGGGACTGTGTCATAAAAACCATACATGAAAGAAAGGAAAACTAGAAGATGAAATCAATAAAATCATATGTCCACAAACTTACTATTTTATTAAACTTGCAAGATGGCATGCAAAATCTCCTTCCATGCAGCCAAACTACTCTCTTTTTTTCTTTTTTTCTTTTTGTATTTCTCATGCTTCTTAAGTCTAAAGCTTACATGGAAGGGATGCGTGAATTTAAAGAAGTAGATCCGAGAAGATCATCACAGGACTAGTATGATTGTGGGCCTTGTTTAACTCAGTTCTTGGGCTGCCGCTGGTGTTGCTGTTAAAAAAATGATCAAAAGGTAGTCTTTTGTAGGACTTTGGTTGGGGACAGCCCTAGCTGGGGGCAGGCATCCCAACCTTCGGTCATGAGGTTAAACACTGACGACAAGTTCTTATGGTCTCATGGAGTGTTGGTGTTCTTCAACACCTCTCCTAAGGGTCCACGCATGGATGATTTCCAAGATATTGGTATCCAATTTCCCTGCCTTCCGGTCAATTCATGGATCCAGCCACACCTAACCCCATTTGTATTGGATCAAATTCAAGTGAATCAAGTGATAATTTCAGTGGAGAAAGAGAACTCCTTTCTTGGATGGGTGAGAAACCAGATGACACGAAGCCAGACAAAGCTTATGGATTGTTATTGGTGGAGTAACTGACAGTAGGGGTGGCAATACTTGACCCGATCCGCTGACCCTAACCCGACCTGTTTTGACCTTCCAAACCAGACCTTCAAAATATACAGGTTGGTCACAGGTCAGGTGTGGTTTTTTTGTGTTTGGAGTTGACTTTCCTAAGTCATCTCTTAGCTAAGAGAGGATGCCGAACTTTGTTTCGCTCAAACGACTAACTATAGAAGCACCAAATTGAAACAAATCTTGACTCTTGACTAATTAAAACACCTACCTAATGAATTATTGTTCAACAAGGAAAAAAAAAAAAAAAATCATTCGAACAAATGGTTCTTGTGCAATAAGCACAATGAAACCAATGTCAAAGTCTGGGCACATGTGGGACCTTGTGATCAGATATAGAACCCCACTTTTGGGTTATTCCAAGCAGTGCCAGAAGTAAGAACATTTCCTTGGTGGAGCCAGTGTGCAAGGATTTTTTTTAGGGTGTTTTTTTTGGGATGGGGTGCATGGCCCTTTGCCCAGTTCCGCCCCTGCTTCCAATCTTCCCGATCTGCATTAAACGGAGTGCAAAGTATGTACTTATAAACTTCTCATGAATTCTCAAAAATACTTTATCTCCTCCAGATCCCTATAAACTATTTAATGCTTCAATTCTTACCTTGATGCTTGCTTTTCGACTTTTAAAAAATGTTTGAATAGGCTTTTGTTGATGTTGTTGACTTGTTACCTTTATTTGCGTTAAAAAAAGTTGGATAATGTAGAGCTAATTCAGAGTATAAAACTTAAAAGCATTTTTGGATTGCTAGTGTAATTGCTAAAGGATTCATGAGTCTGGCATCATCATTTGAGTTGCTAGCTATGTTCTAAAAAGTATTTCAGGATGAGAGGAAGAATTGAAATGCTGTTTTGGGCATGAGTTTGCTTTGTTAGTTCAATCACGCATTATGTTTGTTTTGTTGCTGGCACAAATTGAAAGGTATTTCAGCTTTTTCGCTGTGTTATAATGGATCAGACAACCTCCAAGTGGATAGCTTGGTTCAATGTTTTAGGAATGAAAACTCTCTGTCGCTCTCTCTCTCATCTTCCTCTCTGTCTTTCACTGCTTCCTAGGGCATCTGCTCTGGTTCCATAATATAAAGAAGTTGGTACAGTGCACAGTGCTCCTAGTCAGGGCTCAAGAATCTCAAGATAATGTCATGGTTTCCTATCTTTGCATAAAGGGTAGTTCATGTCCACCATTTTCATCTCATTATCTCTTTTAATTTCCTCAGGCTCTTGTACAAGAGACAGGCCTAGCACTGAGCCAGTGGATTTACCTTGGTGGTGTTAAAGCTTTTTCTGATGGGTCATTGGGTTCAAACAGTGCACTCTTTTATGAGGTGGTATTATTTTTAGAAACTTGACATCAACATCATTATCTTGATTAATATATATGTGTGTGCTGTTTTTTTTTTTTAGTTTCATTAGTTATCTAACCAAATACGTGACGATCAATCTCTCTAGAATTATGTGGATGAACCCGATAACTATGGTCTTCAAGTGACTGATACTGATTGGCTTCTCAAAATGATCCTGGCATCAGACAAATCAGGACTGCAGGTGTTCCTCTGTCTTGTTATAAATTTCCTAGATATTTGTGCTTTTCTTTTTCTGATATATTCATTGCTGCTGCCAAATTAAATTGTCATTTGAATTATTATAGATTGCTGTTCATGCCATCGGAGATAAAGCAAATGACTTGGTGTTAAATTTGAGTGAAACTGTTGCTTTAACTAATGGAATCAGAAACAGAAGGTTCAGGGTAAGGCCATTTGTTATATTCTTTACGGGTGCATCTGTGATGCCAGTTCTTTTGTGGTGGGCTTCTTCAAATCTAACTTGACATTGGTGGAATTCAACATCTTACAGATTGAGCATGCTCAGCATCTGGCAACAGGAGCACCTGCTCGATTTGGTCAGCTAGAAGTCATTGCTTCTGTGCAGGTTGACTGAGTTTCAAGCCTCTTGTATGAATATCACTATTCATTAACCTATGATGCCCAGATATGGTATAGATATGTCAGGTACACGCCTTGGATCTGGCAGGAACACAGATTTTAAAAGTGAAGTATCAGAGATACAACATGTTGCATTGTTCATTTTGACGTATCTGGGCATCATATCCATTAACTGCTCTTATACTTTCTCAACACTTCTGTTCTTAATATTTCAACATTTTGCCACTTCCATGCTGTCCTGAGAATTTGTATGTTAATAGTTTGTCTTCCTGGTAAAGCAGTTTATTTATTTATTTATTTATCAGTTTCCATATTTTGTTTGTTGTGTTGCCTAATTTGACCAGCACTTGTCTATAAGAGATTTTTAACTTGCGAACAATGTCCTGTTTCTCACTTGACTCATACTTTGAATTTTAGAAAAATCATAATTTCCTCTTTCCTATGAACTGTTGGGATTCTTTTTCTTGCCTTTTGAAATGTTGAAGCATAATTTTTGGATGATAGCTGATGATGAATCTATTTTTTGACTTAGTTGAATGATACTTACTGACAGCCAGATCACCTATTGGATGATGCTGATTCTGCTGTTAAAAAGCTTGGGTTTGACAGAGCGCAAAGAGAATCATACTTGTTTCGTTCTCTCTTATCTAACAAAGCACGATTAACATTCGGTTCTGACTGGCCAGTGAGCACTTTTAGTTAATTTGAGTCAATTATTTTCTGGCAATTAATGACCTTTGAAACTGTCAGTTTTAATTTTTGCACAAGAAATTGTTTTGGACGTTTATGGTAATTGCTCTTATTTCAGGTCGCTGACATTAATCCTTTAAGAGCAATTAGAACTGCAATGTTTAGAATACCTCCAGGTGGGAAAGATGCTTGGATACCATCTGAATGTGTTACACTGACTGATGCATTAAAAGCGTAAGGAAATCCCCTTTATCTTGTAACTTCTTTACACTTGACCGTGAAATGTGCTCTTACATCCTATGTTTGTTACATGAATCCTCTAGTTCCCTCAAGGTAAGACAATTGATATAACATGGGTATTTATATGGGAACTCTGCCAGATACAGCTCAATCCTACTTGAGTATTTTATATTACAAATTAATTTAAATCAGATGACAATTCAGAAATTAGGAAAGAACATACACTGATCTTTTTGTACTAAAAATGTTCAAACATACTATTACTTGTGCCCCTCTATTGTCAGATTTTTTTTGGGTCTAGTGCTACAGACTGGGTAGTGGACAAGGCTCATCATCATCATCATCAAAGCCTTGTCCCAACTATGTTATGGTCGGTTACATGAATTTTGTTTCTCCATTCCAATCTATCTTGAGCCAAATCCTCAGGTAAGTTGCACTTCTTCAGATTTATTTTTACTATGTCCATCCACATCCTCTTTGCCCTACCCCTTTAGATAAGTAGTGGATAAGGCTGCCATGAGAAATTTCATCTAACGGTTATATTGGTCGAATCGCATGAATCCACTGATGCAGTCACTAGAAGGCACCAGACAGAGTCAATCTGGAAACAAATTTTCTTTTCTTTCCACCTCTGATGCACAAATACTTCAAAATGGGCAACGTTTCGTATCCAATACTGAACTTTTTATGTGTAAATCCGTGTCCCTGCTGTGTCTACGACGTGTCCTTGCTGCATCCATGCCGTATCCGTGCATCATCGCTTTCCACCCCTTACTGCTTTTTTAGACTTTAGTTGGGGACAGCCTCTGAAATGTAGAAGCCTTCCACAAGCATAAAAATAAAGATTCCAGCCATTACAAGGTGATTCAAATTGTTACTATCAACTTTTTGGGAGATAACTAGAAGAAGGGCAAGTATTTTTAATTTCTCCAATTTGTTTTGAGAAAATCCACAGAAAAGTGTGAGAAATAGCTTGTAATACCTAACCATGCCACATTGAGCCATGACTTGCTCCATGTTGCATGATCGGGGCATCTTTTTTTAATTTCTTTCTGCTTTTCTTTTTTGTTATATATATTTTCCATTTCGTTTGGAAAGTATTAAAAATAAGAAAATGGTATTTTAAGCTTCAAACTTCCCTAAGAAGCTGCCATTATGGTTAAGTTTGAGTAATGACTAATAGTTTATAGGTTCAGATTTATCCTTATTCATGTTTTTTTTTTTCTTATACAAATTAGTCAAGAAAAGAGTCAAGAAACTTCATATGTCCGTGCATCCACCCTTAAGGGGTCGTTTGCCTCTTACATGTGTGATTGGAAAATGAGATTTACTTATGTAAATGTTACTTATGCAAATGTTATGCATGTGTAAGACATTACCATGTTTGTCAAAATTACCATTTTCACATGAGTAAATGAGTACAACCAATGGTTTTAGATATGTTTAGATTTTTTGAATGTTTTTCACAAATTTCTCAAAATGCATGTAGAATTAAGATATGAATCTAAACATCCTGATATTTACCGTTAACAGAATAATACTGAATATTTTGGATCATGAATTGGGGGCCCACAAAAGTGCAAAAAAATAGATCTATGGGTTGGGACTTTTTCACAAATTACTCAAAATCCATGGAGACAATCAGCTAAAAGTTATTGTGGTTTTATTAGTTCTATAAACAAAATGAACAAGGCCCACAAAAACTATAAAAAATAAAGATGGTGATGGGACCCACTAGAATGCAATTATCATGTAAGAAACTGTACTAGCACCTTTTTTGCAGGAGGGATGTGAATCACTTTCACAGCTGTTGCAGTATGAAAGTTTTGTTGTGTAACATGGCCTTATTTGTACGCCATTTTCACTCTTCATTTACCCACCACATGCTTAATTGAGCGCAAACAAATGCGATGATGAATAACTATTATGCATGGAAATCATTTACATATGTAAATGACTGCAAAGAAACGACCCTTAAAAGCATATCGTTGCTCAAAGCCTCAAATCCAAGTTACTTAGTTTTTAAACTTTCCCTATCTATTTTGAGATTTAGCTAAGCTTTGATTTTTTTTCTGGAGAATGCTATATTTTTATTTTGGAGTACATTTTTAGCTTTAGATCTAGCTCTAAAATCTTCTAACTACGTGGACTGAGATTCCTTTTTATTTTTACTATTTATTTTTTGGATTTATTTTTTATTTTTCTGTTTTCTTAAAAATCATCATCAATTCCTAGAACCATATCCTGTCTTACTGGAGTTGACCAACTAATACTTTTCACAATATAAAATATTTATTTCTTTTTTCCAAATGTTGCTCAACTAGTTAGGAAAGGAAACAGGATTCAAGTTAGTGACGATGATGGTGCTATGATTTATGCTTAGTTCTTTCCTAGATTCCATGGTCATGCTCAAATCCATGTTGTTTGAGCTATTGCAGTCCTCATTTTCACTTGCTTGTTTCTAAAATTTTGGGGTTTTTTCTTTTTTATTTTTCTCTCTGTTTCTTGTTTCTTTTTTACTAATTTCAAAGAGTTTCTGAAATATTTAGCTTGCAAAATTTTCTTTGAGCTTAGATATGCCCCAAATTACTTCTTAGTCAATGATTTGAAAGCTCTACAGTTGACCAAACTATTTTGGTGCACAGTTGGGTCCAACAGGTTCAGCCTTGAACATCAAACAGGTTGCATCGTGGCATCATAAATAATTATTTAATTAATAATATTTTAATATTAAAATTTATTTCTATAAGTTTAGGCAGAAGAGAGCTAAAGAAAACATCCTCAGATCAAAAACAGTGTTTTAACGAAAAAACAAAAGACACCCATCTTCACAAAGTCATCACCACTCCTTTATGAGTGTAGGTAGACGTACTCCTATGGGTTATGGGAAAATGAAAAAATTGGATCTGTCCTCTTCGTCCTGGGCCCGTCCATGTAATTTGGAAGGATCCCACCTTTTGGATGGTCGGGATGGGAGCTCCCACATCCCGCTGCTTATAGGAGCTCCATGAATGTCATGCAAGTAAGAAACCATGACTGGTGATATACCACTGCCCATCTTCTGCAAACCATTCTCATGATCTCATCTCACATCTCCTCTTCCGTTGCTACTCGCTCGTTAAATCTTAATAAACGCTTGTGCTGTGAGGCTGTGCAACAATAGATGTAGAATCAATCTATCCTAGGAACAATCTCAAAGTGCATATTGAGACTAACCCAGCAGTATAGGTTCAAGCAATGATATATGGCCTATGAAACCTTTAGGGGTCCACTATACATTCATATTATTTTTCCCTAATTTAAAAAAAAAATCAATATTTTATATTTTACAGCATTTAACATTTTTCTTTTTGGATGTTCTTTCTCATTTTCTTCACCAAATAAAATTTCACACTGCTACATACTATGATCACTGATAACTATAGTGTGTAAACTGATATTGCTATTTTTGAACAATAGTAATCAATACTTGTTTTCATGTAACTAAGTAGCATTAATTTTTCCCTCTGTTAGGTACGTATTTATGTAGTTGGATAAAATTGCCGTATCTATTGTTATTGTGTGCACAGAATGGCCCTTTTATAAAGAATTTTCGCCCTGTTTAACTTAAAATGCACAATCTTGAAATTTCCAGAGTTTTTCAGGTACACCATTTCAGCTGCTTATGCGAGCTTCCTTGACAATGATTTGGGGTCTTTATCTCCTGGGAAACTGGCAGACTTTGTGGTATTGTCAACTGACTCTTGGGAGGATTTCACAAAGGAAGCATCAGCATCTGTCTTAGCGACATATGTCAGTGGAAAACAGGCGTATCCATAAAAATACTCAACTGGATGGAGATGCAAGTGAATGTCTTACACCCAACCAACGTTTCAAGTGGAAGATGTCTTGCAATGGTCACTTCGGATTTTTAATCCTGCAAGTAGGATTGATGCCCAGGTGCTTGGTAACTTAATTGTATCATATCCTCACTCTGTACTTGCAAGCTTAAACTGTAAAAGTTATCTGGGTATTACAAAAGTTACCCTTTCTGCCTAGTTAAATTAGAACTGCTGTCGAGTGAAAAAGAGCAATGCAATACCTGTTGTGTAGATGTTTGTTTAACATGTATCTTCTACATGAGGATAGGAAAAAATGGCATCTTTCAACATTTAATGAAATACTATATTACTTTGAGAGGATTAGATTTTAGGATATTCTCTGCATGTTTAGTTTATGATCAGTGGTTATGGTTTGTGCAAGTGATTGAATTTGAATACACTAGTTTTAGGATATTCTCTGCATGTTTAATTTATGATCAGTGGTTATGGTTTGTGTCAGTGATTATTAAATTTGAATGATTTGATAAGGTTTGCATTGAATGATGCACACTCATAGTACATGAGAATCTAGTCTAGGATGAACATGATTGAGATCTACACTACAGGTAGTTAGCTATGTTTGCGGAAATATGATTTTGTTAGGCCTTGTTTGGATCCTTAAAACTCATCTGCCCTTCGCCGACTTTAACAGTGACTCTGTTCACCCGTTGTTTGTTATAGCAGAGTTTCAGGGCTGTTTGGCATCATTTTGGAAATGTTTCATTCTGAAAATGAACCAAAAGAAACTTATTTGACATGCATTTTGTGAGAGAGAAAATCTAGAGGTAGATACGAGGGAAATAGAGGGAAAAATTGTAGAAAGGGAGAGAAAATGCTTGCCAAACAAGTTCTTCATTCATTCTCAAAATGAAACATTCCCAAAATGATGCCAAATGGGCCCGGACAAAACTGGCACTTGCAAGCTATAATACCTAGATCCTTGTTCAAGCTCAACGTATCCATATCGGACCGATACGACACTTGTATTGGTAACTGATATTGCACCGATACTTTTAGGGAACCAATTTAACAAATCTCACTTATAAAGTCATTTATTTCATATAATTCTTTTCATATTTTTACTTCTCACAATGAAAAATACTAGAAAGGGACGAAAACAATAATAATTTTATTGATTCAAAAGTGATCTAAAGAAAAAATTAGGATACTTGTATCCATATCCGTATTCTAGATTTTCAAAAGTGATGAGTCGTATCTTCGATCCCCATATTAGTGCATGTATCTATGTCCATATACGGGTATCATAGCTTGCAGATAACCATCATTATGCATAGACATGAGTTACCTAGACGTGGTTTATGAGGACCAAATGAGCCCTTAATTTTCTTGAATTTACCCAAGAAATCCTGGGCTTGCAAAGGTGTTAATAAACTAGTATGCTACCCGAATGAATTAAGGGATTTAAGTGAGTTTATAGGCTTTATATTATTTGTGGATCATAGAAAATACACATTCTGTACGGGAGAGGCAAGAAAATGAAAATTCTGTATGGTAGATGGGCCTCAATGGATAGATAATCATTAGATGGGCCTCAATGGATAGACAATAATACATCCACCTTTACATTGTGTACATGAACCCACCAAAATTATGTTGTTGATCGTATCATTGAGTTGGACTCGTGTATGAGAGAGAGGGCATCAATTGGAAGGCATTTTTTGTGAATGTCATGTAAACAGAGGGGTGTCTTTCTAAATTCCCATTTAAGGGTGCTTTTTATTATTGTAAAAAAAAAAAAAAGAGTTTATTTGTAAATTTCTTTCCCCCCTATGTTTACATAGAAATTAAATACATATTGTGGTTAAAAATGAAGATCAAAAGTAAATTTTCAAAAAAGAGCATCAAATAACATCTTCTTTTTCTTTCTATTTATGAAAATCCACCCTTAACTTCATTTTTAACTACCCTTTGTATTCCTTTCCTTTTATTAGTTTTTTGGAAAGAGGAGTTTCATTAGGACAAGGGCAGATGCCAAACATACAACCAAGAGAACCAACAAGAAGGTACAAAATATCTTCTTTGATTATTGTATTCTTGCATAAATTTGCTTCCCACCAATGAACATTCATAAGGGCTCGCATTAAATTGCTCCAATTAACCATGCATGACCATGAAAGAATGTCATATCTTTGAAGAGAGAGTCCACTTTGGTCACAATCTCCTGGAAAGACAAGTGTGTTGGAGATTCAGGTCAGATTTCTAACCATAGAAAATCGGCCCTCTTCTTTTGTTTGGTTTTGTGCCCACTTTTGTTTGGCGGAAAAGAAGATGATGACAATTAATACATAATACATAACTTTGGTTTATTCTAACTTAGATAATCACAATTAATACATAACTTTTCTAGAATTATCTTTCTTCTTTCCTTTCTTTATGTCCTTTCATTTCTTTTCTTCCATCATTCTAATCTTTCTTCCCCAAAGTCCGCTATGATTTTGTTCCTTTTTTTTAAATTATTTTTTTCATCCTTCCCTTCCTTTCTTTTTCTTCCATCATTCTAATATTTTTTCCACAAAATTTGTTTTGATTTTTTTTGTTTTTTTAGAATAAAAAACTATATTGATTAATTAATATTATAAGGAGGGGCCATCCATCAAAAGATCAGAGAGCCAAAAGGACAATAAATAGGATTTTCAGAACTTTGGGGGGCCATGGCCCTGCCAGCGCCTTCACCCCTTAATTCTGCCCCTGCGTCTAGCTTATCTTTGTATCATAGTCATTAGATGGCGACCACAACTATTGGAACACACTCTAATGCTTGGAGTAGGCCGACTTGGATCCCATTTGATACTAGCACCAAAAAATACTCCACCACATGAATCGCAACTCTTCCGTGGATGAGGAATGGACCAACCAACCACATGCCTTATACATATCACTAGTGCATGTTTTTTTCCAATATGGAGCTTTTGGATATGGACCTAGACCATTATGTCAATAAGTTCCAAAAGGCAAAACATCGAGTACAAGTGGGGGTATTGTTTTCCACTGTGAGCTAACCATCTTATATCTTGGAGGCTATAGCAAGGATTTAAAGACATGGATTGACTCTAAATTTGATACTTCTTACAATCTAGATGGATCTTTTCATTACCCCTTAGTCCCCTAGTAGGGGTGTAAAATGGGCCGAGCCCAGGCCGACCGGGGTTGGCTCAGTAGGGCCCAAGGGCCCTCCCTCCTAATTTTTTTTTAAATTCTTAAAACTTTTTAAATATTGAAAGAGATTTTATGGGGCCTAGGGCTTTTAGCTTGAAATAAAGTTGAAATTAATAAAAATAAATGCACAAACGAAAAATAAAGCTTTGAGTAAACTACGAAAAAAAAGACCATAGATGGCCACTAATCGAAAAACAGGCAACTACTCAATATTGCACGGAAGGGGTTCCCTGTGACCACTTTCGGGTTTTTTTATTTTTTATTTTTTATTAAAGATTTAAATGTGTGACGACGTCGCCGCTTAATATCTCATTTAAACGTGCGACGACGACGTCGCTTAATCGTCTGAAACCCCATTTCCCTTTCTTCCTCCCGTCGTTTTCCCCCTTTCTCTGGCGGTTTCCTTTCCTCCTTTATTAGACTAGTGCGAATGCTACAACCTACACGCTTGACATATCCGCTATAGAAAGACTCTGCAGCCTCATCAGAGTCAAACTCCATGCCTACATATGGATCGACACTTGCAGGTTGTTGAGATTCACTTGATGGCCTTCTGACAGGATTTCTTACATTTAGATCAGTCTCACCAACGTGAGCATTAGCATTACCGTATGAGGTGTTGTGTTCTAGTTCTACTTCCGACCGCATGTGAGGTTCTTTAGATGTGTTATCGTTTGCGGTGCATTCCATCATGCACTACAGAAAAGACCTGTAAGATTGTGATACGATTAGAAGGTAGCAGAACCAAGTGTCTCTTTCTCGTTCTCGTTCTCGTTCTCGTTCTCATCACACAAGCATTCAAAAACAACATACTAATAACAGAAAGTCCACTTGGACATACTGGGGGGGACCGATTCCTGGCCCGGTCCCCCCAATATGTCCAAGTAGCACCGTTGCACTAATAATTACAAAGAAAGGGGGAAAGGAAACAAACAGAGAAAGGGGGAAAACGATGGGAAGAAGAAGAGGAAGATGGGGTTTCAGGTGATTAAGCGGCGATGTCATCACACGTTTAAATGGGATATTAAGCGATGACGTCGTCATACATTTAAATCTTTAATGAAAAAATCGGAAGTGGTCACAGGGAACCACTTCCGTGCAATATTGACTAGTGACATGTTTTTCGGTTAGTGGCAATCTAGGGTCCTTTTTTTGGTAATTTTCTCTAAAGCTTTACTTTTTTTTTTTTTGAAATAAAATAAATGCAAAAAAATTAATAAAAGAATTATTTTCTAAAAGGGGGCAGGTCTGTGCCGTGACGTGCCGCAGCTCAAGCGCCTTGGCACAGTACGACATGACAGTTGCTCTAGCCCTCTGGGTGTGCCGTGCCGTGCCTCAACCCCCTCATTTGCCGTGTCGGGCTGCCCAGCCCGATCAACGTGCTGGGTCGGGCAACAACACGTTGACCAGTGTGTCGGGCCGCAATTGACACCCCTAGACTCCATGGCCCAGGTAAGCTCGTTAGCACCGTGCTCAACTAGGGTTGTAAACGGGTCGGTTCCGGTCCGGGTCCACTCTGGACCCGGACCCGGAACCGTTTGGTAAGAGGGGGAACCGGACCCGGATCAGAACCAGGAAACTGGTTCCAGAACCGGTTCCGATAATTTTAATAGGAACCGGAACCAGAACCGGAACCGTTTGCACCTGCTTCCAAACATGGCTCCTTTTATTAAAGGGGATCAGCAATACACGTTTTTGGTCTAAAGCCAAACAAACCCCAGAAATCCAGAATAGTATTTTCAAAACAGGGGCAGTGAATAGCCTTATTAGAGAATAAAGAAAAATAACCCAAATTCTAAAAAAACAAAAAGAAAAAGAAAAAAAAAATGAATGAAAGCACATTCCAATGTAAGATGGAACGAAACTGCATTGCCTATATCACCATCAGGGAGTATTCCAATGGCAGGAGACAAGGTCTCCCATACTTCAAGTTTCAGGGTTCGGAAAGACCAAGACAAAGTGCAGAAAAAAATGTTAATAAGAAGTGAATAAAAAGCAATAAATAGTGTTAGACTTAGATAGATGGATAAAATACAGGGGAGAAAAAGAGAAGATGATTCGATTCATATTCACTCTCACACAGATTGGGAAGAAAATGAGAGGGATTGATTGTACCTCACAGAGAAAGCCGGAGAGGGAGAAATGGACGGAGCCGGAGCGGAAGAAATGGACAGAGCCGGAGAGGGAGAGTTGATAGGTGTCGGAGCGAGAGAATGGGCTGTAGACGGACAGATGAGAGAAGGTGACAGAAAACCCTAAGAAGTGAGGTTCTGTTCTCACTATTCACATGATCGCTATAGCCTTTTGGCTTTATAACATTGATATAGGGTAACAATAACAGGGGATACTAAAGTTAGGTTATAGTATATTGAGTCGGATCCCAGGTCCACAGATCTGAGCCGCTGTGGATCCGGACCCGGACCTGTTTAGGTAATGGTTCCGAAAAAAAGATCCGGAACCGGACTCGTTTCCTTATCAGGACCAAAATAAGGACACAGACCCGGAACCTAACGGGTCGATACCTTCGATTAATCGGAGAATCAGGACCCATTTAGAACCCTATGCTCAGCTCACATGAATATATTCCCATTTAGCAAATGTCTTCGGATGGTTTTACCTTCTGCTTTCTCTAATTCTCTCACTCTCTCCGATAACAATGTCAAGTGCGCTCGGCTTCTCTATCTCCGGTTCTTCTTCACGTTGGTTTTCCAACAAACACATACCATGTTCTTGTTGTTGTCTCCTCTCTCACCCAACCTCCAGACCCTCCTTCCTCTCTCTACGACAACCCAAGAAGCAAAGAAGCCTTCTCTGCTCCAGCTACCAAGTTGGTGATGGTTTTCCAGAAGTGGGTAATGCCACAATCCCACCAGGTCCTGGATTCGACCGAGGAGACCCTCAAGACGAGGATAAATGGGACTCTGCCAAGTACGAAGCTCTTCTCAAAGGAGGCGAGCAAGTCACCTCTGTAATGGAGGAAATGATCAAGCTGGTAAGTGTTTTATTTTTCTTTTGTTTGTTCTCACAGGCATTTTATCAAACACCACACAGTCACGAGACAAGATGGATGAGTCTATTGGGCAAAAGTGCAGAAAAAAGCACTTTTTTTTACACACATGACCTCGTGAATTTGCACTGATTGACTAGCTATTATCCACCGCTGGATTGAACCATGATTAGGATGATTGGTTAGAGTGACAATGACATTCCCCCAATCCACATCATACCCCTCTTATCCCCCAGAAACAGGGCTGTAGATTTTAAAAGTAAATCAGTGTTTTTTAGCACTCTTCTTTTTTTTGAGCAAACCAAACTTGGATATCTGGGAATGTATGTGCAATGTTCAATTGTTAATATGGAACAGAACAACTGTAATTTAGTTCATGTTGTGCTCACGTTACAGCTGTGAGTGGTTGGATATAAAGGGTGTTTCTTAAATTTCTTGGGGGCTCCACTATCACCTTAATTTGATGATCACAGCCATTTCATGAGGGGGGCATTCAAAATAGATGGCTAGAATAAGTTGGTCCAACACTTCATTTTTCATGTTTTGATTCAATGGATGTGATCATCAGCATCATATGATTAATGTTTTGAACTGGGGTTGGCTAAAAGAGACTTTGGGACACAGTCTATGGAATACCTTTCTATGGACCATTCACCATGGGTACTAGTGGCTGAAGTGGAACTAGCATGTGGGTTGTACTACAACTTTGGGACTTGATCATCTCTTTACAGTATATTTGCTGTTTTTTGGACCAGAATTCTGTACAGGTGCCTTTCTTCTTCTGTGGAACCCACTTTATATGGGGAAGTGGAACTATAATCTTCCCATTGAGTTATCCCAATCATCGGAAAGATAAGACTTTTAATTGCAGAACATGGGTCATCAACCATGTTATTGGATCCCTACAATTTTCAGATGGAGGAGCTCTTTCACTGCTGCTGTCCATCCATGACACCTGCCAGTTGGACAATATGTATCGTAAATGATGCACGGCCACTTAGTACCGAATGATTGTCCATGATAAATTGTAGATTCTGAACTCCAAAGATCCATCATACCTGCCTTTGAAGATCTTATATACACATGCATATGCACCAGTAGCTACACTTGTGGAATTCTACTAGTAGAAACCCAGGATCTAATGTGTTGTTCACCCCTGTTTTTGGTGCCCACTTGGATGTTTGAAAACTAGTGGGTTTGGGGATGGAAAAGTTCATTGTTAATTTAGGTTGGGTTAAAAAATTAGCTTATATAGATTATATCTTAAACCTTGACTTAAGGGCCTCAAAGTCAACAACTTTTTAATTGTGCATATTTATTCTTCTTCGTTTTCTTTTCTTTCTTTCTTTCATTCTTTTTTTTTTCTTGGCTCAATGCACCTGTGAATTTGATTGTGCCAAACTGGGGTAAGTTCCAGTTCATGGGGCCATGAGTGTGAAGGGGTTGGACTTATCAATGGTTGGCACTTGTGCAATATAAAAATGGGGAACATGATAAATTTTATCAACTGGTTGATCTTAGTTTTGGCCATCTTATGTATATGCTTGTGAGGGAATATGCAGTTGGATGATATGGAAATGGATGAAACATCGGAGGCTGCAGCATTAAAAATAGTTGCTCAAGGAGTCATCGGGAAGAGGGTCGATGAGATGGAGGGCGGGTTTATGATGGCTCTTGATTACATGATACGACTTGCTGAAAAGGATAATGATGAACAGGTTTGGTGACACACTTTGAATGCCAACATTTCTAAATCCAAATGGCTATATCTATTATGCACTAGCTGTTCTATTCATAATTTTATCTGTGTATTTATATCATGTTCACCGTTAATCATTTGCTCTAGAGATTTTCCATGACAATGTTGTATTTCTTGTATTCTGATTTTGTATCATAGGACTTGTGTAATTCTTGGAATTTTACTTACTATTATTTGATCAAGATAGGCGGACGAAAAATCGAAAAAGAATAAAGGCACCCAATTTCATTTAGACTACTTAGATGTTGTTGTCACTATATGAGAGCCAAGATACTGTGATACTTGTAGAGGCTGGTGAATCGTATTGTAAATGACACTATACTGTTATATTGGTATTTAACTAAGTCCTACTGTTTTAGGCTTGTCTGTAATTTTGGATTCCCAAAATATCTTCTCATTTTCTTCTCATATTGTAAAAGGATTCACTGTTAAAAGTCTTGTAATGTTTAAATATTAGCGGTGATGTAGCAGTTACATCAATTTTTCCAGCTAGAACTTGAAAGGCATTACCGCAATAGATCAGATGCTAAGTTGCATGAGTATGGGTATGTGTCTCAGGATCCCTACTGGTACAAAATGTCTTGATGAAACAAATCTTAAAACTTAGGATATATGGATTTCACATAATGTTAAATGCATTTAACTAAATGCTTATTTTTAAATAAAAATAATGTAGAAAAGTAACACTAATAAAATAATGCACAAATCTTACGCTAAACATATATCAATATTATACCAAGAACTGAAAAGAAGAAAAGACATAATTATATCTTATTAATTGAAAAATATTGTTTAAACTAGCATTGGAAGAATCTGTGAAGAATCCAACATGTTGTATCTAAGCGACTGGCACGTGTATGTGGCTAATTGCGAGGAATCCATGCAACATAGCTCAAATGTATAAAGTAGTCAATGTGTGAGATCTTGATAAATGAAAAACTAAATATTTGTTCCTTCTGATTTATCAACACATATATTGAGGAGGAAGAGTAAGGGAAAAGATAAAGATTAACTTAGTTGGCCAAATTGGGAGACTCCTTATGAATCCCCAAAATTCAAATGTCTAATTCTGACCTAGTTCTGGAGCATGAATATAAATAAAACTTCAATCATAATTAAATTGGTGAAGCAAAACTGAAGAAATAACAATTCATTTTTGCTTACCAGATGGCAGAGCTTTAGTGAGCGTTTTAAAACTTATCTATGATTCTCCATACCTTACTAGATATCAACATATAACAAAATTCATGCATTAATATAAGTAATGTTCTTTCTAAGTCTGTAGAAATTTATAACATAAAGGAATCTAGTAGGCTAAGATCTCTTGGACTATCACTGATTATCGCATCCTCCGGCATAAATGTCGAATCCAACATTCCAACCACTCAACCCCCATAGGCCCTGTCATCATTAATTGGCTTTCCACTCCTGCTCTTGTTACCTAAAAAATTCCCATGCAAGGATGAGTGCAGAGAGCTTAGCGGGGAAAAGAAAAAATCCTACATCTATTTCACATGTAGTCTTACATAGTAATCACAGGATATGCGAATTATAAAACTCCAGGATTTCAATAATATGCGTTATTTATCACAATTCGTTAGCAGGCATAATGTGGCATATGGACAGAATTACACTGAAATCTAATCTCAACATGTTAGGAACATAAATGAGTATCCTAAATATCTTGAAACTAAAATTACATATAGATGGCATACCACATCAGCTATATCCCCACCACGGAAGCGGATAACAGAAAAGAGAAGAACATAATCGGTACCTCAGACATCCTAGTTGATTTAGACCCCCTAGGGGCCTGGGCCATCAGAATGGTACCCAGAAGTGACAATAGCCTCACTGAGTTAGACTTCAACTAGTGAAGTCTCAGTAACAGCCATAACAAAATAGATGTCGCCAACGCCTTAGGTTATTTTCAGCTCAGTGGTGCCTTTAAATTAAAATAGTCCGTATGACTTAAGTTTCAGAATTTACATAAAGTGGTCTATTAATAAAGCGGGTTGAAATAAAGGGATAACTTGACACCACGTAGAACACCATATCTAGGCACATCATTCCACACACCTGAAGTTTACTTCAATATATCCAATTCAGATATTCATAAATATGTATTTAAATAAATTATATATTTTTTTACACAATGGTGACCCAATCTTCAAAGGAAATCTAAACTCCAAGAGCCTACATAGAAGGAATTCACAGAATAGCTAAATAATGATGGATCTAAGGCAGATGTCCTTAGACCAGTTCTGTATCATGATCGGCCATAATGGATTCTTAGAATCCATTTGGTCAAGTCTCACCAGTCACCAGCCACATATTTGAGGTTTGCTTGGTGACCATGCCAATTCCCACCATTATTTTCTTGATTTTTTGATCAATATATCACATAACTTTACACTCTAGAGATGATTTCTACATGAAACGGATACTGGAATCGATATTCAACATGAAACAAGGATAAAGATTATTCAAATAAATCAACCAGTGGCACATTATAAAATCTGAGATAAATCTCAGGCATTAAAACCCAAGAAGATCAGTACCCCATTGTATTGTTCAACTCAGGCGAACCTTTACCCAATCTTTGAGTGGTTGGCCAAATCAGAGTCAAAGAATGACCTAAAATGTAAAGATCTATTACAAGAAACAATGAGGGCTCCGGTCAATAGTACAATGAAGAACGAAGACCCACTGAACAAATGTTGGTCTAGCGAGTAGTTCAAACTTCAAACCGGCTGATGATGTCAAGTGCATAAGTAATGTCAAGCTGAGTGATATTAAGGTATATAAGACTCAACAACGAATCGGATCATCCAGAACAACGCCAACTGTAGGTTTCATTTTCTCATTGAGCTCAAGTGGTGTGTCAACAGTTTTGGCATTAGAGTGACCATCATGCTGAATGATTTCTTTGAAGTTTATCATTTGGGATTGAAGATGGCCCTTATGGCCAAAAAATATGGGAGATGTTGATATTATTGTCTATGATGGTCATTTCATCGACATATAAAGGGAGTACTAGCACGTAGCCTCTTGATGAGTGTCAATTAAACAGAGAATAATCATTATTAGTTGATGAAAGCCAAGATTGGAAATTGTAGTGGTGAATCTATCAAATGAGGCTTGTAGGGCTTGCTTAAGGCCATATAGAGCAGTTCATGTGACGTAATTGATGAGAAGTTGTAAAAGCACGGGAGGAAGGGTCATATAGTCATATAGATCTTCTCAAATAGAAATCCATTTAGAAAAGCATTCTTGAGATCAAGTTGATATAATGACCAATGAATGCATCTCCTCAAAAAAGTTCATATGACAACAAGAAAAGCATTCTTGTTGTTCCTCTACCTTTTAGGGCCCACTTGGATGCATGATGATCAGCGGGGATGGGGGATTAAGAAGTCTTCATGTGGATGATATAATGGCTGACCCAGAAATCACCCCGTCTATGAACCTAACTGTTGATTGGCCCCAAAGTTTAATGGTTTTATTAGAGCATTGTTTTTCATGCTTCAAGCCAAATAGCCATTGGATTAGAATGGTCAGATCAGTGTAAATTGTGGGGGAGTGCCAATTCATAGGTGAGTGTCTGGGTTGGGTTGGGTCCTACTGTCTGGGCCAGGTTGGCAGGAAAAGAATTATAGATGTCCAGATTTTGTTCAATCCCTCATATCCTTTCTTGATCTTGTTGACGGGTTAAAAGTATAAGTCCTAAGTGCAGCCCATTAGCCAGTATTAGGTCCAATGTTGTTACAGGGGAGCCTGTCTTGGCGATCCTGCCAGGCCTTTTGGTAAACATTTTGAGTTAACTAGGTCAAGCCCATGGGCCAATAAACCTTACCCAGAACTGAGATAAAATGGGCTGGCTAAAGCCTAGCCTCGGAGATTCTTGTTCCATGATAACTCTAGCATATGATCAGCTTTGATTGGTTTGCAACTCTGCATTATTGTCAATGCTTAGACATTCTTGATGCTATGTTCATTTTCTTGGCTCTTATATGTTTATTTTTTCAGCGGAAGTCTGTCCTGGAGGTAATCAAGGAGGCAGTGTTGTCCCATCTTACCAAAAAGTGCCCCCCACATGTGAGGCTAAATTCTTTCAGTATGTTTTAAGAGCTGATAATAGTTCTGGACAGAAGGTTTTTCAACCATGACTACATATATATATATATATATATATATATATATATATATATGGGGAAGTTTCAAGTGCATCCATCCCTCATCATAGGGTGAGGGCACTTTCCCTTTTTTGCACATGAATCCCCCTTTTGTACTTCACCCTATGTACTTGAAATCCCCCATTTATGGAAGCATCCCTCACCCTATGGTGAGGGATGGACGCACTTGATCATTTCCATATATATATATATATTGTAACCATGACTACATATTTAAGAGTTGACATTCTGGTGTTGGCAATAGGTTCAAGTGGTTGGCCTGCTTTGTCAAACTCCTGATAAAGAAAGCAGATATGAACTGCTGCGTCGAGTTGCTGCAGGTGGTGGTGTGTTTGGCAGCAAAAAGGGTGGAAAGATTCACCTTCCAGGGGCAAATTTGAATGATATTGCTAATCAGGCTGATGACATACTAGAGGTAAACAATTATAATTTGAAAGTCAATGTTGAATGCTTTTCATCTTGTAATTTGGATTTGAAATGGAAAACATGTGGAGTTTCACATCCTGTTTACAATTAATGTGTTTACATGCATCTAATTTGGCAATTTTTTTTTAAAGATTTTGCTAGGAGTGTTTCATAGTTGATGGGTTCATAACTCAGTTCATTATCTAGAACCTATCTTTTATTTCTCTTGAAATTCTTTTAAATGTATTAAATTTAACTATTGATGTCTGTGCAGACAATGGAAGCTAGGCCGTCCATTCCTGATCGAAAGCTACTTGCAAGGCTTGTTTTAATCAGAGAGGAGGCCCGAAATATGATGGGTGGGGGAATATTGGATGAAAGAAATGATCGTGGTTTTAGGACACTTCCTGAGGCAGAGGTCAGGATATAGATTTTGTTGTATTCTATTTCTAAAGGGTTCTTCAACTTCATTTGGATTGTTATTTCTCATAAGGCTGGTAAAGTTATTAAATACATCTATTTATGCTTCTACAAGGGTTGAGGGGGAACCATTTTGCCATCACCAATACCTTTACTTCTCAGTTCTCACTTTGGGTCCCTGATTGTTTCAAGCACTGGACAGTTCCCAAATAATTTCTTAGTTTTGTTTCCTGCTTGCTTTTTTTACTTAGTCCAGTTATCGTGTGATACTCACATCCTTTAGACTTCATGTACCCTGAGATATGAAAAAAATGAAATTCAAAATATTGGGTTTTTAAAGGAAAAAACCCCTTACACTTTGTATACAGCGGTGTTGGGACCAAACATTTGATATTAACATGTGATGGCCTCCCACGGGATATTTTCCTTTTTTAATTTTTTTTTCTTGTGCTTATCTATCGATATTGCTGGATGTTTGCCTTATCCGGTGATATCACCGGATGTCGGACATAAAACTCCAGCAGAAAACCCCCTTCTTCCTTACTTACCTTTTCCACCCGTTTCACTGCTTCCTCCTCAATGGTGCTAGGCTCCTAGCCCTCGATTCTCTCCATTTTACGTTCTATTTTATTTATTTATTTATTTGTTTTTGGGAGAGGAAGACAACTGCTATATTGAGTAGTAGCAGGCATAGCTTGAAGGAGAGAAGGGTTTAGGAAGCTGCTACGATGCAATAGGGGGTGTCGTATGCATATGATGTGTTCCCGTGTTGGGATCTTGTTGAGGAAATCCACCATGGAGTGTTTGGCTTTAACATTTGGATCTTTAGGAATCAAGAGAGAAAGAAGATGTGGACGTAGAGAGAGAGGGAAGTGAGCTAACAAAGGTCTTTCATGGTATTTTGGGTTTGTTATTTTAGGTGGCTATTAATTTGTGGCAACCCATATAACATAGGATCTATGATGCATGGATACTTCAAAGTGGGCAACATATCATTTTTGATACTTCACTTTTTATGTGTAAAATCCACGTCCCTACCATATCCATAGCATGTCCCTACTGTATCCTTGCTCTATCTGGGCATCATAGCATAGGAGTGATGGTAGGGAAGATTGAAACCTGGATTCAACGTAACTTGCAAAATTGCAACTGGGGCAGTTTCGGTTTGGCATTGAGCCACCTCATTCCCAACTCAAGAGTAAATCTTTAGAGGAATATATGGATTAGAGCCTAGGTAACAAAAAAATTACAGAAGTCCAGCAAATTATCATAAGCTTTGATTTAGATACTTTAAAGTTTTTTGTTGTAATTCTTGTTTTATAAATCCTTAGGGTAGTTTGTGTAATGAGAAAGCAGCGAAACGGCTTGGGAAAACAAGTGGAAAAGATATGGAAGAAAGAGGTTATCTGCTAGGGATTTATCTCTGACAACATCCGGCAATATCGCTGGATTAGTGCAAGAAAGTGAAGGAAAAAAAAAAGAGGAAACTAGCGAGAGGCCGTCACGTGTTAATATGAAATGTTTAGTCCCTCAGCCATTGTATACAAGTGTAAGGGGGACTTTGCATGTAAAAACCCCTAAAAACATATTTGAATAATTAATACAAAAAATATTTTCAAATATTTCAACAATAAACACCATGCAATAAATATATAGCCACATGTCTGTACCCTGATAATTTGGTTTCTATTTTGAACTTTGAAGTCCTACTTAGGAAACTCTTTCTGTTCTTTGATTTCTTGTGCTCCATTGACTTCTTAAACCTTTTTATGCCAATTAGCCCAGTTTTTGTATAGTCAATCTCACCATGTCTGTGGATCCCTTTAAAAATGTCTGAAGCTAATCAGTCATATTTATTTTTAATGATCCCGAATGAAATTAAAATGTGGAAAAGGAATTAGACCAGCTCCTTGGAATTACTGTCCTTCAGAGTAGAAACTACAATTCCACAAAGGACAAAACAATTGTATTTGCTTTCAGTTTCCATTTTCTTTGTTAGTTTTTCGGTGTGAATTCTTCATAGTCAAATGCAGATAAACTTCATCATGAAGCTAGTTGCTATAAAACCTGGAAAAAAAGTTCAAGAGATGATAAAAAATGTAATGGAAGGAAAAGACGAAGGTGCGGACAACTATGGCAAGGATGAGGAAGAAACCAGTGGTAAGCAGAGACTAGGTGGAATTGCTGGCAGGGTGAGTTTCATTACAGTGAATACTGGCAATTATTGGTGTTTCTTGAGCTGTTTTACTTTGGTAGGTTCTCAACACAAGTGGTGAATGAGATTGAAGCATATTGACTTTTCCTTACTGGGTTTTCCCAGGGAAGTGTCTCGGGCCGTAAGCCACGACCTGTACGCCCTGGAACATTCCTTGAGACTGTTGACAAGGTAGGAATTCCCTTTGATTTGTGGTTTTAGACAATTTGCATGCCAATGTGCGCTTTTTTATTAATCAAACAAGCATGCAATGCCCTTTTCTCACAATAAACAATTCTTTTTTTCCCATTTGAGCTTGTCAGGTATTGGGTGGCATTTACTCTGGAAATGTGTCAGGCATTACTGCCCAACATCTAGAATGGGTAACACTTACTGTCCGTTTCTTTAACTTAGGCCTCTTTTGAAATGTTGAGGAAATTGTCATGAGAAAGGCAACTTTCAGCATGTGTGCAGTTTAACATGTTCACTGCCATCATGCCTTAACACCTTTCTGACATTTTAACATGTCCTTTTTTCTTACCTTCAGGTTCATCAGAAGACCCTACAAATTCTTCAGGAAATGGCTTTCTAGTTTTGATACCCAAGTCAAGCTGCACAGTAAGTTGAGCATGGAACCTGCATACTTTTTTTTTTCTTGATCTTAATGAAGATGTTTTTGAGATTGCCTCTCGACTCTACAAAATGCTGACTGACGACCTTTTGTATAGTATGCGTACATGAAATGAAGCACAAAAAAGAGAGCTTTTGACAATTTTTCCGATTCATATTTTGGTGCTGAGTATGTTCAAAATGTGGTTGAGGGGCATTTTCATTAGTTGCTCTGGAATCCCTTTAGAGAGTTCAGACCCGAAACATTGGTTAGGAGTGGGTGATTTACTAAATCATGTGTCTTTTTATATGCTTATCCCAAATAACAATCTTTCTTGTTATGAAAATGATATATAAAGTTGAATTTGGCTAGCATGATAACATGTTAGGAGAGGGGCCGGTTACATTTTTAAAAATCTGTGATATTTGTCAATTTTAAGGCTTGCCACATGAGAATAGAAGATTGTGAATGAGGCATCTATGCAGCTGAAGTTGCCAGTGTCGATCCTCCGGGAGTTTGATGGATGCTTTCCACGAGTGAGAGAAGTGGAACTCGATATTGGAGCCCAACTATTAAGAATCCGAACCACTCAAAATACATAGGATATTGTCAAATTTTACTGCAATATGGGCTGTAAGATTGACCAGGTAGGTAAACACTTCAAAATCATGCTCTCCTTGAACACTAGTCATCACCTGAGTTATGCTTCAAATAGGGATCTGGCTCATGATCATAACCAATAATAAACAAAATCCATGATTAAACACTGTGGCTGGAACAAAAAGAAAGATAGAAAGAAACAAGAAATGAAAAAAGAAAAAGAAAAAAGAGGAGGAACTGAATCATGTTTCAAGCATTTGCTTTACATGCATGATAAGAAGGTTAGGTAAAGTAAATATGAGATAAAAGTATGTGATGAAATAAAGTGGGAGAGTCATAAAATAGTTGTTTTTTTTTTTACTGGTAATGTGCATGCTACAACAAAGTGGCGGCTAGGCTGGGCTTTACCACTGCTTTTTCATCCATTGGTAGACTATGGATCATTGAGATTACCTTTACCGGTATGGCTAAAAAACATGTCCCTCCAATGATGTGATATCTACCTTTACCCCACACAAACCAACCTTTCGTTGGTGCAAGGCATACGCCAGTGTGGGTACATTGGCTGCAAAAAATAGAAGGGACAAACTCCAGGAGTTGACCCCGCCATTGAAGGAATTGTTCTATAGAACCACGGCTATGCCAGAAAATCTGGACGCCACTTTAGAAACGGGATGCATGGTGAGAAACTTCTCGGCTTATTCACAAACTGGTCAAATGGGTGGGAGGTCTGGCTTTTTTTTGTTTTTTTGTTTTTTTGGTAACCCAGCCAACGGGGTTGGGACTCAAGAGAAATCCTGCATACACACGGGATAGTCCGCTTAAATAGGAAGGAAGCCCCCACAAGTGAGAAAGGAGCCCACACCATCTCACGCTATGGGCCCCACATGAGCTGGCCATTTTGGCCATAGAACCTTGTGAAAAATGTTATGGAAGATTGAACATTCTAAAAGAAAGAAAAGAAGGTAAAAAAGAATTTTTAAAGAAACCAAATAAGCTTCAAGCCATTGTAGATATTCCCTATAGAAACTATTTTGGAATTTACATATGAAGACAAAATTTAATCTATGCAGTAGCCAAGGCACAACAACAAATCTGCCAGATTTGGGTGAAGTTGCTTGTGCACTCTAGCTATATAGGGCCACTTGGGACTACCTTAGATCAGTGCGGCCCCTTTTTTATACTCTTCTCATTTCATGATCTAGCAATATGATCAATTTTACTCTCATTGAATGCTCACTCATCTTTGGATTCAATCTCCGAAATCCACAATCAAGGCACCATTGAACTTTAATGCTGTTAAATTGAGGGCTAGGATGATCTGGTAGCGTTGATTTTTTGGTTTTCCCTTGCTTATAAGGAGACCTTTGAGAGACATCTAAGTAGCCCCCAGGAGCAGTCCTTGTACGTAGGAGAACATTGTCCCTATTACCAGTAGATTAATTTCTCTTATGAACTGCTGCATTTGCGTTCTAGCTCTATGGGGCCCACTAAAACCCACATTGATTAGTGAAGACCCTTTCACATCCTCATCCCCTCATGATCAGGTACCAGGCCTAGGTTTACTATCATCAAACCTTTATCCACTTCTGGATTGAATCTCAAAGAAATCTATACTTAAAAGATCACTAAAGTTTATGGCTTTCAAATCAAGGGTTAAGATTATCTCACATGGCTGTTTTTTTTCCCTTTTTTGTTAGCCCTTATATGGAAGGAGACCTTTCATGTATCCCACCCATGGTTCAAGATCACGGTTCAAGGTCATCGCAGAGTGAGTTTTTATTTGACCTCAAAAAATCCGAAAAATATCCAAAAAATCCAGAATATTATAAAATGATAGAAAACAATATTTTTTTTATTTTTTTCCATTGGTGCACACTTTCTCTACAAAAGATTGTAGAGAAAAAAAACTTTAGGTACTTTGGATCTATAGTGCAACAGGATGAGAGATTGATAATGATGTAAGTCACATGTTTCAGGCCGGGTGGACCAAATGGAGGAGTGCTTCGGGGGTTTTGTGTGATCGGAAAGTCCCCCTCAAGGTTAAAGGAAAGTATTATAATGTGGCAGTACGTCTAGCATTGTTAAATGGATCAGCAGAGTGTTGGGCAGTAAAGCATAATCATGTTAAGAAGATGAAAGTTGCAGAGATGAGAATGCTAAGATGAATGTGCGGGATCACAAGGAGAGATAGGATTAGGAATGAGGAGATTAGGGGCAAAGTAGAAATAACACCGATTGAAGATAAAATGAGAGAAAATCGACTGAGATGGTTCGGCCATGTTAGAAGGCGCCAAACGGATGCACCTGTTAAAAGGTGTGAAAGCATGGAGATTGCCAAGAGTAAGAGAGGAAGACCAAAAAGAAGTTGGAAAGAAACTATTAAACATAACCTTGCCTACATGGATCTAACGGAGGACATGGCCCTAAACAGATTTGATTGGCTTCGAAATCCATATGGCTGACCCCACCTAGTGGGAAAAGGCTTGGTTTGGTTTTGGTGCACACTTTAAGGCAAAATAATAGTCCCCTCAAGTTATAACATCTTGTATCATGGTTGTCTCAATGTATCTACAATTTAAAACACTAGATCTAAGAAAAAAATAAGTGAGTAACATCAAATCTAACTCAATATAAAGCCTTTGGTTCATGTATTACATAATTAAAAAAAACTGAAATAATTCAGATTTAAGTAATGAAAAAATAAAAAATATTACAAAAAGTGCTAAAACTTGTAATCTTTTGCTCCAAAACTATAAATCCAATACACCTCAAACATCTTTAAGTCATTTTGATGTTGAATCTTGAAACGAACTCAAAAAAAAAAAAAAAGGCTTACCAAAGAGGTCCCTTGAGTTTGATTTGATTTTCCCATGGACAAATCTACCCAAAAGTAACTTAGATCTAAGCTTTTAGATGCTTAGAGACTGTAGTAGTGCCTGATGAGCTCTCAGAGATGAAATGCAGTTGAAAGAAGAGAAGGAGAAGGTAAAATAAATAAATAAATTCCGCCATGCGTTATAACTACCGTTATTTTTTCAAAATAATGGCAGTTAAATTCAAAGTAATAGCCGATATTAGCCGTTATTTTGGCGATATTTACCGTGGTTTTATAACGTGGCCATTATATACATAATATCGTAACGGTAACGACCATTATTTTGAACCATGATCCCACCCCAATAATAAGAGGGCATCTTAATTGGGCCTGATATGAGTAAGCCCACTCAGCGCACCACTAGGACGCCTACACGCTCACCCCATGGTCCCAATGGTGTGCTGGGTGGGCTTACTCTTATCAGGGCCCTGCGAGGTGGACTGCATATTCCTCATATGAAGTATTCTCGTAGGAGAACATTGCCCATAATTGGTGCTATAATGCATATTATACCATTAAGGCCACGTTTGACAACCAAATCTTTAGAAAAATGATTTTTGGTTTTTCTGAAGTTGTGGTAAATCCATATTTGGCAATTGTAGATTCTTGAGGATTTGGACAAATGGAAATCTTCATTTGTTCGGATTTTCAGATCCGACTACCCCTGATAAGACTTGAAAAACCTCACTTAAGTGGATTTGCACACTGAACCCTAATTTTTTTAACTATATGCATGGATACACACCAATATTAATGTGAAATCCTCAAGTATACAAATTCCTAGTGATGAATCCTTGTTCCAGTGGTAGTGAAGCATCATCAAATCTATATATACTTCGCCTGTTACCAAACATGCTCTACGAGTCCTAGCATATCAACTAATATGCAAATTGATTATTTTTACAATATTATATACCTATATATATATATATATATATAGGTCATGTTAATAGACCTAGAATGCGTATGAGTTTAATCATTCTTGATTTTTACCTTTTAGTTCTTCCCTAGTTAGCCAGCTTGCATACCGTTACCCAAAAAGGAAAAAAAAAAGTTTGCATACAGTATCGCCATAAACAAATAAGACATTTTTTGGTTTTTCTCTTGACAATTACTCCCCATATAACTTTAAGTCTATGACGACAACTTTATTCATATAATTTTTGTAATATAAGTTTGTTTTTCATAGTTAAGTAACATATGAAAAATGTCCTATTCATATAAGGGTCTAATTGAAGCAGTTCTAGATTTTAATTGAATCAACTCCCATTTCAAATGGATTAGACTTGCAAAATGGCCCCTAACGAATGGTCTGGACCTGGGACTTAATAGTAGGCCATATGACTAAACATACTGAGCTTGGCTGGATACAGGGCGAGCTTCGATTGGGTCCAAGTGTTGCTAAAGACCCACTACCAATGATTACATATAAGACATCATGATCATATATTCATATTATTACAAGACCCACTGGTCCAACTTCCAAGTGACTTCAAAGGAAATTGAGCTGAGGAACTCAAGTGTGTTTGACTAGGTCTTGTTAAAACTCTATCTAACCTGATTCTACTCGATGCCCTCCTAGTCAAGTTCACTCGACTGGGTCAGACCAAGTGAGTGCATATTTCAACGAGGAACTTTGATGCTAGATCTAACTCCCTCCGTGTGAGCCTGGCCTGTCTGGCATCTTGATAAATTGGGATTCTCGTGGCCAGCCCTGGAAAGAAAAAATAAACCCAATTCTTTGATCCGACCTACTTAAAATTATTGTCTTTCTTATATTTGCTTTGGTCTAAGGGCACGTTTGTGCATGAGGATTCCTTTGGAAATCAAACTCCTACTTCCTTTTCGTAGTGGTGATTTTTTCTTTTGTAGCTTTACACAAATGAGTCCTAAATTGCATTCTAATAAGAATTGATCCACCATGAGGTCAGACATATAAAAAATGTGATGCTTAGATGTGTCACACTGAAGGAGGGTTTGTTAGATCAGTTACTTATTAAAAAAAGAGTCAAATTTAAAGTTATTATTCATCCAATAAAAGATATAGAAGTGGGATGTAATTTGTTAACGGTTCAGAATTATAGCCTTTGATCGAAATGTTACACTCAATGATATAGATTTTTTTATCAATAGCTAATCTGCCGAACCCTCTTTTATATTATAATACCAATGTACTCTACATATAAGCTATATTATATTCAATTCACATATTGAGGTACACGATTCACTCATATTTTAAGAAAGCGTCGTCGTTATTTAAAGAAATCTGAAAATGAAGAGAGAATCCAGCAGAGGTTGATCATTAACCTTTTAGCCTTTTCCAAAACTTAATTAAGTTAAAGAAGGTATGCTAAATGAGAGACCTCTGCACGACATATATTAAAAAGAATGATCATGTGATTAAATTTACTTATCATGAATTGGTGAACACGCCAAACCTAATAGCAAATAACTTGATTGCTATGGCACTAAATGAAATGGGTTTTTCTACTTAGTTTTAAATGGATAACAAAATCATAAGACCTTTTCTTTTCTTTTCCATCTTCTAAGATAAAAAAGTTTTTGAAATTATTCATATCGCTTAATTAGAATTAATTGACACAACCTAAAATATTTTTAGAGATAATTTGGGCACACTTACTCAATTTAATTTATTTTTATTTTTGATAGAGAGTTATTTTCTCTTAATAATCCAATAATGGTGCACTTGTTAAGAGAAAGACCTTAATTTCTAATTTTTCAATATTATGGTAAAATTTTATAAATTTTGATTTTGATTGAAAGACAGGATTTTTATATTATTAAAAAAGAGAGGAGAGAAGAAAGGCGCAGAAGCCAACAAAACAACTAAAATACAGAATTTTATGACTTTAGTTTGGCAGAATTATGACCTGTAGTTTGGCAGAATTTGTGTTGAATTTGAGTGTAACTCTTGCTGTCACAAGAAGTAAAAACACCCATATTCATAAAATATCCCATGATGATTACAACCATTAAATAGTCATGTCCACTTTCACATGGGGACCATTTACCTCAAAATCATGACAAATCATGAGAAACGAATAGTGGGTGTGGGTCACGGATCACAACCGTTAAAATTCATAGCAGAAGAATGTGGCCCACCTTCATATGCACGGTTCCAATGTTGACATCCCATTTTAGCCACAACAGAATGATTCACTGCGTTAAAATCGGCACTTTGTCGGAAATCCACCTCATAAACAATTTCCATAGATCCCATCCTACACAATCTTCCCCCATTCCTCCTCACGTCTCTCACTGTTGCCAGCTTCTCTTTCTTCGTTTTCTCTTGACTTTCCTTGAAATTCCAAAAAACTTTCCGCCTTTTTCCACTTGCCAGAGCAAAGGACAGAGAGAAGAGAGATTTACCTGCTCTGCTTCTCTCCACTCCCTTTCTTCTTTAACTCCTCTTTACTTTCCTTGGAAAGCATACTCACAAGTTTTCCTCCTTTTTCACCCAAACCCATCTTCTTCCTAGTAAAAGGAATTCCAGCTCTTTAAACCAAACTTGTGACCGTGATATAAAGAGAGAGAGAGAGAGAGAGGGAGACATTTCCCAGATTTTCTTTACTTCTATTTACTTTCCTTGAAAATGTACAAAAACTTTCCTTAACCTTTTCACTTCTTAACCCTATCCTCTTCTTTTGAACCTCAAAAGAGGCAAGGAATCTCATTTCCTCAGAACCAAACAAAAGAGAGAGAGAAGCAATGGAAGAAGAAGAAGGAGAAGAGTATCTGTTCAAGGTCGTGATAATTGGGGATTCTGCAGTGGGGAAGTCGAATCTATTGTCGAGATACGCTAGGAACGAGTTCGACATCAACTCAAAGGCGACGATCGGAGTCGAATTCCAGACTCAGAGCATGGAAATCAACGGCAAGGAGGTCAAGGCCCAGATCTGGGACACAGCCGGTCAGGAGCGGTTCCGGGCCGTCACCTCCGCCTACTACAGGGGCGCCGTCGGCGCACTCGTCGTCTACGACATCAGCCGGCGATCTACATTCGAGAGCGTTCGTCGCTGGCTCGATGAACTCAACAGTACGCATTGCTTATTTTCTTTCTTTTTGATGTCTTAGTTTTGGATTCAGATGTAGAATTTTGTGATTTGGGTTGGTTTGGAGTGTGGGGTTTTTCTGTTTATTGATTTGGATTTTGTTTTTTAAACTTTTGGGAGCGTTGGTTTTTTTCTTGATTGGTTATTTTGGAGGATGGTAGAATTAGTTAGCCATTGATGATGATATATCTAATAGAGGATTATGAGAATTTGATCTTCTTGTTGGATTCATTGTTATGGTGGTGGGAATGGAGTTCCAATGGATTTTATGTTTTAACTTTTAGTTCTAAAAATTGAAATTGTATCTTAGATCGTTTAAGGGGTTGGACTGAATCTTATTGTGAATCTTATCATGAACCATGAAAAATATTGACTATTGTGAATCCATTACTACTTAAATTGTGGGATTCTACATAATAAGTATCTAATAAATACTTTTCTATAGGACTCAATGTGAATCGAAAAAATTGTACCCCAAAAATGTAGGATTTTAACTAGGAAAGATGGTATCAGTTAAAGCAATACAACTTGGTTTTACCCAAGTTCTGTGACCATTGGACTTAAGTTAACCCAATGCCACACTTGAATTAGCAATCAAGGTCAATGTTCCTAACCATTCGTTAATCGGATGATCTTAATGATGTGATCAATCCTTCTAAAGCTCAGGAAATGAATGCTGTTTCCTCTAATATGTACTGGTTTGGAGCTTAAGAGATATTGATTCTTTTGTTGCATCAAACCCAACATCTGAAACTCCTCAGCACTTTGTTTTCCCCAAAATTAGGGTTATATTCTGACTTAAAAAAAAAAAATAAAAATCTAAAACCCTCTAAACCCATTGAGAATGAATGTTCTTTTTGGGTTAAACCATTTTTAAATTTTAATTTTCTTATCATTTCAAAAAAAATGTTTTACAGAAAAAAGGGGACCAAACAAGATCCATATCATTAATAGATTGGACCAATCTATCAGCTGCTATCAAAAAGCAGGCCAGGCTAGGGCCAAAAGAAAGTAAAATGCCACGGCCGAATTCCAACTTAATGCTAACCGTCCTCCTCTGTCTAGGTTGGGGGCTTCCAATGCAATGCAAAAGGAAACATGACACCGTTAAAATTTTTATTTTTATTTTTATTAGAAGGCTGGTGGTGGGATAAAAGAATTTTTATAATGTAAAACATAAAGCATATAACAATAATCCTATAAATGATAATACATAGAAATAACTTCTTTTTTATTTAATTATTCAATTTACTTTTAGAATATCTAAAAAATCATCTAATGCATTATTATCATTGTGTTGCTTCAAATGTATCCAATTTTTTGAGCAAATTAAGACTTCTACAAGTCTCAGAGTTAAAAAACTCCTATACTGGTCAAGTATTCTTCTTCCTGTACTAAATGCCGATTCAGAAGCAACTATAGAGACTTGAATTGTTAAAATGTCACAAGCCATTCTTGAAATAACTTGATATTTTGCAGAATTAACTTCCCACCAATCCAATAAATTGAAATTTGTAGATTTATCCCTTGGATCCTCCAAATAACAATCTAATTCAGATTTTCCCTTTACAATAGTAGTCTGAGTAATTTATTCCTTAAATATTAAAAAATCATATTCGAACTTAGTAGTACTTTTTACTAAATCAACTTTATCCACATTTGACAATGTCATGGTAAGTGTGTCATAAATCACACAATATTCTTTATAAAGATTTCTATAGAGTCTAAGAGTATCATCTTGATGAATACTTATATCTTCACTTGATCCATATAACTTTCTTAAAGCATACTTTAAATACAACAGCTTATATTCAGGCTCAAGGAGTATGGTCATTTCAAATACTTTATTATATTGCTCTCAATATTTATCAGAATTTCCTTACATCTTTCAAGCCATAATTCTACAAAAGATATCTACACTATCTAACTTTTCTACCAATAAAAAATGTATTCTAATCACTTCTAGTAAAAATAAATGGATAGATGGGTACATACTTTCTGAAAATTTTTAAGTAGCTTCACAAACACTCTTAAAAAAACTCACATATTTAATAAATTGCGGGCCGGATGAGTCAAGCCCTAGCTTGGCCCTCAAGATTGCGGGCTTTTCAAAATAGGGCTGTACCCTACCCTCGGGCTTTACGACAAAAAGAAGCCCTCGCTTTGACGTCTTTTGCGGGCTGGGCTCTCGTCAAAGGGTCAGATTGACAGACCTATCCACGAACCTATTCAACAAAAAGGTTATTCAAATCCAAATCACCTAAAATCTCTCCTAACAATCAATCTGCTCTTTTTTCTCTATGAACCTAACAAACTAAATTTAGGTAACACTTATATCTAACATCTTCTCACAATTGCATGGTTCTGGAAAGATTAAAGCTTGTTCAGATAGAAACACAAACTCCGATCTCTCTTGATATCTTGCACAATCATTAATTTGTAGGGGTTCACATCCCATCCATGCAACTTGCATTAATTTGTAAAGCCACCAATTTATTTAGTGTTTCAAGGAGTGGAATCTTTGTCTAAATAATGAAAACCCTAATTGACATATCCAACGCATTCAAATTAATCAAATTCATCAAGGATTACTAAACCTTGATTGTACATGTATCAAGTCCAATGACCAAATCACATGGGGAAATCTTGAACGGCCTGGGTATAGAACCCATACATAGGCTGCGACCAAGGGGAAGTCCCCTAATCTGTATATTGTGTATAGTTTGAAGGACATACCTTTTAGGATTTAGGGTGTTTTTGGAGTCCTTTACATGTACTCCTTTGTCCAATTTCAAAATTAGGCTTTAGTTTAGGGTTTCTAGTAGTTATATAATCTGAATTGGATAATAAAAATCGGGTATGAATAGAGATTTAGGTTTGTCCACTTGCGTTGTTTGCGAAAAGAAAGCCATACAAGTGGGAAGGGAGCCCGCACACACGGGAAGAGGTGGCATACTAGGGTTCAAACCCTAGGCGGACAAGTGAGAACTGTCGCTCCTTACCACTCAAGTAAGGAGCCTAAATAGACCCATCATGTTTCCTCACTTTTTCCCAAATTTCAGCCCTAATTAGGGTTCTAATTTTGAAAATCCCAAAAACAGAGAGGGATTAGGGTTTGGCATGTAATAAGGGACTAGAGAAAAATTAGAGAAGAAGCAAGAAACTAGTGAGAGCTTACCTTGTGAGAAATTAGAAAAGGAGGGAGAGAGAGAGAGAGAGAGAGAGAGAGAGAGAGAGAGAGAGAGAGAGAGAGAGAGAGAGAGAGAGAGCACTTGGGTTGTATGCAAAAGGTGGATAAGAAAATAAGGGGTTGTGCACTCCTTATATGTGTTTGCTAATTTGTTTTCCTAATGCACTTTGGGAACCTTTTGCATCAAGAGTCCCCTCCTTAACTCTTCTGATAATTCCTAGATCAAGTCCAACCATCAAGAGTCCCCTCCTTAACTCTTCTGATAATTCCTAGATCAAGTCCAACTTGCTGCCCGGCAAGCTGTCCAAGCACACCAGCCCTCTTATGGTCACTCATAGCCCCTACATGTGTTACTTATGATCGCTTTTTAATAAAGGACCTTTATCTATGTTTATTTGACATTGAATGGGTTCACATGCTTAATGAAAGTTCCATAATTAATCATCCTCTATCAAATGAGCCCCATATTCACCTATTTTTTGGAATTACAAAGAACCCCTCATGTTTTCTCGAAATTACAAATAGGTCCCTTTGATTTCCAAATCTTGCCCTAATCAATTTTATATCCTAATTGTGCCCTAATTGTTCAATGTGAGTCCATTTCCCCCAATCTGATTTATCCCATTATTTATCTCACAAATTGATTTCATAAAAATTAAATATTATTAAATTGGGTCGGGATCTTACACTAACAACCTAACAAACATAATATATCTAACATAGGTCACGCTTGCCAATAAATGGATGAAAAGAATGCCTACAGCAGTCAGCATTAAGAAAGAAAGATAACCATCACTCGGATGGAAGTTTGACCCACTGCACACATTGTATTGGTGGGAACCCAATGATTGGTCAGGACTAATGGCCATTGAGCTGCTGTGATGTGAGTGTGATGCACCAAAAAGCCTAACACCCCCACCCCCCTCCTATTCCTTTTTGGTAAAATAATAGGGATAGACTACCAGATGAAGGGAATTCCTTGATTTTATGGGCATAGATATAAAAAATTTCCCCTTGCTTCCTTTGTGGATGACAGTATTTACATTTCAATGGCTAATCAGAACATTATTTTGATGGAACGTGGCTTAATATCTTCAGTTTTTCTTCTTTTTTTCTGTATTTTTTAGGCTATCTGTCTGTCTTGATGGATCTACATTTTTTTTAATATAGTGTGCTTATTAAATGCAATTTGTTATTTTGAAAAAAAAAAATTGACTTTTTGTAGCTGTCATATTCTTTTATTATTATGAATTAGGTCATGCATACTGCTAGGATTTTGTTTGATACAGCTCTGATCTGGGTCCCTTTTCCCCCCTTGGATCTTGAAATAAGGGAGAAAACAGTTGAGAGAAACATAGTCCTCAGCTAATCCAAATCTAATAATTCGTATGCTTATTGATCAATGACTACCACAAATATCGACCCCTCAATTAAGTAGCATCATTTATTTTATTGGTTCCCATTTCCATCTGGTTTACACATTTTGGTACTACTATAGAGATTTTTAGCTTTGGTGTTTTCTTACAATTGCTTGTCACCTAATTTCTTCTATATATACTCCATTCTGACATATTTGAGGCACTGGTTAGGCACCTCCTGGAAGGGGAGCATGTCTTAAGATTCAGTATGTCTGGGTTGTACTAGTTTGAGTTAATTACAAGAAGAGAAGTCTATATGTTAGACGTAAGTGGTCTCCATGACCACATGTCTAACAGTTGAAGGGCCCCACTCCAAGTCAACTCATAAGCTTTCCCCTTTAGTTTTGATTTAATTAAATCTTTCTTGGATTCAGTTTTGGAAAGCCTAATCAATCAAGATTCTTGCTGACTAATCATTGAGGAAACTGAGGAAACTTACTGTTTATTGATTTCTTTGATGGGAAGAAATCTCTCATGGGTTATTTTATAAAAAGGGTTTTCCAGTCCTCTCTTTTAACTCACGTTATTTGCAAAGTACCCTTTAACTCTCACGCATCTTGGAGTGAGTGACAAGGGAGATAGGAGAAAACCCAAAGGCTGTTGAGATTATATTGGATATAGAAAAACATGATACATGACTCGAGATTGTGTTCCTATCATGCTGCTTGTAGTATTATATGTTTGACAGCGCAACTCTACATAAAGTACACACGCATGGATTTTTTATTTTCGTCTTCTTGTCTACTTCTTTTGAGATTTTGGAATCTTTCCTTGTATATTAAGATGTTACTCACTTAAAAGATCTCATGATTTTATGGAACAATCATTGCAGCGCATTCTGATACAACTGTGGCAAGGATGCTGGTTGGAAACAAATGTGATTTGGGGAATATTAGGGATGTGAGTGTGGAGGAAGGTAAAAGTCTCGCAGAAGAAGAGGGGCTGTTTTTCATGGAGACATCAGCTCTAGATGCTACGAACGTGAGGAAGGCTTTTGAGATGGTTATCAAAGAAATATACAATAATGTCAGCAGGAAGGTCTTGAATTCTGATACCTATAAAGCTGAATTGTCTATCAACAGGGTAAGCCTTGTTAACAATAGTGACTCAAAGCAAAATCAGAACAAGTATTCTTGCTGTTAGAGATCTCTTCTATTTTTTCCAGAAAATTTTCTAGTGAATGGGTTTCTCTAGGCTGGTCATTAAATTTCTACTGTCTCCAGATTGGTCTTCGGTTTGCTCCTTTGTTTCCTTCTCTTTTTCCTTGTAACAGGTTTATCGTTTATCTTCAGTGTTTCTTTTATCATACCTTATAAGGTAGTGTGTTGTCATTGAGTCAGAATTTTTGTGCTCAGACAAGGGCATGTAATTTTCAATATAGAATAAAGTTTATCGACCTTGACGGTATCATGGTTCATTGCTATTATTGTTTTTCTTTTAAGAGGATATCGGCGATTTTTCTTTTTTATCTCATGTTTCATTGGTATTTCTGTCTCTTTCAGAGCATCTTCGATTGTATATACACGTAAGATGATTGGACTCTCTTAATAGTCATATCAACGGATATGTAGTTTTTACCTACAATTTCAGTTCACCCTTTTAATTCGAAGGTTCCCACTTTTGTGGATAGCGTGGATTGAAAATCCCACACCATTGGCATGTGGGAGTACTACGATAGGTGAGAAAAGCACTCAACAGATCAAGGTTGGAAAGCTCGTGACTCAGACTTCACTCATCTAGTGTAAAAAGTTTGACTCGGATAGAGTTAATGCAGAGATTCAGGAGTCATGTTTTTTAACAATATTTAAAAATGAATCCATTACTTATAAAATATAGAATTACATTTATTTATATGCATTCATAATCATCAATTCAATATAATAAATTTATATATGCAAGACAAGTACTACATTAAGGAAAACAAAAGAAGAAATATTGCATATTACATAATTTGTTAGTCCAAATATGGAATGTAAAAGATCAATTATAAGTTTTGAATTTTATTTCAGTCATCATTTTTAAATTATCGACTCCAAACCTTATCTATAATTACATATAAATAAACTTTAATTATTTAAAATTAAAATTGTCTATTAAATGATTCGAAATGAAAATAACTTATTAAAATGAGAAATGAGATGACTCGAGAGAATCAAGAGTCAACTCGGAGAGTTTTCCAACTACGAAACAGATAACCGTTTGACGTCAAATTTGTGCCTGTGAATGCCTTGCGAACCTTTCCAGTGACTTGCATTACAAGGGGAGGAGTAAAGGAAAGTGATGAAGTACATGATGTAATTGGCATTCATACTTTATGGTGTTTGAATACCAAATATAAAAGGAGACTAAAGCCATTGATTTGACTGTTTAACTCTAGCCTTGTTTGAATGCCAAAAAGAAAGTAGATTACTCTCCTTATTTAAAGGTTACTCTCTATCCTACTTTAGCCGTCTTCTATCTACTTCCCCTAAATGAGAGTGAAACTCCAATAATTGGCATCATATTTTGAAAATTGAAGTACCTTTTCTTCAGTGGATTGTCCCAAAGTTTTATTCTATAGGAGTTGATTCCACTACAGGATTGAACATATAATTAAAATAATATGTGCTTAATCTTATAATGAGACCATCTCCTGTTGGATTAAAATCAGGGAAAAATCTGCAGTACGAATACTCAATAGGTGGCCCCTCTTGTGGAATTCCACATCCATCACAGGAGGAGTGAGTTACTCAAAAGATCTGGACTCCTGGCTTGCATTGTCATGTCATTTACACCTTGAATGTTCACCCTTTTGCATTGGTGAATGACAAACAATGGTGTCCACTCAACCATCGATGCCTTGTCTACCGTAGGCATCGTGGCCCATGAAATGATCACAAGTAACCCATCAGTGAACTTTCAACCGCCACATTTACTGTAGGCATCGTAGAGCATCAAACAATAATAGGTAACAAATCAACGGATTCTCATTAATTAACTGTGGGTGGATTGGTTTTTACGTGATTAATTTATTACGAGTCCTTTTTTATTAGAGAGAGATTAACTCTCGGTCTCAAAACAAGTAAATAAATTATTATTTTGAGCAATTTAGATTTATTATGGCGAACCCTATTAGTCTCATATTCTGACTAGCATCGCAAAAATAGCAAAGTATTTTTTTAATTTAGAATTTCTTTATATTATTAAATAATATGTAAAAAAGAATATTTTTTTTAAAATTATTAATAAAAAACCAACAAGGTGGAACTTCTAGACTCTAAATATAAGCAGCTCGTATTACATGACATGGGTATTTCAACGTACAATGTTACTTTAATCAGGTAGGAATCGTAGGCTGTAGCTGGATTGTTCACGTTGAAAATGCATGATCAACTCCAATGAAATAAATCATATATTTTTCTATGTAATTGGAGTGATTAGTTGGTGAGTGTCAATTTATGGAGGCATGTGGCATGAGTAAATTGGATTTATCATAAATGAGTCGATTACATAGATTTTAAAAACTGGAAGTGAAATAAGTTTGACTCAAATTTGGCACCTATCCAAGTTTTGTAAGCCCTTAAATTGATTGTGAAAAACTTGACACTCATTTAACTTAAATGATTAGGATATGAACCACTTTGAGGCTAATTCTCCCTTAAAAGCGGCTAACCATTTTTTATAAACTCCATATGTAGGCTTGTAGGGCCCACTAGGCCACTTGTGATCAATCTGAGCCCTTTATACTCATTAAGGTGCTCATGTAGTTAGATATTTTGTATCTCACATATGTAGGCTTTTTAGGTGTACACATACTCATCTAAGCTATTTGCGCAAGCCTTGTTGGGTCCACTTTGGGCCACGTCACTTCATGGGAAGGTGGGGATCAAAAGAATTGGATGTGACCCACCAATATGCAAAATTTCAAGTCCATCAAGACATACTAACCTCTTGATCTGTGGCACTGTCCTCAAGCTTAATGGTTTTAGAACACATATATATTTTTTTATTTCAATCCAATGACTGTCCCATTTGGATCGATGTAAAAAAAAAAAGGGATTTATTACATTAAAAGGGTATTATGTGTCTCATTTGAATTGATCATAGGAGAAATTTTTAAATGGGTTGTACGCATCGAAGCTATTTGAGCTCATATAAAGATTTCTCTTTCTCTCTCTATTATATATATATATATGGCTGCTGCTCTCCTCAGCTGCAGCCTCCCTCTAATATCAGCTGCAGGCATGTGAGGAGGGCTGCAGCTGCTCCCCTCACATGCCTGCAGTTGATATTAAGGAGGGCTGCAGCTGAGGGGAGCAGCCCTCTATATATATATATATATTTGCACGCGTGTAATAAGTGCAATAAAATACTGGTTTAATCAGACAACGTGTCTGAGCCATTGTTTGGCTAGTCACGTTTAAAATGCATGCTCCAACGAAAACAAATCATATTTTTTATATGTGATGAATCCAATGATGGAATACACTTGGATTATATTGAATTTTTTTTTTTTTTTTGTATAAAGGGTAATTGTATTAAGAAAGGGGAAAGGAGATACAAATTCACAGGGCCTCCAAAGGAGGAAAAAACAAAAGAAAGAAGAAAAGAGGACAAAAAACAAAAAAATGCCAAAGCTACTGCAGAGCCTAAGAGGCAGAGAGAGCCTCTAAATTCAAAAAATCCAGGAGGGAGTTGAGCTGAAGACTAACAAAAGGCTTGGAAATCTTCCTTAGAGTGAAGCAGAGATCTTCATTCAGAAGGGCTAAGATTTGATGGAGGGGGATGCTGTGACCTTCAAAGGTGGCTAAGTTCCTGACCTCCAGAGAGTATGCAGTGCTGAAAGAAAAGTGGAGGCCATAATAATCTTGCCATATTGGTCATTACCTCTGGTGATAGAGGTCCAGATAGAAGATGCAGTATAGGAGGGAGGATGTTGAGCCTTTGAGGATTGAAGCAGCCAATGCCATACTGATTGGGCTATGTTGCAGGAGAAGAAAAGATGGTTGACTGATTCTGATTCCTTGAAGCAGAGGTTGCATCTCGATGCTCGGGAGAAGCCCAGGTGCTGCAGACGGTCTTCAGTAGGGGTGCGATTAAGCATCAAGCGCCATCCGAAGCAGGAGACTTTTGGTTGTGAGATGCCATTCCAGATCAGAGGAGGCCAAGGAAGAACATTGCCTTTCAGTCTAAGAGCATCCCAAGCCTTTTGTTGTGACAGGTTTCCATCAGTAGCCTCCTTCCAGTGGAGCTGATCACTATCCGAGGGACTGGGAGAGAGAAGAGAAGTGGCAGCAGATAGCAGGTCACGAGTTGGAGATGGTAAGCAGAGTGGGAAGTGCCAGGCGTCTGAGTGGAAGAAGGAGGCAAGTCTTTGGTCAAGAGGGAAGTTCAGAGTGGGGAAGACTGCCGAGAGGGGCTTGTCCCCATGCCAAGTGTCATGCCAGGTATTGATGCTCTCTCCGTTGCCAAAAGTCCATGCACTACCTTGGTGGATGAAGTGAGAGGGACGCTGAATTCGCTTCCAGATACTTGACCCGTAGGTGGTATTAGCAGGATTCCAGATGGTGGTGCTCTTGAAGTACCTATTCTTGAACCAGGAGGACCAGATTGAGCTCGTCGTGGATGCTTGCCAGCCCAGCTTGATGAGAGAAGCTTCATTAACTTCGGAGATCTTTCTAATGCCCAGCCCTCCTTCTTGCTTTGGGAGAGTTACTTGAGACCAGCTGACATGGTTGATTTTTGAGGAGGGGGAATTGCCTGACCATAGGAAGTGGCGCATCAGTCGCTCAATGCCTTTGCAGATGGATGCTGGAAGGGGAAGGATGGAGGCTAGGTGCATAGGAATGCTGGAGAGGACATGCTTGATTAGGATTAGACGACCAGCAAAGGAGAGGAATCTTGCTTTCCAAGCAGTCAGTCTGCCATTGATGGAGTCCAGCAGAGGGAGGAAATGAGTGCGTTTAGGAGCCCCGAAGGCCAATGGAAATCCCAGGTATTTGAGCTAGGCTTGGCTGGCTTGCAGGCCAAAAATGGAACTTATCCTAGCTTTCCTTCTAGTGCCGCATTTTCCCAAGAATAATTGGCTTTTGTGGAGGTTTATATGCTGTCCAGAGGCTGATTGGTAAAGATCCAGGAGGTCCTGCAGGGCAAGCACACCCGAGGTAGCTCCTTTCATAAAAATGATGATGTCATCTGAATAGAGAAGGTGGCAGGGAGTGTGGGGGACAGTGGAGAGGGGGTGGATGTAACCTTGGGAGTGGAGGTTGTGAAGGTGAAGGCTTAGAATTTCCTCAGCTAAAATGAACAAGTAAGGGGAGAAGGGATCACCTTGTCTTAGGCCACAAGAGGAGCTGAAAAATCCATGGGGGGATCGGTTAATCATGATAGAACATTTAGAAGAACAGACACACTCTGTAATGAGGGAAATCCAAGCTTCAGAGAAGTTAAAGAACCTGAGGGCTGAGAAAAGAAAAGACCAATTGAGCTTGTCAAATGCTTTGGAGATGTCTAACTTGAGACAAATTGAGCCTTTACTGAGCTTGGAGTTGAGCTTTTGAAAGAGCTCATAGGCCAGGGCAGAGTGGTGCTGTATGGATCTTCCTGCAATGAATGCTGCTTGGTAAGAGGAGACCAACTTAGGGAGGAGGGAGGTGAGTCTGGAGGATAGGATTTTGGAAATTATTTTGTAAGAGAAGTTCAACAAGCTTATAGGCCTAAAGTCTGCAAAGGTTTTAGGTGAGTTGGACTTAGGAATGAGAGCAAGGAAAAAAACATTAGAGGCTCTGAGGAGTTTCCTGGATTGGAAGAAATGCTTAACTGCTTTGATGACAGATTGACCAATGATTGGCCAAGCTGAGGTGTAGAAGACGCCATTGAATCTGTCTGGACCAGGGGAGCTATTCTTCTTGAGAGCAAAAACAACATTTTTAATCTTTGTATCAGATGGGATTGAGATGAGGGCTGAGTTTTCGGACTCTGAAACCTTGGGGCTGGTGGTCTGGAAGAGGATGTGGTTAGGCTGGCTGTCATGAGGCTTGAATAGGTTAGAGAAAAACTCCACAGCTTGGTCTTGGATAATGAGAGGGTCATCTGTGAATTGGCCATCAACTGTGATCTGCTTAATGCTGTTGAAGGATCCTCTGACTTTAGCAGATTGATGGAAGAATCTGGTGTTCTGGTCTCCCTCCTTAAGCCAAGAGATCCTGGACCTCTGCTGCCAGTGGACCTCCTGAGCTTTGAGGGCTTCATGAAGACTAAGCTTAGCAGACATAAGAGCAGTCCTAAGGCTATCTGAGGGGGAGGCATCATACTGCTGTTGGCAATCCAGGACAGAAGCTTCAGCTTCTTTGATGTTAATGTGGAGTTGACCGAAGGTGGCCTTGCTCCAGGATCTAAGGTTAAGCTTTAGGATCTTGAGTTTCTGGGCCAGGATGTATTGAGGGTTCCTCTCTAAGGGAGACCTCCAGCTTGATTCAACAACCTCATGGAAAGAGGGATGAAGGAGCCATTTGTTTTCGAATTTGAATGGGGCTTTGGGGGCAGGGTGGGTAGCTGAATGGTCCAGCAAGATGGGGTTGTGGTCTGAGGACAATCTAGGAAGGTGGTGGACAGTGGGGTCGTTGAAGGAAGCCAGCCACTGAGAGTTTACCAAAAGATACCAACTTTCCATTTTATACCAAAATTAATTGAATATTGAATTGGATATTGAATTTTGGATTATTGTAACTTCATGGGGGCATGTATGTGGATATATAGGATTTATTATAGTTGGGCCCAATGCACTTTTAAAATAGGAGGTCAAAGTCAATCTCATTGAAAACTAGAAAATAGCACGGGTAATATGATTCATAATATAATTTTTTTTATAAAAAACAGAAAATTTTATATGACATTTACAATATTTATTTTTGTATAAATTGTATTGCCCTATATACCTTTATTTTATATATTATTTAAGAAAATCTTTAAAGCAAAGTTATGGAAGCACATGTGGCAATACACAATGCAATCATGGTGTGTTACATTTTCAACCATCTCATGAGTCGTCGTCATTATCATCAAAGTCTTTCCCAACTATATTGAGGTCGGCTACATAAATTTAATTTCACCATTTCAGTCTGTCCAGAGCCAGGTCCTCAGATATAACATCTAATGAGTACCCCTTTTAACTTTAAAATGAATAAAAACCACCTACACGACCAATACCAATTAAAAGGTAAGTTTGGCTTCACAAACCCCAAAATCATTACGTTTGGATGTGAGGAAGAGAAATTGCTAATCGGGTGTATACCAACTTTCCATTTTATCAAAATTAATTGAAGTCAATCCAATCTGTGGGTCCTTCTTAAGGAGGTAAGTGTATGTTGTTAGGAAATCAAGCCATAATATATATATTACTCAAGAAGAGAAGATAAGAAACTCAATAGTCATAAAAGATGACTTTAAAGTCCTTAAAGATATTGAGAACTTAAAAAAATGAATCCACATTTCCAGTAACCGTATCCCATAATTATAACATGATAGGGAAGATAAATAGTTAGATGGTGGGGTCGGGGATGAGATTGAAATGACAAGGGAGAGACTTAAAACTTTAAGTGACTGCCCAATAAATTAAGTTGTTATCATATGATGACCAGAATTACAAATTGTGGTCCTCATAAAGATAGCTGATGGAGAGCACGTCCCAATGGGTTTGGAAATTTATTAGCGAGAGGAAGAGTGGGAACAACTGATGGAAACGTGGTCAATCCTAGAACAGGGTTGCAATTATAAATTATTCTCCGCTATTATCTCCGCTTGCAAAAGTAGAGATGTAAACCGAGTATCGTATCCACTGGGACAAAAAGGCTAAGTTGTGTTGTTTCCTAAATTCCTAAACTAATTCTAGTAGAAGATAAAGTTCTGAATATTAAACTAATCCTATTAGAGAACGAAGTAATGGGTTGATTGGTTTTGATTTCTAAATTAACAAATTAAAAGACAAGTTTTGATCCAATTAGAGAAAAGTCTTAGGGTATGAATCCACCATAGCCTGTGCAATGGTGAATATAGGTCTAGGGTTTAACTGTCAATGCTTTCCAGACTCGTTCTGGTTACAAACCTTCACAGAGTCACCAAATAAGGGTAGTGGATGCAAATCAGGGCATAACCTATCTCTATGGCATAGATTATCCTAGATCTAACAAACACATTCATTCAAGCATCATGTTATATGACTTGGTATTCTAAACTACAAGAATAAAACACCAAAAGAGATATTGCATTAATAAACGAATCCAATCAATGGATTAAATCAATGTCATATAATCAAAGCATTGAAAGTAAATCCCTAGAACCTATACATCACCATAAACACAAAACTAGGGCTTCATCACAACCCTAAGATAAGGAGTTAGTTACGCATGGAAGACGATTGACGAAGAATCTCTGATGAAATCGCCATGGCTACGCTCCCAAAAGCTCCAAAACCTTCTTCAGACCTTCTCCCCAGATGTGTATCTCTCCAAAAACGAGTTTGGGCTCTTATTTATAAGTTTTGGGGTGAAAAAGGTCTTCAATTCGTGTAGGAGTCTGATTCCCGTCGGGTCCGGGCCCACTGGTCATCACATTGAACTTCGTGAGGTCGTATCTCCCTCGATATAGCTCCGATTTATACAATCTTAGACTCCACGGATATCTACTCGAAAAGAGCTTTCCAACGGTACGTAGATTTCACGAATCCGACACTCGAGTTGAAAGTTATGACCATTTCAAGTTGCTGCCTCTGAAAATTCCGAGAATCATGGTACAATTAGAAGACCTTCCATGTTGGCATGCTATGGGGTGAGTGGGACCCATGTTGGATGTCCAAGGCATGTTTGGACTCTTGCTTTGCTTTCTTATTTGAGTCTCTTCCCATATTTGGCAGCTTTCTTACTTGCAACTCCTTCTTTGTCATGCTTTGTGAGATTTATTCCATTTTAGCTTTGAATTTCTCTCCTTGCCTTTGTAATACCTACAATCAATAAAATAACATAATTAAGCTAATTAATCTCTATCGACGGTATAACCAAGTCCTCATTAAGGGGCCTAAAATGTATCTTTTAGGTTCTCATCACACCCCCCAACTTACACTTTGCTAGACCTCGAGCAAAGCTAAAACAACAAGAAAACTAACTAAGGCCACTTTCGTAGGGAGCACGGCTGCACTTAGCATGTGCAGCAAGCCTTTAAACCTCTAAGTTCCCCTTAGAGGACGAGTTATAGTCTCGTGAGGGTTTGCAGTGAATCTACCCACAAAATTCCTAAAACATAACATAAAAACAGGGAGCATTTTCCACCAAGGTATCCACGAACACCGGATATTCCTGATTTTGGGGTTTTCAATACACAACTCAAATGTGATTCACAAATCCTATCTTTTGGTCAGAAATCCTCAAAATCATGCTGGAAAAATTAATCGTGCCCGGTGAAAATTGTGTACATATAGAAGCATGAAAGCATAAAACGATCCACTAACAATTTCCGTGAAAACACATCTCTTTTTTTTTTTTTTTCAAAATGCTGGGCCACCGAACCTTAGTCAAAGTTAACATAATTCCTCTGAAGGCATTTGTGGTGGCTTTCACACTATTGTTTTTCAAAGGACAACACTATTTTGATTTTTTTTTCTTTTTCTGTCTTTTTTTTTCTTTTTTCTTAGAGAAATGACTGTGCAATGCCTAGGTCCCTTAAGCTTTCTAATTAACCCATGTAACGAGCATTCAGCCAATGACTCCCAAGACAGGTGTCCTTAGGGCACTAGGTATGGCAATACCCCTATGGGCTTACTGACTCGAGTTAAAAAGGCTACGAACCCAAACTAGTCACAACTTTTTTTTTTTTTTTTTATGGTCCCCAACAATAGGCAGCCCTTTCCATATGCCCGACTTCAGTATGACTGAGGGTCAGCTTTCCATCATAATTGCTCTGAAGTTTTCACTGGCATGGAAATCATAGTTTCACATTTCAAATTTTCTATAGAATACGTGTCAAGTGAAAGATCAATAATTCAACAATTTCTCAAAAACTCTTTCCTAAAACAAGATAGTGAACAATTTCTCTCTTTTTCCTCACAAAAAGTTCCAAAAACAGGGTATCTTCGTTTCACAAAAACCCGGTTGGAAATCTCCCAAAAGACTACCAAAAAAAACAAAAGCTCCCCTTTTTTTTTTTAAAAAAAAGGGAAAAGACAAGGCAAAAGAAAAGACAAAAAAAAAAAAAGACAACAAGCAAATAGAAAATAAAACTGCTAAAACTACCCCTAAACTACTCCCAAGATCAATACTCCACCCCCCAACTGAATGTAACAGTGTCCACAATGTTAAACATAGAATAAAAGATAAAGGACAATAAAAGTAAAGGGAAAAGGAGGGATATCACCTGGGTAGTGCTAAACAAAACGATGCAAAGTAAAGAAAAGTCGGCTAGACCCCCCAACTTGCACGAAAGAACCTGCAAAATATTAGCACCAATGACCCACCCCGCAGGCCACCATAAGATTCCCACCTGGAAAGACATTTTTTTTTTGAAGCCCATTGCTCTCTCAGGGCCCTGCACATCACCGCACGTTCATGTTCAGGTATCACTATATCAGGGAATTTGGTAGGGCCGGGCATCGTTGCTGAATGGCAGGACGCAACTGAATGGCTCAGATTTACTCATGTGGAAGGCTTCACAGTCGATGGATCAGGCCTTATTGGGGACCAGGGCCCAATGTGGTGGCCTTGCAGAACAATGACTGTATTGCCATTCTGAACAACACTATTAACGTTAATATCAGCTATGTCACATGTGGGCCTGGCCATGACATAAGCATTGGAAGCTTAGGTAAAGACGGAGGCCTTGCAAAGGTGGAACAGATTCATCTGTGTCATTGCACGTTCAAAGACACCACCAATGGTGCAAGGATAAAAACATGGCAGACAGGAACTGGGTATGTGAGAGACATCACCTTTTTTTTTTCTTTTTTTTTTTTTTAATATCCGGCGTCCAGACGCCCAAAGGCAGAGAGAGGTGAAGGTTTTTAACAAACCGGGCGTCCGGACGCCCCAAGGTAGAGACCAACCTGACATAAAATTTTCTGGGCGTCCGGACGCCGGAATTTTTTTTTTTTTTTTTAAGAAATATGGCTAGGACTCACTACCTAAAGCTATCCCCCTCCTCCATCTTGGGTGACCCAAAATGGACTCAATTGTAACGACAAAAGGGCGAAAAGACACTACACCTATGCTACGACTCTATCTACAATCGGGTTTCCTCCCGCAAGAGCTTGATTTAACGTCGTCAGCCAGACGTCAAGTATTTTCAGCCCATAGGATAGGACGGATCCATTAAAGCAATGGACTCCACCACTCCCCCCAACTCAGACCAAAGTGCCTGCGGAGTGTTAGCGGTAAGCACAATAAACATAAACAAATAAAACCTAAGAAGTACAAACCAAACTTGCAAAAAGACATGACTCATCACTTCTTTCATGTCTACCTCCTCCAGGTTAGGATCTAAAAATCTCTGCATATCTCGAGAAAGTGTGAAATCAGCAATGCAAGGGGGACAAGATATGTAGATGGAGGGATCAATATCTTTCAATTCGGCAACTAAACAGTCGAGTGCATTCTTGCGCAAGTCCAACACATCCAAAATTTGAGCTTCTCGACCATCAGACAGATCAGGAGCAATGACAGCCTGTAAAGTATCCTCAGGGTGAAGAGCGTTTTCTACAATCTCATCAACAACATCGACTGCAAAGCAGTCATCTTGGTCTGAAGGTTGATGAGAGACCCTAAAAGCATTTAGCCTCACTTTCATATTCCCGAAGGAAACATCCATAACTCCGGTTCGGCAATTAATGTTCGCATTGGCCGTGGCCAAAAAGGGCCGTCCAAGAATGACAGTAGTGTGCGTCCGTGAATTTTGCACTGGTTCAGTGTCAAGGACGATGAAATCGACAGGGAAAAAGAACTTGTCGACCTTGACCAGAACATCCTCAATTATTCCCCGGGGCACCCTGACAGATCTATTAGCAAGTTGTAAGGTAACCGGAGTGGGCTTTAAGTCCCCTAGCCCAATCTGCTCATACACCGAGTAAGGCAAGAGATTGACACTCGCTCCCAGATCCAACAATGCATGATCAATAACGTGACTCCCAATTGTGCACGTAATGGTGGGAGTGCCAGGATCTTTCAGCTTGGGAGGAGTGTCATTATGGAGAATTGAGCTCACTTGCTCAGTAAGTAAAACCTTCTTTGGCACATGAGATTTTGATTTGCGTTTTTGAGTGCACAAATCTTTCAGAAATTTAGCATAAGAAGGAACCTGCTTGATAGCATCCAGCAAAGGCAAGTTAATCTTTACTTGCTTAAACACCTCCAACATTTCATCCATGGTTGCTTTCTTTTTACTAAAGGGAGAGGGTGTGTCGAGACAAGTGGGAAAAGGGACTTTAGGCACATATGGGGGTGCCTCATTTCCCTTAGAAACCATGTCAGCCCGAGAGCTCTTGGGATTGGCTGTGGGCTCTTTCACATCTTGCTTAGGCTCCTCCGGCCTAGTCTCAACCTCACGCCCATTTCGTAATGTGACAACCATTTTCGCTTGCTCATGATAGGTATCATTATGTTGCGAGCCACTACCCACATCAAAAGAATTCTTAGGGTTAACCGTGGGTTGGCTAGGCAAGCGTCCCTCCTCTCTTTTGTTAAGAGCATTAGCTATTTGCCCGATCTGGACCTCTAGCTTAGCTATGGATTGAGAGTGGGAATGGACCAGCTGAGTGGTTGCTTTGAGCTCTTTGAGCTCTTGCAACACTGTCTCCTCAAATGATGGAGTTCTTTGAGGTGGTTGAGGGTTGGGTTGCTGGTAGGATTGCTGGGAACGATAGGCTGCAGGATTGTATTGAAAATTTGGCCCATGTCCCGGTTGAGAGAAAGAAGTGCCATGACCGGGCGACTTCCATGAAAAATTGGGGTGACTGCGCCATCCCGGGTTGTAGGTATTCGAATAAGGATCATTACCCGGTTTGGAGAACCCCTGTGCAGCATTCACCTGCTCTTGCACAAACTCAGGAAATTGGGGTGTTGCAGGACAGTCACTTACAAAATGAGTGGGGCTGTTGCATAAAGCGCAAGCATCTTGGTGAGCAGGGGGCTGGGGAGATGAAGATTGGGGAGATTGTCCCCCAGAAATCAGCTGATCTAACTTTTGGGTTAAGGCAGCCACTTGGGTAGTGAGCTCATTAGAGGGCTGAATTTCAAATACCCCTTTGGTTTCTGTAAAATCGAGGATGCTGGCCTCTCCAATCTAGCAGTGGAGGCATGGTGCTGAAATGTCTCACTCATATTCTCAAAAAGTTCCCATGCCTCATCCTCATTTTTCAGCATAATTGATCCCCCACTGGCGGTCACTACCATGTTTCGCCATTCGGGTGATAGCCCATCATAGAAGAATTGCACCAATTGCCATTTGGCAATTTGGCGGTGAGGACACTTTCTAAGGAGATCCTTAAATCTATCCCACGCCTCATGAAATTGTTCACTGTCAGTTTGGGCGAAGGATGTGATGGATCTCCTATACTGATTTGTTTTGCCCACAGAGAAATATTTGTCCAAGAATTTTTGTTGTAGTTGGGCCCAAGAATTGATAGAGTTTGGAGGTAAAGTACTCAGCCAATACTTGGCTTTGTCCTTTAATGAAAATGGAAAGAGAAACAATTTTAGGGTCTCACTACTGAAATTGTTTATTCGCACTGTGGAGCAAATAACAAAAAACTCATCAATGTGGTTGTACGGGTCCTCATTGTTGAAGCCATAAAAAGAAGGGATCAGATTGATTGTGCTGGGCTTGATTTCATATTGAGCTGCCTGTACTACAGGCAGCTGAATACACGATGGTGACGCGTATTCTGAAGGAGTATAGTGCTCCTTCAAGGGTCGGAGAGGTGGAGCTTCATCTTCTTTTCTTTCCTCAGCCATTAGTGGATTTGTGTGTGAGACAGCAGAATGGTGTTTAGATGATCTAATTTTTCTAAGGGTTCGCTCTAAATTTTGGTCTAAAGAAACCAAATCTGGATGACAAGAGCGACGACCAAGCATGCACACACAAGATTTACTGCACTTATATGAAAAGAATCAGAAAGTCTAGGCTTACAGTGCCCTTGGGAGGAGAGGAAAGATTTCTTTGAGCAGATCTTTGTGAACTCTCATAGATCCCTGCACAAATTCTAGAATTCTGTGTTAAAATCAATGCCCTGCAGTAAGAATAGTAGAAGTGTGAGAAGAGATGGTAAAATAAAATAAGAAAGAAAAGAAAAAGGAAAGACTAAACTAATACTAGAATTAAAAGAAACAAACAACCGTGCTAATTGTCCCCGGCAGCGGCGCCAAAATTATGACCAATCCTAGAACAGGGTTGCAATTATAAATTATTCTCCGCTATTATCTCCGCTTGCAAAAGCAGAGATGTAAACCGAGTATCGTATCCACTGGGACAAAAAGGCTAAGTTGTGTTGTTTCCTAAATTCCTAAACTAATTCTAGTAGAAGATAAAGTTCTGAATATTAAACTAATCCTATTAGAGAACGAAGTAATGGGTTGATTGGTTTTGATTTCTAAATTAACAAATTAAAAGACAAGTTTTGATCCAATTAGAGAAAAGTCTTAGGGTATGAATCCACCATAGCCTGTGCAATGGTGAATATAGGTCTAGGGTTTAACTGTCAATGCTTTCCAGACTCGTTCTGGTTACAAACCTTCACAGAGTCACCAAATAAGGGTAGTGGATGCAAATCAGGGCATAACCTATCTCTATGGCATAGATTATCCTAGATCTAACAAACACATTCATTCAAGCATCATGTTATATGACTTGGTATTCTAAACTACAAGAATAAAACACCAAAAGAGATATTGCATTAATAAACGAATCCAATCAATGGATTAAATCAATGTCATATAATCAAAGCATTGAAAGTAAATCCCTAGAACCTATACATCACCATAAACACAAAACTAGGGCTTCATCACAACCCTAAGATAAGGAGTTAGTTACGCATGGAAGACGATTGACGAAGAATCTCTGATGAAATCGCCATGGCTACGCTCCCAAAAGCTCCAAAACCTTCTTCAGACCTTCTCCCCAGATGTGTATCTCTCCAAAAACGAGTTTGGGCTCTTATTTATAAGTTTTGGGGTGAAAAAGGTCTTCAATTCGTGTAGGAGTCTGATTCCCGTCGGGTCCGGCCCACTGGTCATCACATTGAACTTCGTGAGGTCGTATCTCCCTCGATATAGCTCCGATTTATACAATCTTGGACTCCACGGATATCTACTCGAAAAGAGCTTTCCAACGGTACGTAGATTTCACGAATCCGACACTCGAGTTGAAAGTTATGACCATTTCAAGTTGCTGCCTCTGAAAATTCCGAGAATCATGGTACAATTAGAAGACCTTCCATGTTGGCATGCTATGGGGTGAGTGGGACCCATGTTGGATGTCCAAGGCATGTTTGGACTCTTGCTTTGCTTTCTTATTTGAGTCTCTTCCCATATTTGGCAGCTTTCTTACTTGCAACTCCTTCTTTGTCATGCTTTGTGAGATTTCTTCCATTTTAGCTTTGAATTTCTCTCCTTGCCTTTGTAATAACTACAATCAATAAAATAACATAATTAAGCTAATTAATCTCTATCGACGGTATAACCAAGTCCTCATTAAGGGGCCTAAAATGTATCTTTTAGGTTCTCATCAAAACGCTATTAACCCCAAGGGGTTGGTTGAGTGGTGGGAACCACGGTTCCTCCTTTTTTCAGACTTAGAGGTCTTGATATTGACCCCGGTTTTTTCTTCTTTAGGACTCGAAGGTTGAGTCCACTAGTGCTACCACTTAGGGGGCACAGGGTGTTTGCTGGGCTTCCTTTTAGGCCCAGAGAAATTAGTCCAGCCTAACTCATGGAAATGCGATCGATAATGTCAAATACACACTATACTTCCAAAGTTGTTATTAATTGTGTGGAGTACGTGCATCTTATCATGTTGTGCATTATTTCTAGCGATTCCATCATGTGATTATGCTTAACATTTTTGAATGTACATGGGTCGAGCTTTCGAAGTTATATGCGCCGAGCACTCAAGACTCAAAATATTTGTCTCAACCTATTGCTTTGGACCTATGATAAGAGGACAGTGAGAGAAAACAGAGGAGTATCTGGTCTACGGTTTGTAGTACTGTGTCATATTTGAATTGTTTTATCATTATTATTGATAACATATATTAGTGGAATGTAAATTTTCAACGAGCTTTTACTTTAGATAAAATAGAATAAGTATTAACACACGCATTGGGAAAAAAATGTTATTTGTAATGATTATATCCCACCCAATCTTTAGATTATCTTATCAAATCTATATTCTATTGTACAGAATAAATTCATGCATAAATAAAGAAATGCACCAAAACTCATTAGATACAAATTTTCCTCCATTTAATGGGAGGCTTTACATTCAATTTTGTGGGTACATTATACTCCCGATCATGAAAATTTATCGATCGTTAATTACATCCTCTATGGAAAACCTCTCATTATCAGGACATTAACTCAATACAATTTACATGGAAAATACAGGAATTCACAATAAATTCATACATAAATAAAGAAATGCACCAAAATTCATTGGATACAAATTTCCCTTCATTTAATGGGAGGCTTTACATTCAAGTTTGTGGGTACTTCATACTCCCAATCGTGAAAATTCATCGATTGTTAATTACATCCTCAATGGAAAACCTCTGATTATCATGACATTGACTCAATAAAATTTACACAAAAAATACAGGAATTAAATAAATAAAAAGAAAAAAAATCGACAGATTCTTGCTCTTCACATTTGGTGTCAGCTGTACTTTGTGTTCACCTGAATCTTCATGAACAATGCTCAAATCAATTTGACTTGCACTCTTGTAGGCCCTTGATTTTTCTTATTTGGAGATTTAGTGAACAAATCACAAGATAAAATTTAAGCCAGTCCTGGCATTGATGCATTTCAAGTAGTTTCGCCATTTATTGGACATTATTATCAAACTTTGATAATAAATGGACTTACATGATAATAAATTCAAATGAGCCCAAACTTTCATAAGGTTTAATGGGCTTGGTCTTCAAAAGATCCATTTATGTTTTATTGGACTTTTTTTTTTCTCATTAAATGAACTGTTTAAGTCAGCTCATTCTTTGGGCTGAATTGTTGGGCATTGACCCAGTCTTCATTAGAAATTCAAATGAAAAAAAGGGTAATTCTAGCTCCGGTAAGTGAAGGAATAACCTAGAGATATACGTTATCTTCTTATGACTTTTCTATTCACTCCATCGTTCCAATTTGATCACAAACGTAACCCGTTTACTTAATAGAATGTGCTGAAGGTTTTTTTTTTTTTTTAATCCATTTTGGACCCCCCTTTAGACTATGTTTCAGCCCACTACAAACGTCTATTTTGGGGCGGCTTTTGACCCAATTGGAGCCCTAGTCTTGACCAAGATCTCAACCCGTTTGCAGTCAAAATCTGGTTGTAACCCAGCCCAATTTCAACAAGTGTTTGGGCTAAAATTAAACCCAATTGTAGTCATTGTTTGGGTTGAACTGAGTCTCAACTCATTTGGAGATAAAAAAAAAAAAAAAAAAAAAGGGGGTTGAGTTATAACCTATTTTAGAGAAAATAATCCTGGGTTTTGACCCATCCCCAACTTATGTCTGGGTCAAGTTTAAAACCATTAACATAATTCATTTCAGGCTAGTCTCCAGATTAACTCCAGCCTCTACTGACATGGTTTTAAGCCCATTCTAGCTTATATCTGGCCTGGATTTTATCCCACCTTTTTACTCTTTGCTTAAGGGAAAATCCAGATTTTAGAATGCTTGACTATAGGACTTTGACTACTTTTGCTGTGGGAACTCAGCCTGTTTACTAAGTAGAATTCAAACCCAGGGGCTGAATTTTGGCATGTTTACAGCCATCATCTAAACTGAAATCTGACCGGTTTGAGTTATGGTCTGGGATGAGTGTCAGTCCATTTTTAGAGATATAAATCTGCTGAGCTTTCAACCCATTTTTAGGGACATAAATCAGGTTGGGTCTTAATCCATTTCCCGAATATATGCATGTCATTTGTCTGGATCAATTCATGCTGATTCCATCAGCATTTGGGCCATATTTTAACCCATTTTAGCCTGTGAATGGGCTAAAATTCGAGCCCATTTATACCTACCACTCAGACTATTTGGTGGTGAAAATTTAGGCTGTTGTTTGGAAGAATACTGCCTGTTTGTTTGGTAGGATTCAGACTGACTGTAGTCTTTTGGACGGTGGGATTTGGGGTGTTTGGTTTTTGGACATGGATTCACATAGTGAAGCCTTCATTCTGTTAGACTGAGCCATAATGGGTCCTTTCTCTGTACTGATGTCACATCCTAGGAATGGGCCTTCGAATTTATGTGAGATTAGGGGCCCATTAAAATTAATATTTAATAATAAAAAAAAAAACCACCATCCAACTTGGCCCCCAATCATGGTCCTTTAGGAACGAAGTCCGCGGTGAGGTGCAAATATTTTATCAATTCACCAAAAGAACACAGCGGAACTTCTTAATTATCCAAAAGGTACAAAATAACATTTTAGAGTATGCACATTTACGCTATTTCTTAATTAAAGTTTATAAAAGACACAAAGGTAATTCAACTAAACAATATCTACAAAACCTATGATAAAAAGAAAGAAACAACTTGAACAAGTCCATTTGGTGTCAGAGTCATTCCAGTCTTCTCTCCTTGTAAGAATATTTTATTAATAAAGTATCAATTTCTATAGATTTTTAAGCTTTCAATTCTTTGCAAAATTTTGCATGCATCATATCATTTTCTTTCTTTGTCTATTAGTTTGTTGATTGCACAGTAGAATTGAATCTATGTTAGATAGTTGCATTTCTAATTTTTGATCTAAACTGACTCGATAGAGTTAATTGATTGTTGCTGTTAGAAGGAGTGGTTTGGGTCCGAGGCCCCCTTATCGCGTAGCCTTTGTTCCCCGTTAGCCAAGAGAGCGTTTAGGACTTTTGTAGCGTAAACCGTTGACAGGCCACCAAACATTCTGATTAGTGATAATAATTAATTAATGATGTCTGGAATTTTTAGATCATTAAGAAGAAATACATCTTTTGACACAGTTTCAACTTCTTCTTCTGCATCATCATCTATCATGCCAATAATAAATAAAATCTCAATTAGAAATCTAGAAGAAATAAGTTTTGATGATATAGAAAAATCAATTCAAGATTGGACAATTCCTAAAGTTTCTTTAAAAGAAATTTATAAAGAAGGATCTTTCATACAAAAATCAAATTATGTAATAAAGGCTGTTGAAGAAACCCACTCAATATAGCAAAATGAAGAAAATTTACATATAATTCCTGAAGAAAGAATTGAAATGCATAAAGCAAAATATAAATACCTGCATATAACACTTGTTCAAGTTGCAATAAAGCCATTAACTAGACTTGGTTTAAATACATCTTGTCTCGCCTATGTTCAAGATAGAAGACATATATCATTCAGAGATTCCCTAATAGGAACGGTAGAAGCCAGTCTTCATGACGGCGCTGCCCTTTTCATTTGCTTCCTCAATTTCACTGTATCACTTAGTGTGATCCCGGTGCCCATGAAGCCATCACTCTTGGAATACACACACAAGGATTTAATATGAAGCCTCAATCACAAAATGTTGCCCTAGTATATAGAATTTATTATAAAGCAATGGATACAATTGTCCCTGAAATTGCCCATTCATCCCAAATCAAAGGAGTGACCATATTCCTTACAAATTTCAGAAATAAAGTCACTACACCCAAAACCATAGCTTGGGAAGATGTAAATCTTTTTGGCAAATGGGAGCTTGAAGAAGCTCAACCAAAAATCCCTCTAATCCAAGAAGATGTTGAATCTATTATTGAACATCCAGATGGAAAAATAACAATAAATTTTGCCAATACACCAAGATCATACTTTTCATCCACAAAAAATCAATTCCTTCAGAACTGGATCTTATAGATCAGCCTCTTCCACATTTCATAATAAATCAATCTCGAAATCACCTTCAATTCATCCTACAAGTATAACTTTTCCTGTTTATTTAGAAGCAAAAGATGAAGATATACAATCAGTTAAATTATCTGAATCTGATTTTGATGCCTCAATAAAGACAATCTCTCTTATCCATCAACACAATGAAGAAATAAATGATTTCATAATTAATAAACAATTCCTTCAACAAGATTTATTAAAACATCCAAAGAAAAAATGGTTTTTTTACAAAATTTTATAAATTTGAAAGATCTCAAGTAAAAGAATTATGGTATGAACAAATGAATCAAGAGCGTAGAAATATTCCTTTCGTTGATTGGCTTTCATAAAAAAATACATAAAAATGAACCATAATGATGACAATTAATAAATCAACACAAACATGGAAAACCGAGAAAGGTAAAGTTGAATGTGTTCATCCCCCTTTAAAAACAATAAAGCATAAAGATATGAATGCTACTCCATGAATGCTACTCCATTTAAAAATGTTCTGCCAAATCCAACCTCTAAAGTAATCACTGTTGAACATTTATCCCATATAGTAGAACAAAACAATTTCACAAATCTCTATTTACAAACCATTGGTTCATAGACTCAAAGAATTGAAAATATTATATCTCAACAAGAATCAAGTTCATCAGCTCAATATAAAATATCAAGAGATGTTCCAGCACTATGCTCAGACTTTATCACAAAATTAACATTAGATAAAAAGCCTTTAAAACTTCCTGCTGATTTTAAAAATTAAATTTCTCTATGAACAACTCCACTTGATAAAGATAAATCCATTGATAAAGATACATCAATAAATGTGGTTGTTGAAGGTCCATCAATTCATAATTCTTCTGACTCTCATACAGACTATTCTACTGATGAATCTGACAATCAAACTATTCCTCAAATCAATCGGATCTTCTACCCTAAAACTCATACATAAAAAAAAAGAATTATTATACTAGACCCTCTCCAATGAATCTACAATTTGAAGAAATCCCTGATATAGCAAATTGAAAATTTGATGGTAGTTCATTAGTGGAATGGAATATTGATGGACTAACCAAATATGGAATTCTTAATATTCCAAGAAACATAATACTCTATACAAATGCAGGAATGATTTATGGTAATATAATACTCTATACAAATGCATGAATGATTTATGGTAATATAATACTCTATACAAATGCATGAATGATTTATGGTAATTCACAAGCTGAAATAATAAATTCAATCATAATTGGATTCTCTGGTCAACTTCATGGCTGGTGGGAATATTATCTTACACCAATTCAAAGAACAAGTATCCTAAATTCAGTCAAAATAAATGAAGAAGGAAAACCTCTTCTTAATGCCAATGGCCAACCAATTTCTAATGTAGTTGAAACATTAATTCATAATATCTTAATTAATTTTTCTGGTAATGTTAGTGATCAAATCGAAAAATACAGAGAACAATTAATCAACCTCCGTTGTAGAACTTTATCTGATTTTAGATGGTATAAAGATGTCTTTCTTTCTCCTGTCTTCCAATTATTCAATTCTATTGAAGATTTCTGGAAAGAAAGATTTATTTCTGGCCTTCCAATTCATTTTGCAGAAAAAGTAAAAAATGTTCTAAGAGAACAAAATAATGGAAGATTAAATTATGCCAACTATACATATGGTGATTTAATTCAAAAAATTTCTCGTGTTGGTATGTCAATATGCAACGATATGAAAATCAAAGCTGATTTAGATAAACAAAAGAAAATTGGTAAACAAGAATTAGGAGATTTCTGCTATCAATTTGGCTATGAACATCTACAAAATCCATCTAATAGAACTTATAAAACTCATCATCTTTCTAAAAAGGAAAGATATAATGAAAAAAACATATAAATCCTATAAAAATTACAAGAAAAGAAAACATGAAAAAGGTAATTTAAAGAAAAGAAAATCCAGCTCTTCTTCAAAACGTAAAATCAATAAATCTGATTATACATGTTATAAATGTTGCAAAGAAGGACATTTTGCAAATAACTGTTTTAATAAAGATTCAAAAAAGAAAATTAATGAATTAAACTATCATTCTCATCATTTAGAAGATGATAAAGATATATGTGTATGTTGTGAAAGCAACGAAAATTCTTATGATTCTTCATCCCGATCCTCATATTTCTCAATAAATGTATTAAGTGCTCAAGATGAATTACTATTGGAACTAATAGAAAACATTTCCTCTGAAGACGAAAAAAGAAAATATTATAGAAAAATGCTTGAAGATAAATCCTCTGAAAAATTTTCTAAGAAAAATAAAGATTTTCAATCAATTTCACTGAAAGATATTCTCTCTAAAAAACCAAGCTCCTCAAAATTCTTAACTATTCAAGACCTTCAAAATGAAGTAAATGAAACAAAACATGAGATTGCAAAATTAAAAGAAGAAGCAACTAAAGAAATTGCTAAATTAAGAACAAGAATTGAAATCCTTGAATTAGGAAAAGTTTAGCTCAAACAAACATGAAGATTCCAATCTCGAAAAAGACTTTGACGATGAAATTCAAGAATTTGTAAATTCCATCACTAAATATCACTATCATAAATGATATACAACAGTAACTCTAAAAATTAAAGAATTTAACCTCTCTGTTGATTGTTTAATTGATAGCGGAGCCGATGTAAATTGTATACGAGAAGGATTAATTCCAACAAAATATTTTGAAAAAATAAAAAATTAAACAATTGGCATTGTAAATGGAAAAATTTATAATTGTCAATTATAAAATTTCAAATGCTCATGTTTGTAAAAGTGGAAAATGCATTAAAACTTCCTTTTCTATTACAAAAGTTTTGACAAATGATGTCATCCTAGGAACTCCATTTTTATTAAAAATTCAGCCATTCTATGTAAACACAGATGGAATTCATACATTAATTGATAATAAACCCATAAAGTTTGAATTTATGGAAAGCCCAAGGCTTGGAAGAATTAATGGAATTAATATTTGGTTGCATGCATCTTCATATTTCGAAAAACAATTCTATTGCATCAATGAGGCTTTTTTATAACTATTTTACTTCCTCTTCCCCATAGGAAACCAGTCATGCCTAAGGATAAAGGCAAACAATCCATAGAGTTCCAATCAAGTATCTATCCCATGGGCCCCAAATCTTCAAGTGACTGGATCGATCATTTGTTGTTCCCGAATGAAAACGACGAAGAAGAAATATGATCGTTCAAAAATTTAGTTTTCAAACAGTATATTTTCCTCATGATTTTCAAATTTCGAAATTTGTGCACAGATTTGGGTGTGAAAAGACTGTCTTGTCCTTTTCTCGAAAAACATGATTTCTGGGTTTCAAATGCAAATAGAACAAACATGAAAGTTATTGGGATCAAAATAAAAAATTCAAAAATGTCGAGATACATATTTTTCTAAAATCAAATAAATCAAGTAAATCAAATAAATCAAATTCCCACACTAACACGCGTCACACGGGCCACCCCGGGCCAGGTCAAACAAAACCCAAACGCGCTCAAAATTCCGCAAAGCTATCTAAAATTCTAATCTAACTAAAAATCTAAGCTAATCATCCTCTACTCCCACTTAGAGACTAATCACAGTTAAAATAATAAGAAAATATACTAAACCTGGGTCGGGGCTTGACAATGTGTGCCCATGAATTTTTTGTAATAAAATAAGGCAATAATGGTGTGGCCGATGGCATTAAAGTAACGGGAGAGATGAGTCACATGCGATAGCTCATGGATTTAATAAAATAATAATGAAAAAGAGGTGTGGCTGAAGAAATGCAAATAAATGGGGGATATCCATGGTATGTCCGCTGTGCACAGTTGGCTGGTCTATTGGCAGCCAAGGAGGGGAAACACATGGAATTTCAGTGGGGTCCACTTAGGGATTTTAATCCCACTTAAAATATGGGTAATTAAGGGATATTAACGCTCAAAATTTTAACAAGTAAATCTAATAACAACCAATTAATAATTCAGGCATTGCCCTCTAAATCAAGCCCTTGAGAAACAAATTAGGAAATCAACTAAAAATATTATGGCATGCTTGTCGGATGTGAATTTTGATCCCCCAGGGGAGGGAAATCGCCATTCATCTATATGTGCTATTTAAATTTTACATCGAAAATGAGGATTCCGACTACCCTCAAAATCGACGGATCACGATCGCCAGTTACGGTAACGGCCGTAACACCGTTCTTTGACAAAAGCCGAAGAAAAATGGGAGAAAATAAATGGGTGGGTTCTTCTCTCGTCTAATGTGCTGCCGGCAACACACGACGGATTTCCTGTCACATTAATTTGGGTTTCTTTGGGTCTCTTTAATATAGGGTCAATTCAGGGTTATGAGTTAGAGTCCAAGTAAGGTTAATCCTCACATAGCATAATCATGGTGTATCCAAGTAGAACAAAATAATCAAAATAAAGAAAATGAAAGGGGAGGAGGTGCCAAATATTTAAGAAGAGGATCGGCCCCGTTCCCGGGTACCCCCATCTAATCCCTTGGCAAAATGGGGTTTAAAGGCTGACTTTTCAAATCAAGATGATGATGCAAATGAGACTTTGACTTGGGATTTCTGTGTTTTTCGTGTGCGATACACGAGTGATAAAAGTGAAAGGCCGATGGGCCGTAATTGATTGGAGGTGGCCGATGTGCCGTGATTGATTTAGAGGTGGCCAATGGGCCGAAATAAAAGTATGCAAAGTGTGTGAAATCACTCATCTCATCTTATTATTCTCATTTATTCAATTTTAGAAGTCAGTTCTTTATTCCCTTTTATCATTAAGTTTAATTAAATATTTGGCACCTGAGGTGGAGGAAGAAATAACGGAAAAATCTTTTTGGGTTTATTTTGTTGGTTTTATAGTTTTTATGGATTTTTGATATTGGGCTAAGAGGGCCTAACTAAGGGATTTTACTTGAATTTACGTGATTAATGCTTTATTACTGATCATCGGATTAACCCTAACCTAAGGTCCTAGACCGCCCACATCAGCTCTCCCAGTCCCCTAACAGAACAGGAAAAGTGATGGAGCGAAGCCTAATGCTCTAAGTTACCTAACGAGGAAATCCGATCTAATCTTAGGGTGCAAATAGCCTAAGTTTGATGGTTCATGCGCCTAAACAGTTTGTTAATTAAGGTTTTAGCCGATTAGGTTTGTTTTAAGTTATGAGTTGATTAAGAGTGATTTAGGGATGTTTTAAGGTTCTGCTTAAGTTGTTTAAGGCTCGGGGATTTCAAGTTTTAATTCGAGAAGTGAAATGATGTCAGAATCGACGAACAGGGTTGGCGGAGGACATGGGCGCCCAGGGGGTGGCGCCTAGGTCACTCTGGTGACTTGGGCGCCCAGGCAGTGGTGCCTAGGTCACTCTGGTGACTTGGGCGCCCAGGCATTGGCGCCCAAGTGGCTGTTTCTTGGTGGTTTGGCTAGTGGCCGTGGTATCGTTGTTATCTTCGGAATCCCGGGGATTCTTACTTGATGAATTTTAATGTTCCAAATTGTTTTAATTCTCTGGTGTTCAAATGTCAAAATTATTAGGATCCGGATTTTGAAACAAAACCAAGGATTCGCGTTTTAGTGCAAATGGAAGGATAGGCGCCAAGGGGGTGGCGCCCAGGTGATGGCTTGTGCTCTTCAGGTATTCTAGGTGGGACTAAGTTCTCGGTTTTTGGGATCTAGGGATTATGTTGGGTTCTGGTTTTAGTTAACCTAAATTATACGGTGTTTAGTTATTTGTTTTTGGTCGAGGTAGTAGGTCGGGGTGAAAATGTAGGATAGGCGCCACAGGGGTGGTGCCTAGGTGGTTGTTTGTTGGTTCGTAAGGGTTTTGGGTGCTAAGTCCGAATCGATTAAAGTTTTAAGAATTTTAAGTCAAAAGTGTTTTAATATGTGGATTGGGATTGGTTTGAATGTTAATTAATCAGGCTAAGTTGTTGGTCGGGGTTTTTATGAAAACAGGTAGGCTGGACGCCCAGGGTGTGGTGCCCAAGTGGAAATGGAAGATAGGCGCCCAGGGGGTGGCGCCCAAGTGGACTGTTATGTGGTTCGGGTTGGTCTTATGTTTTTAGGTGAATTTAAGTCCGAATTGGTTAAGGTTTCAAGTCTGTTGATATTAAAGTGTTTTAATGTGTTAATTGGGGTTAGTTTGAATATTAATTAGGTTAAATTGTTAATTTGGGGGATATCCTAAGAATGCGTAGGCGCCCAGGGGGGTGGTGCCCAGGTGGCTGTCTTATGGTTCGAGTCGGTTTCGTATTTTTTAGGTTGATTTGAGGTTGAACTTTTATGGTTTGGTGTATTTTAAAATAAAAGTGTTTTGCCGTGTGGTTAGGATTAAATTAGGTTCCAATTAATTAGGTCTATTTGTGATTCGGGAGGCTAGGCGCCCAGAGGGTGGTGCCTAGGTGGATATGGCAGGATAGGGACCCCAGGGGTGGCGCCCATGCGGATAGTTTTTTTTTTTTTTAAGTTTTGAGTCGGTTCAATCATCTTTAAGTTAATTTGAAGTCGAACTTCTGACTTCAATTGTTTTAAATTCAATGGAATTCTGAAGTGTTGATTATGATTGAATTCGGGTTTAGTTTCAAGTGGGGTTTCCTAGTGATTGGGTAGGATGGGCGCCCAGAGGGTGGTGCCCAAGTGGATGTGGAGGGATGGGCGCACAGGGGGTGGCGCCCATGTATCTGTTTTTATGGTTCGAATTGGTTTTATGTTTTTGAGTGAATTCAAGATCAAATTGATTGAGGTTTCAAGTCTTTTTAAATTGACAGTGTTTTAATGTATTGATTTGGGTCTAATTAGTTAAGTTTTAATTTCAATTGATGGTCTCCAAGGAAATGGGGTAGGATAGGCGCCACAGGGGTGGTGCCTAAGCGGATTGATAGGCTGGGCGCCTAGGGGATGGTGCCCAGGTGTCTGGTTTTTGGTTTCGTGTTAGACTTGTGCTTTTAAGTTGATTCAAATTCGAATTGATTAGGGTTTCAGGTTTCTTAAGTCTAAAAGTGTTTTATTATGTTAATTAGGATTAAATTTGGGTTGTGATTAATTAGAAGTTTTAATTAAGGGTTCCTTAGTGATGGGATAGGATGGGCGCCAAGAGGGTGGCGCCCAGGTGTCTCGAAGGATGGGCGCCCAGGTGGACTGATTTGGGTTTTGTTGGTTTTGTGTTTTCGAGTTAATTAAAGGTTGAGTCGATTAGGGTTTTAGTTATGTCAGGTTTAAAATGTTTTACTGTGTTGATTCGGATTAGTTTAAGGTTTTAATTAATTGGTTTAAGCTTTAACCGGGGTGTCTTAGAGAATGAAGAGGTTGGGCGCCCAGGGGGTGGCGCCCAGGTGACTGTGTTTTGGGTTTTAGGTGTTTTATGTTCTTAGTTGCTTTTAATCCGAATTAATTAGGCCCTTAAAGGGATTAAAGGTGTTCTTAATGATTTGATGGTTCTTAAATTAATTAATTATGATGTTCTAATTAATCTTAGGGTTTATCCTACTTAGGCGCTAAATTCGATAACCTAGACTATCTAACTATTATTTTTGGGTTTTCTGGATATCTTTTTAATTTGTTTTTTGGTTTCCCCTCTAATTTACTAAAAAGTAAGGAAAGTGAAGAAGTGATTTTATGTTTTATGATATTTTTTTTGGGTTTTTTGTATGACTCTATGATTCAAATGATATGATGTGAAGTGTGACAAAAATGGTAATTCGAAGTTTAGAACACATCAAACAGCCAAACATATCATTATCAAACAATTTCTAAGTAAACTAAATGCGGAAGATCGGAAGTTATGCACGAAGGTGGAAAAAATCCACTTGGTGTGGTGCCTACCCTGCTCAGTCAGGGTTTTCAATGGATCACAATGAATGCACAAAAATCTTAGTATTTTCAACACAATTTTCGATATTCAGCGACTGATGCGAATTCCTAATGCGAACTATTAATGATGCAACTAGCAAATCTAAGAGGAAACGATGCAACAGGCGAAGATTTAGAACCCGGACCCAGTCTCAGAAGGGTAGGCGCCCAGGGGGTGGCGCCCAGCCTATCCAGGAGAGGGCTGGCGCCCAGGGGGTGGTGTCCAACCTTTCTGCCAAGGGCTTTTCGCGATCTCTTGGATATAAATGATAATAATGATACTGTTAATGCGAGATCTAACCTAGTTATGCAATTGGAATTACGAAATCAATGCAGATCTACTATATTAGAATAAACCTAAACATGTTTCTAGTATGATGAGATGCTAATATCAGTTTTAACACAAGCTAATGTAGATATATGATGCTCAAATGATCCTAAACATATTTCTAAGCATTTATGCCAATGGAATGCAGTAAAAGAAAGGGGAGATCTAGGAATACCGGTATATGACGCGTTTCTCAAGTTCCTAGAATGAAGCTTTCGCGAAATCCCATAGCCCCAGTTGAAGATATGGAGGCCTTCTTCTTTACCTCTTCTTCTTCTTCTCTAGATCTGAAACTCTTTCTCTAATGGTGGCTACCTTTCTTCTTCTTCCTTATTCTCTATTTTCTCTCTTTTTCTTTAGGGTAGCTCCCTTTGCAAATGGGGTTAAGAGGGATTATATAGAGGCTTTGGGACGAGTTTAGGAGGGTTAGGGCTTCGTTAATTCATGCTTCTAGAAGGTCTCACGCATCTCATTTTAGGGTGAACTAGGGTTTGAGAGAGGGTGGGCGCCCATGGGGTGGCGCCCACATGGCCTGCGCAGTCTGGAGGGTGTAGATGCCCAGATGGTTTGGGTTTCACTTTTGGAACTTGGTCCCATTTGGAGTCGGGATCGAATGGCTAGATCTTTAGCTGGGGGGACCTACACTAGCATTTAGTAGGCTGGGCGCCACATGGGTGGTGCCTAGGTGGAACTCAGGGTTGGGCGCCACATGGGTGGTGCCTAGGTGGTTTGGTTCGTCTTCGGAGCATGGTCCCTATGTTTGAGTGGTCCCGGGCTACTTTCAAGCCATTCTAGTGGAATTTGGAAGGTGGGCGCCCACCATGGGGTGCCTAGATGACTTGAACAGTGTGGGCGCCACAGGGCTGGTGCCTATGTGGAATTCAGTAGGGTGGGCGCCACATGGGTGGTGCCTAAGTGGAGTCGATTCATTTTTGGAGTTCGGTCCCTACATTGAATGGCCCAGGTCTGTTTTCAGCCCAACTAGTGGAATTTGGAGGGTGGGCGCCAACCATGAGGTGCCTAGGTGGCCCTGGGCAGTATGGGCACCCAACATGGGGCGTCTAGATGGATTTCAGTAGCCTGGGCGCCACATGGGTGCCTAGGTGATTTTGACCTCCTCTCGGGACAAACTTCGGAAGCTCATAACTTTTGACCCGCTTATCGGATTTGAATGTTTTATATATCATCAGAAAGCTCTCGGAGTGTAGGATCTATTGGTCTAAATGTCCTGATGATTAGGGGCTGGAAAAAGGGGGAACCTATGGACCAATGGAACCGGCTTCGTAACTTAGGCTAATCGGGTGACGTTAGGGCAAATTAGGGTTTGAGAAGTGTGAGCGCCCAGCCTAGGGCGCCTATGTGGTTTTGGAAACTGTGGGCGCCCAGCCTAGGGCGCCTATGTGGTTTTCAGCAGGGTGGGGCGCCACTTGGGTGGTGCCTAAACGGATTTCGTCATTTCTTAACTTCGGAAGTTCATAACTTTCGACCCGTTGGTCGGATTTGGATATTCTATATATGGTCGGAAAGCTCTTGGAGCGTAGAATCTATTGGTTCATATGTAATAGTGATCAGACGTCGGAAAGAAGAAGGGATATTCGGATCAACGATTCTAACCTCCTAATTTGTGTTAGTCACATGATACTTAGGCAAGTTAAGTGTGATCTTTGTGGGAATTGGCCTAAGCATGTCTTAGGTGGTCCGAAAAAGGTTCGAGTAGTGTCAGTTTCCGGCCCTTATGTGAATAATGGGTTTGACTTGGGATCTCGACGCGATTTGGCTTTTCTCTCACGAATTCCTAGAAATCATTGATCTAAGTCTAAAATTATCAACAAGCACCTTCATCATCATTAATTAATCTGAATTATGCCATTAACCATTTAATTATGGGTGAAATGGGGGCACCGCTACATATGATAGGTATTTAAGGCTATCATAGGGGGGTCAAATGAGGTGTCTACAATGCTGTAACGCCCCAATTCCGGATACCGATATAATCGTTCGAATACCCGAAGTTGGCGCGCTACTTCCCGGAAAATCCGAGAACTTCCAAGATCGTAGGCCGCAGTGAGGTCCAATTTAAAACTTTTTGACCAATATAGTTATAACATTTAAATTGCGGAAGCATAACGATTAAATAAAGCGGAAGCAATAGGTATCGATATATATTAAGTATGAGCAGAACTACAGTCTACTTAAAATGGTTCAGTGTAAATTAAAGTTAATACATTTGAGTTCTATCCAACTCACTACAAAATTGTTCTATCAAAACCCAAATAAATAGAGTCCCTCAAAACCCATGTATAAACTCCTCGCCCTCCGGCTCGACATCCGTGTCGGCCGGGCCCCAAGCGTACTCTCCTGCGACAGGTGCCTCCACTACAGCTAGTGCATCGTCTGGGATCTCGGGATCAAGGCCTAAGCACCAATGAATGGGTCAGATCTAAACGATCTGGCAAGTTACAACATACTACTAACAATGAACATATATATCAAAGGAAGTAAAGACAGGTATAAATTAAAGGAATAGCAAGGGAAACGAACTAGGCAGTTGTGCATTTAAATCATAAGGAATCAGTATAAAGATAAACATCTAAACTATTACAACAAACTGGCACATTCACACGAGCTGGAATACCGCGGGATATTATGCCGCGGCCCTCCCATACTGAACACAGTTGCGGCGGGGAAATCTCACTAGTGTTGGGAATTACTAATCCCACAAATCATCTCATCAACTCATCATCTCAACACTCCAGACCGGCACGGTATCACACCGTCCGTCTCAACCACACAACTCATCATGATAGCTTCACAGTACTCAACTAGCTCCTACCGGGGATGATCAGTCCACAGGCTGAGCTTAAATCAACCGAGTGAATGTTCATGCCGACTCAAGAATACCCTAAGGGTCTGTGTCTGTCTAGGCTTTGCCTTGCGTGAACAAGGTCCTAACAGTATCTATAAGAGGTCTACACATCTCAATACAGTCTCTGGATCTCATTCAAGGTCCAGGCCCACTCGTTGGATCAATACCAAGGCCCATCAGTACATGGCCTGGTCTAACACTGTCCACACGAGGCAACTAATCCACTTATACTGATAAACAGTCCCATTTCAATCCATAACAGCTTAACAGTCCGATAGAAACTACCTCTTCAAGCTAAAGGGTTCACATCTCCACACTTAGGCCCAATAAGGGCCCGCCTAGACACAGACACGGGTCAATGATCTCTGAAATCACACTATCGGGTCACCTCTAGATACCCTAGGTTCGGGTCTTCCAATTATGATTAATTAACAGTAAACAACTAATCTATAGATCTAAGAATGACAGGATATGAATAAGTGAAGTAAAACTTCAATGAAGGAATCAACAGGGAAATCCAACGGTCCAATCCTAGGTAAATGGGCCACGTTAGGTTCAGGTCCATCTTCGGTAATTTGATCTCTAAACGAAGTCGTTGATGCCATAAGATACTGTATTTGGTGCTTAGGAAAAGTACGGGCACCATTGACAACCTTTAGAGGTCAAATCATCTTAGATTAATAACCAAAACCCTAATCGGTGGTCCCCACGAGTCAAGGTCGAGCCACGCCATTGACTCGTGCTTGGCACATTGATGGAAGTTCATTTGGATGGTTAATGGGTCCCACAATCGGATAATCATAAAACAATGCTAAACTCACACCCTAGAGTTCACAGTGTGGCAGGTCGACCTGGTAAGGATCGGGTCGATCTGCTCCACTGGAAATCAAAGTTGGGACTTGGTTTGGATCCTGAAATTCCCAGTGTACCCGATTGACCAGGTGGCCAGCCGGTCGATCTGGTACACGGGTGTACCTGAGTCAACAGACTCCAGGCCAAATCTCAACTTTTACACTAAGGTCTGGGTCTGATGGAAATATCCAAGTCATGCACAAACTATTTGAATTCGGTTCGTAAAATACCCAGGGCTTAATCAAATTATAAAAACTAATGATATTTATAAAAGTGTAAAACTAAGGGTCCAGATTAATTTAAATTAATTTAAAGACTAAAGGGTCTGGAAATATTAATTTAAGGGTAATAAGTTAATTTATTCTAATGGGGTTCCACGAAGGCTAAGGGTCCTACTTTCTTAATTTTCTAAAACCAATGGTTCTCATAGTACACATTAGAAACTAAATGTTTTGTTTCATTAATAAAGCTAATGAGTTATGGAAATAGTGGGCCCCACTGGGCCCAGCTCCGATTTGATCTGATAAAATTAAAGGGTCTATATTTCTAGTTTATGAAAATTAATGGTGCTAATAGAAGATATTAACAACTAAGGGATTATTTTAATTAGTAAAGTAACTAGTGGGCTATAGATAGGTGGGCCCCACTAGGCCCAAAGCCCCCATCCAGAACCTAAGTCCCCTAAACTTATCCCCACTCCTCACTCTCTAATTCCACCCATCAGGTCATCATCAGGTCATCCCATCCCTCACATGCCCCCCATGGACCACACTCATCCCTTATCACATACTTTTATCTCACACAACACACCTTTACACGTGTCATCTCCTCCCTTTCTCTCTTACCTTTCCATCTCATGTGCTAAGCTACACAAAGTTACAGACGTTACAGAACCCATTTGAAATGGTTCTACGACAGCAACAACAAGACACTATGGTAATGGGCCCCACTAAGATCTATGCTATGATCAGGCCATGCTACTAGGGTCGCCCAAGCCCCAACCAAGAGATGTGTGGCCTGGATTCCAAGGGAGGGCCCACCTGGGCCCCATAGTTACAAAAAGAAAATAAACCGGAAAGAAACACTCATGTGCAGAGGGGGTTTATCAGTTGGGTGTCCACCACATGGATTGTGGCCCTCCTCGGATCACATCCTGATCCGACACCTCCACCACGGTCGCCCCACCCAACCAGACCTGATGGACGGTCCGGATCTGCAAGGGTGGCCCACCTGGGCCCACTGATCTCAACCCAGAAATCACTCTGTTTCCCTTACAGTGACTGAAACAGTCACTCTTTTCCATCCATCTTCTAATCCAATTGCTTCTCAAACTAAACCATTAATTAGATTAACAATTACAAATTGTAGAGACACTACAATGCCCCTCCATCAACGTCCATTTCATCCAGTCAACACAACTAGGCTCAGGTAGAATTCTAAAACTCAATAATCACAAATCATGAGATGAAACCATAGAAATCAAAGGAAACACATACATTCTATGTTTAATCAGTAGGTGCACTTGCCTTTTAGTGAATGAGAAGGTCTGCAGAATGAAAGAGCAATATAGGAGAGAAAACCAGCTGAAGAAGAAGAAGAAGATGACACAGCAGAGTAGCAGCAGTTCCTTTTTTTTTTTTTTTGCAAGTCCCAGCACAGTAAGGAAGAGGGGAGATGGAGTAGCAGCTCTTCAAGGAAATATCCAACTCATCAGTGAAGAAAGAGAAGTAGTGGCAGCAGCTACTGGGGATTATCTTCCAGCACAGTACAGAAACTTAGGAAGAATGAAATGAGAAATAGGAAGAAGAAGTAGCAGCTGTAGCTGCAGAGAAGAAGAAGAAGACAGCAACAGCAGCTCCAGGACTCCTCCCAGCACAAGAGTATCAGCCGTTTGGTAGAGAGATTGAGGGAGATGAGAAGAGGATTTGCAATGGAACAGTGAGTTGAATTTGTCTTGGGAAGGGGGCTGCTCTTGGGATTAGGGTTCTTGCTTAGGGATAAGAGACGTTTTATAGGTTTAGTGGAGGGTGGTTAATGACCAACTTAGCCCTAGGGTTTTCATGTGGTTAGGGTTAGGGTTAGGGTAGATTAAGTCTTTTGGTAAGAAGCTTCTAGAGAGGGCACCTTTTGCACTAACCCAACCTTAATTAATTTAATAAGACTCAACTAATGACCAATCTAGCTCTAAAAGCCTAGGATTGACTCAAACACCCATCTAACCCCAAAACTAACTAAACCAAGCCAGTCTAACTATAACTTAGGAAAATCTAACTAGTCAATCTAATTAACCCCTAATTAGTACAATTAAATAATAATTAACAAGGATTAGCAAAGATTAGCAAAGATTGGCAAAGATTAGTAGAGATTAGTAGTAATTAGCATAAATTAGAGTTAATTAGTCTATAAAATAGCATTTAGAGGGCCCACCAAGGGTGGGACCTCACAATGCTATGATAAATAAATTGAATAACTACCTTAGCCTCTTAGCCACCTTAATCACCTTCTAACCACCTCTTAATCCGGATGAAATAACTTCAAGAAAACCCCCCAAATTCCACTCCAAAATAACCTAAAAATGCAAAACCCAACCACACTTAAAAACACCCCATGTATGCAACATATATGATACAAAGGGAGGCTAAGATCATGAAAACATTAGGTTGAGAGGTAGACCTTGCGTCTAAGAAGCTCAAATGACGAAGGAAAGAGGGTTTAGGGCATTGCCCAGCTGGAAATCATGTGAAAAGGAAGTATGTTGCGTAGTTGGTGATGAGAAATCGATTGGTGGAGTTTAAAATCGCAAATAGGGACTCCAAGTTGGGGATCTTCGGCAAGTCATGGAAGGGGAAAAAAGGAAAGAGGAGAAAAGAAGATAAGAGGGATCTATTGCTGGAAACATTGGAGAGGGAGGTAAATGGGGGTAGGTAGGGGTTAGTGAAGATATTTAATGAAAAGTAACAATGTGAGTTTGCTACACATTTAGTAGAATTTGTTACGTGAAAATGAAGGTCGTTGGGACCTCGTTTGGATTTAGTCAAAGAAGAACAATTGTTGGTCGCGAGGAGAGCTTTCCAAACAGCCCAAAATCAGAGATCGGTGACAGAAGCTACGATTTTCCAAACTGCGGTATACAAGTCGAAAAAAGTGTCGAGGATCAAACTAAGACATTTATATATTAGGAAGAAAACCATGATTTAATTCAATTGAGACATAGATACCTATATGCAGGGTGATGGTTTCTTCTAAAGTTGATACTATTGACTTTTACATTGGGATTTAAATTGACATATTAATTTCATGACGGACTGTTTTATCTAAATGAGCATGCTCCCACTTTTGAAATGTGAATGCTCCCACTTTTAAAATGGGAGAATTCCTTTTCGTCCAGAAATTGTCACTCATTCGATTTTTTTGGGCCTTAAAATTGGAGAATTTCTTTTTGTCCTTAGAACTATTGCACATAAAGCTATGACTTAAACACTGAGTATTTTACAACTATGGGTTTTGAGTTGAAAGACAAAAGGCTCTCAATCCCTATTTGTAGAGACTATGGGTTTAACTTTATTTGAAATCCGCCACGAGATTCAACTGAAATGAATTACACAGTGTATAGACAAGATTTAAACATCATTTGATTGATTTCTTCAGTTTTACAGTTGACAACAGCATGAGAATTCTGCATGGTACGGTGATTGGGGAGCACCATAGGGCGTGTTTGGCATCGTTCTAGTGGGATGTTCCCATGTTCCTATGAGATAAGGTTATGGAAAACATGTTTGGTATGTGTAAATCATTGTTCCAGATTTTAATCTCACGGGAAGGAATCTTAAAATCTTATCCCGCTGGCATAAGAAAGTGGGAACGAAAAAACTTTGTTTATTTTAAGAAACAACTTGCTGGCGCAATTGTTTCTTACTTATCTCTTGCCTTTTAAAGAATATCATTTAAATACTCTAAATCCTCTCCCTTATCCTAAAGGTAGGCGCCATGTTCACAATCTCAAAGAAGATAGCCCCACTTTATAATTCTTAAAAGTTGGTCACGTGGTTACAATCACAAAAGGTGGGCCCATATTATAATTCTATAATGGCGGGATCGCATTAAAAATCCTATGAATGTGGGCCCTATCTTTTAATTTATAAAGGTGGGCACCACGTTATAATTTATAAAGGTGGGCCCCATGTCTACAATCAAAGAAAAGGTGACCCCATTTTATAAATATTTAAGGTGGGTCATTTGGTCGCAATCACAAAAAAAGTGGAATTACATTGTAAACCCTTTGAATGTAGGCCCATGTTCAAATTTCTAAATGTAAGTACCACATTGTAATTTTTTTAAGGTGGGTCTCGTGTTCACAATTACAAAAATGATGGGCCCTGTGAGAACCCGACCCCTAATTTCCTGGTTTAGTGTTGTTTTATTGTGGATTAGTTTCTTTTAGTGGGATTAGTGTTTGTTGGGTTGAGTTTGTGAGCGAGAATGGTTTTTCTCTAGTTTTGGGGAATTTTGAGTGCCTTTGTAATTAGTGGGACCCTTTGGGGGTTCTTTTAGTGACTTTGCGCGTGATTGAGAGGTTATTCGAAATTCCTGATAATTCTTGTTTTAGCTTCATTTGACTTATTTTGTTAACCTCTACAACTTTCGTGTTTACTCTGTACCCATTCGAAGCTCCGAAAATCAGTTTTTCTAGCTCGGAGGGCAAAATCGGTCTTTTCACATTGAATCTGGACCCAAATTTCGAGATCTCAGAACCATGCCAAAACTATACTTTTTGAAAACTAAATTTTATGAGAAGCATTTTTCTCTTCTTCGTCGATCGCATCCGAGGCCCACAAATAAATGTTTTACCCTTGGCAAGTTTTAAGTGGTCCACACCCACCCATTATAAAAGATGACTCCACCCTCTCTTTCTCCCTCATTTTCCACTCTCCATCGACTGCAACTCTCCAGCTACAGTACCAGCAGCCATTCTTCTTCTTTTCTTCCATTTCTCTTGCTCTAATGGAGCCTCCAAGCCACCAATCCGACGGGGGAACTCCGACAACTTCTTCCCCTTCACCTCCTCTCTTGTTTGACATCATTTTCGTGGGAAACCAAGGTGGGCATCCCCTATTGCAAGCTTCTTCTTGTTGATTCATGACCCTAGAGGTAAAGACTCCTTCCCATTTTCCTTTGATGTGCAATGGCTTTCCCTTAGGTTCTATTCCCTAGTTTTGTTTGAGCTCATTCATTGTCTTTCATTGTTTAACTCATTTTAGGGTTTGTTTTGGGGGTTTTGTAGAGATGGTTGGTCTTGAGCTTGAGAGGTGATTAGAGGCTTGGTTTAGCTAATTGGAACCCAAGGCAAGTGGATGAATGGATGGTTTGAATATCATCAAGTTTTATGAGAAAATCCTAAATTTTGTTACTTGTTCTTGATAATTTGATACATCTTTTCACATATGCTCCTTGCCACATTTCTATTGATTTCGAAAATGCATATTAATGGGTCTTTCCCTCTTGTTAAATCTCTTGGAAAGGTATGCATTTTATTTGGTCAAAGTTTGTTCATATGGTTTTATAGAAATGTGGTTGATTTTATTGTTTTTCCATATATGCTTATTTATTACTTTGACTTGAGATGAATGCTCATGAAGAGCCTAGATAATGCATTTATTGTCATAGAGATGTATTGGTTCATAGCATTTAACTTTCCCTTGTTTTATCTCAAATGTACTCTTGTGTGTAGTGGTTTCCTTCCCTCTATTCATTGTATTTGAATATGATATTGTTAAAGGAGGTTAGAATGGATGTTGTTGGAAAAATTATGTTGATTTGGATGAAGTTTTGAGCCCCTCTTGTGGTGTATATAAAGGGGTTAAAAAGAGGTTGTAGAAGGAAGAGATAGAGAGGAGCTGAACTGGTCCGGAATCAGTTTCTGGACAGTTCGCTCGAGCGAAGTGTTGAGAAAAGGGTTCGGAGCATTCCAGTAGCTTGGTCGCTCGAGCGGACCCTCGGTCGCTCGAGCGGACATCCCAGAACTTGTTCCAGAGAGTCGTTAGTTCGAATGCACTTAATAATTTGCTCGAGCCAACGAGTTCGCTCGAGCTACCTTAACTTCGCTCGAGCGAACCCACCCAGACAACCATTCTAGAGAGCTCCTCGCTCGAGCGAACTCTCAGGTTCGCTCGAGCGATGAGGTTTGTCTGTCATAGGCTATGTTTGGGATGAAGATGAGTTGTTTAAATGTTTTGGGACTATCCATTGAGAACCCCTCTATGTCAGGGAGATTTACTAAGAAATGTATGACGCCATTGGGGAAAGAAACCACATCACGAAGATGTCGTTTGAAGTTTTGAAAATTCAAAGTGTATAAGGAGCCCGGAATGTCCCCAAACTCAAAGAGTACCAAATTGTTATTAGATTGACATACGGGATCCCTATTCACTTCAAATAAATCTTGAACCGACACTTTCCCGAAATCTTAATTATTTATTGTATTTCACTGTTCCCGAGATTTATATTACATGACTTGTTTTCCCGAAAGCATCGAAGTTACACTGGTAACAGTTACTTGTCCCGAAATGTATTGCCCGACATGGAACGACAGTGTGCCTTGAGCAACCCCGTTTACCCGTTTATTTATTGTACTTGATTTGCTTGCATATGTCTCGATTTGTTATTTGACCTATGAGTCGGCATCACTAAGCTTGGATAACCTTGTTAGTCTGATCCACTGACTTGGAGATCCCCTCCCGTCCCGCCAGCTGCAGTTTGGATCCCGATACCCGGTTTATTACCGTGGTCCCGTCCCGAGACCCGGTTCGCTACCGTGGTCCCGTCCCGTATATTTATATTGTATATATGATTTGCGTTGAGTCTCCTCACCTTGTGTGACTAAGACCAACGTCCCGTTATACTCTTGTCACTTCGGTGATAGAGGACTTAGCTTTTTGTGATTGCCATCTTGCCAGTTCCCGATTCCTTGGATACCCGACATGTTTATATTGCTTATTTGTTTTTCCGATAAATGACTCATTTCCTTTATGAAAGTTATTATTTAAACAAGTGTTAATATTCTCCAAGGTAAATTCAGTTATTATTATATTGTTTCTCGTTCTTTGTACACGCACATGTTTTAAATGAATGCTGGTTGGTTGAATACCCATGCTTTTACATATGTTTCAAATGAACAACGGTTTTGCTAGATTTATATGATTACACATGTTTTAAATGAATACCCGAATTGTTAAATATCCATGCTTTAAAATATGTTTTAAATGACACGTGTTTTGCCAGATTCCTAGGTTTATACCTGTTTTAAATGAATACCCGAATTGTTAAATATCCATGCTTTAAAATATGTTTTAAATGACACGTGTTTTGCCAGATTCCTATGTTTATACCTGTTTTAAATGAATACCCGATTTGTTAAATATCCATGCTTGAAATATGTTTAAATAACATTAGTTTTGTCAGATTTCTTTGGTTACACATGTTTTAAATGAACACCCGGTTTGTTGAATACTTATGTTTTTACCTAAGTCTCAAATGAACGTTTGTTTTGTCAAACCTCTATATTTACACATGTTTTAGACGAACACCCGATTGTCAAATATCTATGCCTTTATAGATGATGTAAATGAACATATGTTTTGTTAGATCTTCATGTTTCACCCATGCTTGAAACGAATACATGTTTTGTCAGAGATCCACGATTTTACAACTGTTTAATTATATGCAGCATTTGATCAAATAACATGATTTTTCATATGTTTTATTCTTCAGTATATTTGTTTTCTTTTCATCCACTTGCCAGACCGTCGTGTCTGGCCCACTACTTTTGGTACTCAGGTCCAGACTTCTTCGTCCCAAGATGAGTGCTTTTGTTGGTTGTGGAGCCATGTTTTGCAGGTTGTTTTGTCAGCTATGTCATGTAGACATTGAGCTTGACATCGGAGCTACGTCATATTTGGGGTAGTGGTTAATAACTTATTGTTGTATGGCTTTTATTAGCCTTTTCTTGGGTTTCTTAATTAATGTACATTGATAATTGTAATTGGAACATATTGGGAATGTAATATCCTGTTACTGTCAGCTCTATACTTTGGTATGATGGTTTACTCCAGTCTGATATGGCTCTTGATGTAATAGCTATATGCTAGAGGTTGAGTACGACGGAATCCGATGGCCACGGACTCCGGGTCGCAACGCCACGAAAGCTTCCGCAAAATATTCAGAATGTGTTGTCTTCACATACGCGGATCTTGGGAGAAAAATATATTTATGCTTATCCCATTCGCGCCCCGAGGTTCCGGTTTGGGGGCGTGACAGGCCCTACATTATAATTCTTATAAGGTGGGCCCACATTGTAAATCTTATGAATGTGCTGCCCCATGTTCAAATTTCTAAAGGTGGGCACCACATTGTAATTTCTAAAGGTGGGTCATGTGTCCACAATCACAAAAAATGTGGCTCCACTTTGTCATTCATAAATGTGGGTCATATAGTCATGACCATAAAAGGTGGACCCACATTATAAATCCTATGAATGTGGGCCCCTTATTCTAATTTTTAAATGTGGTACCATGTTGTAATTTCTAAAGGTGGGTCACATATTTACATTCACAAAAGGTGCCCCCACCTTATAATTCCTATAAAGGTGGGCCCACATTGTAAATCTTATGAAAATGGATACCATATTTTAATTTTTAAAGGTGAGTACGACATTGTAATTATTATAGGTGTGTTCCATGTACGGTAATAATAGAGCGGCACTAACAATAAAAGGTGGGCCTCAAATTGTAAATCAGGCGTCCGCTCCTTAGATCAAAACTTTTATAATGTTACCAAACAAGTTCTGTAGAGCATATTCTCAGTTGAGTAATTTAATATAATGATGCCAAACAAGTTCCACAGAGTATAATCTTGGCACAACATGATCTTAGCACAACCTAATATGAGCACAAAATTGGGAACAACGTAAGAACGATGCCAAATGGGCCCACAGCCACTATTGTTGACTTTGCACACTCCATTTATTTAGTAGACTTCATATGAGCTTTTGAGCTCCATATAAGTGATGTTGACATAAATGAAAGTCCAAGAACGAATCCGAGAGGGGGGGGGGGGGGGTGAATAGGGTGAGCTCCAAGAGCCTAGACCAATATTAAATCACTTAGCTTTTAAGTCAATTATGCTTTGATGAAGATTAATTATCTTGTGATAAAGAGGAGTCTCTAAATTAAGCATACACAAGGAATAAGCAACTACAATCTTCATTCAACATAAGAACATCATCCATATAAAGAAAGCAAGAGATCAATCACCATAACACATATTTATAGTGGTTCGGCCAACGTGCCTACATCCACTCCTGGTAACCCTACCGGATTTCCACTAACTCAAATTAAGGTTTAGGATCACCTCAAACCTTACAAATACATCACTATGCTTTTCAAGGCTAAGCATAAACCTTTATAACATAAAATATGCTTTTCAAGGCTAAGCACCAACCTTAACAACAAGAGGTTTATCTCTTAAATTAAATGCCTATTAATGCATGGATAAGAGAACAACTAAGTGCAATTTAGTGCCTCTAAAAAGGCTGAATAGAAAATGAAAACTTAACTTCTAGAAGCATGCATATGAATGACAAAGTCTATGAATAATGCATATACTAGAAATCACTCTATCTCTTTTTAGAACGATGAAACTTTAAATGATGCAAAGATGATAATCGTATGTATGAGAAAGAGTTGTTTGACAAACACATGGTTTTCCAAAAAGATCAAACTTGAATAGAAAAAAGTACAATCTTAAGATTAACAAGTTAGATTTGAAAACAAAGATTCATAACTCATGTGAATGATAAATCACATGTTGATTTCAAAAGCTAAGAGATTTCAAAGTTCAAAGCATATTATGAAACACAACATCTCAAGAAGAAAGCCAACTATTTGATCATGCTTAAAAGAAAAACAAAGATTTAGAAACTAAGCATGAAATAGAACTTGAGATTTAGAAATCACACCCATTTGAAGATCAACGGTTTAATAAATGGAATGGCTTCATAAACCCTTCACAAATGCTCTTGAAAAGTTGCTCTTCCTTGCTTGCAAAAGTCCTCCAAAATTCAGCAACTTTTTTCAAACAAAAAGCCACTTTTTATAGAGAAAAAGATCCCAACGGATAGTCCTCGGTCGACCTCCCCCTATGCTCGGTCGACCTGCCCCTAACGGTCTTAAATCTGCCCGTTGCAAAAAGAGCCCAACGACTAGAATCCCGGTCGACATGCAGTGTGGTCGGTCGACCGGGTTTAGCCCAGAAAATCTGATTTTTTTTAACTTGAAATTATGAGGGCTAAACACTAAGGGACTTTGAGGAACATTAGCCAAGTTTGGATTCATGACTGAAAAAGGATGAAAACTGATTTTCTAAAGACATGAAACTTTCAAACTAAAATATGGATTTAAAGAAGAAAACTTTGGAAAGCTTAGAGACCCTTAGAGGCTTGGATTACTTCTTATGTCGGCAATTTTGATTGTTAGAGATAATTGCTGCATTTGCTAGGTTAATGTATGTAATTGACCTTTCAAAAGAGTGCTTAGGAATCTTCGATAAAGTATTGGTCAATAGGACTAGGAGTCCATCCATCACATTGATTAAGTCTATTAATCATTATGCAGATAAACATGGAATACAAATTGTAACTACTCAATAAATAAAAAGGTGATTACTGATCTTCATCTACCATAGCAAAGGATACTTCTTGATTTATCATAAAAATGCACCTCTACAACTTCTCTTTCACAATAATCTTCCTTCAAAATAAGTCGTTGGACATGGCCCAAGGATACCAAAAGACAAAATCACTGAAAAGAAGAAGAGAGAATACGAGATGGATCCGGCCTCACCAATCTCTCACGAGCACTACACACGGCCTCCTTTTGTAGTCTCCTCCTTCGGTCCGGCCTCACCAATCACTTGCAAGTAACACTTTTTATAAGGGTGCATAGGGGACAATCATCTGGTTGCTGCAGTGAGGTTCATCAAGTGATTGGCTTCACTTGCAATGCATGTGCAGGTCTTCACTTGGTATGCACAGCTCTTCACATGGCATGGACAAGTCTTCAATATTGCGGCTGTGACAATCCATCTGCTTTCACACCTATGGGTGGTGCACTCGTGTAGAGGTGTGGGTCCCAATATAGCTTGTGTTGACTTTTCTTCTCCTTTTTCTCTCTTAAGGCGGGTTCCAAAAACATGAAGATACCCTACAAAAATAATCAAGAGAAATTATTTCACTTGTAAATCAAAAGTCATGAGAGATTTTTGGCTTTTCATGCTAAAGATAGAAATCTTCATGATTTTAAGTGAAAATGTGGTTTTCCAAAAGATGTTGACTTAAAAACATAAAATCATCATTTTCCAATGAAATCAAGCATGATTAGATAATTAAGTCCATAATTATTAAAAATTAATGATGAAAAATGTGCAATTTTAAAGACTAATCAACTATTTTATCTAAATGAGCATACTCCCACTTTTGAAATGTGAATGCTCCCACTTTGAAATTGGGAGAATTCCTTTCTTAAAAAATTGACGCTCATTCGAGTTTTTGGAACCTTAAATAGATCATGCTAACTTTGACACTCATTTGTGTTAATATAATATAGTGTATAGATAAGATTTACACGACATTTGTACTGTATCTTTTGATCAAATAATTTGCATTGCTATAGCTGCTACTTGCGGTATTGCTCCAGACATCTGCATTATTTACATTATTGTAGTTGCTGTCGGCGTAATTGCTTCTGACAAGACACATTGACTTTTGAATAGTAAGAGAGATGGAGTACCGGAGGCATTATTCTTCATTTGGCATGGTTGGGATGGACATGTGGAGCACCATATGGTGAGGATCACCATAGCTTACAATTGTTGACTTTTAGAGTCACCTTTGGATTCAGTTTATGAATTCATATATGTGAGGCCGTTTTGATACCAATTGACAATTATGTTGATACCAAATGACTCGACCGGGATCGAACCAGTAAACTCTCAGTAAGACTGAATTCTGAATTGAAAGAAAGAAAGAAAGGGAAAGAAGTGGAAAATTTACAAGTGAAGTGTTGAGGTTGTTGTGAGACAAGGGCTCACATTCCCTATTTATAGACTTTTATATTGAATTACATTTGAAATGTATTTGAAATCCACAATGGGATAAGATGTATATGTCATTTGTACTGTATAATTGTTGCATATAATATGCATTACTGTTGCTGCTGCATTGAACTTCATTGTTGTTGCTGCCGCATGCGACTGATAGTCTTCGGACAAATTTATTGTGGGTGCATGTCATTGCATGGATTGTCTGCATGGATTATATTGTAGTTGTGTAGCTTCATAGAGTAGCCTACCATTGCTGACCTTTTGGAAAATTGATTTGTTTTGGGAGCATTATACGAATGGAATGGTAAGGCATGTTTTTGATGAGTTCTTTATAAAGGTAAGACAATGACATGTAGTTATGGCTTTGACTTTATTTTGTATGCAGAGTGATGGAGGAAGGATGTAGTCTTTATAAAATATCTTGACGATGAGATCATAAGTTACACATGGCTGTATGGGGATAGCTTTGCTGACTTGGGGATTGCATTGAGAATTGCATTTGAGACATCTGTATTGCTGAATTAATGCTGCATGGGAAATGATGAAGGCTGCATTTAATGGTGAAATTCGCCTTGAAATTTGCTTGCTATGCATTTGATAGGGTTGTATGTAGACAAATTATTGCTGCATGTGTTGGATTTAAGCATTTATGAGATAGTAATCTGGTGGTTGAGGAATAGGAGTCCATACACCATAGTCATTTTCTCTTTGGAAGAGCCCGATAAGCTGTCTCTTTGTTCTTTCAGTAACATGAAGAGACGATGCATCTTGGAATGTTTCGAGAATTTCATCAAGAATTGTATGGCCTACTCTAAAGGGATCATAATAAACAAATGTATCATCTGCTAGATCTTCATCAATGCATACTATGCGACGTCCATCGCTCCAAAGTCCCTTAAAAGTACGAGTATATTCAAGATGTCATTTGATATTAATAAATCTTTGATTTTGATCTGCTTGAATATTGTAGAATTATAGACGCTCCAGGCTGTAACTGAGATCTGAGCATCTGAGGATTCAAATCTTTCAGCTTGATTCCAATTTCGATTTGGAAGATGTTCATAATCATTGATTGGCACACTATTTTTGACAGAATAAATCTCCGTCTTCATAATTCATGATGGTCCATAATTGATATGGTTGATAAAATCTGAATTCATCTCTATCTCCAAGAGTAGAGGAGATTGTTATGAGAAGGTTGTGCTTGGTGATGCAAAGGCAACTGAGAGCATATTTGACAATTGCAGGCAATTGTCAATGAATTGCTAGATTGTCTCTGTCGAGAATGAATCGATGAACTAGGCCTTGTTTAATAGAAGAAATATCAAATTCTTCAGCTAGTAAAAACAGCTTTGGAAAACCAGTGGCCGAGCTGAGATATGATGCTTATATTCAATATTCAATAAATACTTCATTGTATTCATTGCTTTGTCAAAGTCATTGAAGTAATAATTTTGAATACTTCATTGCTCAATGAATATTGAATCATTTATTCAATATTCAATAAATACTTCATTATATTCATTGCTTTATAATAAATTCTGTATACTATTGCAACATTTTGTGATTGAGGCTTCATATTGAATCCTTGTGTATGTATTCCTAGAGTGACGACTTCATGTGCACCGGGATCACTAAGTGATACGGTGAAATTAGAAAAACAATTAAAAAAGGCAGGGCTATCATGAACGCTGGCTTCTACAATCCCTATAAGGGAATCTCTGAATAAAACATGTCTTCTATCTCGAACATATGCGAGACAGGATGTATTCAGTCCAACTTGAACAAGAGCTATATGCATGTATTTGTATTTTGCTTTATACATTTCAATTCATTCTTCAGGAATTATATGTAAATTTTCTTCATTTTGCTGTATTGAGAGGGTTTCTTCAACCATCTTGATTACATAATTTGATTTTTGTATAAAAGATCCTTCTTTATATATTTCTTTTAAAGAAACTTTAGGTATTGTCCAATCTTGGATTGATTTTTCTATATCATCAAACTTATTTCTTCGAGATTTTTAATTGAAATTTTATTTATTATTGGCATGATGGATGATGATGCAGAAGAAGAAGTTGAAGCTGTGTCAGAAGATGTATTTCTTCTTAATGATCTAAAAATTCCAGACATCATTAATTAATTATTATCACTAATCAGAATGATTGGTGGCATGTCAACGGTTTACACCACAAAGCCCTAAACGCTCTCATGGCGAACGGGCAACAAAGGCTACGCGACAAGGGGGCCTCGGACCCAAACCACTCCTTTTAATTAGCAACAATAATCATTAACTTTATTTAGTCAAATTAGATCAAAATTCAGAAATGCAACTAACTAACATAGATTCAATTCTACTGTGCAATCAACAAACAAATAACCAAAGAAGGAAAACAACATGATGCATGCAAAAATTTTACAAATAAATTGAAAGAGTTGAAAGCTAAAGGAATTGATACAGAAATTGATACTTCATTGATAAAATACTCTTACAAGGAGGAAAGACTGGGATGACTCTGATACCAAATGACTCGACCGGGATTGAACCAGTAAACTCTTAGAAAGACTGAATTTAAAGAAAAAAAAGAAAGAGAAGAAAGCGAAAGATTTACAAGTGTAATGTTGAGGTGTTGTGAGACAAGGGCTCACATTCCCTATTTATAGACTTTTATACTGAATTACATTTGAAATGTATTTGAAATCCGCAATGGGATAATATGTATACGTCATTTGTACTGTATAACTGTTACATATAATATGCATTACTGTTGCTGCTGCATTGAACTTCATTGCTGTTGCTGCCACATGCGACTGACAGTCTTCTGACAAATTTATTGTGGGTGAATGTCACTGCATGGATTGTATTGTAGTTGTGGAGCTTCAGAGAATAGCCTACCATTGTTGACCTTTTGGAAAATTGATTTGTTTATGGGAGCATTATACGAATGGAATGGTAAGGCATGTATTTGATGAATTCTTTATAAAGGTAAGACAATGACATGTAGTTATGGCTTTGACTTTATTTTGTATGGAGAGTGATGGAGGAAGGATGTAGTCTTTATAAAATATTTGGATGATGAGATCATAAGCTACACATGGCTGCATGGGGACAGCTGTGCTGACTTGGGGATTGTATTGAGAATTGCATTTGAGATAGCTGCATTGCTGAATTAATGCTGCATGGGAAATGTTGAAGGATGCATTTGATGGCGAAAATTGCCTTGAAATTTGCTTGATATGCTTTTGACAAGGTTGTATGCAGACAAATTATTGCTGCATGTACTGGATTTAATCATTTATGAGGTAGTAATCTGGTGGTTGAGGACTAGGAGTCCCTACACCATAGTCATTCTCTTTGGAAGAGCCCGATAAGCTGTCTCTTTGTTCTTTCAGTAATATGAAGAGACGATGCATCTTGGAATGTTTCGAGAATTTCATCAAGAACTGTATGGCCTACTCTAAAGGGATCATAATAAACGAATGTATCATCTGCTAGATCTTCATCAATGCATACTATGCGACGTCCATCACTCCAAAGTCCCTTAAAAGTATGGGTATATTCAAGATGTCGTTTGATATTAATACATCTTTGATTTTGATCTGCTTGAATATTGTAGAATTATAGACGTTACAGGCTGTAACTGAGGTCTGCAGCATCTGAGGATTCAAATCTTTCTGCTTGATTCCAATTTCGATCTGGAAGATGTTCATAATCATTGATTGGCACACTGTATTTTTGACAGAATAAATCTCCGTCTTCATAATTCATGATGGTCCATAATTGATATGGTTGATAAAATCTGAATTCATCTCTTTTTCCAAGAGTAGAGGAGAATGTTATGAAAAGGTTGCGCTTGGTGATGCCAAGGCAACTGAGAGCATATTTGACAATTGTAGGCAACAGTCGATGAATTGCTAGATTGTCTCTGTCGAGAATGAATCAATGAACTAGGCCTTGTTCAATAAAAGAAATATCAAATTCTTCAACTGGTAAAAACAGCTTTGGAAAACCAGTGGCCCAGCTGAGACATGATGCTTGATTAATTAATCGCTCCATTATCTGACAGGATAGAGTTTCTTCTCTAATTCTTGCAGCTATATCATCTAGAAGAAGGGTATCAACCCTTTCCAGGATTTGTTGTCTGTATTCAATTGGAGGGATAGATGACGATGCACATTGTTGTTCAAGCATTTGAATTTTTTATTCCTAATATTTGATATGATTGGATAAATCAGAGAGGTGCTTTTGCATTAGAAAATTGCATTGGCTAGTAAGGCATGCACTTCAAATGTAATCAATAAGGGTTTAAGAAGCAGCAGAGGGTGTTGGATAGAAGGATGGAAAAGGAATTTGAAAAGGAAGTTCTTTATTAGCAGGAACAGAGGCTTTATCTGATTCTATGGGTTGTTTGCCTTTATCCTTAGTCATAATTGGATCCCTAGGGGAAGAGAAATTAAAATAGTTATGAAAAAGCTTTGGCATTTTTCAAGCCTTGGGCTTTCTATGAATTCAAAATTTATAGGTTTATCATCAATTAATATATGAATTCCATTGATATTTACAGAGAATGGCTATATTTTTAATAAGAAGGGAGTCCCTAAGATGACATCATTTGTTAGTGCTTTTGTCACAGCAAAGGAAGTCTGAATGCATTTTCCATTTTTACAGATATGAGCATTTGGAATTTTATAATTGACAATTATGTTTTTCCCATTTGCAGTGCCAATAGTGTAATTTTTTATTTTTTCAAAATATTTTGTTGGAATTAATCCTTCTCTGATGCAATTTACATCTGCTCTGCTGTCAATTAAACAGTCAACAGATAAATTGAATTCCTTGACTTTTAGAGTTATATTTGTATACCTTTTATGATAATGATATTTAGTGATGGAATTTATGAATTCTTGAATTTCATCGTCAAATTCTTTTTCGAGATTGGAATCTTCTTGATTGTTTGAACTGAATTATTTTCCTAATTCAAGGATTTCAATTCTTGTTTTTAATTTAGCAATTTCTTTAGTTGCTTCATCTTTTAATTTTGCAATTTCATGTTTTGTTTCATTAACTTCATTTTGAAGATCTTGAAGGGTTAGAGGTTTTGAAGAGTTTGGTTTTTAAGAAAGAATATCTTTCATTGAGATTGATTGAAAATCTTTATTTTTCTTAGAGGTTTTTTCAGAAGATTTATCTTCAAACATTTTTCTATAATATTTTTTCTTTTCTTCTTCAGAGGAAATGTTTTCTATTAATTCTAGGAGTAATTCATCTTGAGCACTTAAAAGATTAATAAAGAAATAAGAGGGGGAGGATGAGGAATCATAAGAATTTTCGTCGCTTTCGCAACATATACATATATCTTTATCATCTTCTGAATTATGAGAATGGTAATCTAATTCGTTGATTTTCTTTTTTGAATCTTTATTAAAACAATTATTTGAAAAATGTCCTTCTTTGCCACATTTATAGCATGTATAGTTAGATTTATTGGTTTTATGTTTTGAAGAAGAGCTGGATTTTCGTTTCGTTGAGTTACTTTTTTCATGTTTTCTTTTCTTATAATTTTTATAGGGTCTCTGGATTGGTTTTCCTTCAGAGCAGGTCGACCCGAGGGGGACTAGGTCGACATGCTACATGGGAAATCCAGCCTGTGGTATTTTTCTATAACTATAAACCTTTTCTATGGATTTCCTTTATACTAGGTTGACATGATACACATGATGTTGACATCATACACTAGGATGTTGACTGGAGATTCACATCATACATAAGATGTTGACTGGATGATGACCTGATACATTGTGGGTGGACCATGATGTAGACTTGATATAGTATGGGTGGACAGTGATGTAGACCTGCCACACTTAATTCTATGACAATTACATTGTTTGTAGCTGTGACCCTTTGTATTACTGAGAGTTTGCTAATTTTCCCAATTTCATCGTATCACTTAATGATCCCGATGTACATGAAGCTATCACTCTAGGATTACATACACAAGGATTCAATATGAAGCCTCAATCACAAAATGTTGCAATAGTATACAGAATTTATGATAAAGCAATGAATACAATTGTCCCTAAAATTGCCTTTTCATCACAAATCAAAGGAGTAACAACCTTATTCCTTACAAATTTTAGAAATAAAGTCACCACACCCAAACTCATAACTTGGGATGATGTAAATCTTTTCGGAAAATGTGAAAGTTCATGCTATTCTGATCTGAACTTGGACTTCCATGGCTGATTTGTGTTTTTCAAATCGAAAACAGATCTGATTTGGCAGCCATGAAACATGCATAAAAACTCCATGAAATCATGATCAACATGTGTATAATGAAAGGAGATGAAAGAGGACTAATACCTTGATGATATGATGGCCTTAACTCTCTTAAACAAGTGCTCCAAAGGTCTGATCTCAACCTGCAGTCACCAATGCAAGTTGCAGTAATTTTCTGCAGTAGCTTTTGCTTTGATCTTCTCTTCTATTCCACAACCCAAACTGATTGGCTTTGATTGTGGGATCAAACTATGGATTCCTAGATGGGTTTTCTGAACTAAACTTTGTGGAAAAGAACCAGGACCTGATCTCCTCTCTTCAATCAATGAAGAAGAAGAGAGCAATGGGCGTGAGTCTCTCTTTCTCACTTGGGCAGCCAATGGAGTTCCCTCTTGTTTCACGCCTAGGGTTGATTCCTCTCACTTGTTGCACGCCTAGGGTAGTGAGGGATATATATAACATGTGTTTCTCATTCCTTTTTAGTTCTCTCTAATAGGAATGAGTATCCCATAATATTAGTAACCTTCCACCTTAGTAGTGCAACACCTTCTAATTAAAGATACTAAAATTTAGTAAACTTTAATCATAGGAATTCTTACCCAATGAGGAATTCTACCTTCCAAGTAAAGATACCTAAACTTGGAAACCTCACACAAGGGGCTCCCCTTATGGCTGGCCCACAAGATAGATAAACAAACCATGGCCCACAAGTTAATAATTTAGCTAGAGTTAAATTCATGTATGCCATCAAAAGCCTATTTGAATTTAAACTCAAAATATTTTTCAACAAAAAATAATTCAACCACATATCATCTAATTAAATTAGGAAACCATGCCAATATAGGAAAGTGACTAGAAGAGGGACCAAAAGACATATTTGTCCTTGGCTCCCAAAATGACCAAAATGTCCATGCTAACCCCATAGCAACATTAAGATCATTTTAACCCTAACTCATTCCACTAAAGAGTTATGTTGCACTCCAGGGACAAATATTAAATATGAAATGAGCTCGTCAAGTAATGACATTCGTCTTCGACCTACTAAGTGAAATGACCAAAATGCCCCTCTATGTAACATCCATAATCAAGTCAGGTTATCCAATGTACTATCAACCTTCTTGATTATATCTCAACCTTAGAACTTCATATCCTTGACTTAATCATCATGCGGATATCATTCTCTTGGTCCAGGGAGCGACCCACAAGTTCAATATCCATATGGAACATCCATATACTAAGATCTTAGATTCTGATGATTAATCGGATAATTCTAAGGGGACGATCACTCCATCACAAGATGGCATAGATTCTTTATTGCATCTGCACGTCCTAACTAATCAAGCTCGAGTACCCAAAACACAGAGCTGTTGACCCATGAACAGGATCTCACCCATAGTGAATTAAAGTACAAGAACTCGACTTCGTCAGTTCATCCACATATACTCAAGATTAAGAGCACTGGTCACTCAGTAGCATAAGGTGATTTGATCTCTCTCAGTGATAGTACTATTTTAGAGATCACACCTACAAGTGGTCCTGTTCAATGCATGACACATGCACTAATGAGATAAATCCGGAAAAGCCTCCCGTGACTTAGGTAAGTCACCCTGAATACAGGAGAGTATCTCACTATAACTTATACCAAGATGAAGTGCCCAACTCCATCTCTCAGTTATGAATAAGTTTATTGTTTCAAGTGTCCATGACTCAGACCTAACTGTGTGTAGCCACTACACACCCAAGTCATTTACTAGAAACAATGGGCCTTGCACAACCATACATATATACAAGTCTTAAGAGAAAAGAGTCCTTCCATTAAATAACTAGTAAATATCCAGTAACAGAGAAGAGGGTGCAGTTAGTGGGCTTTAGGCATACACAAATCCCAACAAAATGGGAACTTGATGAAGCTCAACCAAATACACCTTTAATCAATAAAGATGTTGAATCAATTACTGAACATCCAAATGGAAAAGTAACAATAAATTTTGCCAATACACCAAGATCATACTTTTCATCCACTTTTCATAGTACTTCAATTTCAAAAATCCAGAAATCACTTTCAATTCATCCTACAGGCATAGCTTTCCCTGTTTATTCCGAAGCAAAAGATGAAGACATATAATCAGTAAAATTAACTGAATCTGATTTTGATGCCTCAATAAGTACAATCTCTCTAATTCATGGACCCAATGAAGAAATAAATGACTTCAAAATTGATAAAAAAATTCCTTCAACAAGATTTATTAAAACATCCAAAGACAAAATTGTTCTTTACAAAATTCTCTAAATTTGAAGGATCTCAAGTAAAAGAATTATGGTATGAACAAATGAATCAAGAACGTAGAAATATTCCTTTCTTTGATTAGCTTTCGTCAAAAATAAATTTAAAATGAACTGTAATGATGACAATTAATAAATCCACACAAACATGGGAAACAGAAAAGAGTAAAGTTGAATCAGTTCATCCCCCTTTAGAAACTATAAAGTATAAAGATATTAATGCTACTCCATTTAAAAATGCTCTACCGACCTCTAAAATCCTTACTATTGAACATTTATCCCATGTAGTTGAACAAAATAATTTTACAAATCTCCATTTACAAACTATTAGTTCACAGACTCAAACAATTGAAAATATTATATCTCAACAAGATTCAAGTTCACCAGCTCAATATAAAATATCAAGAGATGTTCCATCACTATGCTCAGACTTTATCACAAAATTAACTTTAGATAAAAAAAACCATTAAAAATCCCTACAGATTTTCAAAATGAAATTTCTTTACAAATCAATCCTCTTGATAAAGGTAAATCAATAAATGAAGGTACCTCAATTAATGCAGTTGTTGAAGGACCACCAATTCAAATGTCTTCTGACACTCCTACAGACTCTTCCACTGATGAATCCAACGATCAATTCATTCCTCAAATTAATAGAATTTTCAATCCCAGAATTCATACATCTAAAACAAAAAATTAGTACAGTAGACCCACTCCAATGAATCTCCAATTCGAAGAAATTCCTGATATAGCAAATTGTAAATATGATGGTAGTTCATTAGTCGAATGGAATATTGATGGACTTACCGTATATGGAATTCTTAATATTCTAAGAAAACATGATACTCTATACAAATGCAGGAATGATCTATGGTAATACACAAGCTGAAATTATCAAATCAATCATCATTGGCTTTATTGGCCAACTTCATGGCTGGTGGGAATATTATCTAACATCAATTCAAAAAACTAGTATTCTAAATTCTATCAAAATAAATAAAGAAGGTAAACCCATTCTTAATGCCAATGGTCAACCAATTTCTAATGCAGTTGAGACATTAATTCATAATAGTTTAATTAATTTTTCTAGAAATGTTAGTGATCAAATAGAAAAATACAGACAACAATTAATCAATCTACGATGTTGAACTTTATCTTATTTCCAATGGTATAAAGATATCTTTTTATCCCTTGTTTTCCAATTATTCAATTCTAATGAAGATTTTTTGAAAGAAAAACTTATTTCTGGCCTTCCAACTCATTTTGCAGAAAAAGTCAAAAACGTTCTAAGAGAACAAAATAATGGAAGATTAAATTATGCTAACTATACATATGGAGATTTAATTCAAAAAATTTCTCGTGTTGGTATGTCTATCTGCAGTGATATGAAAATCAAAGCCGACTTACATAAACAAAAGAAAATTGGTAAACAAGAATTAGGGGGTTTTTGCTATCAATTTGGCTATGAACCCCTACAAAATCCATCTAATCGAACTTATAAAACCCAACATCGATCTAAAAAGAAACGATTTTTCAGTTGTAGAAATGCAACTTTCTGTAAAACCTAGTGTGGCCAGTCGACTTGGTCATTATCGGGTCAACTTGGTACAAAGAAAATAATGCAGGTAATTCACAGTTGCATAAATGCAACTTATTTTTGAATTTCTTAGTGAGGCCAGTTGACCTGGTCCACAGGCCGGTCAACCAGGTAATTGGGATTCACAAAATCCAAGTTTCGGGATTTTCTGGTTTTGTCTCTGTTTCAATCATTAAGAAACACATCCCATCATTCAAAATATATTCTAAATCATCATTTAACATATTTAAAACACATAATTTCTAGCTTAAACATATAAATCATCATTTGATCTAAAACTTGGAAATTAATGAAAATAGTATGAAATTCTTGTAATTTCTTCAAATCAAATTACTCTAACATGCTTAGCATATCATAAACTTGCCTTAGGACTGAGATTAATTGAACTAATTGATCCCTAACTGATTTCCCTCAAAAACCCACTTGACTGAGCTTTCATCCAGCTTGAACCAAGAAGACACAAGGAAGAAGACGAAGTGAAGATGATGATGGTGGAGACTGAGATAAAGAGAGAGCTGAAGAGGGAGAGAGTTGCTGGAAAGAAAGAACTAGAGAGAGAGAGAGCTGAGAGTGCTGGAGAGACAGAGAGGTAGAGATGAAACGCGATAGAGATGAGAGGGAAGAAAGGATGAGCTGGAGCATTAAATAGATAAGCTCATCCATTTTTTACAAATAACCCCCCATAGTTAAACCAAAATACATGCAAGTCCACTTTGAAAAGAAAATGTACAAATAGGTCCCTATTAATAAAAATCTCTAATCAAAAGACTAATCAAGGTTATTTAATCTAAATAGAATAATTAGCACTAATGACCCTAATTAAAATTCAGAATGTCACATACTCCCACTTTTGAAATGTGAATACTCCCACTTTTAAAATGGGAGAATTCCTTTCATCCAAAAATTGACACTCATTCTTTTCCATAAACATGATTAACATTCAAAATCAAATCAAATCAAGATAAACCATTCAAAATATGCAATTTAAATCAAATACTTGCATCTAATCGGAAGCAAATCCAAACCTTAAACCTCGGTCAAGCCAAGCTCTCACCGAGAGATTCTCTCTACAAACAAAGCCCAAAAAATCCATCCTAAAAAGAAAAATCCAAACTCAAAAGCAGAAAACACAGAGGCGATGAAGAGCTGCCTCCTCTTTACTTAAGTTATTAATGTGATTGAGAGAAATTGTAGAGAGTGTGATGAAAGCTTTGTAAAAAATTGAAGATTTGTAATGAAAGCTTTGTCTTTCTTCAATGAGTAGCTAATCATTTGATTGGATCTTCTAGATGATGCTAAGTTGATGCTATTCCTTTTGCTTATGCTCTTAATTCCCATTGTTTATGAGCTTAACATACTAGTATAGATTTTTCTTCATTGCAATGTGCTACCTTCCATGCTTATTTTCTATTAATTCTTTTTACAATCTATGCTTAGGTTTGATAAATCATGCTTAAGAGTTAATATCTTTTAATGGTTTATGCTTACTTTTGATAGATAGTCATTAGAAATTTTTTCTTTTATGAAGGGAAGAAAGTCTTAGCTATTAGATTGTTAATTTCTATCTTAGAGCTTTAAAGTTATAATTTTTAAATCTAAGCATTGATTTGTCATTATAGATTTGAGTATTTGTTTCGAAAAAGAGAAGAGCATTAGTGTTGGATTAGTGTTACTTAGTGGATTCTAGATTGTTCAATCTATCAATTAGTATTGCTTGTTGCTTATTTTACTTACTTTAGTTAGATTCTATTCACATTCCCACACATTTATATATTCACTTATCTTAATTCTCAAACTCCATTTTTCCATTCATACCATCAATATGAGTTTACAAAAGATACACTTTCATAGCATTTTTTTATGAGCTTTCAAAGATAAAAGAACTCAAAACACTATTTTTAGCATAAAAATCATAAATTTCCTACCCATCATGCTTTGCTCATATTTTTCCATTATAGATGGCCATTTGTATGCATTTATATAAGTTCCAATGGCTTTCATACAAAATATGTTCGAAAATACTCTCAATTATGTTAATTTCTCTTTGAAAGTGTTAATTGATGATTAAAGTTGATATTCAAGAGTTAAAGAGAGTAAGGATAAGTTTGGAAGACAATGGGATAAAGAAATGACAAAGTTAGGCCAATAATAAGAAGAAAAATGAAGGGCCCGGGTTGGTATTTTAACCATATTTTTTTACTCGGGTGTCCAATTGAGGTGATCTCAAAAGCATTGGAAAATTTGTTCTAAGATTTACAAATCATATTGCACAACATTTTTCCCAATTCGGACGTTTCCGAGGTCAAAATCGCACATCAATCTGAGAACTGTTTTCTAACACAGGAATCTTATTCATATGTTCATATTTCTATTCTTGTGAAGTACCACATTGGAAAGAAACCAAAAGTGAGCAAGGCAAATGTTTCTTTATAAGAAAGGAAACTCTAGGCATTAAATACACAAGCAAGGAGAGCATCCGCCTCTTTACTTAAGCTATTCATGTAATTGAAAGTAATTGGAGAGAGAAAGTGAGGAAAGCTTTGTAAAAATTGAAGATTTGGAATGAAAGATTTCTCTTCTCCAATGGGTGGCTAATCCCTTTGATTGGATGTTCTAGATGAAGCTAAGTTGATGCTATTTCTTTTGCTTATGGTCAAAATACAAATCCAGGTCTTAAATTTTTCTTCTTATTATTGGTCTAAATTTGTCATTTCTTCATCCAATTGTCTTCCAAATTTATCCTTACTCTTTTTAACTCTTGAATCTCAATTTTAATCTTCAAATCAATCTCCAATTAACACCTACAAAGAGAAATTAACATAATTGAGAGTATTTTCGAACATATTTTTTATGGAAGCCATTGGAACTCAAATAAATTCATACAAATGGTCATTTATAATGGAAAGATATGATCAAAGCATGATGGGGAGGAAATTTATGATTTTTCTGCTAAAAATAGTGTTTTGAGTTCTTTTATCTTTGAAAACTCATAAAATAATGCTATGAAAGTGCATCTTTTGTGAACTCATCAGTTTCTAGCCAAGGAGAGAGAGGGCTTACCTCTTTGAAAATCAAGGAAGAAGAAGGTGTTGCAGGAGGGGGCTGCCACCGTCGGATTCGTACCAAAACAAAGTATGTTGCGAAGAAGGCGATGTGGGAGTTGATTGGCCGGGCTGGGTCGGGCAAGAAAAGCTTCCAAGGAGATGTTCTTCACCATGACATGGAAAGGAGAGGAGAGGAGGAAAAGTAGAGAGAGAGAGAATCTATTGAGTTTACTGTGGCCGGTTGCAAATGAGCTGGGAATGAAAGTTGTAAAGGTAAGGGGTGGTAGGTGGCATTCAATGTGGTTGGTGGTGGTAGGTAGGATATTTTTGCAAGAACTTATGGTGTGAGTTTGTTACCACCTCAGCAAGCAGAACTTGGGCGAGTTAACGAAGGTCTTCGGGGCCTCGGATAGATCAAGTCAAAGAAGAAGAATTACAGATCTAGGGAAGAGCCTTCCAACAAGCCAAGAATCATAATTTTCTCAGATCGTGGACAAAAGTTGATATTTTCTAAACTGTAGTATTTGTCTCGAAAAGAGTGCTGAGGGTCAAATTGTGCGTTTTGGGCCTCGGATGAATTCAGGTTGAACATGAAAGTTGCTGGGCAGGTCGAGATCTAATTTTTGAGAGCAAGAGTTACTCAATTCAAGGTTCCAAGGAAAAAGTCAACTGTCCGGTCAAAGCCTATCAATTTATGAGGGAATTGGTCAACTGAAGGGTTTCAGGGCTCAAATTGATTCGAGTTGAACACAGGAGTTGAATGGAATGATAATATTGATCAAAATTATCTTAGAATAATGTTTTTCATAATTCAAGAATAATCTCTCGGTCTCAATCGAAAACACAAACGGGGTTCCAACAAGGGTTCAAACTCTTCTCAGAGACTCTCAAAACTCCTCAAAGCTGATCAAAGACTATCCTAACACAGAAAACACCACAAATGGCCACTAATCCCCACTTAGCAATCCTAACCACCGAATTACTAGTGCTAACCCTAGGGTTAAGAGATCGGGTCCTTACATTGATGGAGACATTTACCTTTTAGAAAAGGACCCTTGAGCTATTGTTACATGGTTTGCTACGGGTTGTTTATGGATGAAAAAGCCTTGTGCACAATTATATGTAGATGGGGTGGAATGGTTATGGGACACATGGATGTTTGCATTTATATCTTTTGACGACAAGTCTGCATGATGAACTTTGAATTATTGCATATTATACATGTATTGTGAACATGATTTTTTATTGAGATTTGCGAGATGTCTATATGTCAGCAATCTTGATTATCAGAGATAATTGCTACATTCACTAGATTAATGTATGTAATTTGCCTTTTCAAAAGTGTGCTCAGGAATCTTCGATAAGGTATTGGTCTAAATCAATAGGACTAGCAGTCCATCCATCATATTGATAAAGTTCTCTTTCGGAATGACTGTATTAGGTGTCTCTATGTTCTTTTAGTGATATCAAGAGACTCTTTTTAAAATTTATCGAGGATCTCATCAAGAATTGTATCGCCTCACTCATATTTGAATTCTTTTTGTCATTATTATTGATGACATTTATTAGTAGAATGTAAATTTTCAACAAGTTTTTACTTTAAATAAAATAGAATGAGTATTAAAACGGGCATTTAGAATTTTTTTTTATTTGTGATGATTATATCCTACCCAATTATTAGATTATCTTATATAATCTATATATTATATATTAGGAAGACAATCATGATTTGATTCAATTGAAACATAGATACATATGTGCGTGGTGATGGTCTCTTCTAAATTTGATACTATTGACTTTTCCATTGGGTTTTAAATTGATATATTAACTTCAAGACGGGCTATTTTATCTAAATGAGCATACTCCCACTTTTGAAATGTGAATACTTCCACTTTTAAAATAGGAGAATTCTTTTTCGTAAAAAGTTGACACTCATTCGAGTTTTTGGGGCTCTAAATAGATTATGCTAACTTTGACACTCATCCTTGTTAATATAATATATAGTAAAATATTTTAATTTTGAAATTCCAAAATAGTACATCTTTGTATTCGACCAGTGCCAATGTTTGATCTCTGAAGCTACAATGAGTTCACAAAAGTTACACTTTTATAGCATTATTCTTAAGAGTTTTCAATGATAAAAAACTCAAAAAACCATTTTTAGCATAAAATCATAATTTTCCTCTCTATCATTGCTTTCCTTATATTGTTTTCATTATAGATGGCCCATTTGTATGCATTTATATGAGTTTCAATGCCTTCTATACAAAATATGGTCGAAAATATTCTCAAGTATGTTAATTTCTCTTTGTAGTTGTTAATTGAAGATTATTTTGAAGATTAAAGTTGAGGTTCAAGAATTAGAGAGAGTAAGGATAAGTTTGGAAGGCATTGGATGAAGAAATGGAGAAATTCGGCCAATAAGAAGAAAAACTAACTGGGTTGGTATTTTGACCATAACTTTTTACTCAGATGTCCGATTGAGGTGATATTCGGAGCATTGGAAAGCTTATTCAAAGTCTTATAAATAATATATAATACTTTTCCTAATTCGAACATTTTGGGGGTCAAAATGGCGCCTCAATTTGAGTATTGTTTTCATAACTATTTATTCCAATGCACAACCACATTTCTATCCCATTTTGAGCCCTCATATCAATCCCTTTTGAGCCCACACCAACTTGCCTAAACCAAACAATCCAATCCACTTATCCATAACCCATTTCCAACCCAAACTCAAGCCATTGTTCTATCACTAACTTACCTAAGCCTTTCATTGCTATTCTTATGAAGTCCCACATCGGAAAGAAATAAAAAGAGAGCAAGGCAAATGTTTCTATATAAGGAATGTAGCCCTATGCATCTGAAAGAACACAAGCAAGGAGAGACACATCCTCTTTACTTAAGCTAATCATGTAATTGAGAGTATTGAAAAGAGAAAGTGAGGAAAGCCTTGTAATAATTGAAGACTTGAAATGAAAATTAAAGCTTTGTCTTCTCCAATTGGTGGCTAATCCCTTTGATTGGATGGTCTGAATGAAGCCAAGTTGATGCTATTTTCTTTGCTTATTTTCTTTATCCTAATTTAATGTACTTAACATGTTAGAGTAGATTTGTCTTCATTGTATTGTGCAACCTTCCATGTGTATTTTCTATCTTAGCATTCTTTTTTACTATGTGTGCTTATGTTTGATAGATTATGCTTAGGATTTAATACCCTTTGATGGTTTATGCTTACTTTTGATAAGTAGTCATTAGGGATCTTTGCTTTTATAAATGAAAGGAAGTCTTGGCTATTGGATTGTTGGTTTATTATCTTAGAGCTTTCAAGTTGTATTTTCCAAATCTAAGCATTGATTTGTCTTTAGATTTGAGTGTTTGTTTGGAAAAAAGAGAAGGGCATTTGTGCTGGATTAACGACACTTTTTAAATTTTACATGCTTTAATCTATCCATTACTATTGATTGCTGCTCGTATTTGGCCCCACCTTTTATCTTATCTTATTTTACTTTGATTTCATTCTATTTAACTATGTCTATTCACATTTCCACACACTTTAATTAACTTGTTTTAATTCTCACACTCCATTTTTATATCCACCCCATCAATTCCATCTCTTCCATATCCATTATATCACCTCTCCTCCCTCTATTAGCTTATTTGTTCTTACCCTGTGTGTGTTTGTTTTCATTCCCCTATGATTTAGCACTATTTTAGCACACTTTTTCTTCATCTCCAATTCTTCAGCCATTCATTGTCTATCTTACTCACTTGTTCTTCTTATTAACTAGTTTCCATTGATTTTTTTTATCTTGATCTTTGACTTGTTATTTTCACACACTTGTTTACTAATATTCTTATTTGGTAGTTTTTGTTACTAACATTGCTCCTTTGTTCTTGTTACTGACCTTTTTCTTGGTTTGTTAATTGTTTTGGTTCTCACTTGAATTCTTCTATTTTTACTAACATCTCTTTGTTATCTAGTTTCTTGTTTTCTTTTAGTTTGAGAATTTTATTTTGTTTTATCTCCCTTGTTATTTTCTTGTTTCTTGATTTCATTATTTTTGTTAGCGTCATCTCCATTTGTAGTTGTTAGCTATATTTGAGTTAATACTCCTTGTCGTTGATCATTGTTACTTTCCTTGTCACAATCCTCATTGGACCGATATTCGGACTTCCATAATTTTATTACTTGAGACAACTGTATACTTGCGGAATTTGCACCAGGCTAATGATTAGATGAAAAGCCCTTTACCGCTTGGGTTGTCTCGTGGTTATCAATTGCACACCCTTTTTAAGACCCCATCCCTTCCTAATCTCAATTCACACCTAATTAATAAAGATTAGGGTGTCTAATGTGTTGATTTGTTGATTAGTTATAGTAATTTGGTAGATTAGAGGGGTTTTGTAATGCCCCTGGCCTTAAATAGGGATTAGATGTTAATTAATGATATTAGGCTAATTAATTGGGTTCAATAGCTTTAATACTTTGCTAGTTGAGGGATTAGAATTGGTGGAACTAGGCTTAGTAGCATAAGCGCTAGGATTAGAGAGTGGTTGCATTAGATGGAGGTTAGCATGCATGCATTCATGGCATTGGCCCATTATTAGACCCATCTTGGCCCAAGAACCAACCCATGAACCCATACCCATTTACTAAGGGTTTTGTTATAAACCCCTTAAACCATAGGGTCCTATATGCAGCTTTCCTTTAAAACCCTTACTAAAGACCAAAACGCATTCCCCATCTCCATTCCCATCGATCTCTCTCCCCCTCTCCACTCATTTTCACTCTTCTCCTCCATCACTCAAGCATCAAGCTCAAGGTCTCCCATAGCTTCCTAGGGTTCTCTCATCATCCTAATTATCATCTTCTTCCTCCATCAACAATCTAGTAAGTGTCCATTCCCCTTTCTCACGTAGCTTCTTGTTTTCTTCATTAGGAGCATGCGTTTATGTGCTAGAGGCTTTTCCTTTCTTTTTTGGCAAGTAGGAGAAGGATTCTTATATTAGTGTGCTTTGGTGAGAGGTGGTGTGGATCTTTGCATTTGGGCAAACCCCAGGCTTCTAAGAAGAGGGGTTTTTTAACAAATCAGAGGGAGGCAAGAGAATACATGTTCATAATTCTTATTTATGTTTATATTAATTGATTCATTGCATTTATTGTGTAGCTATTCTTTATTTCAGGCTCTTAGCATAATAATGGTATCATGTTGAGCATTAATGGCTTTTATTGGTGATTTGGATTAATGGCCCTTAATTGGAAAATGGTTAGGGGAAATGGGTGGTAGTGTGTGGTTCCAATGATTTAATGGGTTTCCAATGACTTGATAAGTGTCAATGATTTATTGGGTTTCAATGATGTAATGGGTTTCAATGATTTAATGGGTTTTAATGTTTAATAATTATATGCAAATGACTCGACTGGGATCGAACCAGTATCCTCTTAGTAAGACTGAATTGGAAGAAAGGAAAGAAAGCGGAAGATTCACAAGTGTTTGGTATGGATGATGTGAGACAAGGGCTCACATTCTCTATTTATAGACTTTCCTACTGAATTATATTTGAAATGTATTTGAGATCCGCAATGGGATAAGATGTATACGTCATTTGCACTGTATCACTGTTGCATATAATATGCATTACTGTTGCTGCTTATGAGTGAACTGTATTACTAACTTCATTGCTGACGGACTTCATTGCTATTACTATTGCATGCATCTGACAGTCGACTGATAAATTTATTGTTGTATTCGCTGTAGGGTGCAGATTGTATTGTATGATCTGCAGAGACTGTGGTGGCTGCATGGACTTGTAGCTATATTGTTGACTTTGAATTCCAAAACTCTTTATTTGGAATGGTGCTTCATAGAATACTTTATTTGGAATAGTGCTTCATAGAATACTTTATTTAGAATAGTGCTCCATAGACTACTATAGACCACTCTAGCTCACAAAAGTGGACTTTTGGTAGTTTTTTTTTTATATTTTTACAAATGAGAGCATCCGGATGGACTTTGAATTGTTTATGAGCACAAGATAATGACATGTACTTATGTCTTGACTTTATGTTGTCTAGAAATTGATGGAGGATGCATTCCTGATATAGGAGCTTTATTGCTTGCAGGACACATGGCTGCATGGGGATTGTTGTGCTGACTTGAGGACTGCATTGATAATTGCATTTTTGTGTTGCTAAATTAATACTGCATGGTAAGTAATGAAGGCTGCATTAGATGGCGAAATTCGCATTGAAATTTGCTTGATCTGTATTTGTAGGAACTGAATGTAGAGTAATTGCTGCATGTACTGAATTTAAAATTCGTCTGCACCGCCTGAAGGAGGCAGTGTTGCATCAGAATCATCTTTTTTGACAGAGCCATGCGAGGAAGATGCTTCTTGAATAAATCCGCCATATTTATTCATAAGGGGATTTCTAAGGAATAAAACTTCATTCTTCATGCGCTGAATTTCTTGGAGAAGATCCAAATGCTGCTGAGTATTGATTGGAGGTGCTGGGGATGAGGATGTACCATGTACAACATCTTTGAAGCTTTTTGGTAAAATTGTATTAGGAGTTGTTTGCTTCTTGATTTGATGATTAGCTGTATTAGGTTGTATAATAAGAGAAGCTTGAGGAGAGGAGTGATGAGATTTATTGAGAAATTGTGAAATGTCAAATTTATCCCACCATTTAATATAAGAAATACGAACAAAACATAATGGCTTCAATTCTTGGGATTTGCCGTAATCCCATCGGAGAATCCATGGAATAGTGGATGAAGTAATAAATTTAAAGAAAGTATATGAAGGTTCAGAAATTTCAAAACTGGATTGAGATTCAAATGTTTGATAATGGCTTAATAAAGCTTCTGGGAGTATGCAAGATTGTGCGCCAAAACGGAGCCACCAATTATGCCAGAACCAACGGGGAATGTTTTGATTGCATTTAGAAGAAAAGCTATTGTACCAAGAATGTGATCTTTTTGAATTTTGATATAACAAAGTATATTCCCAAGCATTCATGTAGTCATAGTAATCATAGGGCCAAGAGCTCCCATTGGGATTGATGACAGTTTTTGGTGAGAAGAGATTGTCAGCCCAATCAGTGAGAGTATGAATGTGCATAATCTTCATTTTTGAAAAGGCATGTTCTCCATCTCTATCTTCATGAGTAATGATAACACTTTTTGTCTGAATCAGAATTGCTTCATAGTACTTGTGAGAAATATTGGGGGCTTTTGGAACAAAATGGCAATTTTTTCGGTAGAGTTTTGAGAGAATTTGATCAATTGTAAGGTTGGCATGGATTTTATCATCAAGGAAGAAAAGAGCGAATTCAAAGATCTTAATGTATTGAGATTTTTTGAAAGGACTGGAACGATAGGGTGTTTGCAGCATGGGAGAAGGATTTAAGGCATTGAATTTATTGTTGGAAAGAATATTAAGTGTATCAATGACTGGATTTTTTCCTTTTCCTCTTGGATGCATCTTTGCTCACCTTGTTTCTACCCTGTAGAAATTCACTAGATAGAAAATCGGGAAGAGAATTTGAAGAGCCTTTTATATATTCAATGTCGAAATAAAAAATAGCAAGTAAAGCTTGCTAGCGAGCAAAAATTTGTTTTGATGCAAGGTTTTTGACATCATTTTCCAAAACTTCTTTTATAGATTTGCAATCAATTCGTAAGAGAAATTTTTGATTCAAAATATCACCTTGAAATTTGAGTATGCATGAGACTATGGCAAGGACTTCTTTCTTTATTGTAGAGTAATTTTGTTGAGTAGCATTCCAAGTGCCAGAATAAAATCTAATAATTTGTTCCTTTGACTGTGCAATTCTTTGAAGTAGGATTCCTCCAAATCCTATTTCAGAAGCATCTGTTTGGATTATTTTAAATAAATCTGGATTTGGAATATTTAAGCATGACTATGATTTTACTTTTTGTTTTATTTTTTGTATTGCTTCTGTATGTTGAGGAGTCCATTGTTTTGCTGAATTTCTTAAACATTTTTGTTAAAGATTTCTTTCTTTAGAGAGGTTTTGATAAAGATCGGATACATAATTTAGACATCCTAAAAATCTTTGTAATTGTTTTTTATCTGTTATTTCATCAGGGAAATTGTCAGCAAATTTGATTACTCTGTCAACAGGAGTTATCATTTTATTTGATATTTTATAACCAAGAAATTGTATTTCTGTTTGGAAAAGTTTTATTTTTCTTTGAGAAAGGACTAAGCCATTTTTCTTTATGATCCATTTGAAAGTCTTTAAATGTTTCCAGTGATCATCAATGGATTTAGAGAAGATTAAAATATCATCAATGTAAACAATTGAGAAATTTTTATAAGGGTGAAAGATTTCATTCATCATTTCTTGAAAGGCTGAAGGAGCATTTTTTAGCCCAAAAGGCATGACATTCCATTCATAATGGCCAAAAGGAATAGTAAAGGCGGTTTTATAGTGATCTTTTTCTTCAACCTGTATCTTCCAAAATCCTGATTTGAGATCAAATTTTGAAAATATAAAGGCTTCATATAAACGAGTAATAAGATCTTGTTTATTGGGAATTGGATATCTGATTGATTGAAGGACTTTATTTAATGGTTTATAATTGATGACGAGGCGAGGAGCCCCTCTTTCTTTTTCAGGAGCATTTTCAACATAAAAGGCTGCACAACTCCAGGGAGAATGTGATTTGCGGATTAATTTCTTTTGAAGTAAATCTTTAATTTCTTTATCACATAATTCTAACAGTCTAGGACTCATTTGAGATGGCCTTGCTTTAGTAGGAATATCTCTTTCATTAAAAGTAGAAATATATGGTAAGGATACTAAATGTTTGTTTCTATGCCAAAACGCAAAAGGTATCTCAGAACAACATTCTTTTATTAGAGAGGTTTGGAAATTATTAATTTTAGTTTCAAATGCTTTTGATTTTAACTGATCCTCAATTTGACAGAGATTAATGTCATTTTTAAGATTTTCAATATATTTTTCTTTATTAGATATGAGTAGGTTTATTTGATTGATTTTTCCAAGATTTGAGAGTATAGAAACAGGTTGAAAACTAAGATTAGAAGTTTTTTCAGAGGATTTTGCTTTAAGAAATTTTTTTAGAGTAGTAGTATTTATAACATCAATGATGAATTTGTCGTGAGCACTTAATACGTTTATTGATGAATATGAGGGATGTAATTCATTATTTTCTTCTTGATCAGAGATGTTTTCTTCTAGATGAGGTTGTGAAAGTAATGTTTTAGAGGTGGAATCTTTTAGGAAGGATTTGTTTATGGGAGTTGAATATGAAGTTGCATTTAATGTAGTAGTATTTGACTCTTTTGTAACTAGATTGAGAGTAGGTTGCGAGAAAATATTTAGTAAAGAATTATTTATGTCTTTATGCTTTATAGTTTCTAAAGAGGGGTGAACAGATTCAACTTTACCTTTCTCGGTTTCCCATGTTTGTGTGGATTTATTAATTGTCATCATTACAGTTCGTTTTTTATTTATTTTTGACGAAAGCCAATCAAAGAAAGGGATATTTCGCCGTTCTTGATACTCTAACATTCATCCTACAGGCATAGCATTCCCTGTCTATACAGAAGCAAAATATGAAGATATACAATCAGTAAAATTAACTGAATCAGACTTTGATGCCTCAATCAATACAATCTCCTTGATTCATGAACCCAATGAAGAAATACATGATTTCAAAATTGATAAACAATTCCTTCAACAAGATTTATTAAAACATCCAAAGACAAAATGGTTTTTTACCAAATTCTCTAAATTTGAGAGATCTCAAGTAAAAGAATTGTGGAATGAACAAATGAATCAAGAACGGCGAAATATCCCTTTCTTTGATTGGCTTTCATAAAAAATAAATAAATAAGGAACTGTAATGATGACAATTAATAAATCCACACAAACATGGGAAACCGAGAAAGGTAAAGTTGAATCTGTTCACCCCCCTTTAGAAACTATTAATGCCACTCCATTTAAAAATGCTCTACCGACCTCTAAAATCCTTACTGTTGAACATTTATCTCATCTAGTTGAACAAAGGAACTTTACAAATCTCTATTTACAAACTATTGGTTCACAAACTCAAAGAATTGAAAATATTATATCTCACCAAGAATTAAATTCATCATCTCAATATAAAATATCAAGGGATGTTCCCTCATTATGTTCCGACTTTATTACAAAATTAACTTTAGATAAAAAGCCATTAAAACTCCCTGCTGACTTTCAAAATGACATTTCGTTACGAATCAATCCTCTTGATAAAGGTAAATCAATAAATGAAGGTACCTCAATTAATGCAGTTGTTGAAGGACCATCAATTCAAATGTTGCTGGAAAGAAGAAGAAGAGAGCTCCACCATTGATGTAGTTGTTGAAGGACCGGTCAATGCAACAGTCTCCACCATTGACATTTGATCAAAGATCAATGCCCAACCCCAAAACTCATACATCAAAAACAAAAAATTATTACAGTAGACCCACTCCAATGAATCTCCAATTTGAAGAAATTCCTGATATAGCAAATTGTAAATATGATGGTAGTTCATTAGTAGAATGGAATATTGATGGACTTACTGAATATGGAATTCTTAATATTCTGCGAAACATGATCCTCTATACGAATGCAGGCATGATCTATGGCAATACACAAGCTAAAATCATTAAATCAATCATAATAGGATTTACATGCCAACTTCATGGCTGGTGGGAATATTATCTAACCTCAATTCAAAAAACTAGTATTCTAAATTCCGTCAAAATAAATGAAGAAGGCAAACCCATTCTTAATACCAATGGCCACCCAATTTCTAATGCCGTTGAAACACTAATTCATAATATTTTAATCAATTTTTCTGGAAATGTTAGCGATCAAATAGAAAAGTATAGAGAACAATTAATCAATCTACGATGTCGGACTTTATCTGATTTCCGATGGTATAAAGATGTCTTTTTATCCCTTGTTTTTCAATTATTCAATTCTAATGAAGATTTTTGGAAAGAAAATTTTATTTTTGGCCTTCCAACTCATTTTGCAGAAAAAGTAAAAAAATGTTCTAAGAGAACAAAATAATGGACGATTAAATTATGCTAACTATACATATGGTGATTTAATTCAAAAAATTTCTCGTGTTGGTATGTCTATTTGCAGTGATATGAAAATTAAAGCTGATTTACATAAATAAAAGAAAATTGGTAAAAAAGAATTAGGGGATTTTTGCTATCAATTTGGCTATGAACCCCTACAAAATCCATCTAATCGAATTTATCAAACTAAACATCGGTCTAAAAAGAAAAGATATAATGAAAAATCATATCGATCCTATAAAAATTACAAAAATTATAAAAAAGGAAAACATGAAAAAAGCAATTCAAAGAAGCGAAAATCCAGCTCTTCTCCAAAACATAAAACTAATAAATCTGATTATACCTGCTATAAATGTGGCAAAGAATGACATTTTGCAAATAACTGTTTTAATAAAGATTCAAAAAATAAAATCAATGAATTAGATTATCATTCTTATAATTCAGAAAATGACAAAGATATCTGTATATGTTGCGAAAGCGACGAAAGTTCTTATGATTCTTCCTCTTCATCCTCTTATTTTTCAATTAATGTTTTAAGTGCTCAAGATGAATTACCTCTGGAATTAATAGAAAACATTTCCTCTGAAGAAGAAAAGAAAAAATATTATAGAAAAATGCTTGAAGATAAATCTACTGACAAAACCTCTAAGAAAAATAAAGATTTTCAATCAATTTCTATGAAAGATATTCTTTCCCAAAAACCTAGCGCTTCAAAACCTTTAACCCTTCAAGATCTCCAAAATAAAATTAATGAAACAAAACATGAAATTGAAAAATTAAAAGAAGAAGCATCTAAAGAAATTGCTAAATTAAAAAAAAGAATAGAAATCCTTGAATTAGGTAAAGAATTCAGCTCAAATAATCAAGAAGATTCTAATCTAGAAAAAGAATTTGACGAAGAAATTCAAGAATTCATAAATTCCATTACCAAATATCATTATCATAAATGGTATACAACTGTAACTTTAAAAATCAAAGAATTTAATTTATCTGTTGACTGTTTAATTGACAGCGGAGCAGATGTAAATTGCATCCGTGAAGGATTAATTCCAACAAAATATTTGGAAAAAATAAAAAATTACACTATTGGCACTGCAAATGGAAAGAATATAATAGTCAATTATAAGATTCCAAATGCTCATATCTGTAAAAATTGAAAATGCATTCAAACTTCCTTTTGCTGTAACAAAAACATTAACAAATGATGTCATCTTAGGGACGCCCTTCTTATTAAAAATTCAGCCATTTTCTGTAAATACCAATAGAATTTATACATTAATTGATGATAAGCCTATACAATTTAAATTCATAGAAAGCCCAAGGCTTGGAAAAGTAAATGGAATTACTATTTAATTGCATACATCTTCATATTTCCAAAATGCAGTTTCATTGCATCAATAAAGATTTTTCATAACTAATTTAATTCCTCTTCCCCTAGGGAACTAGTCATGTCTTCTAAGGATAAATGCAAACAACCCATAGATTCTGATAAAGCCTCTGTTCCTGTTAATGAAGAACTACCTTTTCAAATACCTTTTCCATCTTTCTATCCAGCACCCTCTGCTGCTTCTCAAACCCTTATTGATAACATTTGGAGTGCATGCCTTACTGGCCAATGTAATTTTCTAATGCGAAAGCACCTTTCTGATTTGTCCAATCATATCAAATATTTGGAATAAAAAATTCAAATGCTTGAACAACAATGTGCATCGTCATCCCTCCCTCTAATTGAATACAGACAACAAATCCTGGAAAGGGTTGATACTCTTCTTCCGGATGATTTAACTGCAAGAATTAGAGAGGAAACTCTCTCTTGTCAGATCATGGAGCGATTAATTAATCAAGCATCCTATCTCAGCTGGGCCACTGGATTTCCAAAGATGTTCTTATCCGCTGAAGAATTTGATATTTCTTCTATTGAACAAGGTCTAGTTCATCGATTCATTCTCGATAGAGATAATTTAGCAAATCATCGACAGTTGCCTGCAATTGTCAAATATTCTCTCAGTTGCCTTAGTATTACCAAGCGCAATCTTCTCATGACAATCTCTTCCACTCTTAGTGAAAGAGATGAATTCCAATTTTATCAACCATATCAATTATGGATCATTATGAATTATGAAGACGGAGATTTATTTTGTCAAAAATACAGTGTTCCAATCAATGATTATGAACATCTTCCTGATCGAAATTGGAATCAAGCAGAACAATTTGAATCCTCAGATGTTGAAGATCTCAGTTACAGCCAGAAGCGTCTACAATTCTACAATATTCAAGCAGATCAAAATCAAAGATTCATCAATCTCAAAAGACATCTTGAATTCGCCCGTACTGTTAAGGGTCTCTGGAGCGATGGTCGTCGCGTTGTATGCATTGATGAAGATCTTGCAGACGATACATTCGTTTATTATGATCCCTTTCGAGCTGGTCATACAGTCCTTGATGAAATTCTCGAAACATTTCAAGATGCATCGTCTCTTCATGTTACCGAAAAAACAAAGAGACAGCTTATCAAGCTCTTCCAAAGAGAAAATGACTATGGAATATGGACTCCCAGTCCACAACCACTAGATTACTACCTCATAAATGATTAAAATCCAGCACACATTCAACAATTACTCTACACTTAGTTCTTACAACTGCAGATCAAGCAAATTTCAATGTGGATTTTGCCATCAAATGCAGCCTTCATCAACCCCCATGTAGAATTAATTCAGCAATACATTTTTAATGAAGTCCCAACAATTATTTCCCATGCAGCCAAGTGTCTAGCCATAAATTCATATCATGGAAAACTCACTTCTAAGCAATAAATGCCATCTTCCCCATGTCATTCTCATACCTTTAAAAGGTTACACTCAATTTCGTATCAAGACTCAATAAAGAATTCCTACAAATGCAATAACTTGAGCAAAGTCAACAAAAGGGGCTCCTTTTTGGTACTCCACCATCCCATTCCAATTATCAATACGGCCATCCCTCCTGCGGGCAATGCAATGACTTCAAAGATCAAAAACTGCAGAGGGGGAGAGTTATGCAAAAATCAATAAACGTTCCAATCAATGGTGGAGACTGAGATGAAGAAGAGAGCCGAAGAGGGAGAGAGTTGCTGGAAAGAAAGAACTAGAGAGAGAGCTGAGAGTGCTGGAGAGACAAAGAGGTAGAGATGAAATGCGATAGAGATGAGAGGGAAGAAAGGATGAGCTGGAGCATTAAATAGATAAGCTCATCCATTTTTTACAAATAACCCCCCATAGTTAAACCAAAATACATACAAGTCCACTTTGAAAAGAAAATTTACAAATAGGTCCCTATTAATAAAAATCTCTAATCAAAAGACTAATCAAGGTTATTTAATCTAAATAAAATAATTAGCACTAATGACCCTAATTAAAATTCAGAATGTCACATACTCCCACTTTTGAAATGTGAATACTCCCACTTTTAAAATGGGAGAATTCCTTCATCCAAAAATTGACACTCATTCTTTTCCATAAACATGATTAACATTCAAAATCAAATCAAATCAAGATAAACCATTTAAAATATGCAATTTAAATCAAATACTTGCATCTAATCGGAAGCTAATCCAAACCTTATAAACCTCGGTCAAGCCAAGCTTTCACCGAGAGCTTCTCTCTACAAACAAAGACCCAAAAATCCATCCTAAAAAGGAAAATCCAAACTCAAAAACAGAAAACACAGAGGAGATGAAGAATTGCCTCCTCTTTACTTAAGTATTTATGTGATTGAGAGAAATTGTAGAGAGTGCGATGAAAGCTTTGTAAAAAATTGAAGATTTGTAATGAAAGCTTTGTCTTTCTTCAATGGGTAGCTAATCATTTGATTGGATCTTCTAGATGATGCTAAGTTGATGCTATTCCTTTTGCTTATGCTCTTAATTCCCATTGTTTATGAGCTTAACATACTAGTATAGATTTTTCTTCATTGCAATGTGCTACCTTCCATGCTTATTTTCTATCTTAGCATTCTTTTTACAGTCTATGCTTAGGTTTGATAAATCATGCTTAAGAGTTAATATCTTTTAATGGTTTATGCTTACTTTTGATAGATAGTCATTAGAAATTTTTTCTTTTATGAAGGGAAGAAAGTCTTAGCTATTAGATTGTTAATTTCTATCTTAGAGCTTTAAAGCTATATTTTTTAAATCTAAGCATTGATTTGTCATTATAGATTTGAGTATTTGTTTCGAAAAAGAGAAGAGCATTAGTGTTGGATTAGTGTTACTTAGTGGATTCTAGATGGTTCAATCTATCAATTAGTATTGCTTGTTGCTTATTTTACTTACTTTAGTTAGATTCTATTCACATTCCCACACATTTATATATTCACTTATCTTAATTCTCACACTCCATTTTTCCATTCATACCATCAATATGAGTTTACAAAAGATACACTTTCATAACATTTTTTTATGAGCTTTCAAAGATAAAAGAACTCAAAACACTATTTTTAGCATAAAAATCATAAATTTCCTACCCATCATGCTTTGCTCATATTTTTCCATTATAGATGGCCATTTGTATGCATTTATATAAGTTCCAATGGCTTTCATACAAAATATGTTCGAAAATACTCTCAATTATGTTAATTTCTCTTTGAAAGTGTTAATTGAAGATTAAAGTTGATATTCAAGAGTCAAAGAGAGTAAGGATAAGTTTGGAAGACAATGGGATAAAGAAATGACAAAGTTAGGCCAATAATAAGAAGAAAAATGAAGGACCCGGGTTGGTATTTTAACCATATTTTTTTACTCGGGTGTCCAATTGAGGTGAACTCAAAAGCATTGGAAAGTTTGTTCTAAGATTTACAAATCATATTGGACAACATTTTTCCCAATTCGGACGTTTCCGAGGTCAAAATCGCACATCAATCTGAGAACTGTTTTCTAACACAGGAATCTTATTCATATGTTCATATTTCTATTCTTGTGAAGTTCCACATTGGAAAGAAACCAAAAGTGAGCAAGGCAAATGTTTCTTTATAAGAAAGGAAACTCTAGGCATTAAATACACAAGCAGGGAGAGCATCCGCCTCTTTACTTAAGCTATTCATGTAATTGAAAGTAATTGGAGAGAGAAAGTGAGGAAAGCTTTGTAAAAATTGAAGATTTGGAATGAAAGATTTCTCTTCTCCAATGGGTGGCTAATCCCTTTGATTGGATGTTCTAGATGAAGCTAAGTTGATGCTATTTCTTTTGCTTATGGTCAAAATACAAATCCAGGTCTTAAATTTTTCTTCTTATTATTGGTCTAACTTTGTCATTTCTTCATCCAATTGTCTTCCAAATTTATCCTTACTCTTTTTAACTCTTGAATCTCAATTTTAATCTTCAAATCAATCTCCAATTAACACCTACAAAGAGAAATTAACATAATTGAGAGTATTTTCGAACATATTTTTTATGGAAGCCATTGGAACTCAAATAAATTCATACAAATGGTCATTTATAATGGAAATATATGAGCAAAGCATGATGGGGAGGAAATTTATGATTTTTCTGCTAAAAATAGTGTTTTGAGTTCTTTTATCTTTGAAAACTCATAAAATAATGCTATGAAAGTGCATCTTTTGTGAACTCATCAGTTTCTAGCCAAGGAGAGAGAGGGCTTACCTCTTTGAAAATCAAGGAAGAAGAAGGTGTTGCAGGAGGGGGCTGTCACCGTCGGATTCGTACCAAAACAAAGTATGTTGCGAAGAAGGCGATGTGGGAGTTGATTGGCCGGGCTGGGTCGGGCAAGAAAAGCTTCCAAGGAGATGTTCTTCACCATGACATGGAAAGGAGAGGAGAGGAGGAAAAGTAGAGAGAGAGAAAGAATCTATTGAGTTTACTGTGGCCGGTTGCAAATGAGCTGGGAATGAAAGTTGTAAAGGTAAGGGGTGGTAGGTGGCATTCAATGTGGTTGGTGGTGGTAGGTAGGATATTTTTGCAAGAACTTATGGTGTGAGTTTGTTACCACCTCAGCAAGCAGAACTTGGGCGAGTTAACGAAGGTCTTCGGGGCCTCGGATAGATCAAGTCAAAGAAGAAGAATTACAGGTCTAGGGAAGAGCCTTCCAACAAGCCAAGAATCATAATTTTCTCAGATCGTGGACAAAAGTTGATATTTTCTAAACTGTAGTATTTGTCTCGAAAAGAGTGCTGAGGGTCAAATTGTGCGTTTTGGGCCTCGGATGAATTCGGGTTGAACATGAAAGTTGCTGGGCAGGTCGAGATCTAATTTTTGAGAGCAAGAGTTACTCAATTCAAGGTTCCAAGGAAAAAGTCAACTGTCCGGTCAAAGCCTATCAATTTATGAGGGAATTGGTCAACTGAAGGGTTTCAGGGTTCAAATTGATTCGAGTTGAACACAGGAGTTGAATAGAATGATAATATTGATCAAAATGAGCTTAGAATAATGTTTTTTCATAATTCAAGAATAATCTCCCGGTCTCAATCGAAAACACAAACGGGGTTCCAACAAGGGTTCAAACTCTTCTCAGAGACTCTCAAAACTCCTCAAAGCTGATCAAAGACTATCCTAACATAGAAAACACCACAAATGGCCACTAATCCCCACTTAGCAATCCTAACCACCGAATTACTAGTGCTAACCCTAGGGTTAAGAGATCGGGTCCTTACATTGATGGAGACATTTACCTTTTAGAAAGGGACCCTTGAGCTATTGTTACATGGTTTGCTACGGGTTGTTTATGGATGAAAAAGACTTGTGCACAATTATATGTAGATGGGGGTGGAATGGTTATGGGACACATGGATGTTTGCATTTATATCTTCTGATTACAAGTCTGCATGTTGAACTGTGAATTAGTGCATACTATACATGTATTGTGAACATAATTTTTTTTTGAGATTTGCGAGATGTCTATATGTCATCAATCTTGATTATCAGAGATAATTGCTACATTCACTAGATTAATGTATGTAATTTGCCTTTCCAAAAGTGTGCTCAGGAATCTTCGATAAGGTATTGGTCTAAATCAATAGGACTAGCAGTCCATCCATCATATTGATAAAGTTCTCTTTCAGAATGACTGTATTAGTTGTCTCTATGTTCTTTTAGTGATATCAAGAGACACTTTTTAAAATTTATCGAGGATCACTACAACAAACTGCACTTTTAGCGACGAAAGTTTTCGTCGCCAAAAGTCAAAAAATCGTCGGTAATATTTTTACCGACGAAAATTTTTTCGTCGGTCAGACGTCGGTAACAATCGGTGGACAAAACCTTTTCCCGACGAAAATTATTTTCGTCGGTAAAAATATTAAATCTTTACCGACAATTAAACCAAGTATAAAAATTAAAACACTTTTACCGACGTTTATTTTCGTCGGCAAAATAAAAAGGAAAAATAAAAACGCCTATACCGACGTTTATTTTTCGTTGGCAAATAAAAATAAAAATAATAAAAAAAATTTACCGACGGTATTTTTCGTCGGTAAAAATCAAATTAAAAATACAAAAGGTTTTACCGACGGTAGTTTTCGTCAGTAAAAATCAAATTTAAAAATAAAAAAATTATACCGACGTTTATTTTTCGTCGGCACAAAAAAAAAAAAATTTAAAAACTTTTTGCCGACGATATATTTTCGTTTATAATTTATCGATGTTTGCCGACGTATAGATTTTTATCGATGTTTGCTGACGTATATTTTTGTCGGTAAAAAATCAAATTAAAATTTAAAAACTTTTACCGACGTTTTATTTTCGTCGGCAAAAATCCATTTTACCGACGTTTTTAATTTTCGTCGGTAAAAGTCTTTTTTTTTTAAATAAATATACATATAATGGCTTTTTCCATTCCAAAACCTGTATGTACAAACCTGTTCAATATAAAAATTGCATGCAAACAAAGTTCATTTTTCATTAAACAAATCATTCATCTCATTAAACAAATATACAATCCAATATTCATATACAAATAAACTAAAAAAATAAAACACATTGAGCTAGTCCGCAATTGACCCAAAGCGTCCATCAATCTGCAAAAACAAAAACAACATTAGAATCTTTTCAATGAATTATATTATAAATGAAAGATAAACATGTATCTATATATATCGTTTCCTAAATTTTTTCCTTTTTGAAATTACAAACATGCATGTCAACTGCTGAAAATGGTACAAAAATTTCATGCACCGAAGGAAGTAGGACCTTACAGTAAGGGACAAAAAGAAGGAAGAGGGAGTGCAGAAAAAGGATACATGGCTTTAGTCATCCTTAAGGTTCATCTGCTAAAGAATACCCTATTACCATAACTTGTCGCTCCACATGCATTAACCCTACATTGGCCCTTGCTGCCAAATGCCAAACTTACTGAAAATGAAAGTTTGTAATATGTAGGAGAAAGTTGCCAAATGCCAAACATGAAATTTCCACATTCTGATGGCTCATTGCTTCACAAAATCAAAGAATCAGAGTAAATAAAATGTCTCTATTTTCTACTTCTTTTAGGGATAAATGTATACAACATTAAACTATCAACAAAAAGACCAAAAGGATATTTACAAGAAAAAGTCTGACAAGCTCCTAGGCCAAGATATGACAAGGATACAATGTCTTAACAACATGCACACATAAAAAACACAAGACTTTTCATCGAATGGTGAGAAAACAGATTTTACATGGACTTTCTTTTTATTGGTAAGAAGTAAGAACACAGACTTGACACTTGAAAATAAAGTATCCAAAAGATAAAATACAGAAGCATTGCTTCGGAGAATCTGTGGACCATGGCCAGCAAAGTGGAGGATCCAGCCTGAAAATTAGCTTTGCAATTCCATTACATCAACAGGTAACAAACATGACATGTCTCGAAAATCTATTTCCACAAAAGATTTCGCAGGGCATTGCCTTCTCTAATGAGCAGCACAAGTAAGATATCTAGTGATAAAAATATTCTACAAGTGGATGAGAAAGCTTTCCACTTCTGTTTCATGGTTTAGAAACATGGTCAACAAACGACAATTTTTCCCATTGCATGCCAGCTTCAGCAGACGGACACATGTTTTTTTATGGTACTGGTACAAAACCTTAAGGGACAGTTCCACAAAAATAGCTCATAGATCTGAAATTTCCCTAGAACACCTACCTTTTACATATTTATGGCAGAGGGATTCATACAACATCATTGGGATGTGAAAACTGAAAAGAGGCTCCCAAATGGTAAAGCTCAAATCCTAGGATTAAAGCAACCAGCGCCAGCTGGGAATTTGAAAAGGTGATTTTCCCATATTGAAAGACAAGAATTCACATGGGGAAATCTTCCATGCTTTTCCCATATGTGAATAAGATGTTCCGGATATGAGAGAAAGGTTTCCTATATGGAGAAAAGGGAAATGTGATTTGGGAAAGTTCACGTTTTTGATTGGGAATCCTTCAAGAAGTCTTTCAAAACAGAAAAACTAAAAAAAAAAAAAAAAGTCAAGTAAAAAAATCTAAGTGTGGTATTGAGATTGCAATATTGAATGTTCCATGATAGTTTATATTGTTTTGCGCCAATGAGAACATCACTCTTTGTTGTGAGAAGCTGATGGAAATTCGCCAATAAATTTTGGACTTTGGAGTGAGAACTCTAGCAACACTCCAATTACAATCTCAATCAGTCCAAACCCATGTTTTGTTTAAAAACCAAGATTCTATCTCGCCACCAAAGAGAGCCTAAAATTAAAAACATTCATCAATCAGAGTGAGGGTTGCTTTAATCCTAGCGCCAAGGACTATAGTCTATATATGGGAAGCACAAAGGACTATAGTCCATTTATATACACAGAGGGAGCCACTCTACAGAGTGCAGGTACTCACCATAATGGGCCCCACCTCAGTCCCCACCTGGGGACTGGAAGGGATCAAAAGACCTCTCCAACACGACTCATGTGCAGTGATGGAGGCTCCGATCATCACTGGCCCCATTTGATATCACCACCGCCAAGAAGTTTTCACAGGCCCCATTTGATATCACCACTGCCAAGAAGTTTTCACAGTCCAAAACCAGTGCACACTTGATCCTACTGTTTAGTTCATTTGGATGGGTGCAAAACCCCATGACTGTCAATGAGTCCCTGTTTTATGATCCACGAGCATGGACCCACCACGTGTTCCAGAGCACCGGCACACTGAGGCTTCCCATATATAGACTATAGTCCTTTGTGCTTAACATATCAGGCCCGGCTGTGCCCAATTAACTCCTGACTCAGAGGGTTAGGCCTGTGTCCACCCGCCAGCCAGAAACACGGCCTAACTCCGGCCCAATCCAGGGTGGGCTCTTGCCGTCCCAGGTTAAGGCACCCGTAGAACCCAGTAAGATTATTTGAAGTTTGAGTGAGCCCAAGTTTGATGAACAAAGTCATATTCATTAAACTCACTGTCTCTGAAGTTGGCTTGACTTTGTTAAGTGCAAATCAAGCCAGTGATTCTCATTCAACTCAGCGTCCCAGTGAGGTTTTTATTTTCTCCCTCTTGAACTACTCCTGTTGATAGACATGCATTCGAGTAACCAGGGGTATACCCAGGTATGAGAAATTGGGTGCTGAAGCCCCCACCCATACCTTAAAAAAAGTTAAAAGTTCCTAAGAATTCCTAATAGTACAAAACCTAAAGAAAGGATTGATTATCCAAACGTGTGTTTTATCTTAACAGGAAACGGACTCTGACTGACCTCATTCCCAAGCAAAAATGCAGTGCTCTTCCTAAAAGGATGATGATTCACGGCAACTGCTCTGTCTGTGATCTCTACACCGCAGATATCGCAATCTCTCTCCTGAAAATCACCCCCAACAACATTACATTCATAAACATCTTCTTCAAAGAACTTCAAAGGGAAATTTTTTTTGCACTTCTTTCTTTTCCCTCCCCCTCCCTGCCTCTTTCTTTTACTTTGTTCGACTAGAACTGTACATCACAGGCCCTCATGCCAGCAGATACCTTGTAAGTTGTAGCCAGTTTTACTTTTAAGCCATCCATTGCTTTATTGATTGTACATGGTATCTGCTGGCAGAACCCAGTCCCAGATCCTGGAACCTGATTGATAATCAAGTTCTGTCCTAGATGAACTAAAATGATGTGTATGGAAACATTGGTGCTCAAATAACTTACTGCAATAGGTGTACACCCAATAGGATCGATGTAATCAGCAAATTTTGTGACCATTCCCTTCGTTGGATTAATACATAACCTGCACCAAGTTACATATGGTATGAGAACTATAGTAATATATGTCAAAGAAAAAGGAAGATTGGAACAGAGATAAAGTAACATGGATCAGGATCATTAAAAATTCAATTGAGGCGATTGAGGTTCTTCCCATCCATCATAATAATCACCGCTAACAAGATTGAACAAAAAACCACTATGATCAATTAATTGTACAAGGAGGAGCCCTTTTCCCATGCCATACTCTCTAACAGCCGCTCTTCCAAGGAATGTAGATGTTGTTTCAACTCTCTTGGAAGGGTTTCTTCATGCCTAACAAAACTCTCTATCACTTTGCTCAAATCAAAGGCAGTAATGCTAGTTCTCTCCAAAACAGCAGGAAACAACATGGTAACTGGAAATAGAACTTAAACCACAAAATATGCAAAAGATGATATTATGGGGCAAAGTAAAAGGACAAAAAAAAAAAAAAAAGTAACTTAATTGCAACAATCTTACCGAACCTTGTCATGGGGAAGAGGAACCCCCCACTCAGAAGATATCTTCCCATGCATTGCAGCCAACATAAGGGGAGTCTAATCCATAAAAAAAAGAACCAAAGATCAATGAACTCATCTTCACATTTCCATCTCAAAATCTAAAAAACAATCCACCCCAATTCCCAAAATCAAATCTTTATTCACATTTCCGAGGTGTTGAAAATGCTACATTTTTTTGTGTTTATAAATTTTGACTAGTTATTATGTTAAAATTTCAATAGAATAATCTACTAACCAAAGGGTCGCATCGTGATCTCCAGTAGATGTGCCATCACCACCAGAAGAGGTCCCTCTCGTGATGTCTTGAAAGTTGGTCAGATCTATCCCTGACGCAACTGCCAACTGTTGAACGAGGGCCTCAAGTGTTCGTTGCCTCCTATCCTGCTCAGCCACCCTCCGACCCTGCTCAGCTAGTTGCTCCCGCAAGGCGATCACCTTAGGATCCGGTGTCCGAGACCGTGTGGAAGATGCAGAGGTCCTCGTATATATGCCATACCCTTTTAAGTATCCCGACCTCTGCCCAAGCACATCAACAGCAATCTGCTCCTGAGTCATCGGAGCTGTGACAGAGGGCTGCGACTGCTCCTCAGTCCGCTGCACCAAGGCCTCCTGCCATTTAAATAAACAAGGATTTAGAATGCTTTTATGACATTATTTATCAAAATTGATTTATTAGCAAACGTACATGTCTCTGCTGAGCCACCTCATTTACCCACTGATTACTCTTTTCTCTGTAGTGGGTGTCGCGGAAGAATTGAGTAATAGGTGGCGCTTGACCGGCATTCTGTGCCGTCTGTCATTTGAAATAGCTTTGTATTAGATATGAACCTAGCTACATATTGATAAATTAATAAACTTAATCTAGTTTCTTCATATGAATATAATTAGTACCATCAGAGACAATCTCGATGCAAATGACCTGGAGCCACCAGTATGATTATATGGCAGCTTGGCTCGACTCTCTTGAGCGTTTTTCGACTTCACCTATATAGAAAAACAAAAATACAATAGCAGTCATTTATAAAATCATTACTAATAAAATTACGTTGGAATACATAAATAATCGTTGTAGATAACATCCCAAAGTTACCTTCCAGGCTGGCGATTCCCAACATTGCGAGACCATCAACTGCCAGTCAGCTGGATCACAACCCTCTGCTGGGTGGTCCTGGGGTCGGGGAACCCCCTGCTCCAACATCTCCAAATAGTGACAATGCAGCTCGTACTTCCAACTCTTATACAAAACCCCGCATTGGCGGTCAACGTCCGCCCTGAGCTGCATATCGCCCTCGTAGTCCCCGATATCAAAAACTGTCTGCAATTAGGGGAGAGCCATATAAAGATTAGTAATAACAAAATATAATCAGATTTTGTAGTGCGGAGCACAATTATAATCAATTTGGTTGATATTTCTCGTTTTAGTTTACCTGAACTGTAGCAATAACGGCAAGCTTTATCCCATTGTCAAGCTTCTTCCAGCCATGGGGCCTGACTGGGGCAACCTCTCTAATGGCTAACCCAAGATGGTTAACCAGTGATGGGGCATGTTCCCCTTCTGGCCTATGACTGGAGATGGGGATCGGGACTGGGATGTTATGACCCAGCTGTGTCCTCAGCTTTGTCACGGTCTTCCCTTGCGTAACACCCCTTACACGGCTCGGAACCTCCGAGGCTGGGGCTGATGCTGTTAAGATGAAAGTGTTAAATGAGTTAGTGAACACAAATCATTAAATTGAGGTGAACCATTCTGAATAATAAGAAAATATAATTTTCTCACCTACGCTACTCCCGACTGTATGAGGACTCGTCGGAGGCTGGGACGACTGAGGCTGGGTCGGCAAGGGCTGTGTGGTCGGAGGCTGAATCGGCAGAGGCGGGGGGACTGCCAAATCAGGGGGTGCTCCCTGATCCTCCAGACTGTGTAACTCGAAGAGCAGCCGACGGAGGCTGTGTCGAGGCCTCAGGTGGGCACTCTACACGAGTTAACCCGAGTGTAGCTGCAATCCTCCGAGCGCGTTTCACCCTGTTATCTCGAGGCATCTCTGCAATCTAACAAGGAAAATAACTAATTATTAGCAAAAATCGACAATATTAATAAAGTGAATGTCAACAATGTCCATTAAATTGAAATGAATATCATTTCAGCATGAGTGTCACCATCAAAACTAATATTATCAAGTACACGTCATAGACATTCACAGAAATATTACCTCATCTGATTGAGACCAAGATGTCTCGTCATTTACATCATCATCATCAGGGGGAATGTAGTTCTCATCCTTATCATTCCCACTAACATTCCTCTTTCCCTTCTCGTTTGTCCCTTGAACCGAACCAAATATAGTGCGTGCGGTCGGCGGGAGCCCTAGAGATGCAAGTTTTTCTGCATTCTGCTTAATTGTTTTTTTTCTCTTTAATAAATAATTGGATGCTTGCACTTGACGGGACAACTCTCCTGGTTTGACTCATTTTCTTCCTCCGTTTGGCATCTTTTGCAACTATTATATATAGAAATAAGAATAAAATGTGAAATGTAGAAATGTCTTATCTATATATGAACAAATCAAAAGAGAAAAGGAAAAATTGAACACAATGTCATTATGTAAGACAAGATCTTTATTAATTTACTTAATCGTTACATGTGCAAAAACTTAAACAAACACTACATGTCATATTCCATGTCATCATCTTCTTGACTATGAACATCATTTTCTTCTTCATCTTCGTACTCCGCCAATGTTTCATCCTCATCTTGGCCATCATTGTCTACCGACTCATCACTGAGAACGATGTCAGGATCTATATCATCCCTAGAGTATTGGACACTAGAACCATCGACGAGGACTGGGACAACAAACGTCGTTTCATCTTGTTGAAATGCATCATTAGGCACATCATCGGCGTCGTCGTCGTCATCCTGTTTAGCGGGTACATCCCATACTCCACGAGGCTTGACCCGTTCTACGACTCTCCAATTTTTTCCTTTACTGGTGTCATTGACATAGAAGACTTGTGTCACTTGACTTGGCAGGACAAATGGATCTTCCGTACACCAACGACCTGTGATATCAATGCTTGTAACATGGTCTTCGATGTTTATCTTGTGCTTGGTACTAGTGTTGTACCATTCACATTCAAATAAGACCACGTTACCCCCGTGCCGATAGGACAATTCCCAGACTTTGCAGATATAGCCATAGTAGTCATGTTTCACCCCGTCGTATTCCCCTTCCACGACCAAGCCGCTACTCTGGCTCCTACGACACTTCTCACGGTCTATAGTGTGGTATCGGACGCAATTGCAATCACACCCCTGGTAAAGATTCACCAGGGATCTAGGGCCATTTGCTAATGACCACATCTCATCGGAAGCTTCCGGTGACCCTAGAGTTTGCAATTGATTCATCTACATAAGAAGATTAAGACAAATGTTATTTGAAGTGTAATCCAATAATATCTAGCAATTAAAATGATAATATTTTATATGTCTTACACGTTGTTTAAACCATCCTGCAAATTCTTTTCATTGTATCTGACCAACATCTCCACATCTTTGATCTTGCATTGAATTCTTGTGTTCCCTACTCAAGATAGCTTCCAATGAATAAGTAAAAGTAGACACTGAATAAATGAATTAACAAGCAATGTATAAATATGGTTAGATTGAAGCACATACTGTAGATACGGCTCCACCTCGGGGCAATTATTCAGCACAACCATGTCACGCTCTCTTTGAGAAGGATCGTGTGCCCTTGGCAGCAGTCCGATGGGACGGACAATTTGTGTGAAGATCGACATCCCCGGGCCACGATCGCCACCATCATCATAACGTTGTACTTGATCAGTCTGCCTTAAATACATTGAGCAAAAAGTGAGGCACTCTTTGACAATGTAAGCCTCGGCGATCGAACCTTCAGGCCGAGCTCGGTTGCAAACGTACCCTTTTAGGGTCTTCAGAAACCTTTAAACAACTAGTGATAACAATTACGATTTTCAATGCACGGAAATTTCACTAATACATAAATAATTAATCAATGGTCAACAACTATTACCTTTCTATCGGGTACATCCATCGTTATTGCACCGGTCCGCCAAGTATGGCCTCGCGTGGCAAGTGAACCGATAGATGAACCATCACATCAAAGAAAGTTGGAGGAAAAATCCTCTCCAGCTTGCACAATATTAAAACTATCTGCTCCTCCAATTTTTTCAAATCATCGTGTCTCTGTGTTTTCGAACAGATGTCTTGGAAAAAGCTGCCTAACTCAAATAATGTTGTACAAATGTCCTTATTCAGAAAGCCGCGCATGCCAATAGGAAGGATGCGTTGGATAAGGATGTGGCAATCATGGCTCTTTAAACCAGCTAATTTATCATTTTTCTCAAGAGATTCACCGCATAGCCGTCTGGGTATTTGATTGACTTCAAAAATTCATAAAACCCATCTCTATGTTTTGGTTCCAGAGTGTAAGAGGCACGCGGCTTCAAGCTGGATCCATCGCCCCTCTCCACTAGATGCAGCTCTGGCCTGATGCCCATATTCTTCAAATCCTTACGTGCTTTATCAGTGTCCTTGTTTTTGCCCTTTATGCCCAAAATTGTTCCAACCAAAGATACACATATGTTCTTCTCAATGTGCATAGGATCAAGGTTGTGTCGGAGTTTTTTGCACTTCCAGTAGGGCCATTCGAATATGATGCTTTTCTTTGTCCAATTCAGTTCTCCAGAGTCAGGTGGTCTTTTGTTATTCTTGCCAAACTTGACCGGCGCTAGTTCTTCTAGCTGGTCTAGTACCTTTTTCCCCGGTAAATCCAAAGAATTCTTTTCAAGCTCAGGCTGACCGTTGAAGGCCTTGCTTCTACGCCATTGGTGGTTCAGTTCTAAGTATTTTCGATGGCCAATGTACCCAATCTTATCTTTCAACTTCACCCCTAACGAGCAGTCGTTACACGAGGGGCAAGCGTTATAACCTTTAGTGCTCCACCCAGACAAGTTACCATACGCTGGAAAGTCATTTATTGTCCACATCACAGCCGCATGCATTTGAAATGTCTGTTTAGTGGAGGCATCATAAGTCGATACACCATGATCCCACAACTCCTTCAACTCATCAACCAAGGGCCTTAGATATACATCGATATCGTTTCCCGGTGAGTTTGGTCCTGGAATAAGTAATGACATCATCAAGAATGGCTCCTTCAAGCACATCCATGGTGGCAAATTATAGGGCATAAGTATGACAGGCCACATGCTATAAGAGGTGCTCATGTTACCGAAAGGATTGAATCCATCGGTGGCTAACCCCAGCCTCACATTACGTGTCTCTTGGGCAAACTCTGGATATTTCTTATCAAATTCTTTTCATTCCACTGAATCAGCCGGATGCCGCGCTATCCCATCGTCAACGCGCTTATCACGGTGCCATCTCATCTCTGTGGTTGTCTTCCTTGACATATACAATCTGCGTAACCTCGGTATCAATGGGAAGTAACGGAGCACCTTATGAGGGATCTTCTTTCGTTTGCCATCATTGACCTTATACCTAGGCTCTTCACATTCTGGACATTTATCCAATTGAGCATTCTCCTTCCAATACAACACACAATTGTGTTTGCAGGCATCTATGTTCTTGTATCCCATGCCCAAGTCACGTAATAATTTCTTCGCCTCGTAAACTGAGGCCGGCACCACATGACCTTTGGGTAAGAAGTCCTTAAAAATCTGCAAAACCTTGTTGAACGACTTGTTGCTACACCCACTTTCTACCTTCACATGCAATATCTTAATGACAAACGATAACAGAGTATCTGAGCTTTTGCATCCTGGGTACAGGCCACGCTGAGAAGCCTTCAACAAACTTTCAAAATCTTGCACATCATCCCTCTCTTGAGTATCTTCATCCAAGTAAGTTCCCCTACGATGGTCCTCTATCAACTCATCGTATTCATCCTGATTATCTTCTGATTCATCATCGCTCTCATCCGAATCATCGGGTTGAACTAAAGGTTCCCCGTGCAATATCCACCGTAGGTATGTGACCATCATTCCATGAATGTGCAAATGAGTTCTCACGGTTACATAGTCTTGCTTCCGATGGTTACAGTAATCGTTACACGAGCAGGTAATCAACACTGCCCCGGGGGAATTCGCCTTTGCAAAATCAATAAATGAGTTCACACCAGCTATGTACTCAGCACTAAATCGGTTCCGATAATGTAATATCCAACTCCTGTCCATATCTGACCTAATCACAAGTAATTAGAAATTATAAAAAATGGGTCAGTCCTTGTATTCTTATTATTCATGCTATTATTCATGCATTTCTTACCTAATCTAACCAAAATGAACCAGCAATAGAAAATGCATGTTTGGAGACACAATGTTGAACATTGGTTAAGGATCTATGCACGAATGCCATAGCTATGTTCAGGTGATAATCTTTTCCTCTAAACTCAGTTTTTGCTTTTCTAGTTAACATATTATACAAAATGAATTAACTTGCCTCTCTTTTGGATGGTGGTATTTGCAGGTTATTCCATATTGCATCTTTTTGCGACAAGTATCAAACGTTAGAAGATGAATTGAAGAAGACAATGGAGAAAGCTAACAATTTTGAAGAAAAAACCACAATTAAAGTGCTTTTGATGGGATTTTTTATTTTTTTTATTTTTTTTTATTTTTTTTCATTTTATTTTTTTTATTTTTATTTTTTTATTTGTTTTTAGAAATGAGGCTTTACCTTACTTGACTCTACAAGTAGAATTGCCAAACAAGCCCTAAAGATCACGTGAATCTCCTTTTTTTAGCTTAATTGAGACTGGGTTGCCTTGTTTGAGGAATTGAGATTTTGTATTTTTTTTTCCTTTCATATTCAGCGGATTCCCATTTGAGTGTGTGTTTTTCTGTCTATGGGCAGAGAATTCTTGTTAGACCGAGTGCTAAGATATCACACAAGCCATAGATGTGTAGGTTCATACTCGAAACATGATACTTTTTTGCATTATCCAAGCATCATGAATCACTTCACTAGCAGCAAGCATATATTTTATATGAATGTACAATTCATGTGAACATGAATATTAATTATTTCTTTCTGAATATAGTGGGGATTTATGATTCTATTGATGAATGCCACCATGCGCTCTAGAGATTAATTGAAAGCTTTTCAATCAAGGGAAGGATGAGTCGTGTTTGGCAATCTTTTGCCTGATACAAATTACTTGAACAAGAGCAATGCTCTTTCTGGCTGTGCATATGGTACCATATGAGCATCACCTCTTACAGTTGCAAATGTCAGTAAATTCCCATACTCAGTTGCCCAACCACCCACCTTAGCAGAAGAAAAAGAAGAAGAGAGAGAATGGACCAGGAAAGAAGAATAGAAGGAAGAAGGGTAAGACTAGTATTCCAGTATGAAGTTGATGTAAGATGAGACATTTGAGAGAGATATAGAACCACCCAACTGGTACTTCCCACATCTCAGAACTGAAGGATAAATATTGGGCTCACAATGGTGCAATGTTATTAGCTAATAATATATTTGAATTAAGCAAGAAGAAAAGAGCTTTACAACCTAAAGAAGCATGGGCAGGATAACATGTCTTTAACAATTAATAGGAACAATGTTCATTCCCAAGCCTTCATACAGGAGGGCTATTGTTTAGATTAATGATAGACAGTAAAATCTTGAATATGAGTTAATACTTTGAAAGTAGTGATTTGATGATATCCGGGTCACAAACAAATATGCATTACAGCGGTCTGGTTTCCATTGACAAGAGCACGTGGCACAGTAAAAAGTGCTCACTGTTGCAACTTTAAGGTAGTGGGTTCAAGTATTGTTACAAATCGAGGGAAGAAAAGAAAACAATAAGAAGTAAAGATTCGGATATCTGTCCTGGTGCTGCCTAAACTTCTATGTTAGAGGAGGATTAGGGACTTCCTAAGCACATCACCGGCCTTGAAACTCCTGCCTTTGGGCCAGTTAACAAGGTTAAACGACCATCCACCCTTGTCGCCAACAGCATATGTTGCTGCCAGAGCTATATCACAGAGGAAAAGTAGAGTGACCCCAATGACAAGCCATTTTTGTGCACTGCCTATTCCCTGAGCCATCATATGCTACTAGTAGATATAGCCAAACAGTAAGAAGAAAATGGAAGGAGCTCAAGGAATGGCAAGTCCTGTGAAGTGTTTGTCAGGGAAGTTGGGCCAGTTGCAACAGGGATTCCTTTCAATAATGGCACGTGACCAAACATGCATCTCAGGAGCATCTCAAATTGTGTTCTTTCGGAACTTGGGCTTTGTGTACAACCATGAACCATCCATGAGGGGTAGTGTCCACCACAGTCCACAGAAGTGGCCATGGAGCAAAATCACCTTACAGAGAGACGATTGCATGGTCATCTCCATGATAAACCTTACCCCATCTGTTTAGGACATGAAGTTTAAAAGATCCCAACCATCCAATCAATGATCCAACAGTTCACATTCATAATAAAAACTAGTTGATGGAAAGAGCGCGATCAAGATCGTCCAATCACACATTTTGTTTTTGCAGGGTGGCTATTAGTGGTGGGACCCAAGTCATTTTCTGGGTAATTCAAAGGACAATTAGTTCAGATGGTTCCAGTTTAGTACCTGGCATTAGGAATGTAAATGGTTATAGGATTATCTGCAAATCTGAAGTGATCAGGTTAATAAAAGCAGGTTTTGGGAGGGAGGGGAAGGAGACTCACTTCCTAAATCTAAATCCATGTATATGATTTAGATCCTTGTGTGTTCTTCCCACCAATGGTTCATATATAAAACATAATACAACTAAATAGTAATAATTAAAAACTTTAGAGGCTTGAATCACATTGCTATTTGTCTTCCAAACTTAAATTGTAGTGCCATTTCAAGAGACATATATACTTGTATATTTAACGGATCTGTTTTAGGACTACCCTTATGAGCCTTTTTTTTTCTTCTTGAATCAGGGGATGGAACTGGATCTTCAAATGTTTTATTTGATACCAGATCCAAATCCAACATAAAGGATCAATCAATGTTGGATATGAATCCTGATTCCTTGGACAGATCCATCCATGGTTCAGCCTAAATCCTACCCGTTTACCTACCCACTTGACATGGTTCTTTCTCCTAAGATGAATATATACTGCAAAGAAGAAACAAAAAGGGGAAGGGAAGGGAATCATTCATCCCGACATTTATACTACAAAAATCTCCAATGAAAATAAAGTAAAGGCTCCTCCCATCATCATTTTGTTAGCTCCTCGTGACCATTTATCTGCAAAAGAGATAGCTCCAATCTCCATCTCTGTCTCTTTCAAACCACCTTTTCCAATACATTTCCCAGCTCCTCTACTAAAAAGGAACCCCCCACCTTTTTTTTCTTCATACACAAGACGTTTCTCATTTGTTCTTCCCTACCTCCCACTAAAAGAGAGAGAGGAGAGAGAAAAGAGAAGGGAGAAAGATGGTTGGATCTGGCTCAGGTGGGTCATTTCTAAGGCAGTTTAGTGGTAAAGATAGGTTCAATTCCTCAAAGAGATGGAGCAAGAAGGGTCCTGAGAGGAGCATAAAGCATATGGAAGGGCTGAACATGATGAATGGTGACAATGGGGTGCTGATGAGGAAGAGGATGATGGTTGTGGTCGGAATCTCCAGGTAATCATTAGAGAATGAGGTACCCATTCCATTTACATCCCTAATTGTGCAGAAGAGAAGGGTACTTCATACTAATTTTTCTTTGTTTTCAAACATGATGATAATGATGGTTGGAGCAGTCATTTAATGTTGGCGGAGCATCAAACCTTTGGACCAGGTGCCACTCCAGATAAACGTGTTGAGTGGTCTCGACAACTCAGTGATGAAGAAGCTGCTCAATTCACATCCATTGATTACGTTGATGGAAAAGGATGGTTGCCAGCTTATCATTAGCAAGATCTCTTTCTTCTAAGTTCTAACCTGTGTCATCTTTTTATTTCTTATTTGATGTATCCAAACTATAAGCTCTATAGAAGGATATATATTAACATCATGTTTCTATATTTGTATGTTTTGTTAAGTACCATCCAACTTTGGAAATAAGACTCAAAAACAATTATACCTTGTGTGTTTGCAAATCTTAAGACTCTCCACTATTCTGGGTGTTCAACCTTTAAATTGGTTAGTCTAACATGTAAGGCCTGAAAGTCCTGGGATCCGAACCCTAGAGGGGGGGGGGGGTGAATAGGGTGTGCTACAAATATGACCAATTTTAGACCAAATTTAATTTCTTAACAGAAACTAGTCACATGTGATGATTAATCAAACAATATGCGAAAGCTAATATAAACAATCACCACAAAAGCAAGCACCACAACACCAAGGTTTATAGTGGTTCGGCCTCAATGCCTACGTCCACTACCGGCTTGTGATCCAATCACCCCACCGGATTTCCACTATTTATGCTTTTTACTAGGCTAAGCAATAACCCTTACAATGTTATTTTTCTAGGCTAAACAACAACCTCTCAATGTGCTTTTCTAGGCTAAGCAATAACCTTTACAAAATGCTTTTCTTAGGCTAAGCAATAACCTTTACAAGATGCTTTTCTTAGGCTAAGCAATAACCTTTACAAATAAAGATTTCTCTAAGAAGGTGTCTTCACAAAAGAACACTCTAAGAGATACAAATTAAGCACATATAAATTGCCTCTAAATAGGCTAATGTGAAAGTGTAATACAAATTACAAACATACACCAAAACAAGCTAAAGTGTGTGCACAAGTGTATGAATGCTTTACTTCAATCAAATTCAACAATGAAGCTCCTAAAAGAATGCTTGATGCATTTTAAAAACAAATCTTAGAAAATGATGATTGAAGATAAAACTAATCACATAAAAGATTCAAACAACTTTGAAGAAATGAAACAAACAAGTTGTATGAATGTTAAAGTCTAAGAACACATGTGATTAGGATAAGAGAGTTTGCAAACCAAACTAATTTACCAAAGATGATATTGAGTTTGCAACACAACTCTAGAAATCATGCATAAGTGAAAATACAAAGATTTAAGCATGCATGGATTTCATTTTAATGGAAATCAAAATACAAGTAAAGATCTACCTTTTTAAAACTCAAGCATTTGATTTCCAAATAGCCCTCTAGCCTTTCCAAATTCTTCCCCTTTCTTTGGCTCCAATATGGTCTCAAAAGTTCATGGTTCAAGCATTGAAAAAGGTTGGAAATGAATGGACTTTATAATGAAAAACAGTCCAACGGCTAGTCCTCGGTCGACCTGGAAACAGGTCTCGGTCGACCGGGATCACACAACGGTCAGAAATATGACCGTTGGGGCTCCAGGGGCCCAGTTGGCCTGCAGTGTTCCCGATCGACCGGGACCTCTGGGCCGGTCGACCGGCGACACTGCCGGACCACCCCCTGGGACAAAAATTCCCAACTTTTGTAAATTTGAAGGTTTCTCTTTGTGGGGATTTTTGGGCCACTGAACCAAGCTTGGAAACATGTTTTAAATCAAATGAAGATGTTTAAAAACATGAAACACAAAAAAAGCCTAAAATAATTTGGAAGATTATTGATTTCTAAAAACTCTTTTCACATAAAAATGCATACAAAAATGATTCTGAAAGTGATGAATGTATGCAAGGCACAAACCTAAATTCTCAATATGATTTCTCAAAAGTAAAGCACAAAGAATTAAGATTTCAAAAGAGTTTGAATTCTAAAACCAATGCATCCAAGTTTAGAAACAAAACATGCATAAAACAAGATTTTTTCAAATCTTAAAAGCAATGCATGTATAAAACCAGATTTCAAGGTTTTCTAAAACAATGCAAGTGTGAAAATTCAAATGATGCTAAAGTGAAAATGCATCCATCAAATTGCAAATACAAAATTCCTAACAAGGCCTTGTTAATAGCAAAAGAATGAATGGACAGAAGCCATTCTTTTCTTCGTTTCAATTGCCACTTGGTAATAAATGACATCTAATTTAGTGAATAACACGATAAACCAGGATACTCACTCTGAGTGAGTGAGAGAGTCAAAACTTAGTGTGAACATATAAAACAATGATGATGATATCTAACAAATTCTTCTTCCTTAAAGTTGGAAAACGGTTGGGAAGAAATCACATCAAAACTCTCTCCCCTTATCTGTCTCTCTCCTTACTTGGTGGTTTCATATAAAAACAAAAGGATTTATATGATTATCCTCCATTTCTCAACCACAACGACTTTTCATCCCTCTTTCTCAACTACTGCTGACTCTTTATTGCTTTATCGGTGAAACATCATTAATCCCAATATTAATCTTAATCCCAACATCAAATCCTCTTCTAGCTTCTTTAACAGAGGAATATAAACAAACACATGGGAAGCACTCTTTACAAATAAAGATAAACATTAGAGTAACATAAACAAACAGATGGTGGGCGTTTTCTATGCACACAAGCAAAACAAGAAGAAACCAGAGTTCTGGTTTTCCCTTTTGTCATTGAGAAAGAGAGGCATTCATGAGAGAATTTCAAATCAGATTAACACCCACAATTAAGAAATAAAAGCACAAAGCATGAACATCTCAATCAATGACATTGACTGAAACGAACAACTTAGCACCCACAATCAAGACACCTTGCATGTAAGGAAGGAAGTAAAGAACTGACAAAAGGAGAAAATGTGAAATCCGAACCTGGAAGGCAGCTGGTGAGAGAGATCAGTTGCGTTGCAAGGACGAGGTGGGTGGCCTCAGTGGTGTTGTAGTGCGGTGAGATAGCAGTTGCTTTGGTCCAAGACGGTGCAGATGTGCAGATCGAGAGAGAGAGATGAGCATATGAGAGAGAGAAAAGCCAGATCGAGAGAGAGAAAGGAGAGCAGATCGAGAGAGAGAGGAGAGCAGATTGAGAGAGACAGAGAGAGAGAGCCCCGATCGAGAGAGAGAGAGATGAGCAGATGAGAGAGAGAGAGAGATGAGCAGATGAGAGAGACAAAGAGAGAGAGAGAGATGAGCAGATGAGGGAAAAGAAAAGAGGGAAAAAAATAGGGTTTGTGTTGGCGGGAGAGGGAAAGAAGAACGAAAAAGGGTTTACGTTGGTGGGAAAGGAAAAGGAGGAGGAAAAAGGCCAAAAAACACTAAACACATCTTTACCGATGTTTTCCACCGAACGTCGGTAATAATTTTTCCGACGCAAATTTTCGTCTGGAAAAAAACGTTTTCGTCGTTAAATATCCGTCATTTTTAATTTTCTTAAAAATAAAAATAGATTTACCGACGTTTTAAATAAACGTCGCTAAAAGTTTAAATCAATATTTACTTTAGACCTGAAAATAAAATTTATCTTTGCCGACGATTTTTTTTCGTCGGCAAAAAACAAAAGAAAAATAAATAAATTATAAAATACTTTTACCGACGTTTTTTTTCGTCGGTAAAATAAAAAAATAAAAAATACAATATTTTTACCGACGTTTTTTTTTTCGTCGGTAAATTCAAAAATAAAATAAAAACGCACTTTACCGACGTATTTTTTCGTCGGTAAAACTAATATAACGTCGCTAAAATTTTATTTTACCGACGAATTAAAAACGTCGGTAATAATCTACGATTTTGGGCCCTTTACCGACGTTTTTAATAAAACGTCAGTAAAACTCATTTTTTACCGACGAAATTATAAAAGCGTCGCCAAAAAACGTGGCTAAAAGTGCAATTTGTTGTAGTGGATCTCATCAAGAATTGTATCGCCTCACTCATATTTGAATTCTTTTTGTCATTATTATTGATGACATTTATTAGTAGAATGTAAATTTTCAACAAGTTTTTACTTTAAATAAAATAGAATGAGTATTAAAATGGGCATTTAGAAAAAAAATGATATTTGTGATGATTATATCCTACCCAATTATTAGATTATATCCTACCCATCCAGCACTCTTTCTCCTTTGCCCAAAACAAAATGTAATTATTATGGCATTGAAGGGCATTTTAGGTTTGATTGCAAATTAAGAAGAAGAAGCCATGTGTCTAAACCCATCTATGAACCCAAAAAGGTAGAATCTAAATCTATGAAGGGTAAGACACTAAAAATAAAAGAAGACTCCAAAAAGATTAAACAACTTAAATCAATTAAAATGGAGTCTCCTAATATAGATTCTAAAAAGGTTAAACAAGTTAAACCAAGTTTAAAAGAATCTATAAACAAAAAGCTTCTCAACCTATCTCCCTTAAATCAACCCATGAAAGAACTTTTGAAGAAAATAACAAAGTTAAATTTAAAATTCAAAAGTCAAATAAAGGGAGAAAATAAGAAGAAAAGAAAAGTGAATCAATCCCCTAAGAAACAAACTCACCAACCCCAAAAGACTAATCACCAATCTAAGCTAAATTTAGTCAAATCTAAATATCATGGTGATAAGTTCAAATTGAAAATTTATCAAGTCAAATCTCCTATAGTTGGTGGGACTCCTAGACTAGACCTCAAGGATCAACCCTCTCAAGACCTTAGGTGGATTCCTAAAGTTAGATACTTAGACAAACCTTAAGGCCTTGAACCTCATTGACCAACCTATCCTTTATAGTTAAATCATATTGTTGGTCATGATACATTTGCATTTTATTCTTTGATAGTTACATTTATTAAAATGCATTGTTTCTTTATGATCAATTGATTTTGTCTTCATGCACCTTTCTAGATACATGTCATGGTTTTCAAAATCATTTGATTATAATTTCATTATGTTAGATTTGCTTTTTGCGCACATTGAGTTACATCTCTTGCATTGCATTTCTATATATGATCAATTGATTGTGATTTCAAAAGCTTTCGTAGCTAGATTAGTCATGATCGATTGTTGTTTTAAGCCATTTGCATCTTTGCTTATTTAGTTATATTCTTTTTATATGCAAATGTCATTTGGTTCCATGTATGGTTGTGATCTTATTTATATTTGTAGATACCATAGTAGAACTCAAATCCATCCTTTATGCTTTCTAGTCATTTTTTTTTGGATGGTTATGATGTTGATTCATGTATATTCTCTAAGTGATATCATCCTTATACATGTGTCAACTTCATAGTTGTGATCTTGATCATATGAACCTCTTTGAAATCCATTCATTGTATTTCATAGTTATATATATTGTTTGATGGATATCTTAGTTGTTGAATTCATATGATTTTGACACTTTGAGAATTGCATGAATTTCCAAGTTATATCCTTTTGCATTGCAATTTACCTTGTTCATCACTATGCTTATTAGTTATATCATTAAAAGTGGTGAATATCCATTTATGATGCGTGATGGAATTTTGTGTTTGTCACGTCCTTGCTATTTATCATGTTGTCAAATTCAATTGGTTTCAATTGGTTTAATTTTTGATTGATTTGATTTCTTGTGAATGTGATAGACCTTGTATACATTGGATTGAACTTGATAGTAATATATTTGTTCCATGTCACACTCCATTAGCATCATAATTTTCATGTTTGCCACCTCTCTTGCTCATATAGGTAAATATTATGATCACCATGTTTATGTATTCATAATCTTGGTTGGTTATTAGTTGAGGTTGGCTTCATGTTTGAATTTCATTTCACTCATCTTGCACTTAATAGTCATATTTATTGATTGAATGAAATGATTTCAAAACTTTCATAGCATGTGATTTTCATAGTTAAATTATTTGATGCTATGTTTAGTAAACCCCATTTCATCATGGATAGCTCTAATTTGGATTTATCTTAATAGTTATATTCTTTATAACTTCATTTTAGAGTAATTGATTTTATAGTCTTATCTTTGAATCTCAATCGGTATTCTTTGTTTTTCCAATTGGTATCCATGATCAATTTTCTTCTATTTGGCCTTGCTCTTTTGGTAATTTGATCATTTTGTGCTTTATAGTTAAATGTGTATAATCCTTTTCTTGAAAGTTTACCCTCAATTGGTAAAACCATCTTTTTCTTGCACCAAATAGTTATATCTTTGTCAAAAGTTTCACAAAAGGAGATAATGGATTTCGGGGGAGTGTAAACCTTCATAGGAAGTATTAGTTTTGATCAAATTGACCATTGGATTTGCTTTGAACCCTTAGAGACTACTTCCATACATGATAACCTGTTATGTATTTCATTTTCGATTTCTTTTGTTAACAGGTGCTACTAAAAGGTATTTTCCTTGTTTCATGTGTGTATGTATCTTTGCAATTTAATGTCAAAGGGAGAGAGCATTCAAGTTCTCTACAGGGAAAGAGAATGTCCAAGCTTCCTAAGGGGAGATATTGTAGGATCTTCAACAGGGGGAGAGAATGCATATCTTGCCAAAGGGAGAGAGTGCATGGACAAAGGGGGAGAGCTAATAGAAGAAAGAAAGCTTGAGAGCTAAAGAAGATGCTTGGCTAAAGAAGGAAAGAAGAAGAGAAAGCTTGAAGAATGATCAAGCTCCAAGCATCAAGAAGAATGAAGAAAAAGACTCAGAGCCCAAGCTAAGAGAAGGAGCATCCAAGAGATTTCAAGACGTGTCCAACTTAGGGGGAGCTGAAGACTTAGTGTGTCAAATTCGGTGTTAAGTAAGTTGCCATCAAATTGCAAAGGGGAAGATTGTTAGGAATTTTGTGTATTGCAATTTGATGGATGCATTAACACTTTAGCATCATTTGAATTTTCACACTTGCATTGATTTAGAAAATCTTGAAATCTTGATTTACACATGCATTGGTTTTTAAACTTGTAGAAATATTGTTTTGTGCATGTTTTGTTTTTAAAACTTGGATGCAATTAGTTTTGAAAAGAAGTTTTAGAAATCAAGCAAGCCTATGTTTTAAATCTTTCAAATCATTTTAGGCTTTTCGTGTTTCATGATTTTAAGCCTCTTAGTTTGATTTAAATCATGATTCCAAGCTTGATTTAATGGCTCAAAAGTTCCCACAATAAATACTTTGAAAAAATACATTTTTAGGGAGTTTTGGTCCCAGGCCCGGGTCGACCCGCAGTGGGCTCGGTTGACCGGCCCAGGGGACCCGGTCGACCAAGCCCACTGCGAGTCGACCGGGAAAGAGCCGTTGGGGCTCTTGTCAAACGGTCAGTTTTATGACCGTTGTGTACCAGGTCGACCGGGCACAGGGGCAGGTCGACCAGGGACTAGCCGTTGGGCAGTTTTAGGCTATAAAATGAAGTTCATTCATTTGCAAAAGTTGGAGATTTTTAAGACTCTTTTGAGGTGTTTGGAGACAAGACAAAATGGATGAACTAAGAGAGACCAAGGGGTCATTTGGAGAGTTAAAGCTTGGATTAATGAAGTTAAATCTCTAAGTAAGTTTTACCTTTCTTAATCATATGTTATATGCTTTGTTTAAATTATTGGTAAATAATTTTTAGCATTATAACTATGATGTGTTGAATCCATTCTTATTTTAATCTTTGATCTAAGTTGGATTGGATTCTTCACTTTGATTTCAAACCAAGTTTTGTTTTAAAATCTTCATTAATCATGCTTAGCCTAAATCTTTGATTTCTTTTATAGCATGACTCATTTACTTGGTTGAAACTTTATTTGTTGTTTTTCATTCATTTAAACCTTAGTCAAATTTGTTTAGTTTTGAAAACAACATTGTATATGCATCACATGTTTTAAGTTAAGTCATTTTCATACAACTTGTGAGTCTTTTATTTTCATATCATTAACAAGTTGATATTCATACATGTGACTTGCATTAAACTTCAATCAAATCTTTTATGTGCCTTAAACTTTGAAATGCTTTAAGCATATATTAATTGAGCTTTGTTTTTAACTTGATTGAAGTTATCACACACACACATCATGAGCATACATCTTTGCATTCATTTAGTGTTTGTGTGAGTTAGTTTTTCACTTTCATATCCGCCTATTTTAGAGGCAAATATATTGAGCTTAAATTGTATCTCTTAGAGTGTTTTGTATAGACACCTTCTTAGAGAAATTCTTCATTTGTAAAGGTTATTGATTAGCCTAAGAAAAGCACATTGTAAAGGTTATTGCTTAGCCTAAGAAAAGCATTAGTGTAGAGGTTATTGCTTAGCCTTGGAAAAGCATCTTGTAAAGGTTGATGTTTAGCCTAGAAAAACAACATTGTAAAGGTTATTGCTTAGCCTATTGAAAAGCATAGATAGTGGAAATCCGGTGGGGTGATTAGATCACAAGCCGGTAGTGGATGTAGGCATTGAGGCCGAACCACTATAAACCTTTGTGTTATGGTGCATGCTTGTGGTGATTTCTTTTGTTAGCTTCCGCATCTTGTTTGGTAAATCATCATATGTGACTAGTTTAATTTAAAGAATTTAAAATTAGTCTAAATTGGTCATATATTTAAAGAATTTAAAATTAGTCTAAATTGGTCATATATTTAAAGAACTTAAAATTATTCTAAATTGGTCATATTTGTAGCACACCCTATTCAACCCCCCCCCTCTAGGGTTAGGATCCCAGGACTTTCAGCTAGACGCTACAAGAACATTGTGCTAGCCACCGAACGTCTTCCCCAATGGTCGCCGCACAATTGTCACCTACAATCTGGGCAGTTGCGCTTTTGACGGCCTTTGGAACAACAAAATTGCAATTCCAACTTCCGTTTGTTGTGGTTTCCAGAACCACCTCCACTCCCTCATGATTTGCTTTAATCCCCCATGATCTGCAATGGTTGCATCCCTCTCAAAAGCTATAAAAGAGACACTTGGGCAAGTAGCAAGCAGATCGAATCCAGCAAAAAAGCCCAGAAACTCTGCCATTTTCAAGAGAAAAGACTTCCCTTCTTTCATTCTCATGGTGAGAGTCAGGCAACAAGCATTCTCTAGATTGGGTGACCATTTCTGAAACCAACCTTTGTTTCTCTCACCATGGAAGAATGACAAAGATTGTCTCTACTGTTTTGAAGCAGACTTCTTTATTAATTCTTCTTACTAAAAAAGGTGATGAGTTATAAAGATTGGTGGAGGTAACTACGTTGCAGACTTCTTTAACTTCATCTCAGGCAGACCTCTGAAGACAACAGTCCCTTCTTTTCTCCTTTCACTCTGTAATTTTCTTGTATTTGATCTCCGAAGCTTGACGAGGGGGTTGTATAAAAACTTGTAAACAACCTGCACCAAAAAGGTGAGGCAAAGAGAACCCATGTAAACAAAAGTGAAGATGATCCTGTTAGGGTTTTCATTAGTTTGCAATTAGATTGGATACATTCTTTTTCATAAGCTTGATCTCTCATACTTCTTTATTGGAATCTTCTTGCATTATATTTAGCTTAGCATCAAAGGTTTTTGCTTAAACATGTTTTGATTTGCTATTTTAAATTAAAAGAAAAAAACTCTTTTATCAGACATGTTAGTCTTTACTCTAGCCTAGTTCTCCAAGACCAAACTTTTCTCTTAAAATCATTTTTCGAGTATTTAAAAATAGGGAAAGTTCGGTCAGCCGAACTATGTCCGGTCAGCTGTCGGTTCCGGATCCAGAATGTAAAATCTATGTATCAGGGAATGTCGGTCAGCTTGTCGGTCTGTTGTCGATCAGCTGTCGGTCGACCGAACTACTGTTCGGTGAACCGACAACCTTACAACGGTCCGCAAATTTCAAAAAATATAGCCATTGGATTATGACCGTTGAGTTCGGTCGACCGAACTCCATTTGTCGGTCGACCGACAATTGATCAGTTGGAGACGTATTTCTTATAAAAAGAATCCTTCCTTGGTTTTTGTGCCAACACTTTTGAGACTTTTGAGGGCCAAGGAAGATGGGACATTCATGCTAAGCTAGAGGGAAGCTAGGAGGGAAAATCATCATGACAAACCTTTGATTCTTCAATGGGTTTGCTCCTCTTATCTTATTTTATTCATGATAGATTTCAAATCTTTGATTTCTTCAAATGGCATGATTAAAGTGTTTAAAGTATTCAAAAGTTTATCATTTTAACTGCATCATTTGATTAGTAATCTCACATGTTTAGACATTTAATGTTTCTTTCAAACTTGCTAGTTTCATCTTAAACTTTCTAAAAAACAAGTTTGTTCATTATTTCAAAAGACATGTGTAGTTACAGTATCTCTTATTTAAATCATTTATGAGCATTGAATTTCAAAAGAGATAGAAGTAGTTTTAAGGCATATGTATCATTTATTGATCTTTGCATTTATCATGCATATGCCTTAGTTTGATTACAACTTTCATATCAACCTATGTTAAGAGGCATTTAATTGTATTCACTTGCATCTCATTGTATGCTAGTTTAGGCATAGATTTTTAGATTAAGAATCTTATTGTAAAGGTTTATGCTTAGCCTATTGAAAAGCATATGAAGTTGTATAGGTTAATGCCTAGCCTTGAGTAAAAAGCATTTGATGTTGTAAGGTTGGAGGTTAGCCTAAACCTTAAAAATTGATAGTGGAACACTGGTAGAAATATCGGGAGTGGATGTAGGCATGATTGGCCAAACTATTATAAATCTCCTTGTTATGGTGATTGTGTGGATGATGCACTTAAATTTATTCTTTTCTTATCAATGTCAACTTTGATTGTATTCATTGGTTCTTTACTTGGTATTAGATCTTTCATCAAATATTCAAGTTAATGAACTTTCAAAACATAATTGATATTGGTTTAAAGAAGGATTGGGCATCGTAATTGAGTGTACCCTATTCACCCCCCCTTTTAGGGTTCGGTTCTAGACTTTCAATTGGTATCAGAGCGGGTTACTCCCTTGTGGTCTTACAACCCGGAGTTGATCTATCTCCTTCTCTATTATGCCAATGTCTAATCCAGAAGGTAGTGCCGTAAACAGACCACCATTGTTTGATGGTACTAACTATGCCTTTTGGAAAGCCCGAATGACCGTGTTTCTCAAATCCATTTGTGGTGAGGTGTGGGATGCTGTGGAGGATGGATGGACCCCTCCTACCTTCACAGCTGAAGATGGCACTGTCAAGCCTCTTCCAAAGGCCAGATGGATAGCTAGTCAAAAAGCGTTGAGAGACTATGATGCTAAGGCTTTGAATGCCATAACCTGTGCCATGAATGTTGAAGAATTCAAAAAGATTATGACATGTACCACATCTAAACAAGCTTGGGAGTTGTTGGAAACAAATTATGAAGGAACAACCATTGTTAAGAGAGCCAAGATCCAAATGCTAACCTCCCAATTCGAATCTCTAAGAATGAGAGAAGATGAAATGTTTGATGATTTTCGAACAAAGCTAATGGTAATCATTAATGAGATGTGGTCACTCGGTGAGCAAATCCCTGAAGGCAAAGTTTGTAGCAAAATCCTTAGGTCTCTACCTGAAAGGTTTCACCCCAAAGTGACTTCTATAGAAGAGTACAATGACCCTGAAACTATGAAAGTAGAAGAACTGTCGGGAAACATTAGAACCTTTGAGATGAAAATGAATAATGCTTGTAATAAATCGAAAGAGAAGAAATCTATAGCTTTGAAGGCTTCTCAACCATCTCCATCTAAAGAAGAATCAGGAAATGAAAATGAAAGTGATGATGAAGATGTTGCTTTACTTACTAAAAGATTCTTAAGACAATTTAAGAAAAAGACTTCAAAGTTTAATAGAAAGGAGAAACCATTTGATAAAAGTAAGAACAAAGTCAGCTCCTCTTCTAAGTATCAATCCAGAAAAGTAAAATGCTACAACTGTCAAAAGTTTTGACATATATCAACTGAGTGTCCAATGGAAAGGAAAGATAAGAAAAAGACTCTTGTGGCTACATGGGATGACTCTTCTGAAGCTGAATCAGACTCAGATGAATCACATAAAGATGAGACAGAAAATTACACTATACTAATGGCCACAACAGTGTGTGATCCATCACTTGAGATATCAGAAAATTCTGGAGCAACTGATGTTAAGGAATCTGGGAATGAGTTTGAATCTGATTATGACAGCTCAGATAACGAAAAAGAAGATGAAGATCCTCAAGTTACATATGATAGACTTTACGAGGAAAGCTGCAAATTGATTGATGCCATGAGCAAACAAAAATCCAAGAACAAAGTCTTAAAAGACAAAATTGAAACCTTAACTGATGAAAATAACATCTTAGCAATTGAACTAAAAGAAGTTCATTCTAAATTTCAAATTGCTAATGAAAATTTAATTAAGTTCAAGAGAGATGAAAAAGAAGCTGAAACTCTAAAAGAAGTAAACACACAATTAAGGGATGAAGTCACTCGTCTGAAATGGTTTAAAAAGAAGTATGAATATTCATTTACCCATGGAGAAGAAAATTTTGAAAGACTTTTTAAAATGGGAAAATATCATAGAGACAAAACTGGATTAGGATTCAACAAAGAAGACAAACCTAATCCTAATGCCTTTACTGTGTTTGTGAAAGGAGAAGCTTCCTCTAGTAGTCAAAACATTTCTGAAATTACATGTTATTCATGTGGAAGCAAAGGACATGACAAGTATGAGTGCAAAATGAAACAAATGAAAAGACAGTCCACCAAAACTTGTGTCAACCCCCATAAAGATAAACAGACTAAAATATCTTTTCAAAAGAATTCAATCAATCACTCATTCTCTCAACAATTAAATATGTTGATGAAACAAATTGGTCGTCTAAAGTTGCAATTCCATAATCATACAAGAACTGTTAAATCAACTGAAAACTACTCTAAGAAATCTTTTCACCAACAAAATCCTAACAAAGCTAGATCTCAAGGTCCTAGTGAAATCCATGTCATCCAAAGATTCATATGGGTTCCCAAGAACAAAAGCCTAGTAGTTTACACAGCTCTTAAAGCTATTGACCAATCCTTGTGGTACCTAGATAGTGGTTGCTCTAGACACATGACTAGGGATAGAGCACATTTCTCATCTTTAATTGAATATGAGGGTGGAACTGTCACTTTTGGTGATGGAAATGTTGCTAAAGTTGTTGGTAAGGGTACATTGAATGTTCCAAACATGCCTGTTATTGAAAATGTTTTATATGTCGTTGCTTTGAAACATAACTTGCTAAGCATTTATCAAATATGTGATAAAGATCATGTTGTTAACTTTAGTAGTCATGGTTGTGAGATTTCCAAAAATGGAAAGGTTATTCTAAGAGGTCTTAGAACCAATGACAACTGTTATGTTATTAGTAACCACAAAGAATCATCCAGTTCAGCCTGTCACATTGCTCATCTTGATGAAGCTCAACTATGGCATAAAAGACTTGGACATGTGAACTTTAGAGACCTGTCCAAATTGAACAAATATGTTAAGGGTCTTCCAAACATCAGCAAAGAGTAAAAAACAATTTGTGGAGAATGTCAAAAAGGTAAACAAATCAGAAACTCTCACAAAAAGACCAAGTCTCTAAAGACCTCTAGACCTCTAGAGCTTCTCCATATGGACCTGGTTGGTCCAACTAAGAAAGAGAGTAAAGGGGGCAAAAGATACTTTCTTGTTATTGTTGATGATTATTCAAGATTCACTTGGGTTGCATTTCTAAGAGAGAAATCTGATGCATATGCTGAGTTTAAAAAGATTGTGAAAAGGATCCAAGTTGAAAAAGGAAGAGCAATTGCTCGAATCACTACAACAAAAATCATTTTTCGCGGCGAATATTTCACAACGTTTTGAGAATTTGTCGCTAAATATTGGTTTTCGCGACGAAAAATTAATTTCGTCGCCTAAAATGAAAATACAAATGATTTAACGACGATAATTTTTAATCGACGCTAAATGTTGTCGCGAAAAATTTGGCGCCAAAAAATGGGGCTGGCGCCATGAAGAGGTATAAATTTGGCGACGAAATTATTTATTTTGCGACGAGTTTATTTCATCGCTAAATCATCTACATTGTATTTTATTAAAGAGATTTTGCGACAAAAATATTTCGCCGCAAAATCCCTTTATAATATTCCGCAATGAATTTATTTCGTCACGGAATGCGTAAAATTTGGGACGCGCGGACTCTCTTCGCGGTTTATTTTTGGAGAGTTATTGGCGACGAAATGAAACTATAGTGAAAAGAAGGAACAGAGCACGCAGAACTCTTCCATTTCTCTCACAGCCGAACGAACACGCAGAACACGCAGCACCATCACCTCCTCTCCCTCTCGATCTTGGCCCCCCCTCTCTCTCTGCATCTTGTAACCCCCTGCGCAGACCCATCTCAGAGGCAGCCCCCCTCTCCAGTCTCTCTGCTCTTCATCTCTCTCACGCCCACGGACCAACGCTTTTTCCCTCATTTCGTTCTCTCTCCTCTCGAAATTCCTATTTCCCTCTTTTCCTTCTTTCTCCTCTCTCATTTATTTCTCTCTCGCCTCCATCCTCCCTCTGCTCACTCATTTCGTTCTCTCTCCTCACTCATTTTTTCCTCTCCTGCCTCCATCGCCCTCTCCAGAGCCCATCTCCTCTATCTCTCCCTCCCTCTCCACTGCACGACGACTACAGCAGCACTGCCAAGAGCGCGCAGTAGCCCCCAGACGCCTTCATCTTCCTCCTCGCACCGCGGACCCCTCCCCTGCACCAGGTACACCCCTCCCTCTCCCTGCACTCACGCACCATTCCCCCTCTCCTCTCTCTTTCTTTTCTATTCTCTCTCCCTCGTTCCCCATCACTCTGTTTCCTCTTTGTCTGCTCTTCTCCCTCCCTTCCTCTCATCTTCTTCCTCCCCTGTCTCCCCTCGCCTGCTCTTGCTGCAGCGCCCACCTGCACATCACTCCCTCTCTCCCTCGGTTCTCTCTCTCTCTTCTCTTCTTCCTCCCCTGTTCCTCTCCTCTCCTCTACCCTGCGCAGCCGCCCTTTCCTCCTCCTCCTCTTCTTTCTTTCTTCCTTATCCTTCTCCCTTATCTCCCTTTCCCCTTTCTCATTCCACGCTCTCAGCAACCCCTGCTCTCATTTCCCTCTCCCTTCTCCACTCATTCATCTCATCTCCCATTTGATTTTCTATTCTCTCTTTCTTCCTTTCTTTATTTCCTCCTCATTCATTCTTCCCAGCAACGTCACTGAGCACCCACCCATTTCACTTTCTTTCTCTCATTCTTTCTGATTTCTTTCCTCCCCCCCTTTGCCCAGTGTACCACCGAGCACCATCACCACCACTATTCCAGTGGGCCATCAATCAAGTGGGCCCCACGATCTTCATCATCCCTAATTTCAAGCTTCATTGTTTTGTAAGCTTCTTCCATTTGATTAGGTTTTGTTAATTGGGGGTTTTCCATTAATTAGTGTTAGATGAGTGTTTTAGTATCTTAGATTGTGATCTGTAGAGTTATTTATGTGGGTTTGTTTCTAATTCATAGGTTTTGGGCATTTTGAGCTAAGTTGTGGATTTGAGCATTTTGGATTTCCTCACCCAAAGCCAAGTGAATATGTATTTATTTTTATGGATATGCATGTGTTTTTTTATGGAACTGTAGCTTTGAAATGATTTCATTATTGTTTTATATTTAATTGTCAAATGGTTTTGATTTATGGAAAATAAATGGGATGAATTGATGATGGAGATGATGAATGAAGGGGAGATTGTTTGATTGTCAAATGGTTTTGATGAGGTTGTTTGATAAAATATTTTAATTTATGAAGTATAGGTTTGGTAGTGTGGTTTCATTCCTCTTCTCTTATTCTGTAATACTCTTATATTTTTATTTTGAGTTAGCTTATACATAATACATGATGATCTAGAGTATGAAGTGAGCTGAATGAGTGAATGGCTTCTATTAGTTAATAATGGTGCAGCATTTGATAGAAGGTTTAAAAAAAAGCCTGTTGTTCTAGTTCTTTTAAAGGGGTGGCTAATAAAATTAGGTTTTTGCCTTAGGCTTCAGTAGGCCTGACTATAGCTTGCACTTCCCTTGTGCTGACTACAATGGAACTCAAGCCTATGATAAGAAAACAGGGCAGGACTTGAACAATTTGGATGTTTGGAATGTTGAGGCCATATGCATCTGTATTTCAAGGTAGCCAAACAAACCAAGGCATAAAAAAGATGCTAAAGAAAACACTGCATTTGATGTGTTGGTTTTGTTTTTCTTTTTTGCTTTTTTGCATTTAATGGGTTTATTGACTTGACTTTGTAAAGGCAAGTTATAAATATTTGGATGAGCATAATAAGGATATCAATTAGAAAAAGAAAACCCCACAATGAAGGATAAGGTAATGATAATAGTTCCTGAACACCACCCATAAGGTGATTAGGGATAGTGTGGACTGTTTCTTCCACCCTTTTCTTCTCATCTAAGTAATATTGATATGATCTATTCCATTTATGTTTCCACAGTAGGTGGGGAATCCTCAACTGATGATCAATATGCTCTTCCACTCAAAGTTCTGTAAAAGAACTTAAGCCTTATGTTTCTAAACAGGGGGCCCAATCTCCACTAATAAAGGCCATCATTTGCCTTATTTGCATGTGCCTTTCTTCAGAGTTTTGATCTTTTTGTTAGGATCAATCACTTATATTAAAACTGCAATATTTTAATTGAGACTATGAAATGTCATATATCCTATGTCTCTATCATATCTTACTAGTCATATCTTATCAATATGTAGTACACATATTGATAAGAATGCTGGCTGGATGAAGATAAGCTGAAGCAGAACCACTGATTGTGCTGGGAATGGGTTTTTGGAAGGGGGGGGGGGGGGAGAGAGAGAGAGAGAGAGAGAGAGAGAGAGAGAGAGAGAGAGAGAGGTGCTGCTGCAAAACAGAAATTTATCAATGATATAGGGCATGCTGAGTATTGTAACAAATGCGGTCGATATTTCAAATTTATTGAGATAGTATCAACATGATGTTTTACTAAAAATCCCGCCCACCATAATAATAATGCAATAAGTTCAGTTTATTGCCACAAAAAGAATTCCTCAATATTATCATGATAATTAAGGATACTATTTGATTTCATATTGAACTAACAAGATACATATTTTAGCTGTGTAAGAACTTTTTCAAATTGTTTCCCTTGTCAATTGTACACTATTCTGCAATTGATTTTATCAATAGGGTCCCAAGGAAGATAAGGGTACTTATTTCATACGAGTGTGGCCCATGATTTGGTGGTGTCCATCATCCATGATTTTTATTCTTATTTTTTACTTCATGATGTCTGTGTCAGATGAAAATACACATAATATGGGTGAGGATCATGGTTATGGTATAGTAAATTAAACCATCACTCCATCAGCTATAGCAAGGATTTCCACTTCTACATTGTAAGTCTATATTTGTCAATCCTCATAGTGATATGACACACGTGGTATCAGCAGGATATGCGGTGATATCTTTCTCAAGAAGGGGAGAAAACTTCCTTTGGCCTTACTGGACTGTATAAGATCATGTAAGTTTATTCACAAGCTGTGAATGTTTGTGATGGCTGGGTTTTAGGCAGAATGTGTAACCTTGTAGGACAACACATACAAGACATTGGTGACATTTTTAGCTTTATAACACTGGCAGTTGGTGTTCAAAATCATATGATGTCCATCACTTTGGATGGATGGGGCGTTGGCATTCACAAGCATTACTGATTTTTAGTTTGGTGTCAATAAAAAGGGTCCTTCGATTCGGTAAGGTGGTAGGAAATGCTTGCTTCATATATTTAAGAAGGCATTTTAATTTCGTAAAAAAAAAAGACGACACTTTGATTGATGGGTTTATACAGAAAGTAGGACTAAACTCATTGACGAGTCCCTGAGACATTAATACAGGGTATGTCTGGAGGATGAAAGAAAAGATGAGGAAGAGAGAAGTTTATTGCCAACAAGCCCTGTCATCTTGGCTTTGCAGCTGCTACACAACGAGTGTGCTTCTATATCATGTGTTCTGTTTATTAGCAGCTTGTCCCACATGTCAGAAAAGAAAATATATTGCTGCCTTTTTGCAATTTTGGCTAGGATCCTGCTGCCACACGATGGGTGTATCTGATGTGACAGCAGTGGGTTCGCAGCACGTTTGGTATGTCAACACGAAGTTTTTATATCTTTTTCTTCCCACATCTCCCAAGGTTTCTTGACTCTTGATTCTGAGTTTTCATTTAGGTTATGGATTCAATGTACATATTTCTCCATTCGTTCTTTCTTTGTAAACTACTCAGATGTTGTTGATAATTCTTCTCATTTACAATAGAGATACAAAGCGAAGTCTATAATGGTTTAAAGTAGGTTAAGGTTTTTATTTTTAATGCAGGTGAAACAGTCACTATCGTTGGTGATCATGATCCTGCATTGATGAAATATTTTGATTGCACACGCTCATCTCAGCGGTCACCATTTGAAAGCAACGTTGTTTATCAGTTTGAACTACTGGAATATGTAAGTTCAATTTTAACCCCATTTTGTCAGTTATTGTTATTTTACCATTTTAACTCATCTGTGCCTTGATATTCGTCTCCACATAATTTCTTCTTGTATGGATGTTGGCTCCAAGAACCTCTCAACCATGCCAACATCCCTATTGATGTACTTGCAGTAATGTCAAAGGATCAGTGTACCCAAGATCCTAATTGCTTCGATAATAATGCTTAGTGTAAAAGAAGTTTGAATGCTTACTCTCAGGACCATCCCGTGTCATTAAATTAGCAGAAACTTAACAGAGATTTGCAAGAAACCATGCCTATCATCAAATGCATACTGTAGATAGAAGCCTTCATTTTGGAGCTCTCTAATATGAAAACAAGTATTTACTTGATTGTGAATATAGTATAGAAAATTACAGAACTTCTAATTCGGTTTTTCCTAACTCGTTAAAGGGAAATTTTAAGAGTTTTTGTGTAATACTGGTGCAAGAACTGTTGCATTCGGCTATTTCTAACAATTATTGATGATTATGGTAGAACTTTCCTCGCTTTTCTATCTGATATTTTCATGCCCCCCCATTTATTTATTTATATTTTGTAGATCCTTGACTTTGGTTTTGAGCGGATGGGTGCAAATGGCTCACAGGTATAACGATGCAGTTTCTGTTTTATATTTGTTATAAGTGATGCATTTCTGTTGTATTTGACTATTGTTGTAGTATAAAAAATGATCTAGGTCTTGTACGATATAAAGTATTACCTAATTCACATCTTACATACCTTGTTAAATGTGCATTTTATGTCATGATTGCACTGACACTTTTATTTAGGAGATACTATTAAAATGATCATCAATTGAATTAGAATGAAAGGGCAACACCATGGAATTGAATTTGGTGATGTTACAACCAATATGGAGTCATTCTCCAAACCATGCTTTCTTTATTGTTAGTCACAAAGGTAAATGAAGAAAAGGAAACAAAGGCAACTCTAACAGACCAAACTTCTCAAATGAGTTTTGGCAAAAGCATCAGATAAGAAGCCTTTGTTTCTTGAAGTTGCAACAGATGCCAGGACGAGGCTTGGATATGGCACTGACATGATTGGCATACTAGTTGGAGAGCTTGGTATAATCAAAGGGGGACCTGAGGATACATGGATTGTGGTGTATCTGCATTGGCTTAACAGCACAAGCACTGGTCTTGCAGTGCAGGCATTCAAATTTGGGTGGGCTACTGGGCTCCCCCTAGCCATGTGCTTCTTTGGCATTCCAAATCCTGTCAATGATTGATCATCAGAATCAAATCAAGGGCTACAAATTTAATATTGACCCACCCTAGTCTATGTAAATTTAATATTGACCCACCCTAGTCTATGTTTTCCAAGGCTGAGATAAACATTTGAGGGAAGGTTAGAGAAACAGAAGAATAAACTGCAGAAGATATTGAATTCATCTAAAGCCAACAAAATCATCCTTAAACCAATACATCATCAAGATAATTGTAAGCAAATGGGGCAGGGAAGGAACCCTTCAAACCCCTGAATCCCTTTATCCTAGCCTCTTTTGAATTATGAGATAGCTCCTAAAATACTTCAGAAACAGAGAAACTTATTGCTCAGGTTGAGTTGCCAGGTTTTGCAGTTCCAAGGATTCAAATTGGTGTAATTGTCTCCTGAAATAAAACAGGAATATAGAATTTCCCTGTGCTTTTTCTCTTTTATTTTAAAGTTTTCCAACTATGGTTGGGTAATACAATGCCCTTTATGTAGAAATTTTTTATATAACACAGATCCATGGAGAAAATTGTTTTTATTATGTTTAGTGTGGATGTTCCATCAAGCTGTTCATTTTTTTAAACAGGTTGTTCAAGCCATATTTACTATGGACCATGTTGGCATGTATGATGTTCAATTTCACATTTTTTTAAATGGTCAATTTCATTTCTTTAAGATGAGCAGTCACTTCTGATGTTTGGCAGAGGTTACAACTATGCCACAGCATTAGAGGGTGCTTTGAAGGTGAAAGAAGTGGCACTTATGCACAGTGAGGGAATACTTGCAGGCGAAATGAAACATGGCCCATTGGCATTAGTTGATGAAACCCTCCCCATCATTGTTATTGCCACACAAGATACTTGCTTCAGGTAACTTTGTTCTTGGCTTTAATAATGTGGAATTATACATTTAATTGCCTTTAGGGAATGTATGGCAGGCCACTACTCGTTGTAACTAAAACCAAGGACATTTTCATTGCCAATGTTAGTTGTCATAACACTGATTTTAGTTCACACAATCATGACACTGATTTTAGTTTACAGAGAGAAATTCTAGTTGATCATCACCGTTTGATCAGGTGATATCAATATGGAAAGTTAAAAAGTAATGGCCAATGTTTTAGACACGATGCAAGGAGTTAGTTGCTTAGGATCATTCAAATAATTGGTTCTGACTTGTGACTGCTCTGTGTAAATTTGGTGACTTGACAATGGTAAGCTAATGTAGCTTTGGTAGTGAATTTTGTCCCTCTGATCCCTAATGATGTCATTTTTTTATTGTTTGCAGGTTGGGCTTTTGTTGATTCTGTTCTTCATAGGTCGGCACCACTCTGGGTAGGTGCCATAGGATTATAATTTACATGGGAATGCATCCTGCAAGGCATTGAAGCAAATGCTAATTAATTATTATGGTGTAGTGTATTCCAGTGATCTAGGTCCGCTCACTGAGTTGTACTCATTGGCCAAGCAAGCAATAGCCAAAACCTTACTAAAAGGTCTCTCTCTCTCTCTCTCTCTCTCTCTGTTTGTCTTCTCTGTTAGCTTGGTCAAAGGCTCTATATATGGAGAAATGTTCTGTACTGGGGATTACAATGGAAGAGCTTAAGGCCCCTAATCAAGGATTTATCAAGATAATTGAAAGAAAATCTCTACAGCAAAAGCAATATATATGCTACAATATGCTCCTCAGGTCTGCAAATAGACCAGTGTGCCTCATGTCATTTTTTCTACATGAAATTTCTCCAGAAAATGCAGATCCAAAACCTGATAATAGAAGGAAATGAACAATCATCCTTCAGAACCTAATCTGCACCAGAGAGACCAGGATGAATGGATGGTGCCATACTTGAAATACTCATTGGATCCACACAGCTCATTTGCATTTTGAATCTAGTCACCTTGAGAACTTAGTTAGTTTTGTCATGGGCTATATAATTGTGCTTGTCTTTTTTCCTTTTCTTTTTGGATTTCTTACTATTACATATTATCTAATGAATATTTTATAATGCTTAAGAAAGTAAATATTCAAGCACATCGTGCCGTCTGTGTAAACTTTAGCATTTGAATCAACAATGGGTACATAATTGATTTGCTGACAAGAAAGAAACACAAACCTGCAATATCCACAAATTCTTCAGGTTGGTCTTTATACATCCTCTTCCGTAGAAGAAATACCACACCTCCAACAAGGAGAAATCCTATTCCTCCTCCTACGCAGCCCAATACCACCGGTTTTCTTGATTTGTGGACAATAACTGAACAGAAAATGGAACTGTTGGGAGTTAAAAATGGGGAATTTGTTTTTTCCTTTTTCATCTTTACGATTGATCTCATCCAAAAGAAAGACTTTGTATTGTTCTCATTCATGTGCAAATGTGCTAGGTCCCGCCATAAATGACTTGTGCCCCAAAGATCAGACCAGCACTTTGATATATTTGAATGGACAATTAGAAAGGCAGTCAAACTTAAAGCTGGGACTTGATGGGAGAATGTCATCCAATCACCCATTAGGGTCACCTAAATAATGTGATTTGTGAGGGCTAGGCTTCAGGGGTTAGAATGATTTGAAGGAGTTGATAGTTTGCACACCACTAGGTTTAAATATTGCTCTCTTTCCATCTTCTCACTCCACACCCCTTAAAGGGTTAAACCCACCTTTTGGTTCACATGGCTCCAAGTGCACACCACAGACACGGCCACACTATCCCTATGTGTGGACAGTTCTTACATGGATAAAGTATTGTATTCAATTGTCCAAAATTTCAATGTTGATATGAATAAAAAAAACTTGAAGTTTCCACTTGAAAAGCAAACAGAAAAGACAAAAACACATGAAACTACTCTAAGAAATCCATTTAAAATTTCTTGTTCAAGTAAAAAATGGAAGGAAAGAAAAGCAAACTTTTTTGACTTGTCCTCACAACAATACTAAAAGGAAAGCAAAGTGAACTTAATGACCAATGCATATCGGTTTTTCGGTGCTATAGATGGTTCCGGGCGATATATGTATTGCATATGTATCAGCTCATACACCAATATGAATCGAACAGGGCTTTGAAAGAGTAAAAATATAATTGCCATGGTTCAAATGCATGAACAATTACTTTATCTCGTTATCACTCTAACCACAGGGCCACAAAACAGTCACTTTCTTTGTAGTAATTATTTTCATGTAACAAATATTTGTCAAATTCTCCATAATACCCATTGATTGGATTGATACCGAGGTAAACCCTGATCCACATCCTAGTCTAACCCTCTGTTTCCTTTTATTATCATGCATCTAGGTAGCGCTCAGAAGAAGGTATAAAGGCTTTGAGTTGTACCAGTGAGATCAATCTTCTTTGATTCCTCACATTAACTACTGTCAGTTTTATGAATGACATAGTTGATGGAATTATTTCTAGAAAGAATCTACATTCATTTGACAATTCTAACAGTCTAATCTGCAATCTCAAAAGCATGGAAATAAAATAAAATGATGATACAAGGTCTTGAGATGACACTTACATTGAAAACACTCAATGTACAACATAACACCAATTATAAATACACAAACTAAGCCCTGTTGAAGACCTTTTGGAGCTTCAGTTGATTGATATATTACAATTCCCTGGGATGTGTCTTCCATGTATAGTTTATGATGCTGCTCCTCTCTGGTGCGCGTTTGTCATTTGACTCAATGCTTTGTTTTCAGGGCTCTGGTGGTGTTACTATAAAGAAAACTGGCCAGGCCTTGGTCATTGGAATCTATGAAGAACCAGTGACTCCAGGCCAGTGCAACATGGTCGTTGAAAGGCTTGGTGATTATCTTGTTGATCAAGGACTTTAGCTTGGGTATGCAACTTTTGGTTCTAATTCTTTGGTGATGAATTATACAACACTAGCGTTTTGAATTTGATATTCAAGGCTCATGGTTGGATAATCCCCATGAAAGAATCCATGGGCCTGTTTGATTAGCACATGTATATCCTTCCCATTCAACATGCCTTTTCAACCATGGTTCCCTCTTGTATATAAACAAAGCATTTAATTTTGGTGGATTCTTACATATTCATCTTGGATATATTTGCTGCAGGTGGGGAATTGAAATGCCTGCTATAATTGCCAAATCCATATCCTTACTCTCCGATGCAGGTCTTGGAATGGCCATGTTCAGTTTAGGTGCATACCAAATCTCATGCTCAAAAAGTTTCTGTTTTAACTATTGGCCTTTATTATATAATTTATAGAGGGCTACATGAGAAATTTGAACAAATTGACATCTTTTGGGTAATTTGTAGGTTTGTTTATGGCATTACAGCCGAGGATAATTGCATGTGGGAATTCAATTGTGGGAACTCAATCGCTGCCTTTGCCATGGCTGTTAGGTTCATAACTGGACCAGCTGTCATGGTTGCCGCTTCAATTGCTGTCATTTTCTAAAAGACATCACATGTCAACAATAGACAATTCCCAAGTTCATTGCACAAGCAGCTTATAATTTTGACAATGGTCTTCTTCTTTCCAGTTTTAGAGGGTCCAAGAGAAGTGACAACGACAGTTTTGCAGTCTTCAACTGGCTTGGAAGGTTAATACCTTTCTCCCAAATGTTGAAATGTTAATGGAATTTGATTGCATGCTTACTTTCCTATTTTTCCTTTCCTTATCTGAGCCTGGCAAGAAAATTATACACATTTTGATTGAATATGCTTATTTTAATAGCAAAATTTTCCTGTTCATGTATTTCTTCTTTGTATGCGCTGAATGATTCTAATGTAATATTTTTGCTGCTAGTAAGCTTTCACCTAAAAAGTGGGGTCTTTCTAAAGGCTCTAGTGCTGTCTTAGTTGCTTTTCATGGAGGAGTTTCTTTTCTACTCTTTCAGGGAATAGATATAAGACCTAATCTAGCTGCCATATTGGGGCTCGCATGGCTAGACTCAATTTTACTTGGTGGTAGCTGTCTGGCTCAGATCTCATGTCTTTGGCCTCCTCATAGGCGTCGGATTCTTGTTCATGAAGCAGGGCATCTGCTGACTGGTAATTATTTTTATATTAAAAAGAATGTGAATTTTAAAAGTCCAATATCTGGCTGTCCTATGTTGAACTTGGGCTTGGATTTCCAAATGAGATTTACGGATATTTTCTGTTATGTGTTCTCATTCTCATGCGGTCATGCCTTTTTGTATCCTTATGCAGAATCAATTTGGGGAAGCACAAATACTGCTACTATTCTTTTTGGAATAGTGTGTTCTCCCTTAACCATGGATATTTTCATTACATGCTCTCATTCTTATGCCTTTTTGTACCCTTGTGTAGAATCAATTCGGGGAAGCACAAGCAAAAGAGTTAAAGACGAAGCAGGCACAACTTGCTAAGGCAAAGGCGGAGCTTGACATCAACCCAAATTTGATAGAGGTCTCTGAAAGGGTTGTCATCAAAGAAAAACAGAAGGACCCAATCCCTGATATCGAGTGGTGGTATGTAACATGTTTTTACCTAATTTGTGCATTGCCACTGATCTCTTTCGTCGTATTTTCTCATATTTGGATAGTAATTGGAGATTTCAATTTTTGAGTTTTTCTCCTGACATCATTCGGAAAATTAGGGATGCACCACTTCTCCTCTCTGGTACCTACAATGGTTTGGTTGAAGACAATAAACTGAAGATGGATAAGATTACCATGTATGTAGAGCATCCACAACCTATTGAACCCCCAGCAGAGCCTGCCCCACCCCCTCCACAACCTATTAAATCCAGAGAATTTTATATTTTCACATCTGAATATTTCTCATCTGAATATTTCTGTAGATATTTTATATTTTCACATGCAGGTGCAGAGTTGGGACGAGACTTTAATTATGATGATGTAAGTTCAGTGTGTAGCATAATTTGTAATATCAAAATCAATGTTGCATGAAATGAAGCCAGAATACCAGATCAGCCAACAGGGACTGAGACGATGGCATTTAGTAAATTCAGAATGTGATTCCCTTGTCCATTCACTGCTAACTGCATATGTTACTACACCTTGTTAACCCAATACTCTCACTTTTATTTGGAAGTTAATATATATTTCTGTTTGAAATCTGATTCAAACCATTTGTGAAACTTTTATAATCAATGCAGAATTTCATGTATTCATCTATAGGAACTTTATCCTTACTATGAGACATTTGTTTGTGCTGCTTTGCAGTTAATTGATAAAGCCAGAGAATATCTAGGATTATCTGAGCTAGAGAAATGTAACCAAGAGGGTGGTGTTCTCTGTGTTAATGTGGGTGATGCGCTTTCTCCTTCAGTCATGGTTCCAGGGGGATATGCTGGTGAGTTTTAGGATGTTTAGATACATGAATTCTTTGCTGCGTATTTTATTAATTTACTTTGAATTTAGAGGGTTTGTCTCATTAGATGCCTGTATTAGAGCAACATAGATACCATAACTGAATTTTTTTTTGGACACATATATAGCTCATAAATGGATTCAATGCATTTGTTTCTATTGCATTGTTTTCAATTTGTGACTTGTGTCAATCATCCAGGCATCGTTGTGGACTTGTTTTCTGATGGAAAAGTCTTACCACAGTTGCAGGCGGTGCGCATTACTGAATTTTGATTAACCATACAGATCATATGCTTGTGTCAGGTCTCCTTTAGTTTAAATATGGTATTTCCTATGAAATAGTATCATTACAAACTAACTGCATGATCAAATCCCAAAAGGTTTTGATTATCAATTTATATAGAAGAAATCTTCTTTATCAACCAGTTCTCCATTGAAGTGGACAGTCTAACATGATTAGGTCAAATTCCTTTGACTACTGTTGATGTTTTATCTTTTGGGTCCTATTTAATACTCTTATCCTTTTTATTGACTAAGATTTTTATTGTTACCAATACCCAAAAAAAAAAATCAACAAAACCTACTATGTATTTGATCAGTTTTAGTTTCAGTTTCATTAACAATTCATGATTCTGGGTTACATGAGCATGGCTATTAGTATCGATAAATAAATGGTATTCTAGGATCTATTTATTCTTGTCCTCTTTTGATTATCATGCTGGTTCTTTTAAAGTAACATTTTGTTTAATCCTCATGTGTTTTTTGTTTATTTATGCATCTCTGCTCTGTTTATTCAGCTACCTTTTATATTTTAATGCTGTCTACCTTGCTTAACTATGTTTAAAAGATCGATAGTTTCTCTAAAGTTTGTGGCTGCATATTCTTGTATGTGTTTTCTGATTGCACATCTAAGGCTGCAACATGGTTGGGACTTAATGAAAAGTTGATGACCCATGGGCGTATAATGGTGAATTGTGGCGGGACCCATGCCGAAGCAGCCAAAGCTGGGGGAGTAGCCTCTTCAAATGTTAGCTCCTGGATATAGAATTCTACCATTAAGGCATTGTGCAAAGCATTTCCAAAAAATGTAAGTTACTCCTTACGGTCAATTAAATCTTAACTCCTTTGATACATGACCCTAGTTTGTGATCTTGAATCAACGGTTTGTGATCTTGAATCAACGATTTGTGATCTTGAATCAACTGTTTAGGCTCAAGTGCACTTTTATTTTTTAATTTTCTCAGGATTTTATTTTGTTTCACTTACTTTGCTTTTGATTCCAATGTTTAATTCCTAACAAATTTTTTTTTTTTTTACCACAGGTTGGGACTGAAGATTAATGTAATAGAGGCCAATTGCTTGAACATCTTTTTGTTTTTCATAAGAATATTGTACTTACACTATTTTGGATGCTACATTTTTACTTGAATTAGTAACGACAATGTGGCTAAGCTTGTGGGTCGTATTTAATAGTTATATGTTTCCTAATATGTTGAAGAAGCATGTTTTGTACATTTTTCATTAGTTAAATGAAGATACTTTACTGTACATTTTGTTTGAGTTGAATGGCCATGTTTTATAGTACATTTTATTTTTGTTGAATGTGAAGGTTTTATTATACATTTTATTTTAGTTGAATGAGCAGGTTTTATTACATTCAGCGTAAAAGATGTTTTTGAGGTAGCATGTGGTAATTTAAAAAAATATATATTATTTTTAGCGACGAATTTTATTTGTCTCCTAAAAGGAATAAATATATCCCCGACGTATATAATTTGTCGCCTAAGAGAAATTGTGGCAAGGTTAAATATTGGGTGAAATGTCTACAAACTATGCGCGGCAAAACTAATTCGTCACCTATTATAATTTATGGCAATTCATGCACTATTTGGCGACAATAAAGTTTTGTCGGTAAAAAACTATAATTCAGCGACGACTCCATTTTGTTGCCAAATTCCTTTTTCACCATTTTTTATCCATTTTCTCGTAATGAATTATGGACATTTGGCGACAAAAAATATCATTTTTGCCGACATAATGCGTTGTTGTAGAAAATTGATATTTGGCGACGATAATGTGTTGTCGCAGAAAATCATTTTAGCGACGATAATGTGTTGTCGTAGAAAATTGATATTTAGCGACGATAATGGGTTGTCGCAGAAAATTGATATTTAGCGACGATAATGTGTTGTTACGGAAAATTGATATTTAGCGACGATACGGAGTTGTCGCAAAAAATGTATATTTAGCGACGATTAATTCTGATCGTCGGCAAAAACAATCACCGACACGTAATGGGCGACGAAAATGGTTTCGTCGCAGAATATATTCTGCCACGATTTTGTGATTTTCTGCGACAAATATTTACGTTGCGAAAAATGATTTTTGTTGTAGTGAATAAGAAGTGATCATGGAGGTGAATTTGAAAATACAAAGTTCAAAAAATATTGTGATAAGTATGGAATTCACCATGAATTTTCTGCCCCTAAAACTCCTCAACAAAATGGTATTGCTGAAAGAAAGAATCGGGTCTTACAAGAAATGGCCACAGTTATGCTTCATGGAAAGAATGTTCCTAGAGATCTATGGGCCGAAGCAGTTAGTACAGTATGTCACATCATAAACAGTGTATACTTGAGAACTGACTTGGATAAAACTGCTTATGAATTATGGCATGAGAAAAGACCTAACATTAACTACTTTAAAATTTTTGGTAGCAAGTGCTATATACTCAAGGACAGAGAACACTTGAGCAAATTTGATTCTAAAAGTGATGAAGGCATCTTCATTGGCTATTCTCAAAACAGTCGTGCCTATAGAGTATTGAATATAAACACTGGAGCCATACAAGAATCCATAAATGTAGTCATTGATGACAAACCAAATGATTTCAGTCATCAAGAAAACCCTGATAATGATGAGATAAATGTCCCAACTGAAAAACTGGATGAGTCTCCAATCTCCAAGGATTTGGTAAATGTGAAACATCATTCTATGGACCAAATTCTGGGAGATCCTTTGGCTGGTGTCAAGACTATAAGATAATTAGAAAACATTGTTAGCTATCTTTGCTTTACTTCTACTTTTGAACCTAAAAATGTTGATGAAGCTTTTTCTGATGATAATTAGATAAATGCCATGCAAGAAGAGTTAAATCAATTCGCTAGAAATGAAGTTTGGGATCTAGTGCCTAGACCTGATGACAAAAATGTTGTAGGTGCCAAGTGGATTTACAAAAATAAACTTGATGAAAATGGTATCATTGTTAGAAACAAGCCCAGGCTGGTTGCTCAAGGGTACTCTCAAATTGAAGGAATAGATTTTGAAGAAACTTTTGCTCCCGTTGCTAGACTTGAATCCATTAGAATTCTTCTTGCCATTGCTTGTTCTTTAAATTTTAAACTATACCAAATGGATGTCAAAAGTGCTTTTCTAAATGGTATCTTGGAAGAAGAAGTTTATGTTGAGCAACCCAAAGGGTTTGAAGACCCTAAGAAACCTAACCATGTGTATCATCTTAGAAAGGCTCTCTATGGTCTTAAACAAGCCCCTAGAGCTTGGTATGAAAGACTAACTCAATTCTTAATTGATCAAAGCTTTGAAAGGGGTAGTGTGGATAAAACTCTCTTTATTCAAACAAATAATAATAAAATTTTGATTGCTCAAATTTATGTTGATGATTTAGTGTTTGGATCTACTTGTAATGATCTCACAGAAAAGTTTGCTAATCTTATGAAATCTAAATTTGAAATGAGCATGGTTGGTGAATTTAATTTCTTTCTAGGATTACAAGTTAAACAATTGTCCGATGGAATTTTTATTTCCCAAACCAAATATACTAAAGAATTAATCAAAAGGTCTGGATTAGATTCAACCAAGCACATGAACACACCCATGAGCACAACACTCAAATTATCTAGGGAGTCGAGTGGTGAGAGTGTTGATTCTAGTTTGTATAGGAGCATGATAGGCAGCTTATTATATCTTACAGCCAGTAGACCTGATATTGCATTCGGTGTAGGAGCTTGCGCCAGATATCAATCCGATCCCAAAGAAATTCATTTGAAAGCTGTTAAAAGAATCATTAGATATGTTTTAGGGTCTTCAGGATATGGCTTATGGTATCCATATGACTCATCTACCTGCATTACTAGATACTCAGACGCCGATTGGGCTGGAAATGTGGATGATAGAAAATCTATAAGCGGTGGGTGTTTTTACCTAGGAAACTGTCTTGTTGGCTGGCATAGCAAGAAACAATCATCCATCTCCTTATCTACAGCTGAAGCAGAATATATAGCAACTGGTAGTGGTTGTACTCAAATGCTCTGGATGAGACAAATGCTCAAAGACTATGGTATTGAACAGTGTAGCATGAACTTGTACTGTGATAACACTAGTGTTATCAATATCTCCAAAAATTCCGTCCAACACTCTAGAACCAAGCGTATCGATATTAGACATCATTTCATTAGAGAATTGGTTGAAGAAGGAGTCATAGTTTTGGAGCATATTCCTACAGAAAAACAACTTGCAGACATTTTAACAAAACCCTTGGATGTTTCCAAATTTGAAAATATGCGAAAATCCCTTGGTGTTTGTGATATTGGATGATGCCCCTTGCTTGTTTGTTCTTAGTTTAATAGTTATTTTCTTTATAAAAAATAATAAAATAATAAAAATTAAAAAAAGGAATTTTGGCTAGCCGTGGCTATCTTGGCGGCTAATCGCCTGTCTGGGCCTGCGCCCTTATATTGTTTTATTTCTCTTCCCCACCTTCCGTCATTTGTCTCTGTCTCCTCTTCCATTTGTTTCTCTTTATCGCTAGTTTCCTGGTTTTCTTCTCGTCTCTTCCCTCAAGGTATCTTCTCTCCTTTTCTTTTCATTTCAGTTCTTTAAAATTTATTTTCTCTTCTCATTAACAATGAGTTGTATTATGTTTTCGTTTTGTGTTTTCCTGTCTTCCCTTTTTAGGGTTTTTCAACCTCTTCCATTTCTCTCTCCCATTGGTTTCCTTCTTACCTATTACTAATTCTTTTGTCATTCTCTCTTTCTTGTATCTTCCAAATCGTGCCTTTTGCATCTGTGTTGTGCTTTCTTCTTCCTAGTTTTTTTCTTGTGCACTCTAAGTGTTTGTAGAAATGCCTCCTCGAATGAAAACAGCTGTGAACCGCCTTGCTAAACGAGGACGATCTACTCCCGCCTCCTCTTCTCATAGAGAAAGGTCTCCTTCACCCTCTCAGTCCACCTCACCTTCTCTTACCCCTCCTTCCTCTCCTCCACCTCAGTCGGGCTCTGCTGTTCTCAAAACCAATGCCAAAATGCTGGCTGCTTTGAAATCTAGATCAATTATGGTTGAAAGACGGACTTTGCGGAATGTAGTAAATCCCCATGAGACAGCAACCATTCTTGCTCCGATTGGATGGGACAACATCTTGGACTGGGGGGACAAAGCCTATCCTTCTCTTGTTTTTGGCATGTATGCTTCAATCACTAATGCAGTATCCTCAGTTGACTCCTGCTCCTTCACTATTGCCCTTCGAAACAAAGAAGTTACGATTGACCTAGATCTTATCTCTTCGATCATGAACATTCCAGTGAACCCTGATGGCCTATCCATGGTTTCTGACACCCTTACTGAAGCTGAAAAGGCTCAAGCTACTCTAGTTCTTTGCGGCCATTCTGCTACATGGGATCGCAAGAACTTCCTTCCTTTAGGAGCCTTGATTCCCAAATACAGGTTGTTGCACCACCTCTTCACTTTTAATGTTTATCCTCGTAAAGGAAATCGGACTGAATTAACTACTTATATGGTAAATGTCCTTTCCAAAGTGGTTAGAGGAGTACAAATGTGTCTCCCTTCTCTTATTTGTAGAACCATTGTTCGCTTTCACCTATCCAATGCCTCTAAGCCAACAGTCCCCTTTGGCTTCTTTATTTCTCAAATAGCTCGTTCTCTTGGTGTTCTCCGCCCAAATGAGCCTCCTATTTCCCATGCACCTTTTGGCCATGCAAATCTTATTCAGATGAATCCCTTTTGGCCATGCAAATCTTATTCAGATGAATCTCTTTCCAAATGAAGAAGCAGAGATTCCTCAACCTCAACACCAAGTCCCTTTAGCCCCACAACAGCAGGACCCTACAGGGCTCGCTCCTTCTTCTTCACATCGACAGACTCCTCCTTCATCTGTTCCCAGGAGTGTTGAAGAACGGTTAAATGGTTTCGAGCGCAATCAGTCCAAAACCGAAAAGCTTCTAAAGAAGACTCTCAAATATCTCAGTGGACTGTCAAAGGCTTGCTGTACCCAAGATGCTTCTAGTATGCCTCCATCTCCTTCACCTCCATCGGATTAGCTCTTTTGGGGATTCTAAGCCACATGTGTTTTTATTGGTTGTACTCATTTTGGTGGTGTTCTTTTGGCTTGTAGCTGCCCCTCCTATGTTTTTTTGTTTAAACTTATGATGTTTTCTATCTATGGATGTTCACTCTAACCTGATATGGATGTTTCTATGGTATTAGTGATTAAATGCTTTTATACTTTCATTGTCTATTATCTACTTGCACTTTCAATTCACTGTCTTTTATACATCCATGGTTAGTTTCTCTTTATCAATTTGTGACAAAAAGGGGGGTGTGGTTTAAGTTTGCAGCTACAAATTAAGGGGAAGGATTTATCTCAGGGGGAGAATCCATCTCCATTTCCCATGCTTTTAATCTATGTTTGTTAGTGTTGTGCTTCTACAGGTTCATCTTCTCAATCTCATATGAAGAGCTATGCGTACTAGTCTTAAATCCTTTTTGTTCTTATATTTGTTTTTCAGCTGGAAAAGGTCTTGTACTTAGTATATGGTTGTTCTTTGAGTTGTATTGGATATCTCTTGTAATCTTGTATTAGCTAAATGGTTTTGTCACGAAATTGACAAAGGGGGAGATTGTAAGTGTCACATGACTGTGAGCACTAAGTTTGTTTTGTCAATTCCGTGCCATTGTGTTTCGAAGACCCTGCCTCCCAAAGTCCCTCATGGAAGATCTAATTCAGAGGGTTTATCAAGCTGTTGGAAAGTCCGGATTTATCAAAGAAGATCTCCATTTGTGTTTGTCAACCTTTTCAGGTATTTTATACCCAAACCAAAGCCTTAGAACCCTGGGAAAAAGTTGAGTTTTAAATCCTGTTTTCTATCTCTTTATCTCAGCTTTAATAGTCTTTCAAAAAGGGGTTTGGTGACCGTAACTAGCCCCCTTGCAAAGGGCGGCTAACCGCCAGACCCACGGTCTGCTTTCCAGAAAGTGTTTTTCATCAGGATGAAGTTTGGCTCCCCTGCGGCTAACCGCCATGTTCACCTGCGGCTAACGGCATAGCTAACCGTGAGTTACGGTCTGTTTTCCAGAGAGCATGTTTTTTTCAGAACCCACTTACTGTCACCCCAGCGGTTGCCTCACGGTTAGCCTCTAACTCTTCCTGCGGCTAACCGTGAGCCAACCTTATTTGAATTTTCTGACCGTTATTGGAAAGGGGCTAGCCGCTGATCTAAAGGGGCTAGCCACCAATATAGCCGTTGTATCTTTTCTATAAATCTGGAGCTTGTTTCTCTCTTCGGAGAGGACCTTTTTTAGAGAGCTTTGCATGCTATTTTCTTCCCAACAAACCTAAGCTCTCAAATCTTCTTCCAAACACTCATGTATTAGATTTAGGAAAATCCCAAAGCTTCATTAGCTCCAAGATGAGTGTGTTGTGTGAGAAGAGTTTCTCTAGGATCCCTTATTGTGTATGAAAGCCAAATCCTTGTTACCCTAGAGGACCAGACCTCTGAACCTTGGTTGTGCTACACTATGGAAGCTTCCTTCTTAACTCCAAGGCGTCGTCAAGAGGTGAAAGCTTTGACTACTGTCAAAGCTTTTTAGAACTCTTTCCATCTTCATCAAAGGCAAGTGTTCACCCTTCTTTAAACTTCTACAATCTGTGATGGTGATGAAAGTCCACGAGGATCCTAACCCTAGAGGGGGGGGGGGTGAATAGGGTGAGCTTCTTTTTCGACCAATTTTAGCAATTTTAACTTCTTTAAAACAAACTAGTCAAATGTGATGATTTAGTCAAACAATATGCGGAAGCTAAACAAAAACAATCACCACATAGCAAGCACCACAACACAATATTTATAGTGGTTCGGCCAACGTGCCTACATCCACTACCGGCTTGTGCATCCAACACCCCACCGGATTTCCACTATGTATGCTTTTTCAAAGGCTAAGCAATAACCTATACAAAGTTGCTTTTCAAGGCTAAACAACAACCTCTTAATTGTGCTTTTCTAGGCTAAGCAATAACCTTTACAAAATGCTTTTCTTAGGCTAAGCAATAACCTTTACAAAATGCTTTTCTTAGGCTAAGCAATAACCTTTACAAATAAGATTTCTCTAAGGAAGTGTCTTCACAAAAGAACACTCAAAGAGATTACAAATTAAGCTCGAATTAATTGCCTCTTGATAGGCTAATATGAAAGTTTAAAACAAACTCACACAAACACTATATGCATGCAAAAGTATATGCTCATGATGTGTGTGTGTGATGACTCCAATCAAGTTTAAAAAGAAGGCTCACTCAATATATTGCTTAAAGCAATTCAAAGTTTAAAGCTCATAAAAGATTTGATTGAAGTCTTGATGCAAATCACATGAATAATAAACAACTTGTTAATGACAAGAAATTCAAAGAATCACAAGTTGTATGAAAAATAAAGTTAAAGAAAGCATGTGATTTGATAAGAGTGATTGCAAACTAATCTAATTTACCAAGAAAGATATTGAGCTTGCAAATCAACTCTTTAAGGACTTGAAATCATGCATAAATGAAAATACAAAGGATTTGAACATGCATGAATTTCATTTGTATGGAAATCAAAATAACTTAGAAGATGTACCTTTTAAAAACTCATGAGTTTGATTTCCAAATAGCCCTCTAGCATTTCCAACTTCTTCCCCTTTCTTTGGCTCCAAAATCCTCTCAAAAGTTCAAGTTTCAAGCATTGAAAAAGGTTGGAAATGAATGGACTTTATAGCCAAAAAGTTGCCAACGGCTAGTTCTCGGTCGACCGGCAAAGAGGTCTCGGTCGACCGGGAAGGCACAACGGTCAGAAATCTGACCGTTGGAGGTTTCAGTTCAGAAACTGCAGAAATTACCTCCAGTTGTCTCGGTCGACCGAGACCTGTGTCTCGGTCGACCGGCGACACTGCCGGGACACCCCTTTTTGCAAAAAATGCAACTTTTGCATATTTGAAGGTTTTTCTTTGGGGGACCTTTTGGCCACTAAATCAAGCTTGGAAAACATGTTTTAAAGATTCTAATGGTTTTTAAAACATGAACATAAAAAGCCTAAAAAGATTTGAATGTTTAAAACCAAAGGCTAGCTTGATTTGATAAAACTCTTTTCAAATGAAAATGCATACAAAAATGAATCTTTTTGTGAAGAATGTATGCAATGCTCAAACCTAAATTCTCAACAAGATTTACCAAACATAATGCACAAAGAATTAGGTTTTCAAAAGAGTTTGGGTTTCAAAACTAATGCATCCAAGTTTAAAACCAAAACAAGCATATAACAAATACTTTTCCAAATCTTAGAAGCTATGCATGTATAAAACTAGATTTCAAGGTTTTCTAAAACAATGCAAGTGTGAGTTAATCAAATGATGCTAAAGTGCAAATGCATCCATCAAATTGCAAAAACAAAATTCCTAACAATCTCCCCCTTTGCAATTTGATGGCAACTTACTCATCATTGAATTACACACTTAGTCTTCAGCTCCCCCTCAGCTGGACAAGTCTTGAAATCTTCTTCTTGGATGCTCCTTCTCTTAGCTTGGGCTCTTGGGCTCTTTTCTTCAATCTTCTTGATGCTTGGTGCTTGATCATTCTTCAAGCTTTCTTATCATCTTCCTCTCTATGGCCAAGCATCTTCTTTAGCTCCAAGCTTTCTTTCTTCTATATGCTCTCCCCCTTTGACCATGCCTCTCTCTCCCTTTGGCAAGGTATGCATTCTCTCCCTTTGTAGAAGATCATACACAACTCTCCTTAGGAAGCTTGGACATTCTCTTCACCCTTTTAGAACTTGAGTTCTTTCTCCCCCTTTGATGGATAGGAGATCTTCGAGTACTTGAACTCTCGAACTCTCTCCCCCTTTGAAGAGTAGGAGATCTTTGAGTCACACTTGAACTCTCTCTCCCCCTTTGACATTAAATTGCAAAGGTACCTACACACATGAGACAAGAAGAATACCTTTAGTAGCACCTGTTAACAAATGAAATCGAAAATGAAATTCATAACAGGCTATCATGTATGTAAGTTAACTCTAAGGGCTCAATAGCAATCCAAGGGTGAATTTGATCAAAACTAATACTTCCTATGAAGGTTTACACTCCCCCTCAATCCATTCTCTTCTTTTGTCAAACTTTGACAAGATATAACTATTAAATACAAGAAGTAGATGGTTTAACCAAGTGAGGGTCAACTTCAAGGAAAGGATTAGATTCATTTAACTATAAAGCTCATATGATCAAATTACCAAAAGAGAGCAAGGTCATTAACGATCATGGATACCAATTGAAATAAACATATCAATTGAGATTAAAGGATGTGACTATTAACACAATCACTCTAAAATGGATGTAAGAATATACCTATTAGGAAGAATCCAAATTAGAGCTATCCATGATGTGGGGTTTACTAAACATAGCATTAAATAATTTAACTATGGAAAGCATATGCTATGTAAAGTTTTGAAAATCATTTCATTCAAACAATAAATATGACTATTAATGTGCAAGAATGAGTGAAATGAAATTCAAACATGAAGCCAACCTCAACTAATAACCAACCAATATTATGAACACATAAACATGGTGGTCATGAGATATACCTATATGAGCAAAAGAGGTGGCAACATGAACATTATGATGCTAATGGTGTGTGAGATGGAACAATCATATTACTTATCAAGTCCAATCCAATGCACACAAGATTTATCACATTCACAAGAAATCAAATCAATCAAACATTATACCAATTGAATCCAATTGAATTTGATAACATGATAAAGAGCAAGAATGTGACAAAATTCCATCAAGCATCATAAATGCATATTCATCACTAATAAAGATATAACTATTGGGCATAGTGATGAACAAGGTAAATTGCAATGCAAAGAATATTACTTGGTAATGCATGCAATTTCCAAAGTGTCCAAATCATATGAATTCAACTACTAAGATATCCATCAACCAACATAAATGCAAGGAATGGATTTCAAAGAGATTCATATGATTAAGAACACTACTTATGAAGTTGAAACATGTATAAGGATGACATCAAGAAAATCTACATGAATCAACATCATAACCATCCATAAAGATATGACTATAAGGCATAGAGGATGGATTTGGGTTCTAGTATGGTTTTTACAAATAAAACTAAGATCACAACCATACATTGAACCAAAAGTCATTTGCATATAAAAAGAATGTAAATAAACAAGCAAGGATGCAAACAACATACATTTCCATTTCTAATATAATGAAACCAAAAGAAAAGGAAATGAGAACATGGAACATGCTTAAAAGATTATAACTAATGATGTTATGGAGCATTTCCATTCAACCAATCTTCAAATCATTTTGATAAACAAAATCCAACAATGGGCATAAAAGGAATGATTTTGAAGATCAATTTTCAACATGTATTTTAAAAGATATAACTTAAATGAAACACATACAAGATGATTTTTCAAGATAATGATTTTCCATATAAAAATATAACTTAGAAATCCATGGAAAAACTTAAGTTGATTCAAATCATTTGTTAAAAAAAAATCTTACTAAGACATCTACACAAATGATTCAACAACAATTGATCATGAATAAATTAGCTATGAAAGCTTTTAAAATCACAATCAATTAATCATGTAGAAATGCAATGCAAGACATATGAGTGCAAAAAGCAAATCAAACATGATGAAGTTATAATCAAAAGATTTTGAAAACCATGAAGTGTAACTTAGAATGGTGTATGAAAACAAAATCAATTGATCATAAAGAAACAATGCATTTTAAAAGATGTAACTATGAAAGAACAAAATGCAAATGCAATCATGACCAACAAAAGGATTTAACTATAAAGAATAGGTTGGTCAATGGGGTCAAAGGCCTTAAGGTTTGTCTAAGTAAATAACTTTTGGAATCCACCTAAGGTCTTGTGAGGGTTGAACTTTGAGGTCTATTTTGGGGTTCTCACCAACTAAAGGAGATTTGACTTGATAAATTTTCAATTTTAACTTATCACCGTGATATTTAGATTTCACTAAATTTAGCTTAGATTGGTGATTAGTCTTTTGAGGTTGGTGAGTTTTCTTCTTAGGGGATTGATTCATTTTTCTTTTCTTCTTATTTTCTCCCTTTCTTTGACTTTTGAAATTTAGATTTAACTTTGTAATTTTCTTCAAAAGTTCATTCATGTTTTGACTTAAGGGAGGTAGGTTGAGAAGCTTTTTGTTAATAGATTCTTTCAAACTTGGTTTGACTTGTTTAAGCTTTTTAGAATCTATCTTAGGAGACTCCATTCTAAATGATTTAACTTGTTTAGTCTTTTTGGAGTCTTCTTTGTTTTTAAGTGTCTTACCCTTCATAGATTTAGATTCTACCTTCTTGAGTTCAAAGATGGGTTTAGACACATGGCTTCTTTTTCTTAGTTTGCACTCAAACATAAAATGTCCTTCAATGCCACAAAAATTACATTTGGTTTTGGGCAAAGGAGAAAGAGTGCTAGAGAATGAGGACTCACCTTTCACAAAAGTGTTGGTGAATTTAGGGTCATGTAACATATTCCTATTAAATCCAAGACCCGTCCTATCTCCATGAGGTTTACCCAATTTATATAATTTTTCAAGTCTTTCTTCACTTTGGGTAAACTTGCACTCATACTTTTGTTTGTAAACTTCAAGTTGAGTGACTTTGGTTATAAGGATGGAATTTTCATTTTTAACTTTTGAAAGTTCATTTTCAATATCCTTATGTTTGCTTATCTCTTCATTGGCAAGTCTTAATTCATGTTTTAGTTCATTAACAACTTTAGATCCAAGTTCTTGTGTTTTTAACTTACTTTTAATCAACTTGGCTTCTAAGTTGTTAAAGTCTTTGTCTTGCCTTTTTATTTGATCTCTTAGAATTAAATTTTCCTTATTGACTTTATCATAATCCATCTTTAATTCATTTAGTTCATCTTGAATGTTGGATAGGTTATTTAAAGAGATCATGAACTTAGAGTCTAGACATTTTATTACTTCTTCTTTTTCTCTAAGTTTATCTTTTGAAGAGGCTAGCTCTTTGTTTAGTCTATTTGATTCTTCTTTTAGACTTTTATTTCTCTTATCAAGCTTTGAAGATAATGTATATAATTCATTATAGGCTTGTTGAAGATCATCTTCATCATACTCATTTTCTTCCTCTTTTGAGTCAAATTGATATTCATTTAAGTGAGGGTTTGAATCTCCAATAGAAGGAAGAATGAGGGGTCTAGAAGAATCTACAAAGTCTAGCATAGTGGAGTCCATTCTAATGATTTTCAAGGAAGCACAACACTAGGGTTTAAACTCTAGGTTTTTACACCTAATCAAGACTTCCAAACACTTGATCCTAAGGGATTAGAGCACTTGGCTCTGATACCAATTGAAAGTCCACGAGGATCCTAACCCTAGAGGGGGGGGGGGGTGAATAGGGTGAGCTTCTTTTTCGACCAATTTTAGCAATTTTAACTTCTTTAAAACAAACTAGTCAAATGTGATGATTTAGTCAAACAATATGCGGAAGCTAAACAAAAACAATCACCACATAGCAAGCACCACAACACAATATTTATAGTGGTTCGGCCAACGTGCCTACATCCACTACCGGCTTGTGCATCCAACACCCCACCGGATTTCCACTATGTATGCTTTTTCAAAGGCTAAGCAATAACCTATACAAAGTTGCTTTTCAAGGCTAAACAACAACCTCTTAATTGTGCTTTTCTAGGCTAAGCAATAACCTTTACAAAATGCTTTTCTTAGGCTAAGCAATAACCTTTACAAAATGCTTTTCTTAGGCTAAGCAATAACCTTTACAAATAAGATTTCTCTAAGGAAGTGTCTTCACAAAAGAACACTCAAAGAGATTACAAATTAAGCTCGAATTAATTGCCTCTTGATAGGCTAATATGAAAGTTTAAAACAAACTCACACAAACACTATATGCATGCAAAAGTATATGCTCATGATGTGTGTGTGTGATGACTCCAATCAAGTTTAAAAAGAAGGCTCACTCAATATATTGCTTAAAGCAATTCAAAGTTTAAAGCTCATAAAAGATTTGATTGAAGTCTTGATGCAAATCACATGAATAATAAACAACTTGTTAATGACAAGAAATTCAAAGAATCACAAGTTGTATGAAAAATAAAGTTAAAGAAAGCATGTGATTTGATAAGAGTGATTGCAAACTAATCTAATTTACCAAGAAAGATATTGAGCTTGCAAATCAACTCTTTATGGACTTGAAATCATGCATAAATGAAAATACAAAGGATTTGAACATGCATGAATTTCATTTGTATGGAAATCAAAATAACTTAGAAGATGTACCTTTTAAAAACTCATGAGTTTGATTTCCAAATAGCCCTCTAGCATTTCCAACTTCTTCCCCTTTCTTTGGCTCCAAAATCCTCTCAAAAGTTCAAGTTTCAAGCATTGAAAAAGGTTGGAAATGAATGGACTTTATAGCCAAAAAGTTGCCAACGGCTAGTTCTCGGTCGACCGGCAAAGAGGTCTCGGTCGACCGGGAAGGCACAACGGTCAGAAATCTGACCGTTGGAGGTTTCAGTTCAGAAACTGCAGAAATTACCTCCAGTTGTCTCGGTCGACCGAGACCTGTGTCTCGGTCGACCGGCGACACTGCCGGGACACCCCTTTTTGCAAAAAATGCAACTTTTACATATTTGAAGGTTTTTCTTTGGGGGACCTTTTGGCCACTAAATCAAGCTTGGAAAACATGTTTTAAAGATTCTAATGGTTTTTAAAACATGAACATAAAAAGCCTAAAAAGATTTGAATGTTTAAAACCAAAGGCTAGCTTGATTTGATAAAACTCTTTTCAAATGAAAATGCATACAAAAATGAATCTTTTTGTGAAGAATGTATGCAAGGCTCAAACCTAAATTCTCAACAAGATTTACCAAACATAATGCACAAAGAATTAGGTTTTCAAAAGAGTTTGGGTTTCAAAACTAATGCATCCAAGTTTAAAACCAAAACAAGCATATAACAAATACTTTTCCAAATCTTAGAAGCTATGCATGTATAAAACTAGATTTCAAGGTTTTCTAAAACAATGCAAGTGTGAGTTAATCAAATGATGCTAAAGTGCAAATGCATCCATCAAATTGCAAAAACAAAATTCCTAACAGGTGATTCAGATCTGTGTGACTAAATCACCTTGTAATTGTGTGAGGGGGAGTAGATCTAAGTGATCGAACCTCGATAACAAAATTGTAGTTGAATAAGTACTTGTGTAGTTTGATTCTTCTTAATGGAACCAAGGGTCTGTGTGACCTTTGAGAGTGGATGTAGGTCTATGTGTCTGGACCACTGTAATTTTCCTGTGTCTATTCATTATGGCATGATTTACATTTCTATATTTATATTGTGGAATTTGTTGTGTATGATAGGTCATCACTAAGCTCAATAGACACACACACTTGTGCTTATCTACTCACATCTAATTGTATCTCTTCTTTATTGCTTAAGCAATGTCTTGATGAACACTTATGCCACTTAAGTCATTCTCTTCTTGTGTTTGTTATGTTCTTTGTCTGGTTATATTAAAAGTGCCTTAAAAAGTTTAAAATTGGTAATTGATTCCCTTAGTCCTATTCACCCCCCCCCCCTCTCTAGGACTTAGTCATTGGCCCTAGCCTGCACTTTCAATATATTCTCTAAGTGATGCCATCCTTATACATGTCTCAACTTCATAGTAGTGATTTTGATCATATGAAACTCTTTGAAATCCATTCCTCGTATATCTATATGTTTGATGGATATCTTAGATGTTGAATTCATATGATTTTGATGCTTTGAAAATTGCATGCATTACCAAGTTATATTCTTTTGCATTGCAATTTACCTTGTTCATCACTATGTTCATTAGTTATATCATTAAAAGTGATGAATATCCATTTATGATGCTTGATGGAATTTTGTGTTTATCACATTCTTGCTCTTAATCATGTTTTTAAATTCAATTGGTTTCAATTAGTATCATTATCGATTGATTTGATGTCTTATCTTGAGTATGTGATAGATCTTGTGTACATTGGACTGAACTTGATAGTAATATATTTTTTTCCATGTCACATTCCATTAGCATCATAATTTTCATGTTTGCCACCTCTCTTGCTCATATAGGTATATCTCATGACCACCATGTTTATGTATTCATAATCTTGGTTGGTTAATGGTTGAGGTAGGCTTCATATTTGAATTTCATTTCACTCATCTTGCACATGATAGTCATATTTAATGATTGAATGAAATGATTTCAAAACTTTCATAGCATATGTTTTTCATAGTTAAATTGATTGATGCTCCCCTTATCATCATGGATAGCTCTAATTTGGATTTTTCGTAATAGTTATATTTTTACTCCACTTTAGAGTGATTGATTTCATAGTCTTATCCTTGAATCTCAATTGGTATTCTTTGTTTTTCCAATTGGTATCCATGATCGATTTTCTCTTTTTTTTGGCCTTGCTCTTTACATTGGTAATTTGATCATATTGAGCTTTATAGTTAAACGTGTCTAATCCTTTCCTTGAAGTTGACCCTCAATTGGTTAAACCATATTCTTCTTGCACTTCATAGTTATATCTTTGTCAAAAGGTTGACAAAAGGAGAGAATGGATTAAGGGGGAGTGTAAACCTTCATAGGAAGTATTAGTTTTGATCAAATTGACCCTTGTATTAGCTCTTTACCCTTATAGCTTGCTAACCAGACATGATAACCTATTATGTATTTCATTTGTTAACAGGTGCTTCTAAAAGGTATTTTCCTTATTTCATGTGTGTAGGTACCTTTGCAATTTAATGTCAAAGGGGGAGAGAACATTCAAGTTATCTAAGGGGGAAAAGAATGTCCAAGCTTCCTAAGGGGAGATATTGTATGATCTTCTACAGGGGGAGAGAATGCATATCTTGCCAAAGGGAGAGAGAGTACAAGGTCAAAGGGGGAGAGTTGAAAGAAGAAAGAAAGCTTGGGAGCTAAAGAAGATGCTTGGCTAAAGAAAGAAAGCTTGAAGAATGATCAAGCTCCAAGCATCAAGAAGAATGAAGAAAAAGACCAAGAGCTCAAGCTAAGAGAAGGAGCATCCAAGAGATTTCAAGACTTGTCCAGCTTAGGGGGAGCTGAAGAATTAGTGTGTAAAATTCGGTGTTGAGTAAGTTTCCATCAAATTGCAAAGGGGGAGATTGTTAGGGATTTTGTGTATTGCAATTTGATGGATGCATTATCATTCTAACATCATTTGAATTTACACACATGCATTGATTTAGAAAAACTTGAAATCTTGATTTATACATGCATTGTTTTTAAAACTGGTAGAAATATTGATTTATGCATGTTTTGATTTTATACTTGGATGCATTTAAATTTGAAAAGAAGTTTTATGAATCAGGCAAGCCTATGAGTTTTAAATCTTTCAAATCATTTTAGGCCTTTTATGTTTCATGTTTTTAATCTCTTAGTTTGATTTAAAACATGATTCCATGCTTGATTCAGTGGCCCAAAATTCCCCTCAAAGAAATACTTTGGAAATATGAATTTTAGGGGAATTTGGTCCCTGGGCCCGGGTCGACCCGTAGTGTGCTCTTTTCAAACGGTCAGATTTTTTACCATTGAGTACCAGGTTGACCCGGGGGTCATGGGGTCGACCGGGGACTAGCCGTTGGGCAGTTTTTGGGTATAAATAGTGGCTCATTCCTAAAGAAAAAAAGAGGATCAAAGAGGCCCTCCTTGAGATGTTTTGAGGCCAATCAAAGGGGAATGAGCTAAGGGATGAAAGGGATCATTTGGAAAGCTAAAACTTGGTTTCATTGAGTTAAATCACTAAGTAAGCTTTACTTATCTTAATCATATATTTTCATGCTTTGCTTAATTATTGGTAAATCTTTTCTAGCATGATAAACTATGATTTGTTGTGTCCTTAACATTTATATGTTTTGAATTGATTTATTGTTTTGGATGCATCACCTTGATTCAATCCAAGTAGTACTTAAATTGGTATAACTAAGTAAATCAAGTTAATGAAAACATCTTTGAAATTTTATGTAACATGATTCCTATACTTGGTTGAATCTTTGGCTGTTGTTTTTCATCATAAGAAAATCACTTTCAAATCTATCTTATGTTTTGGATTCAACAACTTCACAAATCATATGTACTTTTGTTTTAAAGTTTCACAACTTGTTTCGCATTGATACGTATATCATTTTCAAGTTGAATTTATAATTACATATGATTTGTCCCTTAACTTCAATCAAATCTATTTTTGTGTTTTATGCTTATAGCATACACATATTAAGCTACATTGTTAATTTGATTGAAATCCCTATGCATCACATGTTTTGTTCTTAGAATTTCACAACTTGTTTGGAATACATATGTATATCTTTTACAAGTTATTTTTAACATGTGATTTACATTCTTACCTCAATCATAAATGTTTTTATGAGCTAAAACTTTCAAAAGCCTTTGGCATACATTTATGAGCTTTCATTTTCAAATTGATTGAGTACATCATACATACACATTGTGCATTCATCTTGGCATTCATAGTATGTGTGTGTGAATTAGATTTTCACTTTCATATCCGCCTAAATTAAGAGGCATTGTAATGAGCTATTAATTGTATCTCCATCAAGTGTATTCTAGACACTACTTAGAGAGATAACCAACCTTTTGGTTGAAGAGGTTATTGCTTAGCCTAAGAAAAGCATAGTGTAGAGGTTATTGCTTAGCCTTGAAAAGCATATTGTAAAGGTTATTGCTTAGCCTATTGAAAAGCATAAATAGTGGAAATCCGGTGGGGTGTTGGATCACAAGCCGGTAGTGGATGTAGGCATTGAAGCCGAACCACTATAAATCCTTGTGTGATGGTGCATGCTTTGTGGTGATTGTTGTTGTAAGCTTCCACATTTATTTACTTAATCACCACTTGTGACTAGTTTATTTTAAAGAAGTTAAAATTGGTCACTAGTTTGTAGCTCACCCTATTCACCCCCCCCCCCCCCCTCCCTCTAGGGTTCGGATCACGGACTTTCAAAACCTTACAAGACGACGATGAAGCTAAAATTACCATTGAACCATCTATTCCAAAAGAAAAAGAAATGTCCTTCCATCTATAGCTATTATACCAACCAGATTAATGGAGAATCATCCCTTGGATAATGTAATTGGAAACATCAAAAGTGGGGTTATGACTCGGAGACAAGTTCAAAATTTATGTGCGCATTACTCTTTTGTTTCTCAAATCGAGCCCAAGAATTTCTCTGAGGCTGAATCTAAATTCGATTGGATGGAGGCAATGCAGGAAGAACTAAGTCAATTTAAGAAGAACGATGTTTGGGATCTTGTTCCTCTACCTAACGAGAAAAATCCAATAGGGACAAAGTGGATTTATAAGAACAAGTCAAATGAATCTGAAAATGTTATAAGGAACAAGGCAAGATTAGTTGCCAAAGGATATGCTCAAATAGAAGGAATTGACTTTGAAGAAACCTTTGCTCCAGTAGCTCGTTTGGAATCCATATGAATATTATTTGCATATGCTAGTAGTATGGAAATTAAATTGTTTCAAATGGATGTTAAGAGTGCTTTCCTTAATGGTGAAATTGAAGAAGATGTGTATGTAACACAACCAGAAGGCTTTGAAGATCCTCATCACCCTAAATATGTGTATAAACTCAAGAAAGCTCTTTATGGTCTAAAACAAGCTCCAAGGGCATGGTATGAAAAACTCACTAACCATTTGATTGAAAATGAGTTTAATTGTGGAAAGGTTAACAAGACTCTCTTTATTAAAAAGATTGATCAAGACATTCTTGTCACTCAAATTTATGTTGATGATAGTCTTTGGATCAACTTCAGATAAACTTGCTCAAGGATTTTCAGAGTTAATAATTAAGTTCCACATTTGAGATGAGTTTGGTCGGTCCCCTGCAATTTTTTTCTTGGACTTGAGGTTAATCAGACTGAAAAGGGTATTTTCCTTGGTCAGTCAAAATTTGCCTTAGAAACTGTCAAGAAGTTCGGCTTAGGAAACTCCAAGACTAGTTGTAATCCCATGGGATCTACTTCTAAACTTTCAAATGACCCACAAGGTAAAAAGGTAGACCAAAAACTCTACAGAAGCATGAAAGGAAGCTTACTTTATCTTACAGCCAGTAGACCGGACCTTTCTTTTAGTGTTGGGATATGTGCTAGGTACCAATCTAATCCTCGTGAATCTCACCTCAAAGCTGTCAAACATATCATCAAATATATTCATGGGACTACTAATTATGGTATTTGGTATCCTAGTGATTCAACATTACAATTGATTGGATACAGTGATGCTGATTGGGCAGGATCCATAGATGATAGGAAGAGCACTAGTGGCTGCTGCTATTTCATAGGAAACTGTTTAGTTTCTTGGCACAGTAAAAAATAGAATTCAGTATCCTTATCTACTGCAGAAGCTAAATACATTGATGTAGGAAGTTGTTGTGCTCAATTGTTGTGGATGAAACAAACTCTTTTAGATTATAATGCTCCACAACAATGTATGCCTATCATGTGTGATAACTCTAGTGCCATTAGTATCTCTAAAAATCCTGTGCAACATTCACGCACCAAGCATATTGACATTCGATATCATTTTCTGCGTGACCATGTTGATCAAGGCACAATAGAGTTACTTTTTGTCCCCACTGATGCTCAATTGGTTGATTTCTTTACAAAACCCCTTGGCAATGAACGTTTTATCAATTTGAGACATCAATTGGGCATTGGCCCTTGCCCTGATCACCAATTCCTTGTAGTTCAAAACACCTATACCTAAATATCACTTTTATCATGTATTATAAACAGGTGCTACTAACAAGGTTTGTCTTCTTTTTTTTTTTAAGTGGCAAAATTCTTTGCAATTGGATGTCAAAAAGGAGAGATATAAACAAATTGACAAATATAATTTCTTCTCTGGCTTTGATTGAGGGGGAGAAAAGCTACGGTCTTCTAACTGGTGGAGAGAAAACTTCTTGCCACAAGTTGAGGGGGAGCAAAGATATAGATGTTTGCTTCATTGCTCCCACAAAGAAAATCCAAATGCTCCCTAATATCCGAAGCTCCTTAAGGTTCAAAGAAGAAGATGTCCAAGTTTCATAGAAGGAAGAAGATAGAGTCAAGCTTCAGAGTTGCCATCAAATTGCAAAGGGGGAGATTGTTAGGGTTTTCATTAGTTTGAAATTAGATTGGATACATTCTTTTTCATAAGCTTGATCTCTCATACTTCTTTATTGAAATCTTCTTGCATTATATTTAGCTTAGCATCAAAGGTTTTTGCTCAAACATGTTTTGATTTTCTATTTTAAATTAAAAGAAAAAAACTCTTTTATCAAACATGTTTGTCTTTATTCTAGCCTAGTTCTCCAAGACCAAACTTTCCTCTTAAAATCATTTTTTGAGTCTTTAAAAATAGGGAAAGTTCGGTCAGCCGAACTATGTTCGGTCAGCTGTCGGTTCCGGATCCAGAATGTAAAACCTATGTATCAGGGAATGTCGGCCAGCTTGTCGGTCTGTTGTCCGTCAGCTTACAATGGTTCGCAAATTTCAAAAAATATAGCCGTTGGATTATGACCGTTGAGTTAGGTCGACCGAACTCCATTTGTCGGTCGACCGACAACAGATCCGTTGGAGACGTATTTCTTATAAAAAGAATCCTTCCTCGATTTTTGTGCCAACACTTTTGAGACTTTTGAGGGCCAAGGAAGATGGGACATTCATGCTAAGCTAGAGGGAAGCTAGGAGGGAAAATCTTCATGACAAACCTTTGATTCTTCAATGGGTTTGCTCCTCTTATCTTATTCTATTCATGTTTGCTTTCAAATCTTTGATTTCTTCAAATGGCATGATTAAAGTGTTCAAAGTGTTCAAATGTTGAGTGTTTAAACATGCTTTAATTTGATTTTGAAATATGTTTATCATTTTAACTTCATCATTTGATTAGTAATCTCACATGTTTAGACATTTAATGTTTCTTTCAAACTTGCTAGTTTCATCTTAAACTTTCTAAAAAACAAGTTTGTTCATTATTTCAAAAGACATGTGTAGTTACTCTATCTATCATTTACATCATTTATGAGCATTGAATTTCAAAATAGATAGAAGTAGTTTTAAGGCTTCATAAAAGCCTAATTTTACTATTTGATGGAGACATTTACCTATTAGAAAGGGACTCTTGGGCTATTAATGCTTAGTTTGCTACGAGTCATTTATTTATGGAAAAGACTCGTGCACAATTATATGTGGAGGGGGTGGAATGGTTATAGAACACATGGATGCTTGTATTTATATCTTCTGACTACAAGTCTACATGACGAACTATTGCATACTGCACTATTGTGGAGATAATTTTTTATTGAGATTTGCGAGATGACTGTATTCGGCAATTTTGATTGTTAGAAATAATTGCTGCATTTGCTAGGTTACTGTATGTAATTGACCTTTCAAAAGAGTGCTCAGGAATCTTCGATAAAGTATTGGTCTAAATCAATAGGACTAGGAGTCCATCCATCACATTGATTAAGTTTATTAATCATTATGCAGATAAACATGGAATACAAATTGTAACTACTCAATAAATAAAAAGGTGATTACTTAACTTCATCTACCATAGCAAAGGATACTTCTTGATTTATCATAAAAATGCACCTCTACAACTTCTCTTTCACAATAATCTTCCTTCAAAATAAGTCCTTGGACATGGCCCAAGGATACCAAAAGACAAAATCATTGAAAAGAAGAAGAGAGAATACGAGATGGATCTGGCCTCACCAAGCTCTCATGAGCACTACACACGGCCTCCTTTTGTAGTCTCCTTTGGTCCGGCCTCACCAATCACTTGCAAGCAACACTTTTTATAAGGGTGCATAGGGGACAATCATCTGGTTGCTGCAATGAGGTTCATCAAGTGATTGGCTTCACTTGCAATGCATGTGCAGGTCTTCACTTGGTATGCACAGCTTTTCACATGGCATGGACAGGTCTTCAATATTGCGGTTGTGACAATCCATCTGCTTTCACACCTATGGGTGGTGCACTCGTGTACAGGTGTGGGTCCCAATATAGCTTGTGTTGACTTTCTTCTCCTTTTTCTCTCTTAAGGCGGGTTCCAAAAACATGAAGATACCCTACAAAAATAATCAAGAGAAATTATTTCACGTGTAAATCAAAAGTCATGAGAGATTTTTGGCTTTTCATGCTAAAGATAGAAATTTTCATGATTTTAAGTGAAAACAAGGTTTTCCAAAAGATGTTGACTTAAAAACATAAAATCATCATTTTCCAATGAAATCAAGTATGATTAGATAAAGTCCTTAATTATTAAAAATTAATGATGAAAAATGTGCAATTTTAAAGACTAATCAACTATTTTATCTAAATGAGCATACTCCCACTTTTGAAATGTGAATACTCCCACTTTGAAAATGGGAGAATTCCTTTATTAAAAAATTGACGCTCATTCGAGTTTTTGGAACCCTAAATAGATCATGCTAACTTTAACACTCATCTGTGTTAATATAATATAGTGTATAGATAAGATTTACACATCATTTGTACTGTATCTTTTGATCAAATAATTTGCATTGCTGTAGCTGCTGCATGCGGTATTGCTCCTGACATCTGCATTATTTACATTACTGTAGTTGTTGCCGATGCAATTGCTTCTGACAAGACACATTGACTTTGGAATAGTAAGAGAGATGGAGTACCGGAGACATTATTCTTCATTTGGCATGGTTGGGATGGACATGTGGAGCACCATATAGTGAGGATCACCGTAGCCTACAATTGTTGACTTTTGGAGTCACCTTTGGATTCAGTTTATGAATTCATATATGTGAGGCCCTGCCCTTGGTGGGCCCTCATTTTGAATTTGAATATTACTAATTATGGTAATAGTAGTATAATTGTACTAATTAGTAGGAATTAGTAAGGGTAGATAGATAATCTCATAAGTTTTAGCCTATTTTATGGGATTTAGGCCTATTGTGAATTTTATAGAATCTATAGGGGTGTCTTTTATAACTTTTATACGGTTTTAGGTGTTGAAGCCCTTCCTAGTAAATAGGATTTTATAAGAGGGGTTTTTCACACTTGAGAACATTCTAGAATCCTACCAAGAGACCTAAATGCCCATGTCCTTATCCACATCCCTATACAAATTAAAAGGCCCTTTTGGTAATCATTCCTACCCTAGCCTATATAAGCTAAACTATTGCATTGGGAATAGAACCCTAAATCTAGTCTCATTTATCTCTCATTTGCCTCTCATTTCATGACAAAACCCTAACTCTAGAACCCTAGCTAAAACCCTAATCCTAAAACCCTAGCTCAGACCCTAGCTACTATGAGAAGAAGGAGGCCAACTACTACAATCTCTTAAGGAATCCTCCCTTGTTCACTTCTTCTTCTTCTACAAACCAAGGTAAACCTCTTTCCTTAGTTCAATTTCCATGTGATTTTCTAGGATTTTCTTTCTATTTTGATTTCCTTTCTAAGCCTTGGTTCTCTTGTGGATTAGGTATTAGGAGCTGTAGTTTAGATTTGTTGAGAGCTTAGAGACCGTTAGAGGCTTGGATTACTTCTTATTGTCTATTTACCTTTGGAAATTCGGATTTGAGGCAAATGCAATATACTCACTTAGCATAGAATGTGTGTTTTCTGTTTTTTATTCTGAAATTGCATTTATATGATGTTAGGATGCTTAGATTTACTTTTGAGCTTGTTTTTATGGATTTTTGGCCATTGATGGATGGGTTTTTCTCATTTGGAAGATCAATGGCCCCTTTATTATTGATTGGGTGGTTATTGAAGTGTTTCCATGGTTTTGGATGTTTATATGATGAATGGAGGTGATTATGTGAGATTTGGATGAAAAATGGATTGAAATAATGAAATCCCGGAAATCTGGATTTTGGTTGAGGGTACATATACTCGGTCGACCGACCTGTTGTTCGGTGGACCGAAGACACTAATATCTAAGAAATTCAAGTCTTAGTTAACAGTCTGAAAGTTACAGGTTTAGTCCACTTGGTCTACCGAGCCCTTTTCTTAGTCGACCGAGTACATAAGTTTTGCAGGCAGTTAATTGGGAGCTGAACTTCCCCTCAAAACCAGAGACTCTGTGTTCTTGGTTCACCGAACCCTGTTCTCGGTCAACGACAATACAGGGGTTTCTGAGAAATGACTGAGAGCTGGGACTGTTTTTCTTCTGGATTCTAGTGCACTCGGTTGACTGACCTGGCCAGGAGGTCGACCGAGCACACAGAGATATTCCAAGATCAGGTTTTGTTTTCCAAGTGTTTGATCTCTACTCCCAATGTACGCGGTCGATCGCCCAGGCCAGGAGGTCGATCGGGTACACTGTACAGTAGGTCGACCGGGTACACTGTACAGTAGGTCGACCTGGGAGTCAACATCCTGACTTCCCAATGCACTCAGTCAATTGAACCTTGTGCTCGGTCGACCGAATGGACTGTGTACAGTGAATTCCAGTTTTCAGTTTTCTGAGATTGTGATCACTTGTGGGGCCCATTGACATCCAAATAGAGTTCCATTGATGTGTCAAGCATGAGTCAATGGGGTGGCTCAACATTGACTCATAAGGACCACTAAGTAGGATCTAGGGGTTTGAATTAACGTTGATTCGATCCTTGAACGTCGTCGAAGATGCCCGTAACTTCTGGAGCACCAAATACAGTATCCTTGGCATCTGAAACTTCATTTAAGGATCCCATTAGTTGAAAAAGACCTGGACCTGAATGTGGATCATTACTTAGGATTGGACTTTGCAATTTCTTCCATTGATTCTCTGATTTAGAGGTTTATTACATTACTATCACTCTAGTACCCTTATTGTTGTCCATGCCTATTAATTAAATAGAAAATGAAGGACCTGAACCTAGGATTACTTAGAAGTGAACTAGTGATGTGATTGGGTGAACTTTGACCTGTGTATGTGTCTAGGCGAGCCCTTTTATGGCCTAAGTTTGGATGTGTGGAACCTTAGGAAGGAGAGGTGGTTGTGACTAGACTTGTAACTAATTTTGGATGAGAATGGACTGATTGAAATAGGATTAAGACTAAGGCCACGGCTTGATGGGCCTTAGTATGGATCCAATGATTGGACTTAGACTCAGACTCAAATTGTGTTCCATGATATTGAAATTGGTACTTGGACCTCTTAGGGACTTGTTAGGACCTTACTCGCGCAAGGCAAAGCCTAGACAGACACAGACTTGTATTTATATTCCTTTGAGTCGGCGCGAGCATTCACTCAGTTGTTCTAAGCTCAGCCTATTAATTGATCATCACTGGTAGGAGCTATTTATGACTATTGGGTGGGCTATCATGATGAGTCATGGCTTAGACGGACAGTGTGATACCGGGTCCGGTCTCTTAGTGATGAGTGATGAGTGTTTGAGATTGATGAGTAATATGTGGGGTTAGTCGTCCCCAGCACTAGTGAGATTTCCCCACCGTGACTGTGTTCAGTATGGGAGGGCCGTGATATAATATCCCACGGTATCCAACATGTGTTAATGTGCCATGTTGTGTTGTTAGATCAACTTTTCTTATTATCCTGATTCTAAATGTTTATCCTACTCAATTGCCTAGCATATGTACCTTGGATATACCTATTGATCATATTACCGTCTCTATTCTTTTTATGCATACATCCTATGTTATCTGTATACTTCGTGCTTAGGATTTGACATCGACTAAAAGGATGGTGCGCTTACGCTCATCGAGGCGCATGTAGCTGGTGACTACGGATAGGGACCAGCCGACCAGGAGGTCGAGCTGGAGGACGGAGTGCCAGCACCGGGGGCTTGAGTGTTTATCTTACTTTAGGGTTTGAGTGTCTTTATGTTGTGAGTAGGGAGATAGTCTGTTATGTTTAAAATATGTTCTTAATTATACTTTGGAATTTAGGTTGGATTCCAGCCCTTCTACACTTGATATATCTTTATGATACCTTATGCTTCCGCTTTACTCTTTACGCTTCCCCAAATTTTAACCATTGATTATATGTTGGTAAAAAGGTTTTAAATTGTACCTCACTGCAAACCAACAATCTTGGAAGTTCTCGGGTTTTTTGGGAAGTAACACGCCAACTTCGGGTACTTTGACAGTTTCTCGGTACTTGGAATTGGGGCATTACATATACATAAGAGGCTTTGATGTAATAAATGGTGGAGTCATATTTTATAAAGGCATTAAAGGCTTCCTTTGACATGGATTGTCATGAAAATCATTGTTTGTGGGTTTAAGTCATTATTGATGGTGATGGATAGATTTATAGTAGGACACTTGGTGCCATGGAGTAAAATTTGCTGCGAGTTTATATGTAAATTAAGCTGCTGCATACTGCATATGAGACACCCGTATTAAAGAAATAACTCTGCATTGGAATGTGCAAGATGTATTTGGCATTGTTGTAGGTCAGCAAGCGTGATGAAGTAGTTGCCTTTGCAAGATTAAATTTAGGAATCTTCCAGATCTTCTGGACTTGATGATCAGCATTACCTTGATGGTCAAAATCATTCTTCAGAGGGAGGCATTGTTGCATTTGAATCTTCTTTGATGGAACCATTAGAAGAAGAAACTTCTTGAATAAATCCGTCATATTTCTTTATGATAGGATCTTTGAGAAATTGGGTTTCATCTTTTAATTTTTGCATTTCTTAAAGAAGAATCATATGCTGCTGAGTATTGAAAGGAGCAGCTGGTGACGAGTCTTTAGAATTGCACATTTTTCATTCTTTATTTTTAATAATTAAGGACTTAATCATCTAATAATTAGGAAATGATGATTTTATGTTTTTAAGTCAACATCCTTTGAAAAACCATATTTTCACTTAAAATTACGAAAATTTCTATCTTTAGCATGAAAAGCCAAAACTCTCTTATCACTTTTGATTTACACATGAAATATTTTTTCTTGATTGTTTTTTGTAGGGTATCTTCATATTTTTGGGACCCACCTCAAGAGAGAAACAAAGGAGAAGAAATTTCACACTAGCTATATGTGGGACCCACACTTATACATGTGAGCACCACTCGGTGTGAATACAAATGAATTGTCACAGCCGCAGTATTGAAGACCTATCCATGCCATGTGAAGACCTGTGCGTGCACCGCAAGTGAAGCCAATTACTTGACGAAACTCACCGCAACAACCAGATGAACATGGATATTTCTCACCAGTCCACCCCTATAAAAAGGGGTGAAAATGTGAATGGAGGGGAGGCGTGCATAGGGTGTAGGGTGCTCACGGAAGATTGGTGAGGCCATGAGTGCTGCTCATGAGTGATTCGTGAGGCCGGCTCCATCTCATCTTCCCTCTTCTTCTTTCTAGTGATTTTCTCTTTTGGTATCCTTGGCCCATGTCCAAGGACTTGTTTTGAATGAAGATTATTGTGAAAGAAAAGTTGTAAAGGTGCGTTTTTAATGATAAATCAAGAAGTATCATGTGCTATGGCGGGCTAATTTCTTTGATTAGAGCTATAGATGAAGATAAGTAATCGCCTTTTTATTTATTGAGTAGTTACAATTTGTGTTCCATGTTTATGTGTATAATGATTAATAGACTTACATTGGTGCCCAAAGCAAACCTCCATTCTTAATTTCTGAAAATAGAAATTAATTTTTGACTATCCATGCTTAGGTTTGATAGTCCAGGGACTGAGCTTTCTTTGATGGGTTATGCTTACCCTTGATGGGTAGTGGTTAGATTATTTCTATACGTCTCTGAGGTGAAGGAATTCCTGGATTTTGGATTTTTGTTAATTAAAAAGTCTTTTAAAGTTAAATTATCTAAGTCAAAAACATTGATTTGTCTTTGGTTTGAAGTAAAAGTTGGACCAAGTTATGATTACTTGATAAATAAACAGGTGGATGCTTATTGGATTCCTATGCTCTAATCATTTTTATCAACTGTTAGTTTTTCATCTTCTAATTGATTGTGTGATTTTGTTTTCATTAACTCATTTAAAAATTCATCTTCTTTGATTAATTAAGTTTCTTAATTTAAAAGTTTCTTTAACTAACTCCCTATGGGTTCAACCCGTATCTGCCACTATCTCAATAGACAGTCGTGCACTTGCTGTTAAATAATGTTGTTCCTAGGTTGCTGGAGTTTTAGGCCAGACACTGTCATGCAGAGGCCCTGGACTCACCATATTCATGAGTGAGTCCAAGAGATGAAACCGATCAGAAATATTATAAAAAATTCAATTAGTTGCAGTTTGGTTATTATTTTATTCTTAAATTCGTGAATTTGAATTTTATAATATTTGTTGTTGAAGTATTTTATTCAAATGGCCCATACAAACTAATCTTTATTGCAACTCCGATAAGACCTTGTGTTTGGATCTCTCTGGATATACTTGGGACATCGATCAAGTTCTGGTCACATCAGCTGGCGACGATGATTCGCCATGAACAACTTCTTTAAAAAAATTTGGCAAAATTGCATTAAAAGCTGCTTTCTTTATTATGAGAGAAGCTTGAGGGGAGGAATGATGAGATTTATTGAGAAAACTTGGGATGTCATATTGGAAATATGAACAAGGCATGCTGGCTTTATTGTTTGAGATTTGCCATATTCCGAATGGAGAATCCATGTGGTAATGGAGGAAGAGATGAATTCAAAGAAAGAGTATGAATGATCAGGAATTTCTAATTTGGTATGGGATTCAAATGTTTGATAATTGCTTAATAGGGCTTCTGGGAGCATGCAAGATTGTGGTCCAAAAGTGTAATGCCCCAATTCCGAATACCGAGATAACCGTCAAGGTACTCGAAGTTGGCTCGCTACTTCCCGGAAAATTCGAGAACTTCCTAGATTGTAGGTCCGTAGTGAGGTCCAATTTAAAACTTTTTGAATAATATAAAATCAACGATTGAATTGCGGAAGCGAATAAAATATAGCGGAAGAATACAAAAGCTAGGCAATTAAGCAAGATAAGTTGTTAGACTCAGGATAAATAAGTCTCTTCTAGTCTAACAGTCAACAACGTGGCACATTCACACAAGCTGGATACCGCAGAATATTATGCTGCGGCCCTCCCATACTGAACACAATCGCAGTGGGAAAAAATAACCAGTGCTGGAGAATGACAAGCCTCACAATAACACTCATCACTCTCAACACTCAGCACTCATCACTCAGAAGACTAGACCCAATATCACACCGTCCGTCTAAAACATAGCTCATCATGATAGCTCACTCAACACTCATAATAGCTCCTACCAATGATGATCAGTCCAAATGCTGAGCTTAAGATATTTGTGTCCATCTAGGCCTACCTTGCATGAGCAAGGTCCTAACAAGTCTCTAAGAGGTCCAAGTACCAGTTTAATCCATGGAACACAGTCCAAGTCCAAGTCCAACATTGAATACATACCAAGGTCCACCAAAACCATGGCCTGGTCTAAACAGTCCAAGTAAGGTAACAAGTTCATTTCCGATAATAATCAGTCAATCTCATCTATAATGAGTCACAAGTCCATCACAACCAACCTCTTCATTCTAGGGTATGACACATCCAAACTTAGGCCATATGAGGGCCCGCTTAGACATAGACACAGGTCATTGATCACCCAATAACACCACTAAGTCACCTCTAAGTAATCCTAAGTTCAGGTCATCCAATTTCCATTTAATTAACAGGTATAAACAATGATAAGGATAAAAGAGTGACAATGATGCATTAAGTATAATAAACCTCCAAAGTAAGAGAATCAACGGAAATATCGAAAGTCCATCTTAAGTAATGGTCCACTTTCAAGTCCAGGTCCATCTTCGTTAATTTGATCCCTAAATGAAGTCTCAGATGCCAATGGATATTGTGTTTAGTGCTCCAGAAGTTACAGGCATCTTCGACGACGTTTAAGGATCGAATAATCATCAAATACACACCCCTAGACCCTACTTAGTGGTCCCCATGAGTTAAGGTTGAGCCGTACCATTGACTTATGATTGGCACATCAATGGAAGTCTATTTGGATGGTCAATGAGCCTAACAATAGATCACAACCTCAGAAACTGAAAACAGGAAATCATTAAACACAGTGTATCTGGTCTACTGAGCATAGGGTATGGTCAACCAAGTACACTGGGAAGTTAGGATGTTGACTCCCAGGTCGACCTCCTGCACAGGTGCCCGGTTGAGCTCCTGGCCTGGTCGGTCGACCGTGTACACTAAAGACTGCAGACAGGCACCTAGCATGCACTGTCCTGATCCTAGAATTTATTTGTGTGTTCAGTCGACCTCCTAGCCTGGGCGGTCGACTGCACACACTAAAATCCTGAAGTAATTGGATGTCCCAGCTCTCAATCCTTTCCCATGAAAATCCTTTGTGCCCGGTCAACTTGGAACATGGTCCAGTAGACCGAGTATACTAGATTGAGTTTTTCTCAGAAAATAATTGAGATTTAGTTTTTCTCCATTTTCAGTGTCGCCGATTGACTCGACTGCAGGTTGGTCGACCGGGTACACGTAACTGCCATAAAATCCAAAATGTTGGAATTCCCTCCTTCAATCCAATTTTCATCCAAATCGCATCCAATCTCGTCCATTCATCATGGAAACATCATCAAACATTAAAAGCACTTCAATATACATCCAACCATCCACACTTGGGCCATTGATCTTCCAAATGAGATTAACTTATCCATTAATGGCCAAAAACCATGAAAACCGACTCAAATGATAGATCTAAGCATTCAGACATCAATTGAATTGAAATTGCAGAATAAAAATTAAGAAGGAAAACATGCATTCTATGCTAAATAGGTATATTGCACTTGCCTTAATCCAATAGTAAAAAGAATAGAGAGAAAAGAGAGATCCAACCTCCCAATGAAAATCCAAGCTCCTAAGGTCTTCCAATCACACAATCAAGCCCAAAACTGATTCTAAAGAGATCTTTAACACCTAATCCCAAATCCACAAGAGAATTGGTATAAGAAAGAAAATGTAGACAGAGAAAGAGAGAATTCTAATGGATTTGAACTAGAAAATGAAAAATACCTTGATTAGAAAAGAGAGATGAGATCTATAAGACAGAAGAACTCCTTAGGTGAGGTTGTAGCTGAAACTTGTATATAATCCTCCTTCTTCTTGTAGCTAGAGTTCTTGATCTAGGGTACTCAGAGAGAAAAGGAGAGGGAAATGAGGGAATTGGAGGGAAAATGAGAGAGAGAAGAGAGAAAAAAAAAGGAAATGAGAGTGAGGGAGATGTAGCATACATTTGGGAAGAGGGGGGCTTTAGTTATATAGGTTATGGTGAGTGACTAATGACCAAAGGGCCCTTCTTAGTTAAATGGAAAAGAAGATAAGTACAAGGGTAGTTAGGCCCTTTTAGAAAAGATGAAATATTATTATGTTGAAACCCCTCCTATTAACTCTAATTACTAGTTAGGGCCTCTAACTAACTAACAAACTCTAATAATTACAAAAGACACCCTATAGAACCTATAAAATACACAAAAGGGCTAACTCCTAGAAATTAGACTAAAACCTAGGAAAATACCTATCTACCCTTACTAAACCCTATTAATTAGTATAATTAGATAAAATATACTATAATTATAATATTCAAATTCAAATGAGTGTCCATAAGGGGTGCAACCTCACAAAAAGGGATCCACCATTTCTTCCAGAACCAAGAGGGAATAGTTTGATGACATTTTGATGAAAAACCGATGTACCATGAATGAGATTTTTTAGAATTTTGATACAACAAAGTGTATTCCTAAGCATTCAGATAATCTCAATAACCATTGGGCCAAGAACTCTCCGTAGGATTTACCACATACTTTGGTGAGGAGAAATTGTCGACCCATTCAATGGCAGAATGGAAATGTAGAATTTTCATTTTTGAAAAGGCACATTCACCATCTCGGTCTTGATGAGTGATGATTGCACTTTTGGATTGATCCAAAATAGTCTCATAATATTTTTGGGAGATATTGGGAGCTTTGGGGGCAAAATGGTTGTTTGGGCGGAATAATTTTGAGAGGATTTGGTCAATGGCGAGGTATTCACAAATTCTATCGTCAAGAAAGACAATAGGAGATTCAAAGCTCTTAATATAATGAGATTTTTTTAAAGGAGTGGGTGCTTGGAGCATTGGTGAGGTTGAATTTAAGGCATTGAATTTATTATTGGAAAGGATATTGATGGTGTCAATGACTGGAATTTTTCCATTTCCTTTTGGAGGCATCAATGCTTACCTTGTTTCTACCCTATACAAATTCACGAGATAGAATATTGGGAAGGGAATTGGAAGAACCTTTTAAAAATTCATTATCAAAATAAGAAATATCAAGTAAAGCTTGCCATCTAGCAAAATTTTGTTTTAATGCAAGATTTTTAACATCATTTTCTAAAGCTTCTTTTGCAGATTTACAATCAACTCTTAAAAGGAATTTTTTATTTAAAATATCACTTTGAAATTTCAGTATGCATGAAACTATGGCAAGAACTTCTTTCTTTATTGTAGAGTAATTTTGTTGAGTTGTATTCCGAGTGCCGGAATAGAATCTAACAATCTGTTCCGTTGATTAGGCATTTCGTTGAAGTAAGATTCCACAAAATCCTATCTAAGAGGCATCTGTCTGTATAATTTTAAATAGGTCTGGATTAGGAATATTTAGACATGGCAGGGTTTAAATTTTTATTTTATCTTTTGAATAGCTTGTGTATGTTGAGGAGACATTGATCAGCAGAATCTTTTAGGCATTTTTGTAAAAAAATTCTTTTTTTAGCGAGGTTTTGGCATATTAGATACATAATTTCAACATCCTAAAAAACTTTGTAATTGTTTTTTATCTGTTATTTCATTAGGAAAATTATCAGCAAACTTGATTACTCTTTCAACAGGAGTTACGGTTTTATTTGTTATCTTATATCCAAGAAATTGTATTTCTGTTTGGAAAAGCTTTATTTTTCTTTGAGAAAGAACTAAACCATTTTTCTTAATGATCCACTTGAAAGTTTTTAAATGCTTCCATTGTTCATCAATGGTGAGAGAAGATCAAAATATCATCAATGTATACAATAGAGAAATTTTTGTAAGGATGAAAAATATCATTCATCATTTCTTGAAAAGCTAAAGGGGCATTTTTTAGCCCAAAAGGCATAACATTCCATTCATAATGTCCAAACGGGACAGTAAAGGCAGTTTTATAGCGATCTTTTTCTCCAACCTGTATTTGCTAAAAACCCAACTTACGATCAAATTTTGAAAAGATAAATGCTTCATATAAGCGAGTAATAAAATCTTATTTATTGGGAATTGGATATCTGATTGATTGAAGAACTTTATTTAATGGTTTAGAGCCCCGCGTTCCTCTTTCAGGAGCATTTTCAACATAAAGAGCTCCATAACTCCATGGAAAGTGTGATTTATGAATTAACTTCTTTTGAAGAAGATCTTGAATTTCTTTATTACATAATTCTAAGAGTCTAGAACTCATTTGAAATGGTCTAACTTTAGTAGGAATATCTCTATCATTAAATGTAGAATGTTAGGTAGAGATACCATATGTTTTTTCCTATGCGAAAAGGCAGAAGGAGTTTCAAAACAACATTCTTTTATTAATGTGGTTTGAAAATTATTAAATTTAGATTCAAAATCTTTTGATTCTATTTGATCCTCGATTCGACAAAGAGTAATGTCACTTTTATGATTCTCAATATATTTTCCTTTATGAGTTATGAGCAAATTAATTTGATTTATTCTTCCAAGTTTTGAAAGTATAGAAATTGGTTCAAAATTAAGATTTGAAGTTTTTTCAGAGGATTAATCTTCAAGGATTTTTCTGTATTATTTTCTTTTTTCGTCTTTAGATGAGATTTTTTCTATCATGTCAAGATGTAACTCATCTTTAGCACTTAATAAATTTATATATGAAGGTGAGGGGTTAGATAAACTTTCTTCGGTTTTTGTATAGAGCTTTCTATATTGGAAGTGTTTCTATATGGGATAAATGTTCGACATTGATTACTTTGGATTCATTTGAACACTTTTTTAATAGAGTAGCACTTTTTTCTTTATATTTAATTACAGAGAAAGGAGGGTGTACCGATTCGATTTTACCCTTTTCGGTTCCCTATGATTGTGTAGGTTTATGAATTGTCATTATAGTTCCTTTTTTATTTCTTTTTGACAAAACCAATCAAAGAAAGAAATATTTCTTCGTTCTTGATTCATTTGTTCATACCATAAGTCTTTTACTTGAGATCTTTCATATTTAGAAAATTTTGTAAAAACCCATTTTGTCTTTGGATGCTTTAATAGATCTTGTTAAAGGTATTGTTTATTTATTATGAAATCATTTACTTCATCATTAGTTTTATGAATTAAAGAGATTGTGTTTATAGAGGCATCAAAATCAAACTCAAATAATCTGACTGATTGTATATCTTCATTGTTTATTTCTGAATAAATAGGGAAGGCTATACCTGATGGATGAATATAGGGTGATTTCGGGATTGATGTATTATGAAAAGAGGAAGTGGTTGATCTATAAGATCCAGCTTCCGAAGGGATTGATCTTTTTGTGGTTGAAAAGTATGATCTTGGTGTATTAGCAAAATTTATTGTTACTTTTCCATCTGGATGTTTTGTAATTGACTCAACGTCATCTTGAAGTTGATGGGTTTTTGGTTGAGCTTCTTTGAGCTCCCATCTGCCAGAAAGATTCACATCTTCCCAAGCTATGGATTTAGGTGTGGTGACTTTATTTTTGAAATTTGTAAAGAATAAAGAAGTTACTCCTTTGATTTGTGATGAATAGGCAATTTTAGGGGCAATTGTATTCATTACTTTATAATAAATTCTATATACGATTGCAACATTTTGTGATTAAGGCTTCATATTGAATCATTTTGTGTGGATGCCTAGAGCGGTAGCTTCATAAGCACCTGGATCATGAAGTGATACTGTGAAATTAGAAAAACAATTAAAAAAGGCAGGGCCATCATGAAGACTGGCTTTCACCATCCCTATGAAGGAATCTTTGAATGATTCATGTCTTTTATCTCGAACATAAGCGAGACAAGATGTATTCAAATCAACTCTGGTTAATGGCTTTATTGCAACTTGAATAAGTCCTATATGCATGTATTTATATTTTGATATATGCATGTCAATTCTTTCCAAATGAATTACATATATATAAATTTTCTTCATTTTGCTGTATTGAGAGGGTTTCTTCAACCGTCTTAATTACATAATTAGATTTGATTTTAAATGTTCCTTCTTTATAGGTTTCTTTTAAAGATACTTTAGGAATTGTCCAATCTTGGATTGATTTTTCTATATCATCAAAGCTTATTTCTTCTAAATTCCTAATTGAGATTTTATTTATTGTTGGAATGATGAATGATGATACAGAAGAAGAAGAAATTGTATTAGAAGATGAATTTCTTTTTAATGATCTAAAAATTTCAAACATTGTTAACTAATAATTATCACTAATCAAAATGATTGGTGGCCTGTCAATGGTTTATGCCTACAAAAGTCCTAAATGCACTCCTAGCTAAATGGGCAACAAAGGCGACACGACAGGAGGCCTCGGACCCAAACTACTCCTTTTAGTAACAACAATTAATTAACTTTATCAAGGCTTAAAAGATCAAAAATCTGAAATGCAACTTACAAACTGGGTTTCGATTCAACTGAGCAATCAACAAAGAAATAAACAAAGAGAGACATGTGATGATGAATGAAATTTTGCAAAGTCATTTTATAATAGCATTAAAAGCAATACTTCATTGACAACAAAATTTCTTACAAGGAGAGAAGATTGGTGTGGCTCTGATACCAATTTACTAACCGATAAAATGGGAGTAGGTGGGGATTGGTGAAGATATTTAATGTAAAGTTACAATGTGAATTTGTTACACATTTAGTAAAATTTGTGACGCGAAAATGAAGGTTGTTGGGACATTGTTTGGATTTGGTCAAAGAAGAACAATTGTTGGTCAAGAGGAGAGCTTTCTAACCCGCCCAAAATCAGAATTTTAAGAGATCTGTGACAGATGCTGTAATCTTTCAAACTGCAGTTTACAAGTTGAAAAAAGTGTCGAGGATCAAACTAGGACATTTATATATTTGGAAGAAAATCATGATTTGATTCAATTGAGACATAGATACCTATATGCATGGTGATGGGCTCTTTTAAAGTTGATATTATTGACTTTTACATTGGGATTTAAACCGACATATTAATTTCATGACAACTATTTTATCTAAATGAACATACTCTGTCATGCCCCGAATTTCATATTAAACCTCTTTGACCAAAATTTCAAGGCATGACATTCCCACGGGACTAAATTCCCAGATAAAGAGCATAAACAGATCTATTATTTACAATATTAAAGTTTATAACAAGAAACTGATGTATTTTAATATAAAACCTAGAAATAAAGACCAATAAAGGTCAGCAAATAAAACAGAAATAAAATATTAAATGTAATTACGCAGCTCATGGAACCCGATGTCTATATGACATCTGCAGATTAGAACAGAAATCCTATAGTTTCCGGTCAAACACCTAAAACGCCAAAGGATGAATTAGATAAACTGGCAAGAAGCTGGTGTGCGGAACAATGATAAATTTGTCTTAAAATCTGAGTAAACCAGATTAAATACGAAATGATAGCTGATAAAATAGAAATCAAACCTGATAATAAATGAAATATCAGAATATCGATAAACATAATAAATCTCTGATAAACATGTGTCTGAGATCGAAATATCAAAATACCAAATACTATGTATTGAACAAAATCAAATACTGATCTAAACATTAAAACTAATTCTGATACTTATACGAATAAATACTTGTTTGAAAAAGAAAAGCATTACCATCTTAGCCAATAAACTAAATATAATGTATGAACAGTAGGTACCATAGATTTCAGGGAGTGGCCACAAATTTACAAAATATAGATTACAGAGGTACCTGGAGTAAAGTTACTGCGCAGAGAACATGACTAAACTGCAGTTAACATCGGAACTGAACAGCCCAACTTTACTAGGTCTAGTTCAGAAGGACTGGGCTAAGTGATGCTAATCAATGTGTACTCATGTACACATATCCTTGTCTAACAAAATACAGACTTGTCTTGCAAAACGAAATCATATACTTACAAAAATACGAGAAAACATACTTATATTCGAAATATCAAAACATCAATCCATATCCCCAGGCAGTACCCCAGGCTTAAGATTCCTAGTCAGTGGTTCTGGACAGATAAAATTGAATATAAAATGATTAATTATCAAAAAAGTCCATCAGTCAATCTAAAAATACTGGATATCATCATTTGACATTAATGTATACCATAACTTGGAGTTTGGAGGTTAATTCAATAAACAAAACATCTTTTGGTATCACATTGATGTTTAATGGCGGTATTTCCAGATAAACAACAATCTAACAGAATTATAAGTCAATGTCAATCATAAACATCACATACAATGATCTTCTAAAATTTCAAGGTCATTGAAGTATCATAGGATACATTTCCAGACTATAGAATCTAAGTTTGGACATTAATTGGTAAATATAGTGTGTCCGGTCAATATCATACATGTCCAGTCAACATCATAGTCAATCCGCAGTGTATTCAGTTAACGTCTTTCTTATTCGGTCGAAATGGTACAAAGGAACCTTGATACGAAAGGGTCACATCTACAAACAATGTAATTGTCATAGAATTAAGTGTGGCAGGTCTACATCACTGTCCATCCATACTATATCAAGTCTGCATCATGGTCCACCCACAATGTATCAGGTCAACATCATGGTCAACATCCAGTCAACATCTTATGTATGATGTCAACCTCCAGTCAACATCCTAGTGTATGATGTCAACATCATGTGTATCATGTCAACCTAGTACGAATGAAATCCATAGAAAAGGTTTATAGTTATAGAAAAATACCGCAGGCTGGATTTCCCATGTAGCATGTCGACCTGGTCCCCCTTGGGTCGACCGGATTTGAAGGAAAACCAATCCAGAAGCTTCAGTTGCAGAAATGCAATTTTCTATAAAACCTAGTGTGGTCGGTCAACTTGGTCATTCTCGGGTCGACTTGGTACAAAGAAAATAATGCAGGTAATTCACAGTTACAGAAATGCAACTTATTGAATTTCTTAGTGGGGCTGGTTGACCTGGTCCACAGGCCGGTCAACCGGTTAATTAGGATTCACAAAATCCCAATTTCGGGATTTCTGGTTTTGTTTCTGTTTCAATCATTAAGAAACACATCCCATCATTCAAAACATATTCTAAATCATCATTTAACATATTTAAAACACATAATTTCTAACTTCAACATATAAATCATCATTTGATCTAAAACTTGGAAATTAATGACAATAGTCTGAAATTCTTGTAATTTCTTGAAATCAAATTACTCTAACATGCTTAGCATATCAGAAACTTGCCTTAGGACTTAGATAAATTGAACTAACTAATCCCTAAGTGATTTCTCTCAAAAACCCACTTGACTGAGCTTTCTTCAAGCTTGTACCAAAAAGAAACAAGGACGAAGACGAAGTGAAGATGATGATGGTGGAGACTGACATGAAGAAGAGAGCTGAAGAAGGAGAGAGTTGCTGGAAAGAAAGAACCAGAGAGAGCTGAGAGTGCTAGAGAGACAGAGAGATAAAGGTGAAACGCAATAGAGATGAGAGGGAATAAAGGATGAGCTAGAGCATTAAATAGATAAGCTCATCCATTTTTTTACCAATAACCCCCCATAGTTAAACCAAAATACATGCAAGTCCACTTTAAAAAGAAAATTTACAAATAGGTCCCTATTGATAAAAATCTCTAATCAAAAGACTAATCAAGGTTAATTAATCTAAATAGAATAATTAGCACTAATGACCCTAATTAAAATTCAGAATGTCACATACTCCCACTTTTGAAATGTGAATACTCCCACTTTTAAAATGGGAGAATTCCTTTTATCAAAAAATTGACACTCATTCTTTTCCATAAACATGATTAACATTCAAAATCAAATCAAATAAAGATAAACCATTCAAAATAAGCAATTTAAATCAAATACTTGCCTCTAATCGGAAGCTAATCCAAACCTTAAAACTCAGTCAAGCCAAGCTCTCACCGAGATCTTCTCTCTACAAACAAAGCCCCAAAAATCCATCCTAAAGAGGAAAACTCAAACTCAAAAACAGAAAACACATAGGAGATGAAGAGCTGCCTCCTCTTTACTTAAGTTATTCATGTGATTGAGAGAAATTGTAGAGAGTCTGATGAAAGCTTTGTAAAAAATTGAAGATTTGTAATGAAAGCTTTGTCTTTCTTCAATGGCTAGCTAATCATTTGATTGGATCTTCTAGATGATGCTAAGTTGATGTTATTCCTTTTGCTTATGCTCTTACTTCCCATTGTTTATGAGCTTAACATACTAGTATAGATTTTTCTTCATTGCAATGTGCTACCTTCCATGCTTATTTTCTATCTTAGTATTCGTTTTACCATCTATGCTTATGTTTGATAAATCATGCTTAAGAGTTAATATCTTTTGATGGTTTATGCTTACTTTTGATAGATAGTCATTAGAAATTTTTTCTTTTATGAAGGGAAGAAAGTCTTAGCTATTAGGTTGTTAATTTCTATCTTAGAATTTTAAAGTTATATTTTTCAAATCTAAGCATTGATTTGTCATTATAGATTTGAGTATGTGTTTCGAAAAAGAGAAGAGCATTAGTGTTGGATTAGTGTTACTTAGTGGATTCTAGAATCTATCAATTAGTATTGCTCGTTGCTTATTTTACTTACTTTAGTTAGATTCTATTCACATTCCCACACATTTATATATTCACTTATCTTAATTCTGACACTCCATTTTTCTATTCATACCATCAATATGAGTTCACAAAAAACACAATTTCATAGCATTATTTTATGAGCTTTCAAAGATAAAAGAACTCAAAACACTATTTTTAGCGTAAAAATCATAAATTTCCTACCCATCATGCTTTTGCTCATATTTTTCCATTATAGATGGTCATCTGTATGTATTTATATAAGTTCCAATGGCTTCCATACAAAATTATGTTAATTTCTCTTTGAAAGTGTTAATTGAAGATTAATTTGAAGATTAAAGTTGATATTCAAGAGTTAAAGAGGGTAAGGATAAGTTTGGAAGACAATGGGATAAAGAAATGACAAAGGTAGGCCAATAATAAGAAGAAAAATGAAGGACTTGGGTTGGTATTTTAACCATATTTATTTTACTCGGGTGTCCAATTGAGGTGATCTCAAAAGCATTGGAAAGTTTGTTCTAAGATCTACAAATCATATTGCACAACATTTTTCCCAATTTTGACGTTTCCGATGTCAAAATCGCACATCAATCTGAGAACTGTTTTCTAACACGGGAATCACATTCATATGTTCATATTTCTATTCTTGTGAAGTACCACATTGGAAAGAAACCAAATGAGAGCAAGGCAAATGTTTCTATATAAGAGAGGAAACTCTAGGCATTAAATACACAAGAAGGAGAGCATCCTCCTCTTTACTTAAGCTATTCATGTAATTGAAAGTAATTGGAGAGGGAAAGTGAGGAAAGCTTTATAAAAATTGAAGATTTGGAACGAAATATTTCTCTTCTCCAATGGGTGGCTAATCCCTTTGATTGAATGTTCTAGATGAAGCTAAGTTGATGCTATTCCTTTTGCTTATGGTCAAAATATCAATCTAGGTCTAAAATTTTTCTTCTTATTATTGGCCTAACTTTGTCATTTCTTCATCCAATTGTCTTCCAAATTAATTCTTACTCTTTTTAACTCTTAAATCTCAACTTTAATCTTCAAATCAATCTCCAATTAACACCTGCAAAGAGAAATTAACATAATTGAGAGTATTTTCAAAAATATTTTGAATGTAAGCCATTGGAATTCAAATAAATTCATACAAATGGCCATTTATAATGGAAAGATATGAGCAAAGCATGGCGGGGAGGAAATTTATGATTTTTCTGCTAAAAATAGTGTTTTGAGTTCTTTTATCTTTGAAAACTCATAAAATAATGCTATGAAAGTGCATCTTTTGTGAACTCATCAGTTTCTAGCCAAGGAGAGAGGACTTACCTCTTTGAAAATAAAGGAAGAAGAAGGTGTTGCAGGAGGGGGCTGCCACCGTCGGATTCGTACCAAAACAAAGTATGTTGCGAAGAAGGCGATGGGGGAGTTGATTGGCCGGGCTGGGTCGGGCAAGAAAAGCTTCCAAGGAGATGTTCTTCACCATGACATGGAAAGGAGAGGAGAGGAGGAAAAGTAGAGAGAGAGAGAAAGAATCTATTGAGTTTACTGTGGCCGGTTGCAAATGAGCTGGGAACAAAAGTTGTAAAGGTAAGGGGTGGTAGGTGGCATTCAATGTGGTTGGCGGTGGTAGGTAGGATATTTTTGCAAGGACGTATGGTGTGAGTTTGCTACCACCTTAGCTGAACTTGGGGCAACTTAACGAAGGTCTTTTGGGCCTCGGATAGATCAAGTCAAAGAAGAAAAATTACAGGCCTAGAGAAGAGCCTTCCAACGAGCCAAGAATCATAACTTTCTCAGATCGTGGACAAAAGTTGATATTTTCTAAACTGTAGTATTTGTCTCGAAAAGAGTACCGAGGGTCAAACTGTGCTTTTTGGGCCTCGGATGAATTCGGGCTGAACATGAAAGTTGCTAAGCAGGTCGAGGTCTAATTTTTTTGCACAAGAGTTACTCAATTCAAGGTTCCAAGGAAAAAGTCAACTATCCGGTCAAAGCCTATTAATTTGTGAGGGAATTGGTCAACTGAAGGGTTTCAGGTCTAAAATTGATTCGAGTTGAACATAGGAGTTGACTGGAATGATAACATTGATCAAAATGAGGTTAGAATAATGTTTTTTCATAATTCAAGAATAATCTCCAGGTCTCGATCGAAAACACAAACAGGGTTCCAAAACGGGTTCAAACTATTCTCAAAGACTCTCAAAACTCCTCAAAGCTGATCAAAGACTATCCTAACACAGAAAACACCACAAATGGCCACTAATCCCCACTTAGCAATCCTAACCACCGAATTACTAGTGCTAACCCTAGGGTTAAGAGATCGGGTCCTTACATTGATGGAGACATTTACCTTTTAGAAAGGGACCTTTGAACTATTGTTGCATGGTTTGTTATGAGTCGTTTATGGATGAAAAAGTCTTTTGCACAATTATATGTAGATGGGGTGGAATGGTTATGGGACACATGGATGTTTGCATTTATATCTTCTGACTACAAGTCTACATGATGAACTGTGAATTATTGCATACTGCACATGTATTGTGGACATAATTTTTTATTGAAATTTGCGAGATGACTATATGTCGGCAATCTTGATTTTCAGAGATAATTGCTACATTTACTAGATTAATGTATGTAATTCGCCTTTTCAAAAGTATGCTTAGGAATCTTTGATAAGGTATTGGTCTGAATCAATAGGACTAGCAGTCCAGCTATCATATTGATAAAGTTCTCTTTTAGAATGACTGTATTAGAGACACTTTTTAAAATTTATCGAGGATCTCATCAAGAATTGTATGGCCTCACTCATATTTGAATTCTTTTTGTCATTATTATTGATGACATTTATTAGTAGAATGTAGATTTTCAACAAGTTTTTACTTTAAATAAAATAGAATGAGTATTAAAACGGGCATTTAGAAAAGAAATGATATTTGTGATGATTATATCCTACCCAATTATTAGATTATCCTATATAATCTATATATTATATATTAGGAAGACAATCATAATTTGATTCAATTGAAACATAGATACATATGTGCGTGGTGATGGTCTCTTCTAAATTTGATACTATTGACTTTTCCATTGGGGTTTAAACTGATATATTAATTTCAAGACGGGCTATTTTATCTAAATGAGCATACTCCCACTTTTGAAATGTGAATACTTCCACTTTTAAAATGGGAGAATTCTTTTTCGTAAAAAGTTGACACTCATTCGAGTTTTTGGGGCTCTAAATAGATCATGCTAACTTTGACACTCATCCGTGTTAATATAATATATAGTAAAATATTTTAATTTTGAAATTCCAAAATAGTACATCTTTGTATTCGACCAGTGCCAATGTTCGATCCCTGAAGCTATAATGAGTTCACAAAAGTTACACTTTTATAGCATTATTCTTAAGAGTTTCCAATGATAAAAAAAAACTCAAAACACCATTTTTAGCATAAAATCATAATTTTCCTCTCTATCATTGCTTTCCTTATATTTTTGTTATTATAGATGGCCCATTTGTATGCATTTATACGAGTTTCAATGCCTTCTATACAAAATATGGTCGAAAATATTCTCAAGTATGTTAATTTATCTTTTTAGTTGTTAATTGAAGATTATTTTGAAGATTAAAGTTGAGGTTCAAGAATTAGAGAGGGTAAGGATAAGTTTGGAAGGCATTGGATGAAGAAATGGAGAAATTAGGCCAATAAGAAGAAAAACTAAATGGGTTGGTATTTTGACCATAAATTTTTACTCAGATGTCCGATTGAGGTGATCTCCGAAGCATTGGAAAGCTTATTCAAAGTCTTATAAATAATATATAATACTTTTCCTAATTCGAACATTTTGGGGGTTAAAATGACGCCTCAATTTGAGTACTTTTTTCATTACTATTTAGTCCAATGCGCAACTACATTTCTATCCCATTTTGAAACCTCATATCAATCCCTTTTGAACCCACACCAGCTTGCCTAAACCCAACAATCCAATCCACTTATCCATAACCCATTTCCAACCCACACTCAAGCCATTGTTCCCTCACTAACTTACCTAAGCCTTTCATTGTTATTCTTATGAAGTCCCACATCGGAAAGAAACAAAAAGAGAGCAAGGCAAATGTTTCTATAAAAAGAATATAGCCCTATGCATCTAAAAGAACACAAGCAAGGAGAGACACATCCTCTTTACTTAAGCTAATCATGTAATTGAGAGTATTGAAAAGAGAAAGTGAGGAAAGCCTTGTAATAATTGAAGATTTGAAATGAAAATTAAAGCTTTGTCTTCTCTAATTGGTGGCTAATCCCTTTGATTGGATGGTCTGAATGAAGCCAAGTTGATTCTATTTCCTTTGCTTATGTTCTTTATCCTAATTCCATTGTTTATGTACTTAACATGTTAGAGTAGATTTGTCTTCATTGTATTGTGCAACCTTCCATGCTTATTTTCTATCTTAGCATTCTTTTTTACTATGTGTGCTTAGGTTTGATAGATTATGCTTAAGATTTAATACCCTTTGATGGTTTATACTTACTTTTGATAAGTAGTCATTAGGGATCTTTGCTTTTATAAATGAAAGGAAGTCTTGGCTATTGGGTTGTTGATTCCTATCTTAGAGCTTTCAAGTTGTATTTTCCAAATCTAAGCATTGATTTATCTTTAGATTTGAGTGTTTGTTTGGAAAAAAGAGAAGGGCATTTGTGTTGGATTAGCGACACTTAGTGAATTTTACATGCTTTAATCTATCCATTACTATTGATTGTTGCTTGTATTTGGCCCCACCTTTTATCTTATCTTATTTTACTTTGATTTCATTCTATTTAACTATCTCTATTCACATTTCCACACACTTTGATTAACTTGTTTTAATACTCTCACTCCAATTTTATATCCACCCCATCAATTGCATCTCTTCCATATCCATTATATCACCTCTCCTCCCTCTATTAGCTTATTTGTTCTTACCCTCTATGTGTTTGTTTTTATTCCCCTATGATTTAGCACTATTTTAGCACACTTTTTCTTCATCTCCAATTCTCCATCCATTCATTGTCTATCTTACTCACTTGTTCTTCTTATTAACTAGTTTCCATGGATTTTTTTTTATCTTGATCTTTGACTTGTTATTTTCACACACTTAATTACTAATATTCTTATTTGATTGTTTTTGTTACTAACATTGCTCCTTTGTTCTTGTTACTGAACTTGTTCTTGGTTTGTTAATTGTTTTGGTTCTCACTTGAATTCTTCTATTTTTACTAACATCTCTTTGTTATCTAGTTTCTTGTTTTCTTTTAGTTTGAATTTTTTATTTTGTTTTATCTCCCTTGTTATTTTCTTGTTTCTTGATTTCATTATTTTTGTTAGCGCTATCTCCATTTGTAGTTGTTAGCTATATTTGAGTCAATACTCCTTGTCGTTGATCATTGTTACTTTTCTTGTCACAATCCTCATTGGACCGATATTCGGACTTCCATAATTTTATTACTTGAGACAACTGTATACTTGCGGAATTCGCACCAGGCTAATTATTAGATGAAAAGCCCTTTACGACTTGGGTTGTCTCGTGGTTATCAATTGCACACCCTTTTCAAGACCACATCCCTTCCTAATCTCAATTCACACCTAATTAATAAAGATCAGGGTGTCTAATGTGTTGATTTGTTGATTAGTTATAGTAATTAGGTAGATTAGAGGGGTTTTGTAATGCCCCTGGCCTTAAATAGGGATTAGATGTTAATTAATGATATTAGGCTAATTAATTGGGTTCAATAGCTTTAATACCCTGCTAGTTTAGGGATTAGAATTGGTGGAACTGGGCTTAGTAGCATAAGCGATAGGATTAGAGAGTGGTTGCATTAGATGGAGGTTAGCATGCATGCATTCATGGCATTGGCCCATTATTAGACCCATCTTGCCCCAAGAACCAACCCATGAACCCATACCCATTTACTAAGGGTTTTGTTATAAACCCCTTAAACCATAGGGTCCTATATGCAATTTTCCTTTAAAACCCTTACTAAAGACCAAAACGCATTCCTCATCTCCATTCCCATCGATCTCTCTCCCCCTCTCCACTCATTTTCACTCTTCTCCTCCATCACTCAAGCATCAAGCTCAAGGTCTCCTATAGCTTCCTAGGGTTCTCTCATCATCCCAATTATCATCTTCTTCCTCCATCAACAATCTAGTAAGTGTCCATTCCCCTTTCTCACATAGCTTCTTGCTTTCTTCATTAGGAGCATGTGTTTATGGGCTAGAGGCTTTTCCTTTCTTTTTTGGCACGTAGCAGAAGGATTCTTAGTGTGCTTTGGTGAGAGGTGGTGTGGATCTTTGCATTTGGGCAAACCCCGGGCTTCTAAGAAGAGGGGTTTTTAGCAAATCAGAGGGAGGCAAGCGAATACATGTTCATAATTCTATTTTATATTTATATTAATTGATTCATTGCATTTATTGTGTAGCTATTCTTTATTTCAAGCTCTTAGCATAATAATGGTATCATGTTGAGCATTAATGGCTTTTATTGGTGATTTGGATTAATGGCCCTTAATTGGAAAATGGTTAGGGGGAATGATTTAATGGGTTTCCAATGACTTGATAAGTGTCAACGATTTATTGGGTTTCAATGATGTAAAGGGTTTCAATGATTTAATCGGTTTTAATGTTTAATGGGTTTCAATAATCTCCAATGATTTAATGGTTTTAATGGTGCTTTGTATTATTGACCCTTAGCCTAAGTACTCATAGATTAGGATTGGCTTTTGGTGGGGAGCTGTGTGTGAGAGCTTGGCACCTCTTCACGGGTAGTTTGTAATTATGAATGGAACTCATATGGGGCTATTTAAGTGGCAAGAGGGACCGCGGGATGCCGATAACTTCCACTACAAGAAATTTAGGCCGTTGCAACGAAATTTGATGACGAATTTTTTTTTTGTCTTAAAAGAACACCCAAAGGGGACGAAATATAAATTTTGTCGTCTGTTTTCATTTTTTTTCAAAAGTATAGGAGACGAAAACAAAATTTCGTCTACAAAAATATGGTGCCAACTTGTTTTGTGTTGGCGCCAATTATTTTAGCTCATTAGAGACGAAAATTGTTGTCACAAAATTATTATTTTTTTGCGACGAACGTAATTCATCACCAATAAGGATAAGTTATGGAAGACGAACATATTTCGTCACCAAAATAAGACGCCAATTTCATTTGCTTTGGCGCGGATTATTTTAGCTCATTGGAGACGAACATTTTTGTCACAAAATATAATTTGTTTTTGTGACGAACTTAATTCGTCACTAATAAGGATAAGTTATGGAAGACGAAAATATTTCGTCATTAGAATAAGGTGTCAATTTCATTTGCGGGCGCGAATTATTTTAGCTCATTGGAGACGAAAATTTTTGTCACAAAATATAATTTGTTTTTGCGACGAACGTAATTCGTCACCAATAAGGATAAGTTATAGACAACGAACATATTTCGTCACCAAAATAAGACACCAATTTCATTTGCTTTGGCGCAAATTATTTTAGCTCATTGGAGACGAAAATTTTTGTCACAAAATATAATTTGTTTTTGTAACGAACATAATTCGTCACTATTAAGGATAAGTTATGGAAGACGAAAATATTTGTTCACCAAAATAAGACGCCAACTTCATTTGCGGTGGCACCAATTTCGTTCGCACTTGAGCCTATTCCTCTCTTACAAGTATTGCTTTGGAAAAGCCTTTAAAATGACTAAAATGGGCCTCCCATCCAACGCCCCTTTTCCAAAATCCATTTCCCCCTTTGTCCCTCCATCTATCCCGGTCTCTCTTTTCCAAAACCCTTTTCCAGAAGAGGAGAGAAGAACCATTTTTCCCATTTTCCAAAACCCTTTTCCAACATGATCTCCCACCCATCGTCTCAAGCAGTGGCCCCATGGCCCATTGGCCCCCACCAATCATCATCACCCTCCATCAACACATGTAGGGCAGACCCATCCCTGATCAGTGATCCCTCTCATCTCTACTTCTCTCAGTCTCTCTCGCCTAGAATTCCCAGACGCAGCCACCATCACCAATCACCATCATTTGTGCCCATCATCCTCCATCCAGGAGTCTGCCACCGCCAGGTACACCTACCTCTCTCAGTCTCTGCTACTGTGAGAACTTGGTCCGGGCGGTACCCTTAACCACGGGGCGTAGCGTGTCAACCGCGTGCTTCAAACGGTGAGTCTCCGTTAGCCCACATCAGAAATATCCAAGTCCTGACCTTGGGTTTATAAGTCAAACCCCATATTAACTTAGCATGAGGCTTTTTAAAACCATGCGTCCCCGGAAATCGTAAGAACTCCGAAGTTAAGCATGCTCGGGCGGGAGCAGTATTAGGATGGGTGACCTCCTGGGCAGTCCTCGCGCGTGCACGTGGGCCAAAGCGGACAATTTCATGCTGAGTTGGGCGGGGCTGTGACAGTTGGTATCAGAGCCGAGGACGACTCTATTTCTAGTGGGGAAGAATGTGAGATCTTGGTCCGGACGGTACCCTTAACAACTGGGTGTAGCGTGTCAATCACGGGCTTCAAACGACGAGTCTACGATAGCCCGCATCAGAAATATCCAAGTCCTGACCATGGGCTTATAAGTTAAACCCCGTATTAACTTAGCATGAGGCTTTTTAAAACCGCGCGGCCCCGGAAATCGTAAGAACTCTGAAGTTAAGTGTGCTCGGGCGGGAGCAGTACTAGGATGGGTGACCTCTTGGGAAGTCCTCGCACGTACACGTGGGCCAGACCGGACAATTTCATGCTAAGTTGGGCGGGGCTGTGACAGTTGGTATCAAGCCGAGGACGACTCTATTTCTAGTGGGGGAGAATGTGAGATCTTGGTCCGGGCGGTACTCTTAACCACGGGACGTAGCATGTCAACCACGGGCTTCAAACGATGAGTATCCGTTAGCCCGCATCGGAAATATCCAAGTCTTTGTTGACACCAAAAATGTCACTTTGCCTCTTTACACCAAAAGCTACATGGAGCCGCATCCTACCAAAAATAGGCAGGCGCCACTTCAAGCATCAGATCTTGTCAGAATCAAACAAAAACTGTAAGGTCATTCAAAACAACCAAAAGAGAGGTACACATGAAGTTTCGGGCCATTCCGACATCATTTGGCCTAGCTTCACTTCTCCAACAGCTAAACAAGCGCTCCCGGCAGCGGCAGAATCGGAGACACCAAATCTTCGATCAGGGCCTATGGATGTTCTCAAAATATGTCCAAAGGGCTCCACGTCAAGTCTCAAGTCAAACCAGCAACGTTTGACCCATCATCAACTCTCCAACGGCTGAATCAAGCCTACCAGCGGCAGAGCACCCCGGGACCATGGCACCCAATTCGGAGCTTGTAGATCATCTCAAAATGACTCCAATAGGCTCCTCGTCGAATTTCAGGTCAATCGGACATCGTTTGACCAGAAGTCAAAACTCGGCATTTCCCTCACGGTGAAATCAAAGGCAAGCATTTGCATGACTCCAAATGGCTTCAAAACTCAAACAAAAGCCTGTGGTTGGTCTTATCTACTGATGAGGGAGTCACCCGTCGAATTTCAGGTCAATCGGACATCGTTTGACCGAAAGTCAAAACTCGGCATTTCGCTCGCGGTGAAATAAAGGCAAGCGTTTGCATGACTCCAAATGGCTTCAAAACTCAAACAAAAGCCCATGGTTGGTCTTATCTACTGATGAGGGAGTCACCCGTCGAATTTCAGGTCAATCGGACATCGTTTGACCAAAAATCAAAGCTCGGCATTTCCCTCGCGGTGAAATCAAAGGCAAGCGTTTGCATGACCCCAAATGGCTTCAAAACTCAAACAAAAGCCCATGGTTGGTCTTATTTAATGCTCAAGAAGCTTCACCTCAAATTTCAGGTCATTCCGACATCGTTTGATCCTGTTTCAGCTTCTGGCGGAAAATCAGCAATTTTGCGTTCGGCTTTTCCCGGAAAATCAGAAACTTTGCAAACCAATTTGTAAGGATTCTCATCAGGTTTTTCAGAGGGAAATCAAGCCAAATAATGTGGAGAAATGTCAGAGACTGCGACCCTGGGCCCGGCGACCCTGGGAGGTCCGGGGCGCCGATTTCGCCCCGGGACCCCCCGTTTCGTTCGTTTTCACGAGACGAGTTGTTCTGTCCCTGTGATTTTTCCAGATTCAGGCTTTTGAGGCTCCAAATTCACTGATATTCATCAATATCACAGGACTCCTTTCCAGAACTTCAAAAACTTCATTGATCGTCAGCCGAACAACCAAAAAAGTGCACTTTCTGCCCACCCGATCGTGAAATCAACTGGACAGATGCTGCCGGCCCGCTGGTATCAACCAATGTCTGAAACTACATGATCATCTGATGTTGATTTACATAAGGATCCATCGATGATCATCGCAAAGGGGATTCCAAAAGACGCAACATGGCCCGCGACTCTTCAGCTACTAAGGCGGCCACTTAATGCTATCAATTGGCCCGTTTATGGCAAGTTAATGCAGTCATTAACCCATTATCTTAGACGGCCCAATCAGAAGCCTCTGTTCAGGAGTTACAAGTCCAAACAATCATGGCATTCAAGCCATGAAACTCTTAACATAATGGAGATTAAAGGCGATTAAATGCCCATGACTCTCCTCCGGCCAATGAAATCCAAGGGGCAGGAGTTACAAAGCAAGAGACAATTAAACTTGTAACTCCTCCCTTAATGAGCTTTATTACCATAAAGGCTCATAAATCACTCCTAAAGGCTACCTAAAGGCCTATAAATAGGAGTCACCTCCAAAGTTTTCAGAGGAAAAAAGGAAGAAAAATTCTCAGGATCAAGAAAAATTCTCAGGATCAAGAAAAATTCTCAGAAAATTGCCTGAAGATCTGAAGCCTCTGAAAATCCAGACACTTTGCGAATGAAGAAACTCTGCTGCAGCAACCAACACTACAAGGTGATTGAAGTCCCTTGGGGGGCCACCCCCCCAAGGTTCCACCTCTCCTTCTATCCAACATGGCTAGACATGGCTCTTCAGCCCTTCTACTCGGCTTTTTATTGAACATAAGACCTTCTCTCGGTCTTTGTTCTCTAAAAATCTGAGGATATAGTCAAGCCAAGCGAATCCAAAGCATCCGACGTTCTCATTTGCATGGATGATGGCGGAGTCCATACATGACTCGCGACCGTCAATCTAAACGGGTCCCTCCCACAATCTCCTGAAAAGTTAGATTTTTCCTTTCTCGCTTTTCATTGTATTTTGTATTTTTTTTAAAGAGACAAAAAAACCACAACTCTTGTCTTTCATTATTGATGAGAATTGTAAATCGGCTATAAACGCCACAAATCGGCTATAAACGCCAAAAATCGGCTATAAATGCCAAGAAAATCGCCTTTTACGGCAAAATAAAAAAACTGTCTCTTTTCTTAAATATATATGCAATGGAAACTTGAAAAGAAGTTGATTTCCTTTTTTACTTGCGAAGATTGATCTCCGGATCATCACATGCAATTCCAAGTAAAATAGAAAATCTGGCACACCCACCCAAACACCCAAAAACGTTGATGCACGCTCCGCCCTCCGGGGGCGAAAGGGTCGGACCAAACGGACTCCCACGTCCGCCGACGCCCGGTAGCGCCCGGGGCCTGGAGCGCGTTCCATCAAGTTGGCACACCCGGTGGGACCCGTTTACTTGAGAACACCGGATGCTTGGAATTGAAATATTCGCATATTATATCTTTGCTTATGTTTCTTTTCCGAATTCCTTGGCTACTTTTTGGCTGGTGGCCTTTGTTGGATTTCGCATGAGATGGGATTTTTTGGAAATTTCAAATTCTTTCAATCTATTTCCATTCTTTCTCTTTTCAAAAAAAAAAAGTTCAGATTTCTCGTTTTGGATTCAAAATGTAGAAACTTTGATCCTTTCCTTTCTGGGCATTGGCGCTCGCGATTATCCGCTGAGACCGGCTTGGATCGGGGATTGGGCCATTGTTTCTCTTCGATGAGTCTGTTAGAGATTTCAAAAAAAAAAAAAAAAAAACAAACTTCTTTGCCTTGGATTCAAAATTGAGAAGTTTTGATCCTATCCTATCGTTCATCGCGCTTGCAGAAATGTTGAGCATGTTCGACTAAGGTTTTGGATCATTGTTTCTCTTTAATGAATTCATTAGAATTTAAAAAAAAACAATTTAAAAAAAAATCAAACTTCTTTTCGTTTTGGATTCAAAATTGAGAAGTTTTGATCCTATCCTATCGTTCATCACGCTTGCAGAAATGTTGAGCCTGTTCGACTAAGGTTTTGGATCATTGTTTCTCTTCAATGAGTCTAGTAAAAAAAAAAAAAAAGACATAGACCGCTAAGGCCAAACCAACCGCCTTCTTTGATCTCGGTTGATTCAAGAAAAGCCTTGTCCAGAGTGTGGAGACAGCCTGACTGTTCGAGGCAAGGGTCCTCCAAACGGGTTCATTAAGTAATCCTACCCTTACCTGGGGGCAATTCTATCAATTGTGATTTCATAAGACCGGGTTAGGAAGCCTATGTGTGCTCCCTTGTCTTTTAAATAAAAAAAAATTAAAAAAAAAAAAAACTAAACTTTTCAAAAAAAAAAAAAAAAAAAAAAAAAAATCTTAAAAAAAAAAAAAAGGCTTTCGTCATTTTTAGGTTCAGATCTGAGAAATTTTGGTCTCTTCCTTTCTGAGCACTGGCGCTCGCGATTATCCGCTGAGCCCGTGTTCAGATTGGAACATCATTTGCTCTCTTTGATGGACTTGATCTTGGCCTTTCAAAAAAAAAAAAACTCTCGTCATTTTGGATTCGGATCCGAGAAATTGTGGTTCCTTCCGGGGTACTGGTGCTCGCGGAAATCGTTGAGCCCGTCTTTGGATCGGGATACCACATGCTCTCCTTGATGAATCCATTTTGACATTTCAAAACCAGAGGATCCCATCTCATGGATGCGATCTCCAGCATTTGTCTCTAGTGGTGCTAGTACACCCTTTCAGGGTCTACTGTATTCGCGACCGGCGCATTTGTAAAACTCCAACCTTATATTCTTCTTATCTCGAGCAAGCCCTGCTTCGCGATAAGTCGAATTTAGGTTTACAATTGCTTCTAGCAGTCACTCGGACGCTCATTTAGGGGCTCACTATACTTGCAATCAGAACAATTGTGCCCTATATGGCTTTTGCCTTCCTCACGTTGCCTGGGTCATATCCCTTGAGCGATCTGAAAAGGCAAACCCATAGATTGCCTTTTTTTTCCATTTATAATCATTATATTCTTGTGATTACTAATGGATCTGGTCTTGTTTCAGAAGTTTACTAACAATGGCAGCTTCCTTGACCATCACCTTCGACGAGAAAAAGCACCAGCAGATGCTTCAACAGAAGCAGAATGTGCGCACTCATAAGCGCACTGCTAGTTGCCACAGCGTCAACACCATCAACAATTCACTAAACTCCGGGTCGACCTCGACTCCCCGGACTATTTTCTTTGGGACGTTGGGACCATTCCCACTTCCTGAAGAACAGGCTGCTCCCGCTAAGAAGCAGAAAATCGCCTCCCAATGTGTCACCGCCGTGACACCAAAGGCGACCCCCGGGAAGCCTCAACCCGCAAACAGCCAGGTCCGTCCCAAGACTTGGTCCCCAGAGCCTTCACCGAAACAAAGGAGGTCCCGAGCATCTGCCAAGCCAGCATACCTGGCCCCGCTCAAAGAAAACCGGTTCTACCCTCTCTTCTACATGAAAGAGGAGAAACCCATCTCTGACCTGACTCCCAAGTCAATTCAGCATCAACCAGCTTGTTCCTACAAGCCAAAAATCAAATCCTACATCACCAGGCCTCCCCAAGCGTCTGCTAAGGCCTGCAAAACTGCAGTTCGACCCTTCATCTCTACAGGGGCCGAGCTTGCACAATACAAAGCCTCACTGCAACGGGCGAAGGACCGGGTCCGCATCCTGTCCTTGCCTAACTACAAAGAAGACAAGCTCGGCTGCTGCGCCCGAGGGAGTACATCCTTCATCGTCAAGGCCCAGCCAGAGCAGACCGAAGCTCAACTCGCTCGTCGAGCACGCCGCCGCGCGTCATACCAACAAAAGAGACTAGAGAAACAGAGGACTCAACCTCCTACACTCCAAGTTTCCCAAAAATGGGTTGAAAAAGAAAGACCCAACCAAATTGCTGCTGTCCATATGGTTGGCAAAACCAGAAGACGCCAGAAGTCAGCAACAAAAATCCATGTCAGGCGTCCGGTGACCCGCAGCGTCTCCCGGACACGAAGACATAAAGAAAACTCTCCCGCTCCTTCAAGCCAAGGACATCGGAGTGATCACTCTTCGAGCTCTTCATCTAAAAGAATGAGCTCTAGCTCAGTCACCAAGACTGTATCATCTTTCGACTCTCGAAGAGTGAACGTCCTGGTCACAAATGCTGAGCAACCTCCGCTACATGATGACGTAGCTGCACGCATCCAGCAGCTGGAACAAGGACAGCAGAGAATAGAGGCCCTAATGGAAAACCTCCTTCTCACTATCCAACGTCCGCCAAACAATGAAGCTCCTCCGAGCCATCAAGGCGACGAAGAAAATGCGGAAAATAGTGAGTCATGCGCCCTTACCAAAAAGGACGTTGACGATATCCTCGCCAAAGCAAAAGAAGAGGATACGCTAAAGGAGCATGGGATCAAGCCACCATATCCCTTGTGGATGGACTCGGTCCCGTTCCCTACAAAATTCAAGCAACCTACTCTCCAAACGTATACGGGGAAAGGTTCAGCTAGACAGCATGTCATCCACTTCAAGATCCTGACAGGAGCTATTGCGGATCAAGATGCACTCAAGATTCGCCTCTTTGAAAGCACCCTAAAAGGTACGGCCTTTGATTGGTACTCCACTCTTCCAGAGAACTCCATTCAGAATTGGACCATGCTGGAGACACGTTTCTTGACTCACTTCAAAGGTGAGGATCATCCTGTTACTATGGCTCAGCTCTGCAGCCTGAAACAGGGGGAGAATGAGTCTACATACGACTTCATTCACAAGTGGAAAGCCATGGCGTACAAATGCTCCGATGTGCTGCCACAAGCGTCGCTGGTCGACATCTGCCGAAATAACATGAGAGCCAGAATCCGCTCCATGATCATCGGCAACAAATCAAAGAACTTGGGAGAACTCCTAGAAGCTTCTATGGAGGCTGAAACGGTGATCAAAGACCTCAACAGTCAGAAGTCATCAAAGAAGGAGCCAACCGCCATTGCAACCTCTAAACCAAAGAAGAAAGAGGTCCTCAATGTGCAGACCAAGTCAACTCCTCAGCCACAAAAGAAGGCTGAAAACAAATCTGCCGGAAAGAGACCGAACTCTCAGAAGCCTTCAGAGAGCAAGTAGAGAAGAAATACCCGTTCGACGAAGATGTTGACGAGATCTTTGAAGCTCTCATAGCAAATGGCAAGCTCACCTTGCCTGAGCCAAAGAGGCCGGAAGATGTTGGCAAAACCAACGATCCCCGGTATTGTCCATACCACCAGATGGTGTCACACCCTCTCAATCAATGCTTCGTTGTGAGAGAAAAGATAAACGAGATGTGGAAAAACGGAGGCATCACCTTCGACAAAAACTATGGGTCCGCCTCCGTCAACATGATCTCGTATGGACAAACATCAAAATCACCAAAGAAGAAGATCACTACCTCCTTCAAGGTGATAAATGAAATCGAAGCGTCCGAGGGGCTGGTTCCTTACCCGACTCCAGATGGACAACCCTTATGGGTACACCCTGATCTCCTAAAAGATGAAAATTGGGAGATCGTAAAAACAAAGCCGACAGCTCAACAGCGAAGGCAGGCTAGGAGACACCTTTTCAAGCCCAAAAAGCAAGAGAAGGCCCAACCAAAGCAAGAAGTCGATGAAAAGGCAGAGGCCTCCTCTACCGCTTCAAAGACCTCAAAGGCGGTAAGAAAATTCATACTCAATGATTTCATGCCACCTCAACTCAAAGAAGAGGCCACGCAGGGGGCATCATACTCTTGCAACTCGGTAGTTGGATTCGCCATGGATGGATATGAGTCCAGCGATACCGACGACGGATTCGACAGCACTGATGAGTGGGAAGAATCCCTTGAGACAGGAGAATACCTCTCTGATGAAGAGTGGGTCCCTGATACTTATCTTATGCCAGTAATCTGGTATGACCCCTTACGGCCACAAGGATCCTGGTCTGATGATGAAGATGACCAAGCGGCTGTACAAGAAAATGCTGTCATTCCAGCACCCGTCGTTGATCCTGTGGAAATCAACCATGTTGAGCCACAAGGAGATGATGAAGAAGAAAACCTGGCTCCCATGCCTGGTCTTGCAGAATATGCGAGGATCTTGCAGCGTCTAGCTCTCGAACAAGAGCGCGACCGCGTCAACGAGCTTCCTCCCAATCCGGAGCCAGGAATCCCTGAAGACCCTCAGGTACCTTCTCCCCTAACTCCTGAAAATGGAGAAAATTGTTGGATTGATGATCCTCTTACATCCGAGGAAGAGTCCGACTCCGAGCAGGCAACATCTCCCACTCGAGCTACCTGTAATGTTATAATTCAGGATCATAGCTCTTCCGAGGCCTCGTCTGATGATATCAGTTATACTCCGGCGACGCCAAGCAATATATCTTCTGAAGCTACCTCGTCTCACGAGACCTACACGGAGATAACACCCTCTCAGGTTTCTTCACCTGAGACTGTGGCTTCAGAATTCACTTCCCTTCCGATTGATCGTCATAAAGAAAACCCGGCTGGGGATGATGAAGGGGTCGACGAAGAAGAAAAGTTGCAGGAAGCTATTCAGGACTTGCTCCCGAAATATGCTCCATGCAACGCAATCACTGAGGATACTAGCTTAGCTGCAGGAACACCCCCAGTGGAAGAAGTACGACAGCCTCTTGAAGACAGTCTTCCAAATGAAGATTCTTCTCAAGAAGCTCTCGAAGTTGGTAGAGGCACCCGTTCTGGTCGGGACTACCATAAAAATTACAATACATCTTCCTTTACTTATGTAAACCCTGCTGGGAAAGATGTTATAACAGCCCCCAGTGGCAATAATGATGAACGCGTAGGCCCCAAGGAGGCTTTCAAGTATGACTTGGTTGAGCACTTCAAACACATACCTGCACGATTGCACATCCTAGATTTGTTACGAATGTCTCCACGCACTCGTGATAATCTCATTTCAGAATTGCAAAAACTGAATGAGGAGGTTGACAAACATGCCCCGCAAGTCTTCCAAATTGAAATGGACTATCGGGTCAAAAATGCAGAAATTTCCTCAAAAGGAGAAGAGAAGAAAATTGAGGGATCTTGCAGTAGATGTCTCTCGGTTCAAAAGATAACCAGTGCGACTATCGCCTTCACAAAGGAAGATCTCCTGCTTGGTGAGACAAAGCACAACCGACCCCTGTACTTTACAGGATATATTAAGGAAATGCCGGTGCGCAGAATTCAGATTGAACCGGGTTCTGCACTGAATCTTATCTCCACTTCGGCACTCGAAGAGTTGGGCATTCCGCCCAGCAAGCTGAGCCACACATCTGTATCTATCTTTGGATACGATGGCAATTCTCAAAGGCCCATCGGCAAAATCAGGTTCAAATTGCAAATCGGTGATCTTATCTCTGAAGTCACTGTGTATGCAATAAAAACCCCGTCATGCTACAACATCCTTCTCGGACGCCCCTGGATACACGAGAATGGAATTGTTCCTTCAACACTACATTAATGCATCAAGTTCATCGGCAACGATGGCATGATACATCGAGTCTTTGCGGATAGAAAACCTTTCAAAGGGAAAGAAGTCCACTTTGCAGACTCTCAGATGTATGAAGGAGAAAAAGAAACAGAGGAAATGACGTCTTCCGCCAAAAATCTCCTTAAAGATAAAGGCAAGGCTCCTCAAAAATCACCGGAAGAAAATAAACCCTCTGGAAAACCCGAAGAGAGCAGTCAATCTCCTTTCGTAGTCTCCCTCAAGACTCCAAAACCTTTGGTCATTACAACTAAAGGGAAGAAGGTAAAACAAAAGTCTGGGGGCAAATTTGTTGTCTCTTATCTGTCCATCAAAAAAAATATAGATTCGGATTCAGAGCCAGAAGACGATACTCCGTCAAGTCAAACTGATACTCAACAAGTTCAGCCCGCTCTTACTCCAATAGAGACACCTGCTGATGTAGAAGATCCTGCGTCTGCTTCCTTTGTTGTTCCGGCAATATCATCTAAAGAAAAACCGATCTTCTTCCATAGATCGAGTGCTGCTTCATCAAAATCCCTGCTTGAACCTTTCCAAAACAAAGGTATGCCTCTACTGTCTCTGTATAGTCCTGTGGCACAAGCTATCATGAAGAAGATGGGATATGATGCTCAAAACCTAGTTGGCTTGGGGGAAGGCCATGGTATTCTCACACCACTGGAGCCCGTACTGGCCAAACACCAACTGGAAGATTGGAGACTCTATGGCTATATAGAAAAGTCTTCATATGGGTTAGGGTTCGATCCTGACGCCCCTCTGAAACAGCTAACGCAAAGGTTTAGAAGTCAATTTGTTGACCAAGCCCCAATAGCTCCAGTCCATGAAGACATCGATCTCCCTGGGTATCTCTTTGAAGAGTCACCAGACAAAGATCCGGGAAGCCCCTCCAATTGGTTTGATTTCTCCAATGATATGGAGGAATTGTCCGATGATACAGACATGCAGGATTCTGACCCAGAAGAACCCTCGTCTACAGCAGAAGTACCTTACTTCGACCCGGTAACAGCAGGTGATTGGGACTATCTCATAGCGAGCCTTGAGAAGGTTGCTGATCAAGAAGACCCATGGAAAGGAAATGTTGTTAAAACACCAGAAGGTTTCGTTGAGCTGGAGGCCTCCGAAAACATTGTGGAGGAACCACCCTCGAATCTTCCAACAGAGGATCCTGTTCAAAAGATAGACTTGGGAACACCAAATAACTCGCGTCCTGTATTCATAAGCAAGAATATAAAGGATGATGAGTTACCCGAGTATATCGCTTTTCTTCGTGAGTTCGTTGATTGCTTTGCATGGTCCTATGCTGAAATGCCCGGTTTAGATCCGAAAATAGCAGTCCACAAACTCAATCTTCAAAAAAATATCAAGCCTGTTAAACAAGGCCAAAGAAGATTCCGTCCAGATGTGATGGATAAAATTGAACAAGAAGTTCAGAAACTCAAAAGCGTCGGCTTCATCCGTGAGGAACAGCATCCTGAATGGTTGGCCAACATTGTCCTCGTGACAAAGAAAAATGGGCAGATCAGGGTGTGTATTGACTATAGAGACCTGAATAACGCTTGCCCCAAAGATGAATTCCCGCTCCCGATACCAGAGGTTATGATTGACAATACCTGTGGATTCGAGCGAATGACATTCATGGATGGCTTCTCTGGCTACAATCAGATAAAGATGCATCCTGAAGACGAAAAGCATACTTCATTTCGGACCCCATTTGGCGTGTATTGCTACACTGTCATGCCATTTGGTCTGAAAAATGCTGGCGCTACATATCAGAGGGCTATGATGAAGATATTCCAAGATATGCAGCACAAGACGGTTGAATGTTACGTTGATGACCTCGCCGTCAAAAGCAAAAGAAAAGAAGACCATCTCAAAGATCTTCGAGAAGTATTCCTCCGACTTCGCAAATACAAACTGCGGATGAATCCTCTAAAATGCTTCTTCGGCGTCTCGTCGGGTAAGTTCCTCGGATTCCTTGTTCGGAAAGATGGAATAGAACTTGACCCCATCAAAGTCAAGGCTATTCTAGAAATGCCCTCTCCAAGAACCTTGAGAGAATTAAAAGGGCTCCAAGGGAGATTGGCCTATATCAGACGGTTTATCTCCAACCTTTCGGGAAAATGTCGTCCATTCTCCCGATTGATGAAGAAAGGTGTAGACTTTGTCTGGGATGCTGACTGTGAAGCCGCATTTCAAGATATCAAGTCATACCTGACCAAACCTCCAGTGTTAGCAGCACCTACCACCGGAAAACCTTTCATCTTGTACACAAGAGCCCTCGACCATTCTCTGGGCGCTCTGCTGGCACAAGAAAATGATGGAAGAAAAGAAGCGGCTCTATACTACCTCAGCCGTATGCTGGTAGGTGCAGAGCATCGCTACTCCCCAGTCGAAAAAGAATGCCTTGCAGTGATGTTCGCCATACAAAAGCTACGTCACTATCTGCTTTCCAACACAGTTTATCGGGTCTCAAGGATCAACCTCTTAAAGGTCCTTGTCACGAAAGCAGGTTCTCTCAATGCAAGACTGGCAAAATGGTCTATCCTTCTATCACAATTTGATATTAGGTATATACCACAAAAAGCAATCAAAGGCCAAGCTTTAGCAGACTTTCTCGCGGAGCATCCGTTGCCTGAAGATTCTCCACTAAGAGATGATCTCCCAGACGAATCCGTCTACAATGTGGAGGCCTTCCCACCAAGTGCTTCCTGGCACATGTACTTCGATGGTGCAACCAGAACAAACGAGAAAAGAGAGCCGATCTCGGGAGTTGGCATTCTCTTTGTTAGCCCCGACAAATACATGATTCCACACGCCTTCTCGCTACTGGAACCATGCACAAACACCATACTGGAAGTCTTCGGAGACTCTCAACTGATCATCAATCAGATGAATCAAAAATTTGAAGTCAGGAAGCCTGATTTGTTGCCTTACTACAACAAGGCACAATCACTTTTGCAGAAGTTTGACATCTGTCACATCACCCACATCCTCAGAGGTGAAAACATTCGTGCAGATGCCCTGGCTGGACTTGCCGCATCTATGGCAATCCAAGAAGGGGAAAACATGCAAATTACAGTGTGCGGAAGAAGAATCCTCCCTCCTCTCAACACACATCAAGCAGTTGCTGAATGCCACAGGGTGGTTGGAAGTCGGATTTCTATCCTTCAAACTTCAGTCGGCGACTGGAGGGATCCGTTCATTGATTACACTATGTTCGGGATCCTACCTGAAGATCCAAAAGAACGGGTAAGCATCCAAAGACGAGCCCCAAACTTTCATTTGGATATTCCTTCAAAAATGCTTTATAGGAAATCCTACAACGGAGTACTTCTACGCTGTTTGTCACAACAAGAAGCTGAAGAAACACTCAAAGAAGTCCATGCTGGTCTTTGTGGAGCCCATCAGGCTGGCCCTAAGCTCTACGATCAGATAAAAAGGTTAGGTTATTATTGGCCTACCATGGTGGCTGATGCAATGCAATTCGCTAAACGCTGCCAACAATGCCAAGTTCACGGAGACTATATTCACAGGCCTCCAGAATGGCTCCATCCTACTGCAATCTCATGGCCCTTTGAAGCCTGGGGTATGGACATCATAGGTCTTATTTCTCCCCCTTCAAGCAAAGGACATCGCTTCATCTTCGCCGCCACGGATTATTTCTCCAAGTGGTCAGAAGCATTCGCGCTTAGTGAAATGAAAACCTCATCAGTCCTTCAGTTCTTGCGCACCAACATCATTTGTCGCTTCGGCATACCTAAAAGATTCATCCATGATAACGGACCACAGTTCCGCGATCACCGATTCTACAGGTTCTGCGACAAATACAAAATCCAAAGTTGTCCCTCAACTCCATACAATCCAGCAGCAAACGGACTAGCAGAAGCTTTTAACAAGACACTCTGCAAAATCCTCAAAAAGATAGTCTCTAGTCACAAAAGAGACTGGGGCGACAAGCTTCCTGAAGCCTTGTGGGCCTATCGAACTACCGTTCGAGGACTAACCCATAGCACACCATTCTCCTTGGTCTATGGATGTGAAGCTGTCATGCCCTTAGAGGTACAAACTCCTTCTCTGAGGGTATCTCTACAAAATGACATGACTCAAGAAAGCAATGTAAAGTTGCGACTCCATGAGCTGGACAATCTCGACGAGAGACGGCTCGAAGCTCTACAAAGCATCGAACTCTACCAAGCACGCATGGCAGGATCTTTTGACAAGAAGGTCAGGCAACGCGCCTACAAAAAGGGAGACTTGGTTCTTACAGTAAAAAGACCTATGGTTTTTACTCACAAATCCAAAGGCAAATTTGAACCAAAATGGGAGGGACCTTTCGTCATCGACAAAGTCTTCTCCAACGGCGCATACGCCCTTCTAAACATGGAGGGTGACAGATGTATGATGCCCATCAATGGAAAGTTCTTAAAGCGGTACTACCCTTGAAGGCTTCTTCCATCGGGTCAGAGCGACGCCTGCACGGCCAAAGCCTATTCCTAGGTATCTGCTCGTCAAACCCACTCCTTTTGGAATTTTCATCCTCTTGTTGGAATTTCTAAAAAACCCCTAAAAACAATGTTTCTTTCATCGTTTCATTGTTCAAAAAAAAAAAAGCAAATCCAAAAATCCAAGTTTAGGAGCCTCTTCCCAAACTTGACCAAAATTTTCAATCCTTGAACCCAAAATTCATGGTTTGAAACAAAATCAGGACCTAGGGATTTCAGCCCTAGTCCACCCTGACTTTTGCCACCAAAATGGTTTTGAGTCAAAATTTACGACCCTCGTGTCTTTAAACAAAAAATGGTTTTTCAAAAACCGCAGGGAAGCGACGTTCAGTCGATACTTGCAAAACCCAAAATCGGAAGGATGCGAACCCCATTCGATACTTCCAAAACCCCAAAATTTCAAAAATCGTGGAGACGCAACGTTCCAGTTGATATCCACAACCCAAATTTCAAAACAAACAAAAACAAAACAAAGGTTCGAAAAAACCTCAAAATTCAAAAATCGTGGGGAAGCGACATTCCATCGATACCCACAAAACAAAAATTTTGAAGAAAAAAGCAGGGAAGCGACGCTTAGTCGATACTTGCACCCAAATCCGCGGGGAGGCGACATTCCATCGATACTCGCAACCGAATGAGCAAAGAGGCGACATTCCATCGATACTTGCAATACCATTCAGCAGGGAGGCGACTTTTAGTCGATACTTGTATTTTTGAAAACCAAAAACCTGGCTTTCACGCCAAAAAACCCGGCTTCCATGCCAAAAATCCGGCTTTCATGCCAAAAAATCAAAAATCCAGCTTTCATGCCAAAAATCAAAATTCGGCTTCCATGCCAACAAAACAAAATTCGGTTTTCAAAAAATTCGGCTTTCATGCCAAAAACAAAATCTGGTTCTTACACCAAAAACAAAAATCGGCTTTCATGCCATCCCAAAATTTGGCTTTCACGCCACCAAAATCGGCTTTTATGCCACCTCAAAATTCGGCTTTCATGCCATCTCAAAAAAAAATTGGCTCTCATGCCATCCCAAAATTTGGCTCTCATGCCACCAAAATCGGCTTCCACGCCACCTCAAAATTTAGGCTTCCACGCCATCCAAAATTTTGGCTCTCATGCCATAAACCCAAATCCGGCTATAGATGCCACCCAAAAATTGGCTTTCATGCTGCAAGTAAAATCTGGCTGCCATGCCAAAACATGTCTCAAAAACTGGCTCCCATGCCAAAACAATCATTTGTCAAAAGATTTCTCACAAAATGACAAACTTTTGATCACATCCCATTTAGCAATCACTTTAATCACAATATTTGAGTGAGCGTAGGGAAAACAAAAAAAACAAAAAAAGTACCAAAAAATACATGTGGTACCAAAAAAAAAAGAAAAGAAAAGTGTTCACAAGCACTACAAAAATGTATACCAAAAAAAATACATGTGGTATATAAAAAGAGAGAGAGTTTCTGTGATATAAAAAAAAAAAAAAAAAACAAGGCCTCAGCCAAAAAAAAAAAAACAAGGCCTCAGCCAAAAATGCTCTCCAGCCAAGCTTTCAGCTCTTCAAGCAAACTCCTGGCTTCATCCGTCAGAGTCTCCAAGGCACGCTTCTTCAAGAATCTGCCATGAGTAGCTGAAGAAGGCTCTATCCCTTCTGCTACACCAGGAAGATTATCCCGAGCAGTCTGCCATCGTTCATTCTCTCTAGCCTTCCTATTGAGAATCTGATCGGCCTCTGCAACTTGGCAAATCAAAGCACTCTCCCTGTCACGAGCCTCTGTTATAGCGGTCCACGTACTGGAGACTTGGGCTTTTAAGTGTTCGAGATGCTTCCTTGCCTCCTCAACCTCTCCATCAAGGATGTTAAGGTCATACTGCAGCCTGATGATGTCTAACTCCGCTCGGTTCCTCTCCCGAACCAGCTGCTTCCTGCCCTATGCAGTCTCTTTCAATTCCGATTGAGCCTTCTCAACAGGGTTCATGAACATCTCTTGGAAGAACTGGTCATCAGGATAGCTGATGGTCTCAAACCACCTGTCGCCTAATGCAATGATCTTATCAACGATCGCCCGGGAGTCTGTAACATCCAGACCAATATCTTCCTCAGCATCTTTGAGAATCTCCTTCACATGCGGAATCTTGCTACGTGCAACATCCAAGTGTCCAGAAAGGAGGGTCTCAAACCAAGAGCTCAAAACCCGCATCACCACCTTCTTCGCATATTGAAGAGATGGGCCAGATGAAGACTCACCCTTCTCTGTCGATTGGCTGCCCAAGTCATGTCCCATCGGAAGAGTAACAACAAAACACTTTCCAATCGGGGCCGCTGGAGAAGGAATCTCAACATGAGGTCTTGCCTCTGCCGCGTCAGAATTGGCTGGAGGAGTCCCAATTACTGGGTCAACTTCTGGCATCCCTGGCTCTGGCTCTGAAGGAAGCGATGGACTCTCTTCTGTCACTTCAAAATCTGCCAAACACAAAAAGGTATGAATACGATCCTGTTAAAAAATCACTATCAGGGTTATTACTATGAAAGTACCTTCTTCGACGATTGGCGGAATACTTTCCTTCTCCATGAACTCTTCAGAAGTATCGTCAACACTGGCGTCCATCGATGGTTCAAAGTCGTCGGAATCCTGTGATAAATCAGCTGATACAAAAAAAAAATTATGTTAGCAAATCAAGTCACAGACAAAAAAGAAAAGAAATCGGAAAAAGTAATACCAGTTGGAGATTCTGCATTCATTTCAGAGTCCCTTGGTTTGTCTTCTGGCGCCCCCAACAAACAAGATATGGTCAGTCCAAGACTTCCACTCGGAGTCAGCACTGAAGCGGCCGCGGAGTCAAAAAGGCTTCACCCAGTTGCTGCCGTCACCACTGAAGATGCCAAGGCCCATCGGTTTCAAATCAACCGATGGATAATCTGCGCCCTGGTAGTTGCTGGCCGGCATCAAGATGTCCATGTCAGCAGGCGACTTCTCCATATGTCCAGGAGAACCGCCAATGAAAACCCCGGTCTTGACCACGTTGGTCCTCCTCACCCATCTTGGAGGATCTTCCCTCTTCAGGCACGTGGGAGAGAGACTCATGATCGAGATAGTACGATCAAAAGTCGATCGGGTGGCAACAGTTTTCTTCACACCATCAACTGTGTAGGAAAACTGGAAGCATCTCCTCCGATACGTCATATCGGCTGGGGCTGCATCACCAAAGAAGAAGGTAGGCTTGGGCAACACCCTCTGATCCTCTATCACCCAGGGACGGCTGCTTACCATGATTTTATAGAAATCCTCTCCTTTGCGAGCAATCAGTGCCTGCCGCGCCTCCTCTCTATTGAGGGAGTCACACTCCTCGAGGTGCTGCTCGATGTATTGCACCTTCTCCCAGGCCTGCTGGACGGCCGGATTAGAAGATTGCGCAGATCGATGAGGTACGCTTGTGATAGGTTCTTTACCCTTGTTTGTTCTGGAAGGACCACCTGCAAAAGGTCAAAAAAAAAAAAGAGGAAAGAATTATCATCAAAATGATGAAATTTTGCTAAAAAAAAATCTGGCCAAATTTCGGCATGACCTCGGGGCAATTCCAAAGAAAAAGAAGTACCCTGACAGAAATAGAAAGCTTAGAGATAGGCTCAACATCACTGCGAGCTCCAAAACTCCAAACTTTCGAAACCTTGAAAAACTCCGCAAAATCAGGAAGGGCTCAACATTGCTGCGAGCTCCAAGTTCCTAACTATGCAAAGGTTTTCAGGTATGTCACCACATCATGCTATCAATTGTTACAAAAACAAAAGCATGTATGAACATCTTGATATGCAACAAAAAAAAAAAAAAAAAAAAAAAGGATGCATTGACATGATGAGAAAAAAAAGAAGAAAGAAAACTTTCTCAAAAAAAAAAAGAGGAAAAAAAAAAAAAAAAAAAGAAAGAGAAGAAAAACCAAGGGGCTGGCGGCCCACAGGCCACGGGCCATACGGCCCACCAAAAAAAAATGCAAAAAGAGAAAAAAAAAAAGAGAAGCACGAAAAAAAAAAAAAAAAAAAGAAGAAAAAAAGTGCAAAAAGGAAAAAGAAAAAAAAAGAAAAGAAAAAGAAAGAAAGAAGAAAAAAAAAAGAAAAGAAACACTTTCTTTTTCCCCATCCTATTTCTACATGGATTTCTTGTAAAAGAAAAAAAAAAGGTAACTTACTTGAAGCCATGGATGGAGAAGAAGAAGAACTTGAAGACTCTTAAAGAAGGAGAATTCTTGATCTTGGAGCAACTCTTGAAGACTTTTGCAAAAAGAAAGCAATAGGAGCAAGAGATCCCACCTCCCTTGCTTTTATAGAAGAAAGCAAGACCAAAAGAGGAAAGAGGAGAAAAGTAAGAAGGTAAGTGCTAAAAAATTAGCAACCTTCCCAAAAGAAAAGGAAACTTGGGATATTTTCTCCCAAAAAAAAGATTCCTTGAGAAATTCTCTCCAAAAAGAAAGGGAATGATAGATATTCTCTCCCAAATAAAGATATTTTGAGAGAATCTTTCCCAAAATCAAGGAAACTTGAGAAAATCTCTCAAAGTAAGGATATTTTTAGATATTCTCCATCCAAAGGAAATATTTTTAGATATTCTTTACAAAATGACACCATATGAGATCTAAGCCATCTTCAAAGCTTAAGGTCCCATGGGTTAGCCCATATGAGCCAGGTTTGACCACCTAGGCACTAAAAGTGGCTTTTAGTCAAAATTCCTCTTACCAAGAGCATACAAAAAAAAATGGTTCCATGCCTCTTTTGAGTTGATTGGACCATACAAAAATTCCAAGACTCATGAGTTTCCAAAAAACCTAACCATCTCACCTCATGAGCCAAATTGAGCCAAACCTTGAAATTGACATTTCACCAAAAATCAAACCGGTCCCCTAACATTCCACATACAGCTTGTTAGGTCACAAGACCAAAACCAAAAACCAAAACCTGACCCCCCCCAACATTCCACATACAGCTTGTTGGGTCACACGGTCAAAACCAAATCCGACCCCCTAACTTGCCACATACAGCCTGTTAGGACTCAAGGTCAAAACAAAAATCCAAATCCGCATCCCTGATGTCATCTTCAATACTTTGCCTCAAGATGGTACATGATTCCTATCACTACCATACAAATCCCCTAGAAGCTCAAAAGGCTACTCCATCAAAAAAAAAATGCTCAAAGACTGTTGGTCAAGTCAAAAGCTCTTCTTCAAGATTCTCTTCGAGGCACATCGACTGCAAAAGCTATATCGTCGCTGTACCTCGAGGGGGCATTTGTTGACACCAAAAATGTCACTTTGCCTCTTTACACCAAAAGCTACATGGAGCCGCATCCTACCAAAAATAGGCAGGCGCCACTTCAAGCATCAGATCTTGTCAGAATCAAACAAAAACTGCAAGGTCATTCAAAACAACCAAAAGAGAGGTACACATGAAGTTTCGGGCCATTCCGACATCATTTGGCCTAGCTTCACTTCTCCAACAGCTAAACAAGCGCTCCCGGCAGCGGCAGAATCGGAGACACCAAATCTTCGATCAGGGCCTATGGATGTTCTCAAAATATGTCCAAAGGGCTCCACGTCAAGTCTCAAGTCAAACCAGCAACGTTTGACCCATCATCAACTCTCCAACGGCTGAATCAAGCCTACCTGCGGCAGAGCACCCCGGGACCATGGCACCCAATTCGGAGCTTGTAGATCATCTCAAAATGACTCCAATAGGCTCCTCGTCGAATTTCAGGTCAATCGGACATCGTTTGACCAGAAGTCAAAACTCGGCATTTCCCTCGCGGTGAAATCAAAGGCAAGCGTTTGCATGACTCCAAATGGCTTCAAAACTCAAACGAAAGCCTGTGGTTGGTCTTATCTACTGATGAGGGAGTCACCCGTCGAATTTCAGGTCAATCGAACATCGTTTGACCGAAAGTCAAAACTCGGCATTTCCCTCGCGGTGAAATAAAGGCAAGCGTTTGCATGACTCCAAATGGATTCAAAACTCAAACGAAAGCCCATGGTTGGTCTTATCTACTGATGAGGGAGTCACCCGTCGAATTTCAGGTCAATCGGACATCGTTTGACCAAAAGTCAAAGCTCGGCATTTCCCTCGCGGTGAAATCAAAGGCAAGCGTTTGCATGACCCCAAATGGCTTCAAAACTCAAACGAAAGCCCATGTTTGGTCTTATTTAATGCTCAAGAAGCTTCACCTCAAATTTTAGGTCATTCCGACATCGTTTGATCCTGTTTCAGCTTCTGGCGGAAAATCAGCAGTTCTGCGTTCGGCTTTTCCCGGAAAATCAGAAACTTTGCAAACCAATTTGCAAGGATTCTCATCAGGTTTTTCAGAGGGAAATCAAGCCAAATAATGTGGAGAAATGTTAGAGAAAATAAGCAAAAAAAAAAACGGAAGCAAAAAACGACAAGAAACGACCAAAAAGGGGCCCCGGGAAGGGATTTTCCCCCCAGGGTCGCAGACCCCTGCGACCCTGGGAGGTCCGGGGCGCCGATTTCGCCCCGGGACCCCCCGTTTCGTCCGTTTTCGCGAGACGAGTTGTTCTGTCCCTGTGATTTTTCCAGATTCAGGCTTTTGAGGCTCCAAATTCACTGATATTCATCAAGATCACAGGACTCCTTTCCAGAACTTCAAAAACTTCACTGATCGCCAGCCGAACAACCAAAAAAGTGCACTTTCTGCCCACCCGGTCGTGAAATCAACTGGACAGATGCTGCCGGCCCGCTGGTATCAACCAATGTCTGAAACTACATGATCATCTGATGTTGATTTACATAAGGATCCATCGATGATCATCGCAAAGGGGATTCCAAAAGACGCAACATGGCCCGCGACTCTTCAGCTACTAAGGTGGCCACTTAATGCTATCAATTGGCCCGTTTATGGCAAGTTAATGCAGTCATTAACCCATTATCTTGGACGGCCCAATCAGAAGCCTCTGTTCAGGAGTTACAAGTCCAAACAATCATGGCATTCAAGCCATGAAACTCCTAACATAATGGAGATTAAAGGCGATTAAATGCCCATGACTCTCCTCCGGCCAATGAAATCCAAGGGGCAGGAGTTACAAAGCAAGAGACAATTAAACTTGTAACTCCTCCCTTAATGAGCTTTATTACCATAAAGGCTCATAAATCACTCCTAAAGGCTACCTAAAGGCCTATAAATAGGAGTCACCTCCAAAGTTTTCAGAGGAAAAAAGGAAGAAAAATTCTCAGGATCAAGAAAAATTCTCATAAAATTGCCTGAAGATCTGAAGCCTCTGAAAATCCAGACACTTTGCGAACGAAGAAACTCTGCTGCAGCAACCAACACTAAAAGGTGATTGAAGTCCCTTGGGGGGCCACCCCCACAAGGTTCCACCTCTCCTTCTATCCAACATGGCTAGACATGGCTCTTCAGCCCTTCTACTCGGCTTTTTATTGAACATAAGACCTTCTCTCGGTCTTTGTTCTCTAAAAATCTGAGGATATAGCCAAGCCAAGCGAATCCAAAGCATCCGACGTTCTCATTTGCATGGATGATGGCGGAGTCCATACATGACTCGCGACCGTCAATCTAAACGGGTCCCTCCCACAATCTCCTGAAAAGTTAGATTTTTCCTTTCTCGCTTTTCATTGTATTTTGTATTTTTTTTTTAAGAGACAAAAAAACCACAACTCTTGTCTTTCATTATTGATGAGAATTGTAAATCGGCTATAAACGCCACAAATCGGCTATAAACGCCAAAAATCGGCTATAAATGCCAAAAAAATCGCCTTTTACGGCAAAATCAAAAAACTGTCTCTTTTCTTAAATATATATGCAATGGAAACTTGAAAAGAAGTTGATTTCCTTTTTTACTTGCGAAGATTGATCTCCGGATCATCACTTGCAATTCCAAGTAAAATAGAAAATCTGGCACACCCACCCAAACACCCAAAAGCGTTGATGCACGCTCCGCCCTCCGGGGGCGAAAGGGTCGGACCAAACGGACTCCCACGTCCGCCGACGCCCGGTAGCGCCCGGGGCCTGGAGCGCGTTCCATCAGTCTTGACCATTGCTTATAAGTCAAGCCCCGTATTAACTTAGCATGAAGTCTTCTAAAATCGTGCGGCTCCAAAAATTGTAAGAACTCTGAAGTTAATGTGCTCGGGTGAGAGCAGTACTAGAATGGGTGACCTCCTGGGAAGTCCTTGAGTTGGGTGGGGTAAATGCGACAAAATTTTTTCGTCTCTATTTCTTAAATTTATGACAAAATATTCTTGTCTCTAATTTCTTCCTTTAATGACAAAATATTTTGTTACTAATTACTTACAATTATATTTCCAACATAGTGTATTGGAGACGGAAAAAAAAATTCCTTGTTTCCAACAGAGTGTATTGGAGACAAAAAAAATCGTTACAAATTTATCTTTTTCAATGACGAATTTTTTTTCGTCTCCAATACATTTTAGCGACAAGGCTTTGGCAACGAAACGGGTGATGAAAAATTTTCGTCTCAATTAGTTTCGGTGACGAAATATGTACATTTTGGGACAAATTTGTGTCTTCCTTAAACCCCAAATTTCTTGTAGTGTTTGGAAGCACCAAATGATCTTGAAGGCATTTTGAGCCCATGGGCCCGCTATGATGGACCAAATGGACTCCATCTTTGATGGACTACCCCAAACCTAGGTCGGTTAGTATTCTACCCTTTTGGTTCCTTAATCGAACTATCCGTTAGGTTATGGATTTCGTACACTACATGACATGAGAATGTATCCACTCTGTCCGTTATGACTTATATTAGTTCAGTGTGAATGTGTGTGGAATATTGTATGAGGGGTTGGGCATTGAGAACTATCTGATTGTGGTCTGGGTGTGTTGTTTGAAATGTACGTATGGGGTAGTCTTCCTTGTTTGGTTTACTATGTGTATGAGTTGATGCCCAACGAGGTTTGGTCCTTAATTCTTCGAGTCGGCACCCCTAGGTGGATATAGGTTCCCACGGTTTAGGGTACTTGCCCGTGGAATAGAGTTGTTGTATGTTCATGTGTGTGGTTACCATCTGCAAATCGGGAGGTGGTCGTACGCCATCGGGCCAACGTACATTATGTGAGGTAATGTGCAGTTGTGTTGTTTGAATTTCATTGGTTTGCATTTTGAATTGCCAGGCTTTCCTAGGTTTGCATGCTTAGCCTACGAGGGTTGCCATTTTGCTAGGGTGTGTAGCTAGGGTTATGTCTTCGCTTGATTCGTATGGTCAGGTATTTCTCATGCTTAAAATGCCTAGCTTATTATTGTTTGCACAAAAAATTTCATTCATTTAAACACTACTTTCCTCAAGGCAAATTTACTCATTTTCATAGAAAGAATATCATTTTTGTTTACTGATGGAATCTGACCGGTCATGACAGCAGCATTTTAGCAGTCATTCCATGTGAGACTTCACCGGCCACTTCAGATTACAAAATGCTGACCGCTAAGCACATACCATGGCCGCTACTCTCCGTCCAAACACCATGCCGCTAGACGCTATAAGAACATTGCGCCAGCCGCCAAACGTCTTCCCCAGTGGTCGTCGCACAATTGTCACCCACAATCTGGGCATTGCGCTTTTGACGGCCTTTGGAACAGCAAAATTGCAATTCCAACTTCCGTTTGTTGTGGTTTCCAGAACCACCTTCACTCCCTCATGATTTGGTTTAATCCCCCACGATCTGCAATGGTTGCAGCCCTCTCAAAAGCTATAAAAGAGACACTTAGGCAAGTAGCAAGCAGATCGAATCCAGCAAAAAAGCCCAGAAACTCTATCATTTTCAAGAGAAAAGACTTCCTTTCTTTCATTCTCAAGGTGAGAGTCAGGCAGCAAGCGTTCTCTGGATTGGGTGATCGTTTCTGAAACCAACCTTTGTTTCTCTCACCATGGAAGAATGACAAAGATTGTCTCTGCCGTTTTGAAGCAGACTTCTCTGCCGTTTTGAAGCAGACTTCTTTGTTAATTCTTCTTACTAAAAAAAAGGTGATGAGTTATAAAGATTGGTGGAGGTAACTACGTTGCAGACTTCTTTAACTTCATCTCCGGCAGACCTCTTGTTAATTCTTCTTACTAAAAAAAAGGTGATGAGTTATAAAGATTGGTGGAGGTAACTACGTTGCAGACTTCTTTAACTTCATCTCCGGCAGACCTCTGAAGACAACAGTCCCTTCTTTTCTCCTTTCACTCTGTAATTTTCTTGTATTTGATCTCCTAAGCCTGACGAGGAGGTTGTCTAAAAACTTATAAACAACCTGCACCCAGAAGGTGAGGCAAAGAGAACCCATGTAAACAAAACTTGGATAACTTTATGGAACTTAATGCACTCTTAATACTTGTTCAGCTTTGTTTCTTATGTATTGTGTTTATCTCACCATCTACGCAAATTGTATATTTTGATGTTTATGCGATTTGATTATGGTGACTGGTCATCATTCATAACCTCACTGCGGACTTCAATCCACCTGAAATTGGGGCCACAAAGGTAATGAGATGGAAATTTTCAACTGGCCTTGATTCTCGCACCCTTAAGATCGGGTTAGGATCCGGCCTAATCTCAGGGGCATGACATGTTTTGAACCAAATTAGGTAGCTTGAAGACCCTTTTGATATTTTTGGTTTATGGGTAGCGTTGCTTATAGTTTTGGGTTTATTAGCTCGAGACCGGATTTGTTGGGTAGAGTTTTTTGACCTGAACAACTTATGTATTTTGACCCAGCCCATTTGGCCCTTTTTGAACCATTTTCAACCTTAAAAACCCTAAACTATCATTTCACTTAAGAAACTAGACTTTCTTGTAAATAACATAACTTCATCTTTAAAACCCTCTTATAAGACCCTTATCTTCCATTTTGCCTCACCTCCATTGCAAGAACTTAGCTAGGGCTCCTTTCCCCTTCCATTTTCATTCCATTTCCTTGCCTCCAAACACCAAAAGAGAGCATGAGAGAGATTTTTTGCTCCAAGACTCTAATCTTCCCCCATGTTCTTCTTCTCCAAGCTTCCTGCAACACCCATTAGCTTCTACTAACTTCTATTTGATAAGATTTCTCTCCCTAACTCTTTCCCTTTCTTGAAATTAGTTCCTAGTGGCCTAGATCTGGTAATGCTTGTCCTTTTTCAACCTCAATTTCTTTTTTCTTGTTGTGAAGCGTTTATTTGAGCACTAAAATTGGGGATTTTGGTTTTTGAGGCTTACTAGAGAAGGGAAAGGCTTGGAATTAGTGAGATTTGAGCCAAGCACCAAGGATAAGACAAGTGAACACTTATAATAGCATGTATGTTGCTTGTTTGTTTGATTCCTCATGCCATTCATGTTAGAATGCCCATTTCCAAGCTCATTAGGGTGTTTAGTAGGTTTTGTGGATTTGAAACATGTCCATTCATGTTAGAATGCACATTTCCAAGCTCATTAGGGTGTTTAGTAGGTTTTGTGGATTTGAAACTTGTATTTATGTTAATGTTTATTTAATGTGGTTTTTAGGAAGCCTAATAATGTCTATTTTAATATAAAAATGTGATTTAAGAAGGCCCAAGCTTAGTGGTGAGTTAAACCACCCGAAAAATGCGGATTCTTCCTTAGTCCAAAAATTCGGAAGGCTACAGAAGCCATTTTGGTCAACTTTCTCGAATCTATGTTTCTTCATAGTTTTTGAACTACGATCAACTCTATGGCTAACAGAAGGCCGTCCACGGCTCGCCAAGCAGCTAGCCTTGTAGAAACCGTAACTCTAACCTGAGAGTTGTTGTTTCAAGATTAACTATTACGGCTAGCCGTATCTAACTCACGGCTAACCATAAATAACCCCATGGCTAACCATAAGGTTACCGCGGGGCTAGCCTTAAAGATACAAGGATTTTAGGGATTTTCCAGACCTACTCTTAGCATTGGAACTCACTGACCCATTGCCGAAGACCAAGCACCCACAAACTTGATTTCTTGTTGAAAGACCCAATACAAGCAAATAATAATTACAAAATTACTTAAACTAAAAAATGTAACTAACCTTGCCCTAGATACAAGAAACATTAAACGAAGGAGAAGGACTCGCGGTCTCGTACGACGATCCAATCAGCTCTCATTTTGTGATATGAATTTAAGGAAGTGATAGTGGTTTGCTAGGATTATGGAGCGATGGTAGCAACGGTAGTGGTGCGATGGTGGCTTGAAAATCCAAGTGGTGGTAGCCTTAAGGAAGGCCTTGGGTGAGTGATGATGGAAGAGGAAAATTGTCGAAAAGTGATGATGGAGGGATGGATGTTGTTGGCTGTGCAAGAAGGGTATGGGAGTTGGACCTCCAGCCCCTTTGTGGGATTTTTTTTTTTTTTTTTTTTATATTTTCTTGATGGCTTGTTGTCCAAGGTAGCATAGTTTGGGAGGGTTCTTTGCTTAATCTCCATGATAGGATTTTTGGTAAGTTTAGGAGACTTTTGTGGGAATCTTAAGTTTTGTTTCCTCTTTTGAATTTCTTGGTTTGCAAATTATATATAGTAAAGCAATGCCCTTTTCGTGGGGGAGAAACACGTGGTGGAAGGGGGTTTCCTAGGAGACCGACACGTGGCGCATCCTCAGACTTTTTGTAATGCCACATTCCGGAATTGCCCTTCTAATCTAATCTCATCACTTGAAATATCTCACTGCAAATTTAAAATATTCTAAAAATAAGATACTTATCCCTTTCCTAAAACATAGCATACAATAATAACTTCTCTTTAGTTATGAAATCCAAGTCTTTTTTATTTCCAAACTCACAATTTACGGGGTCCACTTTTTTTTATACCCACACTAAGAGCTTTTTTTATGCGCGAGCCACTTTCATAGGCTATATTCTACTACATTTTTCTCTTTATTTTCCTTTCAATATTTAGTAAGATTAATTTGTGGGGCCCATTATGGATATTTTTTCTCCTTATTTTTCTTTAGATATTTGGTAGGATTAATTAATCTGTGGGGCCCATTGTGGAAGCCAATTAATTTCAAAATCCATATTTAATTCTGAAATCGCACTCAATTTATGGCTAAGCACAAACATAATCAAATTAATGTCCTAAAGTCTTTCCTATTTACTTGTTCTTTCCCTAAATATTTCCATCTACCTGGAGTTTCTCTAATGAGTTTCCATCTTTATTATGAATTATATATTAATATTTATTTATAATTTATTTAAATATTTAGATATATTTCTGATTATTTCTTAATTCCAACGCAGGCCTATTGCACTAGCCTTCGAAGTAAAGGACTCCTTTGGTGGCTTGAAATTCCACCACTTGGGTCCACTTGACTTTGGAGAAAAATCCAAATCTGAATTTTTAGATTTTGTTCAGATTTTTTAATGCATGGTGGACCTCACCATGGGCTGTGAATCTTGGAGATCCATGCATTGGAAGTACAACCCCTCTTGCAAAAATTAAAAAAAAAAATTCTTTACCTTTCTTTGCTTTCTCTTCCTTTCCTTATCTCTCTTTCCTCTTTTGAATTACTTGCAGCTTTAGCTTTTAGGACTCTTTGATCTTCTTGCCTTCTTTGCTCTTGATTTAAAATTTTGAATCTCAAAGAAAATAAATTTTTCTTTCCAAAATTCTTCATTAGAGTTAAATAATATTGAAAAACAAGAGAAAGAAATATATCTTTATACCATCTAAAATCAGATAAAGTTCAGCATCTTAAACTAATTAATTGCTCTCTGTATTTTCCTATTTTATCACTAACATTTCAATAAAAACGAAGAAGAAAATTATGGATTAGTGTTTCCACTGCATTTGAGATGGATTGACCATTTGTATCTAAAAACAGTTTTGCTTGGCCATTTAATTTTACTAAATTTATTATACTAAGTTTTTGAGTTTTTCTTTTTGTATAAGAAAGGTAATATTCCCACCAGCCATGAAGTTGTTTGGTAAATCCAACAGTTATTGATTTTATCATTTGTAATTGTATATTACCATAAAGCATTCTTGCATTTGTATATAAAATCATATTTCTTAATATAATAAGACTGTTATATTCTGCCAGTCCATCTATATTAATTTCATTCAACTAATGCGCTACCATTGTATTTGTTGGTTGCTATGTCAGGTATTTCTTCAAATGGGAGATTAACAGGTGTGAGTCTTCTATAATAATTTTTTGTCTATGAAGTAGCAGTTTTTGGGGTAAATATCCTATTAATTTGGGGAGCGGGATTTATCTAATCTAAGAGAGATTTCATTTTTGAAGTCATTAGGAAGTCTTAAATGCTTTTTTTTTATCCATAGTTGATTTATCTACAAATTTTGTGCAAAGAGCTAGGACTTCTTTGGCTATATTAAATTTATTTGGGCTAGATGAGATGGATTCCATTTGAGAAATAATATTTTAATTTATTAGTTCTTTGGGTTTGTGAACCTATTGTTTGTAGATAAAGACTTGTGAAGTTATTTCGGTCTATATTTGATACGCGCTAAATGTTTCGTTGTGCTTGGCTTTGTTTTGTTTGAGCATTTTTTATTGGACCATCCTTTATTTCTTTATATTTAATGGTAGAGAAAGGAGGATGTATAGATTGGCTTGGTTTTTTAGAATTTATGAATAGGCCCTTGTGGTTTCTTAATTAATTGATATATTTTTACCTTTTTATTTTAATACGCTCCATCTCCCAAAAAAAGTAACCTTGCAACCATCATAAGTTTTAAGAGTAAAGCACTAAAGCGTCACTTTTGCCCATCTCTTTATATGAATTATCTCAAAAGGGTGGACTTATTTTTCTCTACATCTTTTAACATTGATAGTTATTGTATAGTACGTTTAATTGGGAGAAAGTAGTTCGAAATAGATATCTTTTTTCAACATAGGGCCCATTTAGTTAAATTCAAATCGATCATAATGACAATCAACACGTGTGCTTATAATTGGTTATCATTGACCCAACCTTACACAATCCACCATTGGATTGATGAAAGTTCCAAAATATAGGATTAGGCCTTTTGTGCATGAGACAAGCCATAGGAACTTCAGAGAAAATAATATTATGTTTTTTGGTAAATAATGACATTCATTTTTATTTAATGGATATAAGGGTGAAGTTGTCATTTTATAAAAAAAATCAACATAAGCCATGAAAAAGTAGGAGCGTATCACTAAATAATTAAACCATAGGCACCTATTTACAAATTCTATTAAACTTAGGGGGGTATATATAAGGTTGTCAAAGGGTCAGGCCGAGGTAAGCCCTTATCCTACCATCACATGTGCAGACCGGGCCTAAGCGAGCAAAAGCCCTCAACTTTTATGGCGGGCCTATAATTTTTAGGCGGCCTTAACCTACCATAAGGGCCAAGGCTGGACTAGGGTCGGGCCAAAGCCAAAAGAAAAGAAGATTCTTTTTCCTTAAAGAAAACAAATCTTTCATATGCCACCACCGACTTTCAACTTCATACTAACCCTCCTCCTTTGTCCGTGCTGCGGGCCGGCAATGCAATGCAAAAGACAACATGGCAGAGTTCAAAACTTTTGTTAATTGGAAGGATAGTGGTGGAATAAAATAATTTATATAATGTAAAACATATAGCATATAACAATAATTCTATAAATGATAATACATATAAAACAAATTGCAATAGTTCTTTGTTTAATTATTCAATGTACTTTTAGAATATCTAAAAGATCATCTAATGCAGTATTATCATTGTGTTGGTGCGAATGTATCCAATGATCTTGTACACAAATTAAGACTTCTACCGTCTTAAATTTTAAACAACTGCTATGCAGGTCAAGTACTCTTCATCTTGTACTAAATGTCGATTCTAAAGCAACCGTCGAAACTGGAATTGCTAAAATATCATGAGCAATTCTTGGAATAATTGGATATTTTGCTGAATTAATCTTCCACCAGTCCAATATATTGAGATTTATAGATTTATCCCTTGGCTCCTCCAAATAACAATTTAATTCAGATTTTTCCTCTAAAATAGTTGTCTGGGTCATTTGTTCCTCAAACATTGAAAAATCATCTTCAAACTTAGTAACTTTTTTTTTCTAAATTAACTTTATCCACATTTGACAATGTCGTGGTAGGTGTATCATATCACACAATACTCTTAGTACGGCCATTTCAAGTATTTTATTATACTGCTCTCAATATTTATCAAGGTATTGCTTCATTTTTCAAGTCATATTTCTACAAAAGATATCAACACTATCTAACCTTTGTACCAATAAACCATGTATTCTAATCATTTCTTGTAAAAATAAATGAGTAGATAGCTGGGTACTTGCTTCTTGAAAATTTTAAAGTTGCTTCATAAAAATTCTTCAAAACAGCCATCGGGCTGGATGAGTCAAGCGTTAGTTCGGCCCTCAAGATTGTGGGCTTTTCAAAATAGGGCCCTACCCTACCATCGGGCTTTAGAACAAAAAAAGATGTCCTCGCTTTGAGGGCTTTTGCAGGCTGGCCCCTCGTCAAAGTGGAATTGACAGCCCTAGGTATATACAAGAAAAAACAAACCTCAATAATAAAATAGGTGGAAAAGAAAAGGAAGAACATAGATGATGGATGGAACTCACCTACCCAAGTCCTTTTAAAAAGATTTTTAAAAAAATACTCAATGATAGAGGGGTTTTATTTCTTGTATCAAAGTATCAAAGACAAAATGACTTTCCAATCGACAACAATCACTATGTGCTAACCATACCTGGCCCACACAGAGACTTTTTAGTGGAAATAAATATGGTAGAAACTTTCTTTTATAAAGATCACCAGTTCACGCGGAGCTTCTCCCATGTCAAACACCAGTAACGCATGTTGCCGTCTCCTCAGGAATGCCAGATCTCGACAGTAAACACTGATGTTATTTTATAGAGGATGAAAAAGCGAGATGAGGTTTGTGGTAGACTTTTTATGATTAAGATTGAGAATGACGTCCACAGAGTAAAAATATTTATCAACTTTCTTAAGCTAAATGATCTCCTAATTTGAGTGAGTTTCCTCTTCTAGATCACAACATTTTTAGACATTAATTGATGCTTTTAATAATAATAATAAAAAAGAGGTTTTTGTATATACCCCCCTAAGGTTTCTAAGATTTGTAAATAGGCCTATGTAGTTTTAGCATTTGCAAATAAGCCCTTATTTTTTCATTTTAATACCTTTAATGTTTCCAAAATCAGTATTCCTAATGAGTATGGGCACCCATCATAAGGTTTGTATTGGATTCTCGTAAAAATGACAACTTTGCCCTTATATCAATTAAACAAAAACGAGTATGTCATTATTTACATGAAACATCATTATTTTATCCCAAGTCTCAATGGTCTCTCTCTTAATAATTCTCTCATGCACATGAAGCCCAAACCTGTGTTTTGAGACTTTCATCAATCCAATAGTGGGTTGTGCATGGATTGGATCAATTATAACTACATCTAAGTACAGGTCTTGATTGTCATTATGATTGATTTAAAATTGACCCTATAATGATAAGAGTGGATTTATGAAGAGTTATTCACTCCTACTAAATGTAATTGTTAATGTTACAAGCTCTAGAGAAAAATTAGTCGAACCATTTAAAATTATGCATATATAGATAAAGAAATAGGAAAAAGTTTCATTTCACTTTAAAAACTTATGGTGGTTTGAAGGCTATTGATTTTGGGGACATGAAACGTATTAAAATGAAAAAGAAGTGGCCTAATTACAAATACTAAAACCAAGGAGGCCTATTTACAAATTCTATTATAAACTTTAGGGCGGTATATACAAAAAAAAAAAAAAAAAAAAAAAAAAAAACTCCTTTAAAAATCATGATTTTCATAAATGATTTCTTTGAGTGAAAATAGATTGAAAAAGACCTCAAAAAAGGAAAAAAAAAAAAAACATATTACCTTTCAAACCTTATTTGTGTGCATTGTTGTCCTATTGAATTTAAAAGTGCGGGCACAATACAATGGGTGATGAAAATTTTCAAAGACATGCAACACAAAACTGTTGAGGAAATACTGATGAACCCAATGTTAGAAGTAAATGAAAAGATAATCTTATATTTATATATCTTAATTCAGAAAATGGGCATTTAGATACGGTATATTGTACCCAAGACTGGATTTAATTATTAATTGTGACCCTAAAACAGTCCATATCTGCGTTTCTTGAATTGGATCGGTTGGGCGTAACCACTAACCAGGTAATCAGGGGCATGTTCTCAGCTTAGGGACGGCAAATTCACAATGGTTCTTGCTATCATGCCCATATATGGGTAGGTATGGTAGTAGTTTTTTTGGGTTCAAAGGTGAATATGTGTCATGTTCCCAAAATTACAACAAGGGATAACGTGAAAAATAAGAATAAATATTCAATTTTCTGTGTTTAATGCAACACTAGATCCCAGATATGGACCCACAAAATTCCGAAACATAATGAGTCATAATAAAATATTTGTGGAAGCATTAAATCAATTGGTATTAATATCCAAAATTAAACCAACACATAACTAACTGAATATTTAAGGTTAAAGTTTCCAAAATAACCTAAACAAAACAACTAAATAAAATATATTATAGAATTAAATCAACTAAGGACTCTAAGATGTCGATATCTCATGCGCGGACTTAGACGGTTCCGTAGCCATCTCTGGCTCTCCACTCAAGTTCGCCAACTGGTTCAAACGCTTGAAACGTTTGACCATTCTCCATCTTCACAGTAGGGTAGGGGTCGGTACCTATGCAACAATAAACAAAGTAAACAACAAGCATGAAAGCACAATTCATAAATAAAACACAAGATCAATGTGAGTAATGACAGGTAATGATCATAAGAGAATAATTAACACCACGATAATGACAAACGCATAACTTAAATCCAATCACAAATAGAGCAATATAATAGTCACACAAAAGCAATGTCACTGTTTTGGGTGGTTAGCCTTAACTATAAAGCGGGAAAACCCGTTTGAAGGCCGGCGGTCATAAATTGGTTCATAATCGTAGGCCAGATAAACTGGTTTAAAATTCGGATATTACAGTGTCCGCACACATTAGTGATCAGTCATCCAATTACAACTGCAATCGTTTGAATATGACCCATCAATTTACATCCATATATACATATCATAGTAAAATAGACCTAACGATCTGTAAAACTCTGACACAGAAACCTAAGTCAAAGTGAATGGCTAGCTGCACAATTATCCACAATCGAATACCAATCAAATCATTCAAATAAACCTCTATAATATTTCAATTGATTGCCAAGCCACTTCACGGTCTATATCCAATCAACATAGGGTATGCAACTAATAAATCAACATCAATCACAGTCATACATGCAAACCCGAAGGTCAAGGAATAATCACAAGCCAATCCTAAGGTCAAACATAAGGTCTCATACTCGACAACCACAGGAATCTCTAATAAATAAAAGATCAACACATCCCCTCTCAATCAATGATGCATAGACCCAATTAAGGGTTTTCCAATAAAGATGGGTTGAGCCCGAATCTATTAGGATTTCCCCGAAGTCATACGAAGCATTAAACCCCATGTTGGTAATATACCGTGTGCCCGGACTAGGGCTGCCCAACCGGATATCCGGTCCGGTTTTTGGACCGGATTTCCGGTCCGGCTTAAATGAGAGGACCGGACCGGACCACTTATAAGTGGTCCGGTCCAAAACGGTCCGGTCTGGACCACTTAAGTGGTCCGGACCGGTTTCATTTGTTTTTTTTTTTTTCCTTAAGTTTTTATTTTATTTTTTCATTTTCAACCCATTTCCTACCTCTTTTTCTAGATGTAAGAAGTTAGATTTTTTATTTTACTAGGGTATTTGACTTAGGAATTTTACATATTTAAAGTTTTGTATTAAAAAAAATTTTAAAAAAAATTTATTATTAATCCGGTCCGGACCGGTTTTTAAATGGCCTGGACCGGACCGGACCGGATTTAACCGGTTTTTCAAATCCGGTCCGGTTTTGCGGTCCGGTCCGGTCTGCGGTCCGGTTCTGTGCAGCCCTAGCCCGGACATTATTTACTCAGTCCAATTATCCAATTAATAGAGTTCAAAAATATAATTTTAACACATTAAAAATCAAAGATACCATTCAAAATTAATTTTCAAATAATAATAAGATTTAACAATCATAGTTTATAATTTTAGAAAACACGAGGACCCCATCCAATATATTTTTCAAATTCAATTCTTTATAAAATAAGCCAAGGGATCTAATTTAGGTTTTATAAAACAACCAGGGTCTATTTCTAATTCCCAGAAACTAAAGGACAAGGCGAATAATTTAACAGAGCTTAATGTTCTGTTTGCTGTCACATGGGGAAAGTCCTTTTTCTGCCATTCAAGTCCAGGTCAAACCGCCCCCACACCTTTTACCCTAATGAACAAGTCACAACCGCTGCACAGAACCCATACTTCAAAACGACGAGCTTCTCGCCAGGTTCATCAGGGGCGTCCAGACAGTGGGCCCCACTGTACCCAGTCCCAAGTCAACTCCACCAACTAATTTGGTCGTGCAGCCATGTACGGCCGTATGATCGGGCCAGGTCTGTGATCCGATCAATCATTGGGTGCCACATGATAAAAGACAATAATTCCACAATGACTCACACCCTAAATTCTTGGAACCATAAGATGGTGGCCATGGTGGCCGACTATATACATGGTCTCATCACAAAAATAGAGAAAATCAAACCTAAGGAATAAAAGGGGTTTCTACATGCATCCACACACAAATCAAAGAGGAACACAAGCATTAAATTTACAAATTATGATGAGGTACTTGTCTAAGGTCCGCAGTTGAGGGAGACGGTCTAAATTTCCTACTACCAAAGCCTTAAAGTGCTAATCCAGAGAAAAGTTGGAAAAGAGAGTTGTGTGTGAAAATAAAAGAATATGGTGGTGTAGTATAAATAGAAAATAAGAATAAGAATTGTAATATAACTTAAATTGTAAAGGACATAGAGTTTGGGTTCTAAATAGATAGAGTTTGGATTAGAGAAGAATTATACCCACTAAACTGGGCTCAGGCTAACTATGGGTAAGACACCTATCCAACAAACCTGACTCACCAAACCTAAGCCAAACGTGGTCCCCACTTAAACTAATCGCACATTTAACTAAAATATAATCAATTATATAATAATAAAATAAATAATATATATATATATAATCAAAACGTCACAATATGAGTTAAAACATAGTTTATGCATGTCTGGGTGGTAATAATGGTGCCGAACACAACCGATTCTGAGTGATTTTTTACCATTTCAGCCAACGTTTCAGTTGATTTTTCATGAGGCCAGAAGCATTCTCAATAGAAATTAAACTTGATGCAATTAGCCCTGTATGGTTAATGACATGGTAATCAGCTGAAATTAAGGTATACGTGGATCCAGCATTTGAATTTCCACAAACATGGTTTCAGGCTTCATGCTTCATGCACACAGTTTCTGCCATGTTTAGAATCACGAACAAAACATGCATTACTGCTTCTTCTATGTTTGCCAGTTTAATAGGAATGACGGTGTCCTAATTGGACTGCTTTTTTTATGGGTTCCACCTCTAACCAACCAAAACATACATGAGGGGGAGATTAAAATTTTGTAATTCACTTCAGTAGTTGAAACACCAGAATCATTTAAGACTTGAGAGTAACCTCCAGATAAAGACCCAACAAACTGCAATAAGTATTTACATAACTGGAGATTTCTCCCGACTCCATGCAAAACAGAACAGATAAAAGCTGAATTTTTACTGAGGCGAACCTCAACAAAGTAAATTCTTGCTGTGAAAACATTTGAGAGAATTCAGAATCACAGACATAGAATCCACCCTAGGTAGACTGACCAGACTTCCCCCTCAGAACTATAGCCCATGTAATTACTTCCAAGACAACAGCAATTGCACCCAAGATGGCAATCACAATGATATATGCAGTTCTCCAGTTTTTGTGGGGATCCAAGATACTCAATCCTTCGAAAACATTGATTATGCTCAAGACAATAACTGCATATCCAACCGACTGGTGATAGACGTTCCAGTAAATACGATATTTGTGATCCTTCTTAGGCCTTAGAAATAATGCAAATGCCTGTAAATCCAAAAAAAAATGGATGTGTCAGAAAAAAAAATCCAAGGCATGCCTATTGCCTATACTGCACACACAAGAATGCAGGAGCATGAATACGTTGTTTCCAGATAACCCAGCAAATTATGATCAGAGTATTCTTAAATCAGGAAGAAAGGAAGCATTTTAAGATGATTAACAGAGCAGATAAGTTTCTTCCTGGCGTTTGCATTTCGCGAAATTATAGAGAAACTAGTAAGTGCTGAACATAGAATTTTGCTTACATTTTTTTTTTTCAAATAAAGAGAATTTGAGAAAATTAAGTCATGTTACATGTCACGAATAGGATGGCTCCTAAATAACGAATGGCAAGACTATACAACAATTCCTAAGAGTATGATCCATGCATAAATTCTCTATTATGAATTCATTAATTGAACACAAATGTGAAAGCAGAGAAGTAGAGGGAATGGAAGAACATAAGAAATACCTGCAAGGATGCTAGACAGAAAAGGGCAATTCCAATATTCCGATGACTGGCATATATGACTCCCTTTGATTTCTGCCCAAGTTGGAGACCAGTTGCCCAGCCAGCAACTCCAATAACATAAGCAGAAAATTGACAGGATGCATGGAGATAAAACCAAGCAGGATCCGCAGACTTGAATGTCCTCAAATACCTTGCAATGATTGCCCCAAGAGGCATTAAAATTCCCCAACTAATAGCATTCAGCACTCCATGAATCTAGAAAACAACAAAATTAGTTATTGTTCTTTCTTTTCACAATACTGATCCACAAAAATTGAAGGAGATCAAGAACTTTATGAAGGATGCATAATACACCTGTAACTAGGGAATTTCTTCCAATTAACAGGAATTTGAAGGCTATTTTACAATGCCAAGATGCAGATATCTATCCAAACAGAGTTAATTTATTTATTTATTTTGAAATGATAACATGCATTAAAAAAAAGGCTAATACGTACGAGAGGAACAATAATTTACTATCCAAACAGATTATGATTGCATATGGCATGGAATCTGATGGCTATTATTATTTACTATGCCTAGATGCAGATGAAGATCTAGACAGTCATTACCGGACTGAATAAGCAAGTCATTATTCGATTCCATATTTACCACTACTAGAGAATAATACATCTTAGGAAGGTAGGATATGTTCGAATATGATGGCAACAATTTAGAAAAAAAAAAAAACAACTAATGAAAAGAGCCGCTTATAAAAGTTAGTAATCATATCTCAATTATCAAATCTAATTGAAAAAATTAGAGCTAACTACAGAGCACGCTCTTTTAGACATTCAAGCTCCCTCAACAATAGCATATAATATGTGTGCGCGTTGTGTGTGCGCGCGCAGATACGCACACAGACGCACAATGCAACAAATAAAATAACATTCCACCATAAAAGATTTTTATCTAAGAATGGTTTTGCAAGACAACTTTCTGCTTTTGGTGCGTGGTTTCTTATTCCGGGGAAAGTCGATGGGAGAAGGTGGGATCTGGAAATCTTCCCTCTTGAATTAATGCACTAAACGGGGAGAAAAAATATAATGGCCTATTTTTCTGGGGATTTTGTGACTCACAACCATGCACTAAAACTCATAAAAGGATACTTTCCCACTCTTGAAAGGGAGAAGTGCTCTAAATTTGAAACATAAATATATATATATATATATTATATATATTGGAGATGCTACTATTTTGAAATATAAATATATATATATATATTATATATATAATATATGGGAGATGCTCTTATTTTGAAACATAAATATATATATATTATATATATCGGAGATGCTCTTATGAGAGATATCTTTCACCTGATGAGTTTGAGTGGAACAAAAACCCACTAAAAATAAAAACCAATATAAATAAGGTTGGAATGGAAAAGAAGAAGACAAAAGACACAAAAGGTTAAAAAACATATTACCAAAATTCAGACTCTTTTTCCTCTTTTTAATTCTTCAAACTTTATATATGTAAAAGTAAAGAGAATCTAGAAAACTCAAAAACACAGAAGATCTTAAAATACATATATTTTGATGAAAATTAATACTTACCTTTTTAAAAGTATTTTTAAAGATTACAAAATCAAGAATCCATAAAATCCAAAACATAACAGATCGAGTATGTAGAAATTATTACGAGAATTTATACTCGCATTCATATTTTTAGTTGTAGAGAGATTTTACCAAAACGATGTTGATAGATAACAATGAATGTAAAACAAAAAGAAGAGAACGCAGTAAAACCAAAACACATAATCTAAACAGAAATCATGACAAAATAAAATAAAAAAACTTCTCTCCAGTTTCCTGCAAAAGTTAGTTAGTTAAAAGAAGAATCCAAACAGGGGAAAACATAACTTTCAGAGAAAAGACATTCTTGTCTCTACTTTTCTCTTCACCCAAAGGGTCTTAACATAACATTTCATGTAAAACCTTAAATCACAAAAGATGAAGAAAAGCAAAAAAATCAGAAGAACAAGAAAATCATGCTCACATTTTTCTTCCGAAGTCTGGAATCTCCACCACTACTAGACCCACTCACCCCCTTAAGCAAATCCAACGTCCCCTTGGAATTCAAATTATCCGCCTTAAAATCATGCTTATCAGGAACCCCATTCGTCACAGACCCACCCACCTGCCACACCTGGTTCACCTTCGTCATCCCCTCCGGCAACTTCATCGTCGCAAAAATCTTCATCAATCCTGCGGAGTACTCCGCTGACGCGCCGGAGACCTCGAACGCGATCGGAGACTGCTTGACAGGGCCATATGAATTAATGTTGAAGGTCTGGACCGTGATCGAGCCGTCGGATTGTGGGAAGGCGATGAGGGACTGGGCCCCAATCATACCTGTGGATGTGGGGTTGATGGCCCACGAAATCCAGCCGTTGGATTTGGCGGGAGGGGCGACGAATGCGATGGAGAGGGTGGATTTTGAGGAGGAGTAGGTCCAGTGGAGAGTGGAGTCGAGATGGGGCAGATCGTTGCAGGAAGCGAAGAGTTTGTTGTTGGAGAATGTCTGTGAAGAGCAGGTCAAGCCATTTGCACAGAGTGTAAGAAGAGAGAGAGAAAAGAGGATTAAAAACAGTATGAAAAAGGTTGAAGAAGAAGAAGAAGAAGCAGCCATGAGAGAGAGAGAGAGAGAGAGAGAGAGAGAGGCTTTGTTTGTATGAGGGAGGAGGGAGATGTGGGGACAATGTGGATTTGGTTTTGAGACCAATGGGTCAGGTGTTGGTGGGGCCAAGTCATAATCAGAACCGATCATTGCTAGAATGAACTTTTTTTTATATTTATGAATGATATTGGCAATAAATTAGATACAGCTATTTCTAGACATTTGGGATATGGCAAAGATATGGTCAAGGGACTTGGGGTGCAAATTAGATCAGGAAGATGTTTTTTCCTACTCACAATTGGACCATTAGGCAGAACTCCCTTTCAATTTTACCGGGTCCCGTGTGAATGCACAGTCCTTAGTAAAGAAGAAAAATATATTGGAGGGGTTTTAATTTGAGCATGTACAAAATGTTGCTAGTGATATATGTTCAAGCAAATGGGGAGGCGCTATCAAGGGTGTCACATCAACAATATGAGAGATTTTTTTTTTTAAAAAGAGAACTTTACCTAAAAAAAGACCCTAGATGGCCACTAACCAAAATAGGTACCAATAGTATATATGGCACGGAAGTGGTATTCCCGCCAGATTTTTATTTATTTTTTTATTTTTTTGTCTTTTTTCAACAAGCGACGACGTCGTCACTTAATATCGAGAATTAGCATCGGCATCGTCACTAATGTTATATATATATATGTGTGTGTGTGCGTGCGCGCGCGCGTCACAGCTTCCTTTTCTCCTTCCTTTTTCATCTACGATTGAATATTGAATGAACCAGAACTCTCCCCCAACTTGTATATTCCTTGTGGAGGTTGTTGATCTCCATTAAGAGGTAGGTATAGCACAGTTTTAGGACTCTTTCATGCATTAGCTACCATAGATTCTAAGTTTCATGTTTACCTTTTTGAAAAAAGTTCATTAGGGCTTTTGATATACAGTTTTTTCATGACATTATCTTATTTTAAAATTATTGTTGGGTGACTAAATCATCAAGGTAAAAACTTTGGTTGTTCTAAAGTTGTATAATGACACACATTTTTTTCCACGAGCTTATGTTAAGCGACGACGTCGTCGTATAATAACAAACATTTTTTTTTTTTTGCACTAGCTAATGTGAAGCAACGACGTTGTTGTATAGTCACACACATTTTCTTCCACTAGCTTCTGTTAAGCAACGACGTCGTTGTACAGTCACACATAATTTTTTGCATTAGCTTATGTGAAGCAACGACGTCGTCACTGACCATTGCAGTCGAAAAGAATTGATGTTTGTATTATTTTGATGTGTGAACGCAGTACAAGATCCAGAGGAATTACAAGCTTCTATCTTGCATAAATTTCCATAACACATGAAGGGAAGAAGGCCATAGGACAAAAGGAAGAAAAAATGCAATGGCTTTCGATATAAAAAAGCAAGCCCAACAATGGCAAAAAAAAGCTAAGCTCCCAAGACTTTAACTAGAAAAAGATAGCTGCAAAACAAAACACCCCAAACTAAAAAGAATAGAGAACGGGAGTAGCTACACAACCAACTAACATTTTTTAGAAAGAACTCCACAACACCTGTCATCCAGAAAAACCCATCGCAGTGGAACTAAGAGAGCACCAACAACAACGAGAAAGGCAAAGCATGGCCTTTCAACCACAAAACTGCACAAGACAAAAAAGAAGAACAATGAGCAATATGGCCGCCGCTCAAAGAGCCACTACGGGAGCAGAAATAGCAAATTAATCGCCCCAACCAAAGGCTCTCAATATAAGGCAAAATATATAATTTACAATCGCCTAATAAACCGCTGGAAAGCTTGAAGCTACAATCCAAAAGGTTGGACAACGACCTTTGGGACCACCTTGACTACCTTTTGAGGAAGGTGGATACGATTCCGCCAGGGGAAAAGGAGAAAAGCGACAGAGGAAGAAGGTGAAAATGAGGAAGTGAGGTTTAAACCGTTGGAAAGCTTGATGATGCAATCCAATAGGTTGGAAAAAGAACTTTGGGACCACCTTAACTGTCTTCTGAGGAAGGAGGAGACGAAACAGCCAAGGGAAAGGAGAAAGCGACTGCGGCAGAAGGGGAAAATGGGGAAGTGGGGTTTCAGGGGAGTTTTATAGGTTGAATGTGCGACGACGTCGTCGCACGTTTCAATCATTAATGAAAAATTTTTGTATCGATATCATTTTCCAGATGGCTAGACCAAGAAAACGATTACTGATCGTGACAATTCCCTGTCATACCTACAAATGAAGAAAAGCACATACCTGGGCTGCAATCCACGTCAAACTATAAATTAAACCGAAATAAAAATTGAAACAAAGAGAGCAAAACATATCTAGTCTAAAACTGAAGAAAACCACGTAGCTGAAACGGATGAATAGGGAGTTGCTGACCTATCAATAAAAAAGAAGACTAAAGGACAGGGATCAACATAGGAAGAAGAGGAATGATGAAACGAATCCTCGCATGGTGTGAGAAATCGATAGGTTGTTCTTCAGTTTTGAAGATTTGCATAGAGAGAGTGAAACGTGAAGGAGAGGCGTTTAATAGGAATAAAATGGAAATTAAGAGGAATGGAAGCTTTACACATTTAATATAATAAAAAGGAATAAGAGTTAGTGACATAACCGAAAACCTAGCTTAAATAAGAGTTAAAGACACAGTTCATCTTCATGATCCGACCCAAGTTCAAAAGGATTTAATGGAAAAACTTTTCAATGGATTTAACTTAGAGTCAAAATTGATTCGCAATCAAAATCAATGGCAATTGGCAATTGAAATTGACAATTGGGTTCTATTCGCTTCATATATAATAATGGGCAATTAACCAAACCTATATGCAAAGTATCAAGAATAAAAAATTGAATACATATTCAATAACAAATCATGATAATGTACTTGCCTTTCACCGGGGTTTGAAGAAAAAGCAACAGATCCTAACCAATACCCAATCCGAAATTACCACGGCACTCGATCACAATCCTAATACCAATCTAACATAGAAGATGAAACAGAAATGCTCAAACAAACAAATCTATGGTATTCCTACCCAAAACCTACCATTGGAAAAAATAAGAAGATAACCTTAAGAATATAAATCCGCCCCTAATGGTTTGAGGAGAAGGTTACCTGATATAAGAAAGTTGAACCAAGAATGTTGGTATCCTCTGATCTTGATTATGATGGCTGGATCCTAAAGCTGCAATGGCTTGGGAAGTTGAAAGAGGAAGAAGACGAAGAATAACCGAGGGAGTTGGAGAGATAAGACGTGCACTCTTAAAATAGGGATTAGGTTAAAAGAATATTCTCTTGCTTAAGTTATTCGGTCAAACTACGGGTCAGGTCATCTACCCATTAAACCAACTCAATGATCCAAGACTAATCTAATGTGTGTGCCCCACTTAACTCTAACCACTTAAATAACTAAAATACATTGAATTAAAATAATATTTGAATTAAAATATAATAAAAATATTATAAGCGGGACCGGGATCTTGCAAGCTTCCTTATAATAATTAGTCTCTTAGTTTGTGAATCTAACAGTGATGTGCTTGATCATGCCAAGTGATCTTTACCAATGGCTTGAATTACTTCATGATGTTTAAGCAATTTCACCCCTCCTGATCACATGTGATTTGCTATTACCTCACATGTGTGAGTCGGGTCGATCTCCTTGTATGTGTGAGCTCCTATCACCTTGCATGTGCGAGTCTTATAAGGTCTCAATCCCTTAGCTGGGATACCCAAAAAAAAAAAAAAAAAAAATTGTAAATATACGTTCATAGCGAGGTTATCTTCACCAAAAGTCATAGATACAAAAAGAGAAAAAGAAAGACTCTGAGTCATCTAAAATGAATTTTAAGAAAAATACATTGATATTACATTTATCTTCAACAAAAGAAATTAATACTGTGTTTATCTTTGAAAAATAAGAACACATACCAAAAGTCAACATGCCGAATTATGAGTCCTTCCACAAGGATTAATAAATCTAAATTAATATTGTATCAATCTTTAACGAAATAAACAAATAAAATACATCAATAACCAAAACATGGAGTCATTTAACCAGAATTAGTAAATATACATTCCATTGTGTTTATCTTCAACAAAAGAAAGAAATACTAAAGTCAAAAGGCAGAACTTTAAGTCCTTTTATACTAGAATCAGTAAATATATAATAATTTAGTGTATATCTTTAATGAAAGAAATTGATACATGTTTATCTTCTAAAGAAATAAAATTCAGAAGTCAAATAGGCAAAACTTGGAGTCCTTTAGTAAATATATATTAACATTGTGTTTATCTTCAATGAATAAAATAAACATTGAAAGTCGAAAGGCAAAACGTGCAGTTCCTTAACTAATACTAGTAAATGTATATTAATATTATATTTAGCTTCTATGGACGAAATTAATACTGTGTTTACTTCTAACCAAAACTTATCTAAAAATATCAAATATTTGATCAACAACTAGGGGTGCCAAATGGGTCGAATCATGTAAAAATGGGTTAAATTGACACGGGTATCTGCAGAAGCAAAACCATATCCAACCCTTTCCTAAAAATAGGTCAAGTAACTCCAAAACTCACCTAATGCTGGTCAACCCAAACCAACCTTTGTAATCCAAATCTAATTCAGGTCAATCCATTTAACCTGTACCAACTTACTGAATATTGGCCCAAACCCAATTCATTCCAAACATCAAGGTTATATTTGAGTTAAAGATATTGAAGTATAAAATATATATTAAAAATGCTAAGATCCATCTCATATGCCCGTCAATGGGTTGGGCCGGGCCTGGGCTAATGATGTCCAATCTCGTCCCGAATATTGGGCGGGCCAACCGGGGGTTGTCCAATATCTCGACCCTAAATTGAATGGGCTTACATCAAATATCGTCATGTATGGGCCCGGGCCGGGCCAAGGCTTAGCACAATCTTGAAAATAAGCTAAATAAGTTTATTCAACTTCATTCTCCATAATTCATATTGGTGAAATGAGTCAAATGTCTTGGTTTTTTAAAAAAGAACTTTAAAAAAAGGGCCATAATCCTCCTCATAAATCATTAATACACCACAAAAGCAACCAATGCAAAGGGGTCATTAAAATCACAATTCTAGGGTTCAGCCTTTTCCCCTTGAACAAAAACTCATTCCTTGCGGGCCAAATGGCCCACCAAATGGAAATGATTTGGATTTGAACAATTGGATTGAAAAAGTTAGGATGAGATGGTTCAGCGAAACCCATGCATCCAATTGCATTTGTGAGGAAGTATATTAGGAGAATTCATAATTGTAACATATGAGAGTTCTCATAATTCCTATAATCAAATAGGAGATAATCTGGTTAGAGTCTGCACTATCCAAATTATAAACTATATATGTTATATATTACCTATATATATATGCTTTGTCTTTGTGATGGGTCCCATAAACTGGTGTTGACTTTTTTATGGTAAGTTAAGGATTCTTTAACACCCTTTACTTCTTAAGTTTTGCATAAGTTTCCATTGATTGAAAAATTAGATAGCATTATTGTCTTACATGAGCAAAAATCTAAAATCAAGAATAGAACTTATCCTGTCATAAAATTATATCATCACCTAATTTGCTCTTAGAAAAGGTAAAATATCAGCCAACAAGATATTTCATAATATCTAAAAGATTATGAGACACTTTTGGTCAAAACAAACACGAATCATGAAGAGGAAGACTTCACCTCAATAGATTACTTCAATTTCTGCTTCACCACAATTATTCTCACCTACAGGTATATTAAAAATGAGTGAAATTAATGTGCTTGAGGCCGATCTCAGACGGCCTGTTCTTTCCATTCCCGGTCTCATTTTGGCCGTACTTTAAAACCATTGTCCAAGCCCAGCCAGGCGGGCTCAAATTTTTTTAAAAGCCCTGTGTTTTAGGGTTCAGGCCGGGCCGAGCCAGGTATCCTTTTCAAGGCTCAATTGACAGGCCTGCCATCTCATCTCAAGTAGGTTAATATAGAGAAAAGTAGGCCAAAAGACATTATCCTCAATTTCCTTTCAAAGCCATTTGTCTGATTTCTTATCCTCATACTTGAATTCTTGATTGACTCCAATATAATAAATCACATTTTAGTTGTGTTTGTGATCTTCCAATGGTGTGTTTCCCTCTGATTGGATATAATTCATGAAGGGCATACGGTATAATGAGATTAATTTATCATAAGCTCATTGCATAATTAATTTGCACGGAATTCGAAAAATAGGAGCTAAGATCGATTCACACGTATATTTACTCATATTTCAATTCATTTGGTTTACATATAATCAACCCAATATAGGCCCCACTCTATCAGAGTGACATACAACTTTCAGTCCTAAATAAACGTTCAGGATTAGTCTGTACAAAATATACAATTTAATTTGTTTCTGTCTTCCACATCTCTGGTCTGGAATCATACGAAAACTGAACAAGCACAACAGAAAATTTTCAAAAGTTCCTTCTGTACTAGATGTTTGTGGTTCAGGTAGTTTCCTCGTCTAACATTGGAATGTAGTTGGCTCCCTTACAGGATATAACTGGTACTTCAATCGTCCAAACTTATCCTTTCCTTGCCTTTGGGTTTCTTTAACATGGTTAAGCAGTTGCCTTCAGTTTTTACTAGCAAAGCGCACCATGCTCAGCGGCGGATCCAGGATTCAAAATCACTGGGGGCACGATTAAGTAGTTGGGGGTCCGAGGGCAATGCCCCCGGAATTTTTTTTTGGGTTATTTATATGATTGCAAATGATTTTTTCTTCTTTTTTTTCTTCATGCTTGAGAAAAAACAATACACAAAAAAAGTAGTGGACCTTTTACATACACTATCAGTAACTAATAAACAGAAAGGTGCATTCAAAGACAGATAGTTTGTAGATTTCCACTACATTGCAAATCATGCCTAGCAAGGATAAATAGTGTGCAGATTTATTCCAAACCTTTTATATGGAACAAATATAATATAATAATTTCAAGCAATAAAACAAGACATATTTATTTATCACAATTGTTCTCTACGAGTTTTCATTGGGGGGGCCTGGTTCAATGTCACTGGGGGCCTGGTTCAATGTCACTAGGGGCCTAATTGATTTGGGCCTAACTTAGAATACATGATTTTTTTTTTCCCAAAAAGTCACTAGGGGCCCAGCTCCGCCCCCCAGTGACTATGAACTACATCCGCCTCTGCATACTAATTTATCTTAACTGTTTTAAGTGATGACTGCTGTTAATTTTCTTTGGCATTAGCTCTTGCAGGAGACTAAGAACGCGGTGATGCTACAAGAAAGTGATTAAAACAATCAAAATTAGGGAGGACAAGAATATGAAATACCTTAAGTTAATATTGGGCTACAAAAATCCATTGGGGGCCCAAAAAATTCACTGGGGGCCTTATGGAAAAAATTAGTGGGCCCCACCAAAATTTGAATTGAAACTTAAAAATCCACTGGGGGCTGGTTGCATGCTGGATCCGCCTCTGCCCATGCTAAGCACGGATAATATAAAGGCTATATAAAAATCTTAAAACTTTATAAGAAATATAAAATAAGATATTTTCCTATTAGGGCATAATACAAATTTAATAGTGAGTTAGTCGGGATTTGGAGTGGGCATGAGTTTTTGGACATTGACTCAAACATTATCCACAAAAGAGCGACTTTATTTCATTAAAAACCAAGCCATCAAAATTAGTCCCCAACTGCAGTACATGCTTAGATGGGCTTCCAAGCCACACATCAAGTCAAATAAAATCAAACATCATTAATTGCTTATAGCTATAATGCAAGTAGGGTCATGACTGGACTTTTCAGTCGTACAAGTCCTCATTGTTCTTTCTTTAGCCTTCATATAGACAATCTAGCAAAAATATAGCAATAGTTATGAGAAGGGTAATCTTCTTAATAGCTTTGTTGATATAACAACTTAATGGCTTCTTGATAAGCAAGAGCATGTTCTTGTTGTTTAACAAAAGCTTATTTGTTATGGAGAGATTGGATTGAGAAATATATATATATATATATATATATATATATATATGTATATGTATATATGTATATATGTATATGTATATATATATATATATATATATATATATATGTATATGGGAGACGGTCTAGTGAGGACCGTCCTTACCATTTCATATAAGGACCACTTTGGGCCGTCCTATTCGCACACTAATCCAACGTTTGTCATGTCTCTTATATACCTAAAGGAGGTAAAACGAAAATGAGGAGTGAGTCGCCCACCCAAATCGATAGAAAGCCCCAAATCAGAACGGATCTCTTGATCATCCTCCTTCCCAGAACATTCTCACACGTCATCGAAGCAGGATTCGGATGATCGATCTCTCTCTCCCAGTCTCGTCGACGTCTCTCTCTCGTCTCCATCACTTCCTTCATGCAATCATCCCGGACTGAGGGTTCGATTTGATTCTCACCAAAGCATAAAACAATTCCTACAACAAATACTCAAATCTAAGAGATTGAGATTTGTTATCTTGATCACCCAAAAAGAAAACAAACATATAAAAAAGAGAGACAAAATATCCATCAGTTCTTTGCAACTTCTTCACTATTTTGTCCATAGACATCAGTTCAATGCCTACAAAACCATGCTTTATGCCTACAAAACCATGAAAGCAGAAGCACTAGCCAAAAGCTCTGTGATATCCAAAAAAAAAGATCACTCCATGCCTCCTCATATGTTCTCAACAACCACCTAAGAAATTAGCACCTGCTACACCAACATATTCATGGTTGAGTGGTGTTGGCACTTCGGCATTACACATATTTGTGATAAATCCCTGGATCTTTGGGTTGATAGTATAACAGCTGGCCAATAGGCCAACCTAGTAGGCAAAAACCAAAGCACCTGCTACAGTTTTCAACATTCATTAAAAAAACCAATAACCAAGGCAACCACTATCATATCCTCAGAATATGTAACCAACATCTTGCATAAAATCCCTAAAAGAAATAAGCATATTAATTCACAAAACTACATACAAATTTTTAAGTAAAATAAAATAAACAAACAAGACTTTGTTGCTCCTCCATATCTATATTCTTTCTATTTTTGCTACTCCACGCAAATACATTCAAAAGCATAAAATATACATAAATATTAAAAAATTGTAAGATAATTAAATTATGCTATTTCTTTGCACGTATAGCGATTTTTGAAAAACATAATAAAAATGAATATTAAAATATTGAAGCAATCTTGAATCCATCAAAATATAGAAAAAAAATTTCAAACCCAACGTTCATCTAATAAAAATTAGAAATACCCCAACAACATCCAAAAAAGAGCAAAACCCAAACCGCATTTCCAAATCTAACTAACCTAAAGGCAAGTCTCATAAGTGGTATTTTCTTTTTAATCATACCCCTCTTTATATATACACGATTAATAATACTTGTAGCTGATAGGGAGGGAGAAGATGAATAATCATATATATGGGTTTTAATATAGGAAAAAAGAAATAGGTAGTGGGTCGTGGAAGAGATGAAAATAAAAATATAGAGATTTAAAACCATTTAGTAACCACACAATCATTTAAATGGTAATTAAATAAATGCTCAATTTCTTAGTGTATGCCAAGAGTTCTTTGTTAGTTAATGGAGGCTTAGGGGTGGGGGTGGGGCCGAGAGGTTCCCTTTTAGAGTGGGTGGTTCAATCCTTTAGAGGTTGATCATCTTCTTTATTCTTTGGTCAATTTGAAATGAAAAAAAGCGATAGGGTCTTTAAAGGCGAGTCGACAAAGGAAGATATTATCTTCTCTATCTTTCTTACGATCGCTAAATGAGCAAGCGTTAGACTAGAGTTAAAACACTTGAGTATGGATAATATCTTCAATAATTAGGAAGCTTGTTTGGGGTGTACGTAGTTGTGCTAAGAAGAAACCTAAAGTCGTTTGGTTTCCCCCTTCTCAAAATGTTCTTAAATTTAATGTAGATGGTGCAGCCAGAGGAAAGCCAGGTCTTGCAGGTGTTGGTGGCATTCTAAGGAACTACACGGGAGAGGTGTTGTTTATGTTTCGAAACATGTAGGCATTAAAGATTCCAATGAGGCGTAAGTGTTGGCTATTTAGGAAGCCATAAGGATTTGTGTATCTCACGGTTATCAAAATATGTTGGTGGAAAGCGATTCTTCAAATGCAATATCTTGGATGTCATCTTTAGATAAGGGTCCTTGGAAATTTCAATTCATTTTCAATGAACTCAAGACCATAAATGCTGGGCTTCATCATGTGTATCGGTTGACAAATGGCATAGCGGATGCTTTGGCAAAGTTGGAGGTAAACAGCTAGAGATGTTCATTTTTTCTTGCTCCTTTGTAATTTGTATTTTTATGATGCATTTAGCTCTTATACCTTCACGTGTTTGTTCTTGTGCTTTTATCTTTATCTTCTACTTCTTTAAATCTTGTTACACCCCAACCCCAATTAATTGTCATTAGTGTTAATTAATGGGGTTTAGTTTAATTAATTTTGTTTAGTCGTAAATCTTCAACTTAGTCTCTTAGACCGCGTTAAATTGAGTCTTGAGTTTTGACTAGTTGAGTGGAGTTGAATTGACTCATTTGGATTGAGTCAAGGACTTTCCCGTAATTATAGATTTTCTCGTTTTACATCGTTTTCACATCATCTTGGCGTCATCGCGTGTATCTCGTTGAGCACGTCGATTTTCGTATTTAGGTTCACTTCGTTTGACCCCTCGTTAAAGAAGTGGGCCCTAGTTTGACTTCAATTGGAAAATATATAAACATAATGGGCTTTGTTGCAATTTTTCCATCTTTATCACTTGTAACAACTCCAACCCAATTTCAGCCCACTTTATTCGTTGCAGTAGCAGTGGAGAGAGTGGAGAAGACCTTTCTCCTTTTCTTCTTTCACATTCCTTTCCTTTCTCCAAGCTCCTTAGATTTGCACAAGGGAAGGCTAAGGTGGAATTCTTCTTCTTCATCATCTCCTTCATCTTCTCCACCTCTTGTTTTCGAGAACCATTTCTTCTCCCAACTCCAAAAAGTGGATTCCTTGTCAAGGTATGATTCAAATCCATCCTTGATAGTAGGTTTGAGTTGAAAATGGAGTCAAGAGGCTCTTAGGTAGGTTACATAGCATTCATGGCATTCTTTTACTTGACTTGTGTCTAGGGTTGCATCATTTGGGGGATTTTAGGATTTTGACTATCAAGAGTTAGAAGAGGTTTGAAAAGCATAAATTGAGGCAAGTACATGCATGTTATGGATTTCCATTTTGTTAATGCCATTGATTCCATGCTACTCTTACTCAATGCTCATAATTCTTACTAAATGAATGGTTTTATGGTTCAAAATTGTTGAAATGGATTTGGAAAGATTGAATGTTGTAAAGGGGAGCATCAAGGCTCCATTTTATGCAGGTTTATGGTAGAAGAAGTGTGGGAAGAGAAGGGAGGGAAAACCACTTCAAAAAATCCAAATTGGAAACCTGGAGCGGGCGCTCGAGCGCGTGGAGGTGCGCTCGAGTGCGTGACCCTGCTGGAAACCTCCGCTCGAGCGGATAAGGGCCGCTCGAGCGGACCTGAAGCCCATGTTTTTGGTTCTTTGGACCCAATTAAATGACTTATTAATTCCCTTAGCCTATTTTAACCCTCCTTAATCCCTTATTGAGTGGATTTTGGTGCTCACCCCCACTTCCATAGGAATTTAGGAATTTTGAGACATTATGACCTTAAAATGGAACCCTTAACCTTATGAATTGGTCTAAAGGTTATTTATTAGTCTAACCCTATGCCATGAGGGTTAGTTTAGAAACTCAATGTACCTCTCATACATAGTGACATCAACAAAAGTAGTAATACGTTGATTTTTCTAAACTTACCTTGTATTGGACGGTGAAAGACTAAATGAATTAGTTTAGAATTGGTTAGTAAAATGTCTTGCTTCCTTAAATTATTGCATTCATATTGGATTACATCTTCATTGATAGATCACTCATTATAAACAACTAAGTGTCTTTCTTCATTAAAAATCCTTTGAGGTTTAATTTCTCTAAATCCTCCATTTCCTTTCCAATATGATATATTGATCCAATCTTTATTTACAATGTGGATTAGTGAGGATATAGTGATATATGAGTTGAAATGATTTGATTTTAGACAGTTCGAACTACAACTCACTTGAATCCACTTATTATTTGATTTGTTTGATTCGATTGAGTCGGCACTACCTAGCTTTGACCTTGTGACGCCCGACGGGGCCAGCACTTGGTTCATTTATTAGAGACTACTGCAGTAGGTCACCTGGAGCACCGGAACTCCAGAACCGGGTAGCCAGTTAGCCTTTGGCCGGGCAGCTGGTGACATCCCAACTAGAATTGCTCTCTTTGAGAGGATGAGCAAAAGTAGTAGCCAAATTAGCATGTTTTCTCATTAATTGATTCACTAGCATGATAAATTCAAAATTGCACATTTGCGTAGTTAATACTTACCTTTGATCTCTACGAATTTACCTGTCTTAAATTCAGATTGAAACATTATGTGAAATCTTAATTTGCTTATACTTGCTTAATAGTCGTATTAAGATACTACATTTGGTGTCACAGACACAGATGCAGCTCCCGGTCCTGAAGCGGTCCAAGAGAGAGAGGAGGGTACCCAAGAGGTACCGTCAGGACTAGAAGAGTGGCCGGAACCAGGGCCAGCTTGAAAGTTATCTCTTCGGAGTGCGGACTACACTTGTAGATACCATAGTTCGTATGATTATCCTTTTCATATAGTCATGCGAAATTCTTTTGGATATACTTTTGGTAGTGGTTGTATAGGGTTATTTCATTAATACATCTTTTGTAACTTAATGTATACATTTGTTTACTTCTTTTGTATCAAACTCAAATGTTTTAATAGCACTTGAGGGAATTTGATGCCTTATATCAATGAATTACGACTTCCGCTATATGAAATGTTATGTGTTCTCACATGTGGAATAGTCTATTTTCTCTCCTTCGTATGTTGTATTTGACTCGAGACAGGTACAATATACGGGAGTACGTGTGACACACCTCGGGAATTACCCTAGGCCAGGGTGATTTCGGGACCGGGATGTGCAAATCTTTAATCTAATTTATTGTTACCGTTAAAGAAAAAGAAAAGGGAAGCCTTTTGAGACTTGAGGAAGCCTTAGCTTCTTCAGATCAGTGAACGTTTTGAATCAGAAGGAACTTTTCTTTCTTTGTTGTTGCAGGAATTTGAGAGGGTGTATGGGCCTGGATGTCAAGCATTGAGGGGACAGTTTTGGCCTGAGTTGTTTTGTTTTACATGTTTTTCCCTGCTGATAAATGAGAGAAACTATGATAAGAGGACTAGATTCGGCTTTTCTCAATGTCCATCTTTCTCTTCTTGCTTTGCAAACTCCGGAATCCCAGTTGGGTGTGATTCGGCTGAGTCAACCCGACTCCTTGCGACCTGACCCTGCCGGGTCAGCGAGCTTGCACGGTTGCACATGAATTAGGTGAATATATAATATCAAGCCAACCATATAATTCTAACCCATTATTTTGAGGGAAATGTTCTCCAACGAGAAGACAGCACATGAGCACTATATAGTCCAGCTCAAGGGGCCCATTTAAGATGCCCTCTTATTAGTGGGCTGGGGTTATATAGAAAGGTCTCCTTACGCATAAGGGCCAACAAAAAACCAGCCTTTTAAGATAATCCTACCCCTAGATTTGAAAGCTATAAATTTTAGGGGTCGCTTAATCATTGATTTCTTTGAGACTCAATCCAACAATAGCCAAAGGTTTGATGATAGCGATACTAGGCTTGGTACCAGATCATGCAAGGATGGGAGTGTGAAATGGCCGGCACTGATCCGAAATGTGCCCCACAGAACTGGACTGCAGTAGATTGTAGGAGAACATTTCTCTCATTTTAGGTACTCAGAAATTTACAAGAAATAGTATAAAATTGGTATTAGTATCAAGTGGCATAAATGATAAGTCCACAATATCACATATTTAATTCATTATTTGACATAAATTTGTGGACTTAATTAAAACAAAATGCATTGAATTCATAGATTTTCACAAAATCATGTAATTAGACTCTTTTAATTGAATTTAGGTAAAAGTCTCATAAAAATACATGTCTCGATGAAATTAGCAATTTCTGCACTATTGGGCCCCATGCATAGTGTAAGGACCCTATCCGAATTTATCAAATGATTTGAGTTTTGACCATGCAATTGATCACAAGTGGACCCCACCATGTTTGAGCATTTTCATTCACTATCATTAACTTAACTAGGTAATGATGGTGCAATTTAATTTTATTGCAATTAGATAATAACCATGCATTGTCATGTGACCTGACTTATAATACCTCATTATGTGGGACCCATTGCTTGCATTTAAGTCCGAGTAAACAGTGTCCAAAAGTTGGGTTTATACATTGGATGATTATTAATTTAATATAATTATACACTCTAGTGAACCATGCATGTCATGACTCACTCAGTGGGCCCATATTAACACCACTATCATCATGTTTATACAGTGACTTATGTGTAGGCCAAAATGGGACCGCAAGGGAGAAGCACGCCGCCCATGGATCATTTCAAGTTGTTACAAGGCGTGGTGGGACCATTCCTATTGCTACTTTGAAAAAAAAATCTCAAGATGCAATTTTGGAAATTTGCAATAGAAATTGGAAATATGGAGAACGTCCAAGCCACCCCAAATTCACAAGATCTCAAGTCAAAGCGGGGCAATTTTCAACAGAGAATCAAGCCAAATCAAGGAAATAATAATGGGCCCAAATGAAAAGCTTCAAAAGGATTGAAGAGCCCCAAAACGGTTTTGTGCAACAAAAAAAAATAGAGATAAGGAATCCAAAACAGTTGCTCAAGATCCAAAATTCAAGGAGCCCCAGTTAGACAAATTTCAAAAAAAAAAAAAAAAACCTCCTCCCATTCTCACGTGAATTACATTAAAAAAAATAAAATAAAATAAACCTCCTCCCATTCTCATGTGAATTACTCCCCCCGCCCCCCTCTCCGATTATTCTCTCCCATCTCTCTTACCACAAGGGGAGACGTCCATTCATTGGCTGCCCCACCAACTTCCTTCCAATCTATCTCTTTCATCTCCACTCTCTCACACATCATTTTTCTCTCCTTATTCTCTCTCTCTCTCTCTCTCTCTCTCTCTCTCTCATCACACCCACGTATTGTACAAGGCCAAAGGAAAAATTAATTTTGGTGAAGAAGGATGGAGGGGTAATTGTCTACTTGTAATATAAGGAGAAAGGGTGTAAGTTGATTTATTTTTATTGAATGATTTTATTGGTGAGCAATTTTAATTCCAAATCTAATTTTTAATTTATTAATCTATTTTCTTTATTTATGTCTTTTTTATGCCTTATTTTTTAATGATATATTCCATGCTTAAAAGCCGCTAAATACCGAAAATATTCGAATGAGACTAAAGTCTTTCAGAAATTTCTTAATTATTAATAAATCTGATTTTTCAGATTTGGGTCTTTAATGAAATCGCACATATTTTCGGTATTTAGAAAACAACTAAACCCTGACCCTTGGATTGTAAGGCTCTCATTCAATTTTGAATTTCAATATTTAATTATTTCTAAATTTTTAACATCTCCAATTGGTTTTCTGATTATTTCTATGGTGGATGTAGTTTTAGTATAGTTTTATTAGAGTAGGTTTCTAGTTTAGGATTTTTTTTAATTAATCCGGGTTGTAATTAATTTTATTCACATATGTAATTAATTTTTAATTAAAGTAGGATTTGGTGATTTTTATAGATTTTTGATAGGCTGGCACTAGTTTTCCAATAGAATAAGTACATCGCGATCATGGGCACCATGTGGATGGACTCAGTTTCACCTTACTCCTACACTCAAGACAACCCTACACATGGGCACGATCAATCAAAGCTAAAAAGAGAGCAGAAAAAGTGGGTTATGACAAGAATTTGCATTTCCTTCCTAAGGCTGCTCCCAATGAAAACTCCCTCTCCTTTCCATTTGGTAAGGAGCCTTCTAAGTAAAATCCTTCCAACTGGAAAAGAGAAGTGCTAATCATATCTCTAGTCACTACTAATTCCTATCCACTAAAGCAGGTCTGTCATTAATCATTTGCCAATGCTGCTTTTTAAGACAAAAAAGCACTGGCTATATGGAAAAGGAACTGACGCTTGAAGGCTGTTCTGGCCACACGAAACACACACTCAAATGCTAATGCTTCCATCACATCATCATAATATTCAGAGTCACGCTAAATGTAACACTGCCAGTGGGCATACTACAGTCAACCAGGACCCATGATGGATAAATTTTGACGGGGATTAGGGCTATTTATGATATCATCAGATACCATATGATCTTACCTTTAATTCTTCATCCTTCAAATTCAGTGTTACATTTTGTGCAAAACTTTAATGTAATCAAACTTAATGACTACTAATGTCTGAGTTAGAATCAAGCTATGATCCATGTTACCATTCAAAAAGAAAAAAAAAAAAGCTATGATCCATGTCAATTGAAGGCAGGTGTGTGTGAAAATAAAGAATTGGTTCTAGACAAGTCCTTCTTATGGGTTAAAAATAGGCACCCTAAGTCTTATGGAGAATTTGCCTTTCTCTGATCTTTTCTTTTGAACATATAAGTAAATTATCAAGGAGAATATAAATTAAAGAAGAGATAAGATGTATTTTAAATTTTTATAAAAAGAGAGTTCAACTATATAATTAACATTAGTTTCATGTACTCTATGATTGTGGGATGATATGAATGGCCTAGATCAAGATGAGGTGCTCCATATAATGCTGACAAAGCACGGTCCCTTAATTAATTTTAATTATACAACTAACATCTCCCTTTCCACCTTTCACAAATAACCACATCTATTAATTTGAAAATTTCAGTTACCCACCTTAACGTATGGTTAGATGTGCCGATTTTAAACTTGGAACAGGTAAACTTAATTTTACTATTTTAGACTTGACAAATACTTAAATGATTTAAAACTCATTCACAAATCCTGATGCATTTTGTCATAAAACTAGGTATCACTAAGTCCACATACTTTCAATCAATCCTTTAACATAAACACTACTAAATTAATTCAAGTTTAATGCCATTTCATATTAATCCTCCAAGTTTGATCTCTGTCAGAAACAAGTTAGATCTAAAGAATAGTTTTTAAGTTTTCACAAAAGAATACCTCTAATTTAGTCAACCCTTCACTATTGGCTTCTCCCTGATCAAGAGAGAGTTTCAAATAGCTAGAGGGGTTACATGTAAAAATATTAAAGATAAATATAGATGATTAGAACTATAAAAATCTAGTTGATTTTCCACACTGGCCCATTTGGATGTAGAAAAAATACTGCAAGTTCTTCACTTGCTTTCTCTGCCACTATATCCCAACAAATAAAAATAAAAAAACAACCACCTTAAGAATCTATAAAAAAAAAAAAAAAAAAAAAAAAAAAATTCAAACTAACAACATGTAACTTAAATTTTATTCAAGAAACGATCCAAATGTAGAGATATCATTCCTACCAAACAGAAATCATATCCCTAAGACCTTGTAACAGAAAACAAAAGAAAAGTTTACAATAAAAATAAAAAATCCCTTTCTAAATGAAAAGCTATTGCTGCTTTTACCAGTTACCACTTTCTTAGACACTCCAGAAAATCGTCAATATCCCAACGAAAAGCGTCCAAAACGAGACGACAGAAGGAGCCAAGATGGTCGAAAACGAAGAGGGAGAAGAAGAAGGAGACGACGTCGACGTGGCATTCACTCCGCTGGCCGGTACCGTTCCGTTACTCTTCTGATTCCCTCCACTCACCGGAACCGTTCCGTTACTCTTCTGCTGCTCCACCTTCCCCCCGTTCAACAGATCCAGCTCTCCAAACGCATTCAAGTTCTCCTGCCCGAAATCATGCTTATCGGGCACCCCACCCGTAACGGATCCGCCAACCTGCCAGACCTGGTTAATCTTGGTCATGTTCTTGGGCACCTCAACAGTGGCGAAGATCCGAAAGACCCCATCCGAAGACTCGGCTTGGAGATCTGAGACCGGGATGGAAATGGGGGAGGGGCTTATGGGGCCGTAGGAGGTGATGTTGAAGGTTCGGACGACAATGGAGCCGTTGGAATTGAGGAAGGCGATGAGGGACTGAGCGCCGACCATGTGGGTGGCGGTCGGGTTGATGGCCCAGGCAATCCAGCCGTTGGATTTGGCGGGAGGGGCGACGAAGGCGATGGAGAGGGAGGAATTGGTGGGATGGTAAGTCCAGTAGAGGAAGGAGTTGAGGTGGGGTAGGTCGGAGCAGGAGTCGAAGAGTCTGTTGTTGGAGAATGTTTGGGAAGTGCAGTTGGTGCTTTGGGAAGGGAATGGGAAGAGAGAGAGGGAGAGAAGAAGAAGAAGCCGGAGGAGTGGAGGAGAAGAAGAAGGAGGAGGAAAAGAAGCCATGAAAGAATGGTGTTGTTTGGTTGGATGAGAGAGAATACAAGGAAAGTTGAGAGCTTGTGAATGTGGAGATGAGACATGAGGGAAACAAAGTACCCTTTTTGTAGGAGAAAGGGATGCCGCAAAAATGAGGAATTTCGTCCGGTGTAATGCATTATTTTTATTAAGTTAGGAGATCTGGTTTTTTTAATAGGTTTGTGGTCTGTATTACCATAGTCACATTTGAACCGGCAAACTGTTGAGTGAGTAGTGCCATTGCTGGTCATCCCCTTCATTAAGTAAATATAAGGGGAGAAGAAAAATAAAAGCTCAGCCATCACCGGAGTAAATTAAAGTGAAATTTTCAAATAATGTCTTAGGTTTTTGTTTTATTATAAAAAATGATACAAGTTTCAAACTTTTCAAATTAGTCCTTAAGTTTTTCAATAAAACTTTAATTAAGGTCATCTGGTGATATAGAAGTATTTTTTATGGTATTTTCTCTCAATTTTTTAAAACTACCTAAAGTACCTTCATTTAAAGTCATATAATGGTTCTTACAGCCACTACATTTAGTCGATCTCTGTGGAAATGTTAGTTTTTCTCAACTAATATAAGGCTGAAAAAATATGAATAAAATATAGAGGAAGTGAAGGGAGGTTTTATTTCATTGAAGGATAATTTGGGTAATTTAGAAAAACTGTAGAAAAAAGTTGTCGAAAAATAGCTTTAAATGGATGAATGTCCTTAATTGAAAAACTTATGGACTAATTTGAAAAGTTTTAAAACTTGTGTCCATTTTTTAAATAAGGCAAAAACTTAAAGACTAATTTGAAGTTTTTCCTAAATTAAATATTAGAAATGTCCAAAATACCTACAACTGCATCTTAAATCATTCACTCATCACCTCTTTATTAGTCCTTTACGAAAAGAATATCATAAATTTATAGGAAGTTTAACACTGTCACCTTAAATTATTATTCAATAAAATCTTATCCTCCTCAGATTTATTCTGTCTGTCATTTCAACGAGAGACTGATTTTTGTTTTTTAAAGGTAAGGATTTGAAACTACGCGAATGAAGATCCGGACTCTTCGGGAGGTGGGGAGTGCGAAACGAGGCGAGGACTTTTTGTTCCCAAAAGTCCTGCTCCCGCAAAATCGGGTTTTCTGTCTTGAGTCATTGGCGTTGGACAATGGCCCTGCTGTTGGGAAAGATGAAAAAAAAATATATATATATATATATTAGATTGAGTCTGGATCCTCCAAGCCTATGACTTGGATTGATGGCGTGGAACTCTACCGTGGTCCCATCCCAGCCATTAAAATTCTAACCTGTTCAATCTTGGCGTCTATGCGGCCCTTCATTGTATTAAAATTTAAATCATATAATCCTCTCTATTATGGGAAATTAGCAAGTTTTTCCCCTTAACTAGGAAAATGCATCTCACAAAACAAAAATAAGGAAAGTTTTTCTCTGCCATGGATCCTCTCGTCGCACAAGCTCATTGGATGTATAAAAGTTTGTTCTAGTAAAGTTTGAGAAAGGCTCAAACACAATAAGAACATTATTTTGAGCGGTTGAGATTTTTTATTAGTCAAACTTCACCTTCTTAGAGTTCAACTTCACCAACCCTGGCATTCTGGATGGAGAATCAAGACTTCAGATGAAATGATCAGCACTTTTACGAATGTAAGCAATATTTGGAATTATCGTTGTATGTAATGATATTTTACAATAATAGCATGACATTACCCAGAGAGTAACTGCATGACATTTTTCAATAATATCACGAGATTGCCCCAATAGAGTCATCACATTGGGCATGTTTGTGACACCCACACCAAAACAGCCCTTTTTTCTCCCTTCCTTTTATTATTTGACTCACCTTGAGTGAATTTGGTCTATTAACGCACACTATCCCTTCCCCTCTCAATGAATAGTCACAAGTTCAAATTTGACACTTATCCAACTTTTTCTCACCAATGGATTGAAATCATTAAAAAATAATGCCTCTTAAAGCCATTAACTTGTAGGGTCATTGAATATCAAAAGGTTAGGATGATCTTATGGAGTCTAAATTCTGCACATAAGTAGGTTTCTTCTAGATCTTTCGATCCAATGAACTTCCATATGATCATCATGCATTCTGGTTGGTCCCTCTAAGAGGAGAGCTTTCTAGCGCAGCTAGCCCTACACAAACCTATTTTATATTTCTTTCATCATTTGTCTATCCATTTCATTGGATCTTTTCTACCCCTTTTTTCAAACGGGGCATTTTTTAGAACTCCGAGCGGGGGTGGGGGTGGGGGTGGTTTCGCATATTAGAATGAACTGGACTGTTGGATCGAGCATCAATCTTTTTTATTTAATATAAAGTCATTGAACTTGTGGTCCACGGAAGAAAGGGTTAGAGATATGGGATTGACCTCAAACTTGATATCTGGGCCCATCCAAGATGCATGTCTCTTTCCATCCCTTAGTACAATGCTCATTGGGGCCATGGAGCTCAAGTGGGCCCAATCAAGTTGTCTATCACAATAAACGGTGAGGGACGTAGGCATATAAATATTTCCCATATATGTGTGTGTGTGTGTAAAAAGCTTCAGGTGAGCATCATGTGCCTAAATACCTAGTGGGCTTGGTGATCCATCCCAGTCCTCAAAACCATCGCTACAGGTTTTACGCTCATCCAAATGTATTAGACCGTTGGTTCCACTGTGAACTTGATCTTGACGGTAAAAATTTGTGGGTCATTGATCAAGTATTGAGATGATGATTCGAGCCTCCATCACTAGATACAATGCTCACCTTATATGAGCACCAATGCGTAGGGGAGGCTCATGTATCCCATCCATGACACTTGATCAAAGCCCGGTGAGTTTTCACTGTTCAAAATAAGTACATAGTCGATTCAAAAGTCAAATCCATTCAAATGGGTGCCAAACCCAGGGAGCGTGGGGGGGGACCTCCTATACGAGATGGTCTTTGTGGAGTTGAGAACAAATAATTCATTTTCCCCTCTTTTCATGCTAAATCAGTAGCTTTTCTGTTCCATGGCATTAGAAAAGTACGCTCTTAGTATGGTAAAGTAAAGTCAATCCGAATGCACACATGGAGGGTTCACCGCTCCTAAAAAAATCTAAATGTTTCACGATGCAGCCTAGTCCAACTACCTACAAGGTACTAATAGCTCTTTTTCAGAGAAAAAAAATACTACCAAATGTTAATTAAAGAAAAATGTGATTAAAGCACGAACTAAACCAGAATAATCCATAGACTATCCTTTAGGGCCTGTTTGGATGTTAACTTCTATAAAGTGAAGTAGGGTGAAGTGTCACATCGAGGAAAAGTTGTGGAAGGTTGAAAGTAGAGTTGACCTTGGGTGATATGAAAAGAGTGTTTGGATGCATGTAGTAAAATGAATGGCCTTTACCTCAGCTGGTTTGGAACAGTTGTGGTGCAGTACTCTTCAATGCATGTTATGAACAAAAAAAATTTAAGCCGGTTTTCTTGTGTTAATCAAGATATGCGTTCAATTCCAATTACGAAATAATTTTGTCATTTATTTAATGAGGAGATTGGCCATTGATTTTTACTGGTTCTGGGAATGCCCCTGCCTATGGTGCATATGCACCAAATTAAAAACATTACAACCATCCTTACGAGGGTAACGGCTGTGGGCAAATGATGGATGTAATCAACACAGTAGCCAGGCCCGGAAATGTTATGCACCAACTTGGACTTACCGACATATACTACTGCTGCCATGTTCCCTGTGATGTAATGCTTTTTAATATCATATTTGAAAGGAGAGAGCACAGATAATGTACAAACCATTGACTCAATTCAGACTGTATGACTGAAACAGAAAATAAGAAAGCTTCTGATTCTCTCAATCAAAATCACAAACGGTTCATTTTGTCTGAAATACAACATTGAAAAGAGTACATCCATATTGATGTACTAATGGAGACTATGACAAGTATGTAAAGATAAATACAACCCTATTTTTACACTGTGGATACAATGATCAATAGTTACAGAAAAAATTGAACTCAATACAGTGGTCCAAAACCTAAGATTATTTGCACACATCTGATGTTTAAATTGCTGTCAGATAATTGGATACTTTGAACCCAGGGCAGCAACAACTCTTTCTGTTTTCCCTTGTGAACTTCTGCCATGTATTCAATGAATGTTGCGCCGAGACTGTTAATCACACCATGGCTACATTAGATGGCTTCAAACAGCATTTTCGTCTGGAATTGTAAATAATGTAACAATGGGCTATTTTCAAATGGCAAGTTGCCGTATGGTCTAGAAGAGGAAAGCCGTCTGTGAACACAATCTGCTGATTAGAAGGATCTTCTAAAATACCAACCTAAATCTGTATATCCTGCACCAGACAAAAATTTCTCATTATAGAAATCACAATTGGATATATAGAATTGCAGCAAAATTGACAGGAGGATATCCTAGGTGAATCGGTCAATACCTGATTGTCTGGTTTCCAGGGACAATGAGATGGTATTCCCTGCATATTTCAAATGTAAAACAAAAGTGCTGCTACATTCACATATCAATGTGCGCAAACTGTGCACTCAACACCAGCAAATATGGAAAACATATAGTCCAAAAGAGTCCAAATATCTATCACTTCTAAAGATGATTCATAACTGAAGTGTTCATACAGGCATTCCCTTCCTACCCCAAAAAATACAGAAAGTGATTGTATATTGAATTATAAAAAGGCAGAGTGTTACCATACAAAAAAGAAATATTGCAACCATCCATATCAGCATAGTTTCAAACATCTATATACGACGAAGACAGTGACACAATGGAACGCTGCGGAGCATAACAAGTCACCAAGGCCAACGTGTATTGGTCCTGCATAATAACAAGCATACAAAATAGAGAACAAAACAACAAACAGGCCAAGTGTATTCTAATGCGAAAGCATATAAAGATAGATAGAGAAGCACCACAGAAAACATATGAAACAAAAGAGGCCAATGATAATACAAAGAAGAGCCTCTCCTCGAACTTGATTCCGCTCAAATCTTCTGCACGTCTTCGGTGAAGGCAGACTTGCTGGTTCTGGAATCAATTTAGCTTGTCCATGGTAGTTCATGAAACTTACCCTTGCCTCTTCTACAGAGCTGAATCCCTTGAATTCAGCATTCGGGTAACCAAGGACTTGTGATTTGCATTCAGTCCAAGTCTGGTAAATACCCGGTTGGCGTCCCCTGTAAACCACATAATAATGGAAGCGACCCATTTGCCGTGGCAGCAACCTAGATAAGATAATATCCACATCATATATACAATGAAGATGAGCAAATAATAGATTATTGGACAATTAAACAAATATTAGATGCATGGTTGTAGATAATTCAAGTCGTCAATAAGTTAATCAGATAGTTCGGTTCCATGTTCATAGTCAACTAATATCACAACCACTAAATTAAGAACGATATATATATATATATATCGAAAGTGTCCAAACACTACTTCTAGGCCATATAGTCAGAACAAGCATAAGTGCAACACAGAAGGGAAATCAGATATGGTACTTCCAGCAGGAGGTACTCAGACAAAATATAATGTTTGCATCCTAGGATGGACACAACATATAAAATCCAATATCCCTCCACCAGCCTTCAACAACTCCTAAAACCGCAGCGAATCACGAATCCTATTCATCTGTCTCAGAATCCATTCTTCCTTGTTATCAGCGGTGATGAAGACAGTAGCCATATCTTGATGCACGGTCAACCACTCATGAGCTAATTCGACATCCAAACTACTCAGCGCTGGGATCCCACGCAACTCCACCAAGATTTGCATGGAATGCTGCTTTTTGGGCAATCGAATAGTATCAGCTACATCACGAATGGCTGTTGTCAGACCTTCAGATGATCTTTCAATACACTGGATAATTTCCAGAAGTTCAGAGTTTCGTTTACGCAGATTCATACGCCTTGAGGAGGCCTCTACGTTGGATGATTGGATTCTAACACCCCCTAGCTGATCAGTCAAACCCACATCAGAATCAAGATGCAATGGGGTGAAGTTTGCAGCCCCGGATTCAGTAGACTGGCGACTTGGAGCTGTGCTGGCAGATCTCGCATACTGTCCCGTTGCAACATCCTTCCCAAAACAGATAGTCAGCTTATCATAATCAATGGTGGAACTCTTGTATGGCAACGCCTTCGGATGGCCCTGTTTGATGCGGAGCCACAAATTATGAATGCATTGAGATCTGATTATAAACAATAGGCAATGCGAATTTAATGTAAAGACAGCGAACCTGGATCCAAGCTGTCCACACATCGTCCTCTGCAATAATGCGTTTTGTAGTATTATCGTACCCAAATCCAGAGGCATTGAGCATCTCAGTTACTATGGCATAGTTCTTTTTCAAATGCTTACATCTATTTTGGACGGCTTGGCTTATCAGTATGTAAACGCCATCACTGTGCTCGGTCATTATCCTAGCCACGTGCTTATAAGCATCCATCTTGAAACCGCGATCAGCCTTTCGACCCAACAGGACTTGTTCGTACATCAAGTCTAGCAATTCCTCATCCATCATTGCATTGAATGCGATATTCTTCTTCTTTGGTGACATTGATACTTGCAAAAAAAAAAGAGAAACCAACATATAGCAGAGATGATTAACAGACTGTCAAAACATAGCCAGTATCGATTAGAAAGGCTGAACAAATGTAACATTTTTTCCTTTGTTAACCACACAAACTATGACAGCATGCATAGACCAACTGATTACATATTGCCAGGAGAAGAAAACACATAGTACATCAAACTATTGCCTATGGACATTGATACAATAGTCATCCCATAGCCGCTTGGCAATGTCATCCCGAAATCTATGCCACGCATCCCGCTCACTTTGTGAGTATAGCATCAAAGGTCGTGCGTGGTTTTCATTTGGTTGGGTTGAGTCTTCAATTGGATCATCTTCATAATCACCTGACCCCATGCTGGCTTCATTATCGTCTTCCAAACAGTTACCTAATCCATCTTTTGAATCGACACAGTTTGCTCTGATGAAATTGTGCAAGACACAACAGGCAACCACAATGGACACTTGGTCGTTGTACTGATATTGAGTAGCCGTCTTCAAAACACAGAAACGGTTCTTCAATACTCCAAATGTCCTTTCTATGACATTGCGGGCTTATGAGTGCCGCTTGTTGAATAGTTCCTTTTCATTTTGGGGGTTCATCTCCCTAAATTCGCTCAAATGATATCTTACTGCACGATATGGAGCTAAAAAACCAGGTGCATTCGCATAACCAGCATCTACTAAGTAATACTTTCCTAGTGGTACGCAATGAAAGTGAAAGATTTGTTAAAATAAAGATTGGAAGGCAAAATATATGAGATATAATACATTACATTGTTTACCTTGTGGCACAATTAAGGGATCTTCTCCCAACAGTGCATTTTGCAAAACCCTTACATCAGTAGCGGATCCCTCCCATCCAGGTAGAACATAATGGAAATTCATATCAAAGCCACATGCACCCAGAACATTTTGGGATAAAACACCCTTCCTGTTCCGAAATGCCCCATGTATTTCAGTCGGAACGTGTACCGGAACATGTGTTCCGTCAAGAGCTCCAACGCAGTCCTATTCGGATATTCGAATATTAATGATATCTTGATCGAAATGAAACAAGAAATAGAAAACAAGAAATTTGAAAAACATTTTTACCTCAAATCCATAAGGTCCTTTGGGTGTGTGAGGTCCAGCTTGAACAAAATAATCAGGTGCCAATCTATTTATTGCATACAGAACTTCTTGGAAGTGCCTGCTAATGGTTTCCCCTGACCTAAAAAACCTGACACTATTGGTCCTATTTATAACACTGTGTGCAATAGTGTGCAGGAACTCTGCTACAGCTTCTTCCACAGAAACTTGACGAGTGTCTCTCAGCAGCTTTTTGTCACGCAATATCTGACATAGCAACCTAAATGTGCTAGTGTCCATTCTCAGTTGACTTATACACTCACTATCCCTCCCATTTATTAAGGTGGTGATAAATTCTGATCTTGCAAGGTCCCGAGTTCTTTTCTTAAACTTACGCTTGGATGAAGCATGACCAGAAGCCAACGCCAACATTTGTTCCCTCCATGCAGATACACTGGCCCACATTGTACTTAAAATTGCATTATTTTGATTATCAATCTCCACATTGTCATGGCTGATATCAGAATCAGTAGATGGTGCACCCTCCATGCTTCTTTTGTCAATAGTATTTGAGTTTAGTGAATTCAGCCACTTTGAATACCTGGCCACATTAGCTATGCCTCAATGCTTCTCTCACCCATGAACCAACCATTCATTTCTAATTAAAAGTATTTTATAAAGAGAGGCAGTTCACAAAGTTTATTAAATGTACGACATAGGAAAACAATGTGAGATAGAGAGACTGATGGAAGCCTAACTCGTCCATGCAATCCCAAATTTTGAATAGTATATGCAGCAAGTAAACCCAACAAGCATAATAGTACTGTGGAGGAGAACATATGAAGTAGTCAATTTGAAATAGAGAGCCGTTCACAAAGCTTATTAGACGTAACACAGAGAAAAACAATGTGTAATAGAGAGACTTATGAATGCTTCAATCAAACATGCAATCCCTATTACTGAATAGCATATGAAGTAGTAATTAAACACATCATCATTGACAGTATTATGCAACAGAACAAGTAGTCAATTTAAAATATGACAGCCAGCTCACAAAGATTATTAGATGCATGACATAGGAAAACAATGTGAAACAGAGACAGTTATGAGGGCAAATTCCAACATACAGTCTCAAATTTTTGGAATAGTATATGAGGTAAGTAAATCCATCATAGTTGACAGTACTATGCAGAAGAACATAAAAACAGAAGGGATGTGGATGAACTAATCAAGACAGAAATTGACCTTCAACTTGAGTCCTTGATGTTGAAACAAGAGCTCGTGCCGGTCACTGTGGTAAGTAGTCAATTTAATCAATTTAAAAAAAACTATATAAAACAAATATTCGAAAAATTAGTAGATGTACCGAACTACCACAAAGCATGCCAGCATCGTTTATGAACCAAATAAGAAACTGTTTAGATAATCGAGACTATTTGCAAAAGACTGTCCATCTTGTTCACACACTTTTCTATCAAAGTCCATTTTTCAACTAAAACAGTGATGTGCAAATAGCCCCTCTTTTGCAGCTACGTCTACTACCCATTCCCAAATCATTTCTTGAGCACGTAATATACATATTCATTCCTTGTTAGCGCCAAATTAAAATACCCAACTTCATGTGGACACGATTTACCAATACAGTGAACAGAGCATACTTTGCATAATACACTCATATTGAATCTTCCAAAAAGTTGATACCCATTCCCCACCCAGGACGACATTTTAGATAAGGTGATCTAGATGCATCACTCGTTGGGGTAATCGAAACTCATATGACCCTGTCTGTGACAGAAGGAAGAGAAAGGGAAAGGTCTCTAAGATGCGGACATACCTCTGTGCAACTGGTTCCCAGGGCGAGTCTTCCTGCTTCGAAGATGATGGAAAAAACACAGAGAACAAAACGGACTTTATAAAACAATGATTCTGCCAGCACCATTCAAGATGGTTGTTGGGGTATTAATTTAACTCACCAAATTTCCAAAGAGGAAGGTATTAGCAGTGATCTTCGTTCGACGCCATTACTCAGTGATTTGATTTTTTTTAATGGCTGCAGGAGTACATTCTATGGATGGAGATAGACAGATCGAGTCCAGTGTAATCGCCACCGTTCTCACTCTTGTTTGATGTTCCTCTTCCCTTTCAAGATTGGTAGACGTATTCAACCCTCTAGCAGGATGGGATATAGCAGCAGATATGGAGAAGTCTGCACGCCAAAACCTAGGGACATTTTCGCTGGAGATAAGCAAGTGGGTAGGCAAAGAGGTTGTTATCCATCTATTCCTCTTTTACTCTTCTTACATGTGCCAGTGGAGAAGTGATGGTTCTGCGAAAGGAGTGACGTGCCACGGTGGTTTTCTCCTCGAGGTGTGAATTGTTTTCTTCTCACTCACGCCTGCCTATTTGCAACCCAAGCAGTGTAAGGAATAAATTATATCCGTTGGCGTACGGAATAAACATACTTCACCACGGATTTAATTGTCCAAACAGGGTGTTTAGATGCATAAACATGCCCTTTCTCCTAATACAATGGGATGTGATCTTGTAGCAACGATCACATCAGAATGTCTGTGGAAAACTCTCTTTTTTCCCACACAAAAAGGTCCTTTTTGGCCCTATTTCTTTAGAATAATATTGACAGGAATTTGTAACAGTAGAGATTCCTTGATAATGATGTGATGGCTATTCCTTTGGCATTTCTAAGTTCTATATTTATTTTAATTTTTTTACTAGAATTTTGAATTTCAACCACATGAAAAGAATTACAACTATTATCCTTTGGATGTTCCAGCCAAGATGAGCATTTGGAAATTGCACCTCAAGAGATAGCTTTTGGATAATTACAAGTTTCCTAAAAATGAATTCTTTGAATTCCAGTAAAATAATAGGTCCTTTTATAATGGTCATATCATGTATCCTATTCATTTCTTCTTGTACGTACCAATATGACATTTGGTTTGTGCATCTAGGTTGAGCCATACTTTTCAAAAAGAAATGAGTTTCCTAATAATTGTAGTTCATTATTCAAGTTCTTTCACTCCTAGTGTGGGTCGGCCTAGCCTTCGAGATAGCTTAAATCAAATATGACTGAAAAATTATGTGGCCATTTGTTTGCAGTCATTTAGATATATAAATGTTACATATGTGTAATGCTTACCAATAACCAAGTTTATTTCACACTCGATATTTACACATTACATGTGTAAATTTTGGTCAAAAATTAGTATGTAAATAAGGTTGTTTCCCACCAAAAATTTTACTCTTCTCCAAGTGTGTTATGGTTAGTTACATGCCTCACACCTCAAAGAGGCCCACCAATCAAGGTTGGAAAACTCGTGACTCGGATTTGACTCGTCCAATGCAAAGAAATTGACTTGAATAGAGTCAACCCTGAGACTTAAGAGAGTCATGTTTTTTAAAAATAAATTTAAAAATATTTTAAAATGAATTCATTACTTGTAAAATATAAAAATACATTTATTTACCTGCATTCATAATAATCAATTCAAATTAATGAAGTTGTATATACAAGAAAAGTGTTACAATAAGGAAGATAAAAGAAAAACAAATCATATTACACAATTTGTTAGTCCAAATACCGAATGTAAAAGATCAAATATATGTTTCAAATCACATTCTAATCATCATTTTTAAAATACTAACTCCAAACTTCATGCATAATTTCTTATAAATAAATCTTAATTGTTTAAAATCAGATCTCCCTATTAGAAAGTTCGGAATGCCAACAATTTATTAAAATGAGATGACTCGGCTCTTCATCAAAACGAGATGACTCGAGAGAGTCAAGAGTCAAGAGTCAACTCGGGGGGGGTGGGGGGGAATTTTCGCTCAGCCTTGAGAATTCACATAAAAATCCTACATCTGTCCTCAAGACCCATATGAAAATCCTAGATTTGTTCCCAAAATCCAATTGCATGTTTGAATCCGCACCCCTCAAACGAAAACCCTAGGTCCGCTACTGATTACATCTAAAGAGAGGTTATGACTTCAACGCCCATCATGCCATTTTCTGGTTTTTGCAACTACTGTGGACCCAAAAAAATTATTCCAAGTCATTTAAATCTTCCATTGACCCATTATATCCAAAAGATTTAGTTTCATAAATTAAATCTTCTTAAACTTTGAGATACACATGAAAATTATGCTCCAAGAAAATATAGCAATATGTCTCACATGTATATATAAATCCTATTTTCACACCCATGCAAAAAAGACAAATGACCCTAAGGACATGTTTGTCTAATGCATTTACCTTAGCAGAGAAAATATAAAGCTATATGATTTTTTGTGGACTTACTTTGTCTTCGTTCAGTGCGGAGAATTCCTATCTACGAGGAAAGTTTCTTTTTGCTCGATTTTCAATTAACCCACAGCAAAGCCGACGGAAGGGCACGAGTAAGGCTAATCATTCTTGTAGAAAAGCGAAAATCTGTATATTTTCATTTCCACGTACTCTACGAATAATTGCATATTGGTAACTTTGGTTCTATCACTTTTTGATAAGTTGGTAACTATATTATCCTATCACTAGTTACACTTACAACCAGTGGGTAAAGAAAATACGCTCAAGTAGATTATTTCAAGACCTGGCCGTTTTGGATTTATTTTCTTTGATAATAGGATGGGATCCGAGATATTTATAAAAATGGAAGGAGAGCCCACACAAGTGAAAGAGTCATATATTCAGAAATCGATTTATGAGCAGCCCCTTGTTGTTACAGTTAGGAAACTTAAAGCTCAGAAGGCCCAAAATGCCTTTTCGGGCAAGGGCAGACCTAGGGGGGGTGCCAGCAGGGGCCATGGCCCCCACTTACATCATAAACTCCCCTCATAATATCACTTTGGCCCCTCCATTGATGGCCCCTCCATTATTTTAGAATTTTTTAACATGATTTTGAATCATGGAAAAAAAAATGAAATAAAAATATTGTTGGTTTTAGGGAAATTTTATAATGAAAAAGGAAAGGAAAAGAAAGAAAATGAAATAAAGGAAATGAGAATAAATAAAAAAGACCTGATGGAGATTAGGGAAGAGATTTTTTAATATTCATTCTAACCCATCTACACTTGCGCCAAATCTTATGATCCAAGAGGGGACAGACTTGTAGAGACTTTGACAAATAAACAAAGAACAACAACAACAAACCCACTTTCTCTCTTTTAATTTTTTTTTTTTTTTTTTACATTGCATAGATATACTAATTTCACTAGATGTTATTATGTAATTTCAATCTCTGTGGCTTAATTATATTGAAATTCAATCCGCTTAAAAATAATGTTTGTTTGGGTTCTATTATTACATTAAGTTTTAGTTTAATTGGAGTTTTATCCATTGTCGATAAAGAAATATAGTTGTATTTTTTTAATTATTATCTATTTTAGAAAAATCTGATTAAAGAAATTTATGTTAAAGAGATAAAATCTAGTGGAACCATGCTTTTGAATGGTTTAGATTTTAGATATGGGACGATGTCATTACTTTTCTTTGAGTTTTTAAATAATAAAGTCTTAATTAACTATAAGTTACATGCATAAGAAAGGACGGTACAACTTAGAGAACTTTTTTTGTCCATTAGTATGTATTTACATATAGTAGATGTACCAATGTATCATATATCATTTTGTTATTTAATCGTCCGGCCTTATACTTGAAATCTAACCCACTCAAAAAGAACTTTCCTTTTATGTTATTCCTATTATATAAATTTTTAATCCAATCAAAACTTATCTACCATGGATAAATATAGAAAAAGTTATTTTTCTTAAAATTATCCATGTGATTTGATTATTACGTGTTTAATTTATTGCATATTTTATTACTAGAGTTTGCAAAAAAAGAATTCTTTTGGCCCCTCTAAACACAATTCCTGATCCTCTTTGCAGGCTAAGTAGAGATGGACTTCATATAGATTAAAATGACTAATGACCAATTAGAGTGAGAGAGGAATAAGTTATTTATACTTCGTGAGAGAGGAATAAGTTGGTTATACTTCTCGTGCAGATGAAGGAATGGCAATTGTTAGCATTTTTAGTTATTAAGGGCCACATGTAACGATGCCTCATGGATGAACTCCAACCAACAAAGTGGCGCTTCTTACACGTCGTGAGAGAAAAAGAGTATTCAAATTTCCTCGTATCTCTACAAGCGGAGGTTGCGTATCTTTCTTTCTTATCCGCTTTTTAGCAACTTATAAAATAAAGAATTTGAATTGCCTTTGGTCTTTTGTTTGATTAAAGAGAGTAACAACCCCTTTGACTAAATAGTTAAGACCACGGTTTTTCTCTCTTTCACAGTTACAGGGGTTTTACTCGACTTTTAGGGGTGAGAACCCACTGTTCACAAAAAAAAAAAAAAAAAAAAAAAAGGTGGAGGCTCTTCAAATATTACAATTCTTCATTCATTAAAGCGGGGGAAAAAAGAGAGAGAGAGATTTCTTCATTGAGGATCACCTCATTTTATGATAGGGTGTCCATCTTTGCCTTCAGATCTGATCGTACGGAGTGAAATACGTGATACCAAACTTTAGACTATCCCAGATCGTTGCATCACAGCAACACCGGCTAACAACAATATTTATTAATTATAGCTACGTACAGATGTAACACTTCTCTAATTCAAAAAAATATATATACATATACCCTCTAGGGATTTGTTAATTTGTTTTTGGCTTGTTTGAATTCATAACTTCTGGTCTGAAAATGACCAATTATGTACTAAATGGTCGGGGTGGCAGTTGGTCAACTCTGGAGGAACCTTTTAGAAGAATACACTGTTCATGTATATTCCAATTCTAAATTAATGGTCCTAAGTGCATTGTATCATTAAAACTGTAAACGAATTCAACAAGTCTGATGGACTAAAGACTTAGAAACACAACTTCTAGGTGACCCTGAGGCTTGATTTCGAGGCCCAGGTTTTGTGAATTAGTTATGGACAAAAGTTAGATAGCTCGACTTTTGCAATTGCTAAAAATGATGGCCTTCTATTTCATGACTTTATATTTAAAAGTTAGCAATATAAAAAGAACCTTATTTCCTTATAGTTTTTCATAGGCAGTTAGAGGTATGGCCATATGAGTTCATATCAGCTGTCGTTGTCCGGACTTTGGTTTTCACTTTTGACATTCAGGCAAAAGCCACCTATATATTATCTTTATCTTCGGCCAGAGCCACCTATATATTAATATTGTCTTGACTCTTGACTAGTAGCCAATCTTGGCAGATGAGTAGGTGAATTTTACTTAGTAGTGTGATGAGTGGGAGTCACGTATTTTGCCATTGCACTTGGCGTGCCCCTTCTCATGAATATTATATTAAACACAACATACAACTTGGGAGGAAGGGTTAGGAAAACAGATTTTCTCGTAAGCTTGACTTTAGGGATGGAAGTGGGTTGAGTTGAACAGGTGACATGCCAATACAACCCACTTGTATTGGCACGTATCATGGTGGACTTTTCAGGTTTGGGATGAGTATAAATCAATTGATTGTTTTAATTGCTCCACCCTGTCCAGCCCCATTTTTTTTAATACAGATTTTTTTTTTCTATCGGAGGATTCCCAATCATTTAGGTTGAATTAATCCTTCCGAGCCCAGAGGGAAACTAGGTAAAATCTCATGTAACCCCAGTGTGGTAGTGCAGTTTCGAACCTACAATCATCCTAGGCCAACTGAACTACCCCTTGGAGTTTTTTAATACAGATATGAGTGCCTTGACCACACTTCTTTACATCTAGATTTTCTCCGGTGGGGCTCAAAAATTCATTTAGCCTTTTGCTAAAAATCTCTTTGCTCGTCACCAAAAATCCTTCAAAGCCCTTTGCAATCCAAAGGGCTGAAAAATCATTGACCATCCTTGATCTAACATTAGGGAATATTTCACTCCATTCAATATTTGGCCCCTTCAGGATTGACAATGTCTAATAACAAAAATAGTCAAATTTATCATCATTGACATCATCAAAGCCTTATCCTTAAATGCTAAGCAAAAGTATTCAAATTATATGATTTAAACATCAAAGTCAATCCAATGGAGGGTGAACTTTTTTTTTTCCATGAAAAAGAATTACACCAGCCAACTATATGCCGATCCATATCAGAGCCACGGTCGAAATTTTGTACATTTTTTTCCCATAAACAGTAAAGTGTTTTTTTTTTTTTTAAAGTAAAAAACCAACAAGGGTTTGATACCAATACTTTAACCTATGGCTTTAATGGTTTAGAGGCATCAATTTATTATGATTTCAATCCAACGGAGAAGAAAAGTTGGATGAGTGTCAAACTTGGACTTACGACTATGCTTGGGAAGGTAGTGTGTGTGAAAAAATTAGAATGACTCAGCATGGGCCCATGGCCAAAAATAAAAGGGGCGTTTTTAAAGTGGGGCATTTTTTAGAATTTCTCTATATATATATAATATGAATTCTCAAAAACTCCCCTATCTCAAAAGGAGAGTTCCTGCCCCTATCTAATAGCTAATGATTTGTTAGTATTTTAAAATATCTACGTATGTAGAGAATGTTTAGGAGAAAGAATTGGATATATTTATCACTGATGACACGTGTCACATTTCAATTAGCAAAAAAAGAAGCATTTTTTAGTTTTATAGCGTAACTCATATATATGAATTCTCAAAAACTCCCCTATCTCAAAAGGATATATATGAGCAAGGCTCTCCTAAGCTTTCGGGCTTAGGATAAAATTCCGTAGGCTCATGCTTGTGGGGCCCATCTTTGGTCCATCCAAATGGACCAAACACATGACCCCTCTAAATTTCACATGTCCACCAACTTTCGGCTAGATCTGAATTTACTGGACCATTGAATCAATCCGAATGGACTGTTCACCATTAAACTTTTGGGCCCATATGGTGAATAATAGAATTCACAATTGGAGCTAATTTTTTGCAGAGAGAATGATCCCATGGAGTCCTTGAAATCTCTCTCATCCCCATCCCATGTGGGTCCTAAGTGGGCCCCACCACACACTTGAGCTTACTTAGCATGGCCTAACTATTGTGAAGACTAAGATGAGACTTACACACATGCCTACGGATTGATCCATGACGGCTAACACCTCTTTGTCATTGAGTTGTGAGGCACTTTTGATGAGTAGAATTTTTTGAGCGATTCTTAGACTTAAGAATGCTCCATGATGTATGCGAGATCCCCTTCCCACACCATTTACAAAAGAAATATGGGGGGGGGGGGGGGGGGGGGGGGGTGGGTGTACAGATGGTTTATTCAGATACCATTAGGTAGAGATCGCGGAGGGAGGAGACAAACTTGAGACTACTTTAATAGCAGATTGGGGGGTTGCTTTGCTCATGATGCAATGTGTAATGCCGGTATGAAGAATGCTCCTATTGTCGGATTGTGATTTCTGCAAAAAAACAAAAAAAAGATTGGATTCATGCTTCCTTAGTAGAAGGAAGTAGATTTAGGTCCAGTTCTTTTACTAGAATTTTTTACAGGAATTCAGGCTGTTTGAAAATTTAGAATTCTTGTCATGAATTCTGTGTTTCATTACCAGAATTCCTGGGCATTTGAAATTCCAAGCATTTGAAATCCCAAAAAATCCAGCATTTGAAAAACTACTTTAATAAAGAGGATTTGGAAATCTCACTTAGCAGAGGAATTCCGGGAGAGGGACGACGGCATTCCGGGAGCTTATGCAATAATTCAAGCAATGAATGAAACAACGAATTTAAAATTCCAGAATTTGGCAGCATTTCAAATACTATCATTTGAAATTCCAAGACAACCACCGGACATGAATTCTATGAATTCTAATAAAGAAACGAGCCCTTAGATGATTGGACTCTTTACGGTCCTCTTAACATGTGGATACTCTCATATACATGTTTGAACATTGTGGCCACCACTCAATCCCCATAAAATGTTTGACCTCATGGCATCTTACTGGGACATGTTGCATGGTCGAAGGGTATTAGAGAAAATTTCAAAAGAGTATAAAACTTTTAGGTCATTTTCAAAAAAGTATATGAAAGTTTGAATATTTCAAAAAAGTAGACAAGTTTTTCATATTTCTTTCAATCAAGTCCTCTCTATAAATTTTTAAAAAAATAAAAAAAAATACCCTTAGGAGAAGTTTTTGTTTTCTCTTAACCTTCTTTTGTCCCCAAAACCAATCTGAAAGTCACTTTACAGGAGTCATTGATCAAATGCTAATGATGGGGTACCTTTTTTTGATGGTTCGGTCACTTAGAAGAATGCCAAAATCAGTCTTGGGGTTCTTTTTTTTTTTTAATTGTCATGTGGCCCATGATTTTGATGATCATAAACATTTAACAAACCTAAGGTTTCAAACATTCTGAAATCCATGCACAACCCTTCCTTTTTTTTTAACCATCTATGTATAATGGTAGCTAAGGTAAGGCCCCACTAGGTCATTTGGGTTGGACTTAATCATTTTTTTAAAATGATTTATTGAAGGAAAAATTGAAAAATGATATAAACTTTTTTTTTCTATTTTTTAAAATATGTTCTATGGTGACTGGTGAGGACTTCATTGAAAGAAATATGAAGAACTTTTATACTATTTTGAAATATTGAGACCTTCATGTGCATTTTTAAAAATGAGCCTAAAATCTTATAGTAATTTGAAAATTTCCATTTCTATTATGTTGAGATTGTAAGATCTAAATCATACACCCAACTACGAGTAGCTGTTGACATGGTTTCCAGCCCACCAAATGGCCTGAAATTTTGCATCTTCAGCGGCTTTAACTTTGGGATTCGATTTCTAACAAAAAAAAAAAAAAAAAAAACCCTTTGGGATTTGATGTTATGCTCCGGTCGACATTTATTACATTAGCTTTTTGCATGTATTTGGCTACTCATTAGCCTCAATCTTTTAAGAGAACCACAAAGCTCATCTGACACATGAGACCTACCCCTGGATAAAAAAACATACCAGGCTAACAAGTACACAATTTAGCTCTTTTTGCAGTAACACAGGACACAGCCCTATGTCTCACAGCCGCTCGCAGATCGACCCCTGGCTAAGTACATTAACCCACTAGTGTTGTACCACTCACCTATTCTAGAAACTTAGACCCTTCTTCAATCAAAGGGGACACTCATGTTGATTATGTTTAGAGTGCACTAACATGAAGCCCTTTGTGATGCACAGGTTAGTCTAGTGTGATCTAAATAATAAATTAAAATTAATATCCCTTTAATATAAATCTATTTATAATAAAATAATTAAATATTCAAATCAACTAAAAAATTATGAAAATCAAGCATTTCTTCCCTTAATCCACGTCAGCATTTTAAAAACAAATGATTCATATGCACTTCTACTCATTTTGAATGCTATATAAAAATTTTGAAAATGATTCATATGGATTTATGCTCATTTTGAATGCTATATAAAATTTTTGAAAATAACATTTAATTAATAGAGTTGGAATGCATCCATTTGAATTGGATCACATCCACACAAATGGGCTCAAGAAACACATTTTATTAAAAATGCACATGTGTATTTTTAAAAATGTATTTTTAAAAAGGCATTTTTAAATGGGCCCAAATAAAGGGCTCATTTTATTGAAAAGGCACATGTGATTTTTGAAAATACACATTCAAGAGACACATTCACAAATGGGCCCCAAGAAGCTGATGTAGCTTCTCCTAAGGCCAGAATTGAGTTTCTTTTTCCAACCACTATACAGCTTTGTAGAGAAAGAATGGGTTAATAAAAAATAATAAAAAAAAAAAAAAAAACCAACATGGATTGAATCACGTTTCAATCTAATGGAGGACAGATAGACGCAGAGTCTACTAATGCCAGCTGAGTCTTCACACGTTGAAGCTGCCTATAAGCGTTCACATTCAATATTGGGGAAGATTTCAGTAATTGTTTGAGAGAACCCTTACAATATAGAGTAATGGCCAACAATTTGGCTTCCAATAGATTTCATACCTTCTAATTAGAGAGTCAACAGATTTTCACTCGTAATTAGGGGGCATTCGAAAAATATATATTTCTAGATATTTTACTATATTATCTACTAGTTTAGAATATAATCTATTCACCTAAAAATGAGGTATTTTGATAATTTAAGGACATATTTAGATGCTCAAGAAAATACAAAAATAGAAATAGTTTATAAAACATTATCTTTTGTTTTCTAAAGAATAAGTTCATGTACATTTGGTAACCCCAAATATATATATATATATATATATATATATATATATATATATATATACATATGAAGAATATTTTCTTTCAAAAAACTCTATATTTTCCTACAACTCTCCCCTGTAGAAAACTTTCTACAATATAAAAATCTTTCAAAATAAATTTACAAAGTGATAGAAGAAAGCAAGAAACTTCACCAAATCTATCATAATGAACATGTTTACATGTATGGTAAAGTAGAGGTAAATTTCACATTACGGTAAAGGTGAGGTAAAGTAAATGTGAGATAAAATATATGATAAAGTAACATAGGAGTGGTAAAGTACTTTTTTTTTGTTTGACCGACTTTATCATACTTTACCGTAGTTTATATGGTAAAAAAAAGTGACTTGTGATAAAGTTAATATCAAAAAAGCGGTAGCTAGTCTTTATTTTACCACACTATTTTTTCATCTAAGCACGATGAAGGGATAATATGTCGCATCTAGATCAAGACATGTTCATTTATGTGTAGTAAAGTAAAATAAATGTTGATGTGACTTTATGATAAAAGTAGAGGTACAATAAGATATAAGATGAAGTATGTTGTGAAGTAGAGGGGAGAGAGAGTTGAAAAATAGTTGCCCTTCGTATTGACTTGACTTTACTACACTGTAAATAGTTGTATGTGATAAAAGAAAAATGGCTTATGGTAAAAAAACTGGTAGCTGAACTTTAATTATTTATAAACACTACTTTTGCACCGAGACATGATAAATTACACATTGGTTTAAGAGTTTCAATCCAATAGTAACAATTGGATGTGTCAAATTTGGGACTGCCAATTCAGGTAAGGTAGTGTGTGTGAGGGGTTGGATTGATGATAAAAAGCCTCGTGTTCTGAAAAAATATCATTTTTTTCTGCGTGATAAACACGGCCTTGTCACTTGATAGGTTTCTAGGTAAAATAAATTAAACATTAAACAAGCAAGAACATAATACAATTCAGGGACAGAAATCACCAACATCTAGAATCCTAGAAACATTTGGTTTTCTCACGTTGGTTTAATGGGAGCCACAGAGGTCAGCAGCTCAGCCCCATGTGGGCAACATGCCGAATTAACTAACCAAGTAAGAGAGGCTACTGAGAGAAATAATACAATTCAGGGTGTTCTAACTTAAATCTATAGATAAAAGGCAATGATACAATTCAGGTTTACTATATAACTCGAACTCGAATCTGTTTCAATAGCAAATTATTAATAATGATCATATAAAAGATTACAAGACCAATTGAACATACTTCAGAATTAACAAATAAGATTAATATCTGACATTACAATCTTAAGAGCACCAGGGCAGGAAGAACTGAAATCTTACTTGCAGTGGAAACTTGATATAAGAAAGAACTAAAGTAATTGAGATGCACTACACGGCCATCTTCAGATTCTGATATGGTTAGTATTGAGCAGCAGTTTTACTTGCTCTCATCTTAAGGTATTCCCTCTTCATGGATCTCTGACCATTGTTTGGGAGAATAATCCATTAAGTGTATCACCTTATTGGAAATTGAAGATCGCTACAGTTCATCAACATAGCTACCTCTCACCTTGAGCAATTTTCAGAGATATGATTTATATGATGCTCAAACATCTCCGGAAGCATCATTAGATGGGACCTTTCCATAGTTCCATAAGTCTTTCAGCTCACCTCTCAGCCAACCCAATATGATAATAAGCCCTGCATGACAAGGACCAAAATTGAAGTCAGCAACATGGATCTGTGCTGAAATAATTATGGGAAAAAACAGTTTCCCATGTATAGTCTAAATGCCATGTTAATGAGATGAGTCGTTACCTAATGTACATGGAACAAGGTACAGCAGTGCAGGTTGACCGTGCCCATCCATCAGATATAAAGCGACATATGTAAGGAAGAGCCCTACAAGAAGGTGAACAGCACTTTGTCATCAGTTGGCATGGAAATAAAGTTCACTTACAGAAGTACAGTTAAAAGGAATGATCAATAATCACGTGCAACAAGTGCATCGTACTTGACCGGTCCAATCATGGATCTAGACAGTCCATCTGGTAGACCTCACCTTGGATCACCTTACAACACCAAATTCAGATAATTGTAACCATGTGATCAAGATGGCAGCAGTATACTCTCAAAAGCCAGCCATTTTTCAAATAAAATGATGAAAAATCAAAATTAAATCAGAACTGCTTCTATTTTATAGCACACATACACAAACCATGGCTAAAAAGAATCCATCACATGAAAATATAAAAAAGAAAAACACAGAGAGAGACACCAGGACCCACCTACTCCATAGCCAACAACACACCAAAGAAAATATCCATTCAATATCCCTTTCTTATTTGATCTGTCATATCTGCATTCATAGTATAAACCCATTAAAATATACAAAGAAAATTATCTAAAATTTTAAGATAGTAACAATTATACAAATCAGAAATGCAAAAGAAGAACTTAAATTAGAGATGCATATATCCATATGGTGCTGTAAAATCATATAAAAACTACAAAAAAATCTATGTTTAATTCTTCTTTAATGTTGCATATCAACAGTAATGAAGAAGCCATAAAAAATACAGATGTGAAAAAAAAATTAACGCAGTGTATCAAAAACAGAGTTGGACGAAGAAGACACCAGAATGGGTTACATGTATCATTCTTCAAAAAAAAGTGGGGATCACTTATGTAAATAGATTTACATATATCATTCGAGTATTCTGGTCTATAAATATGTACCGTGGAGCCCAACCTCACTCAAATCTTGTTCAGGTCCCATGTAAATGGATTCAGGACCGGACCCAAATCTTGTTCTAGTTGGACCAGGCTAGGGGTGAAAATCTGGGCAGGCAGCCCAAGCCCAGCACGAAAAAACCGTGCCTGGGCCCATTGACCACACGGCCCGGCCCGGCAGTCCCACTGGGCCGTGCTAGGCCAGGCTCGAGGCACGGCCCGGTTAAAAATCCGTGTTGTGCTCGGCCTGGGGCCGGCACAAGGCACGTCCAGGCCCGGCCCCAACAACTATAGTTTTAAACCCACCCCCCCATTTGACCGTTTATAGCTGGGGGGTGGGGGGGGTGTATTAGTGTCTTTTGATCATTTTTTACCATTATAACCCCCCAACTGCTATAAAACGGTCATATGAGGGGGTATTTTATGTCATTTTATCACTTAGGAATTCTATAAATAGCCCTCATTTCTCTACACTCATCTACTCTCTCATTTCTCACACTCCCTCTAAAGTTCTAAGGCTCTAAGCTCTCTTAAGTCTCATTCTAAAGTCTAAGCTCTCTATACAAAGTTTTCTAAGAAGTGAAAAGTGAGGGTGACTTTTCTAAAGTGGAGGATTCAACTAAGAAGAATTTCTCCATTAGCTCTCCCTCTCTCATAAAGGTATTTATTATATTTAATTTTGAGTTTTATTTAGTAATAATATACATAGTAATATTATATATTAAGTCTCATCTTCTCCCATTTCTTATATAAATTATCACAAAAAACACATTATACATAATTATTTATTAAAAAAAATATTTTTTATTTAGAAAAATGGCTGGACCATCACAACCTTTCAACCTTGACTTCTCTCTAAATGAGGAAGATCCTGGATTTATTCATTTAGATCAAAGTCAGGGCATAGAAGTAGTCCCCAAAATCCTGCATTTTCGGTTTCTACAACTAAACAGAAGAGAAAATCAAGATTGACTTCTCTTGTATGGACTTATTTTGTTAAAGTTACTGTCCCAAGTCCCACGGGAGGAACAGAGGAAAAGGCACAATGTAAATTTTGTAAAGATCTCCTCAGTGGCAAATCATAAAGCGGCACTGGCCACCTTAGTAGACACATGAAAAAGTGTATGTTCAAACACACGAATACCGCTAACGATGGGGTAAGAGGTGGGAATCGTGGGATGGTTCAAATACAACTTTCTCAAACAGATTCATCTGGCGGTTTAGGAATTTTCAATTATGACCCTACTAATGCTAGATATCAACTTATTAAGTTTATAATTTGTCGCCAATATCCTTTTATACTTTCCGAAGACCGATATTTTGAAAGATTTTTAAGGTCTGCCTTTGTTCCTTCATGGTAGAAAATATCTAGAGTTATTGCTAGAAATGATGCAATAAAAACTTTTTTGAAAGAAAAAGAGAAGTTAAAAAATATTTTTGAAAATTTACCTAGAAAAGTGGCTTTAACTTCAGATTTATGGACCTCTAAACAAAATCTGGGGTACATTGCAATCACATCATAATATATTGATAGTGATTGGGTGATGCAGAAAAGAATGATTTCATTTTCTATGCTAGAATTTCCACACACTGGTGCTAGGATAGGGTCCACCATCCTTGAAAAACTTAGAGAATATAAAATTGAAAATAAAATAATTTCTATAACTTTAGATAATGCAAGCACTAACAATGTCGCAGTGGATTTACTAAAACATTCGATTCAACTTGATTTAAATGGAGATCTATTTCACAATAGATGTGCATGCCACGTCATAAATCTTATCGTACAAGTAGGGGTGAAATTAATTAGAGATGATTTAGAGATTATTAAATGGATTGTAGGATACATTTTTTGTTCTCCCTCGCGAAAACAATGGTGGAGGGACATATGTATAAACTTGAATCAAAGACCAAAGAAAATATCATATGATGTAAAGCATAGATGGAATTTTACCTATAAAATGTTAAAAGAATCATGTCCCTATAAAATGATACTAAATCAATATTGTCAACTTTATTTGGAGTATGAAAATATTTTTATAAGTGATGATAAATGGACCCTTCTTGAGATAATAATAGATTTTTTAGAAGTTTTTCATAATGCAACATTATTTTTTTCCGGGGTATATTATCCCACATCAAATCAAGCTTTAGCCCATTTTTATGAAATAAGTCCTACTTTTAAAAAGTATAGAGATTTTCCAATTTTTCAACTCGTGTGTACAAATGGAGGCAAAGTTTTCATCATATTGGAGAATAACTCCTTTAACATTTTGTATAGCTGCTGCATTAGACCCTAGATTGAAATTGCAAGGTGTAGAAACCCTTCTTGCTGAAATAAACTCTAATATGAATACAACTAATATAAATGACATGACAACAATTAGGACACAATTAGAAACACTTTATTTAGATTATGCTACCCGATTAGGTAGATCCATAGCACCCACGGTCCCAACAGGCCCTCCCCAAGTACAAAAAGGAAAAAAGAAGGGTATTTGGAGTATTATGAGAAAATCTCATGGAAGTAACTCCTCTTCTTCCGGAGGATCTTACAACCTTAATGAATTAACAATTTACCTGGAGAGTGATCCTGTTGCAATCTCAGATTATGAAGAAGATGATTTTGATATTTTGGCATGGTGGAAATCATTTGAAACTAAGTTTCCCGTGCTTTCCGCCATAGCCTGTGATATACTAACAATACCAGTATCTACAGTTGCATCAAAGCAGGCATTTTGTGCAAGTGGACGCCTTATTGACCCCACGAGGACTATGCTTACAGAAGAAACCGTTGAAACCTGCATGTGCTTACGAGATTGGTAAACAACACCTCGATAATGATGAGATTGAGATAGAAGAAGAGCTAGCGGGGTTACATATATCATAGTATAATTTTTTTTAGAATGTATAATAGGCTTTCAACTTGTAATTTATCTTTTAGAATGTATCATAGGTTTTTAAAGTTGTAATTTATTTTTTAGAATGTATAATAGGTTTCTAAAGTTGTAATTTATTTTTTAGAATGTATAATAGGTTTCTAAAGTTGTAATTTATTTTTTAGAATGTATCATAGGTTTCTAAAGTTGTAATTCTTCTTTTATTTATCAGAAGGTTTGAATTTCATTATATATATTGATCCAAGTTCAAACTTGTAATTTTTTTGAACTTTTGTAACTTAAATTTCAAGGAAATACAATTTATTTGATGTATTTTTTCAAAACATCATTGGTGTTATTCTACTTGTTATTTCTCTTAATTTCTTTATTTTAATGAAATTGGTCCAAGACCAATAGTGAAGAGTCTAAGTCTCTAAGACTTCAAAGAACTTAAAAAAAATTTAAAAAAAGGGGGGGAGGGGGATATGTGGGCCACCTATGGGCTGCACGGCCCGGGCCCGACTAGGGCCCGGCCCAGCACGGCACGACCAGAGCCGTGCCCTGGGCCGTGCTGGGCTGACCCCAGAGGCCTTGGGCCAGGCACGGCACGGCCCGCATAATTATTATGGCCCAGCCGGCACGGCCCATATTTTCATCCCTAGACCAGGCGCATGTATTCAGGGGCTCTTTTCCTTCCCTAATTATGCTCTTCTAAGCACGTGTCCAAAACAATCTTTGCTGAATTTCTTGATACTATCTTTCACTGCATGCGCCCAAAAACAATTTATGGGCTCTAGTTCTTAATCATTTTATTTCTTGTTAATCCTCACATCCATCTTAGCATTACACATTTATGCTACAAGAAATTTTTCTTCCTATTGTTTTTCCACTGCCAGACATTTAGCATCATATATCACTGTAGTTCTAAATGTATTCTACTAAAAGTCCCCTCAAACAAAATGAAACTTGACAATCACATAACAAAAAGATACGAATCCAAGCGCATGGAGCCATCTCGTTACCTTCCTGTCAAGGAAAAAATACGGTGGACTAGCCAATTTTTCTATCAGTTAATGAAGGAGCCCAATGCTATAAAAAATAAAAAAATAAAAAACATGTTGGGTCTTTGAAACAGTTAGAATCAATTCGATAATAATCAGTTGGATCTGTTTTACTCAAAAGGTCTACGGTTCGAGTCCATATAACCCTATACAGTTTTGTATTGATTTCCTAATTAGTGCGGGAAACTTGCCTCAAGTTTCCCCAAAGTGCACTAATAATATTCTCAACAAGTCATCTGCTTTGTTCTGTAGTTGGTTCCAAATCCTAGAACCTGCTACATTGTGGCACCAAGTGGCAATCAATTTTGACCAAAGTCTCCCCAATCTCAAAATCACTGTGCTTGTTCTCTGTATATCCAATCTTCATTCTTCTATTTTCCAACCACTGATTTTGAAAGGCTCTCCAAAGTTCATTTTGTAGCTTAATTACTTGACTAATTAGCACCATGTCATTTGCAAACAACATACACCACAAATCTGCTTCTTGGAAATATGCCATCATTAACCAAGGCAAGTAACTAGATAGGCAACAATGGAAAGAAAATTGGTACAACATTTAATTAATATGAAAGCTACCACTAAAATCTCCAATGCATACAACAATGAGTTACAAAAAATATCATATAACATTAAAAAAAAATCCTGAGATGAACCCACTTGAAACTCAATTTTAGAGATGAAACTTGCCTAGAAGATGAGATTCTGCAATGCTTCTAATTTAAGAGTCACATGCATAATAATACAAAAGGAAAATAGCCAATAACATTAAGCAAATAAACGAAATTTACAACACCTGAATGAAAAGGAAACGAGCAAACCAGGGAAAAGAATGTCCCCAAAGCCAATCATATCATATCCACCCCAGGGATCAAAAAATCTAGGAACTCTAAGAAGCATTGGAATCGCTTCACCACCACTATTGTCACCACGAGCAACCTACAAATAAAAGAGCTAACACTTCTAAAATGCAATTGCTGAAACAAACATTTTCAACTCATAAAGCTCAAAACAATTTTGTAACTCGAGCTCGTGTTTTCCAATTAACAAAAAGGCTACAGATGCTATGACCCTGCTGCCATTCACCTTTATATCTCCTGACATGTAACTGTTTTAAAAAGCGTGCCTTTCTATTCCCTATGTGCTGTTGTAAATGTTGGACACTAGGATACCCAGGTGTGGCATGGATGCAGCAGGGAAAGGCCATGGATATGGCAGGGAAACATATTTTACGTAAAAGCGAAGCATCAAATACTGTTGTTTATCTGGGTATCATAGGAACCTCTCTTTGGAATTGGTTGATTTATATTATCAGTCACATTTTGTTTATATAGAGGTAAAATTTAAAAAGATAAAGGTTACATCATCTTTAGGGGGATAGATACAAGAAATTCAATCTAGGTTCCTAAGTTTTCAACAAGATAAATGATGATTAAGCAGACCACAGGTTAACGCTTGTATGGTCCTCAGCAAAGTACAGCATACTCTTGATCTAGATAAGTACATGGTCCTTCAGCTTTTACAGTAAACACATTTAACATGACACAATTCAAATGGTCCAAATTCAATGCTCTGAAAATAAAAGAATATAACTTATAAAGTGAGTTAGATGCAAGAACAAATAATAAATGGAAGTGAACTAGAAGGATGTCAATTAAATGGAACTGCCATTCAAAAATAAATAAATTTAAGGCCCCCCTCACCTGAGCACCGGTGCTCACAATAAGGTGAGCACCGTCTCTTGTGGGGCCCAACTGGGGACGGGACCCAGTGATGGAGGCTCGGGTCATCCTAACCACTTGATCAACAGCCCACAAGTTTTCACCATCCAAAAGATGATCCAATGGTCCAATCCATTCGGATGGGTGCCAAACTCAGGCTCAATGACCATCAGGGTTGGGTTTTTTTTTATTTTTATTTTGGCATGCGGTGCTCAGCCACCTAAGTTTTTTCCAATAAATAAATAAATGGAACTTCCAAAGCAAACTAAGTATAAAACATAAAAGAAGAATGCATGTTATCAAAAGAAGATTGGGGGCACATTTTAGAAAACGCTCAAACCTTGTCAGAATAAACTACTAATTACATCCATTCAAAAATAAATAAATAAATAAACTACCAACTACTTGCAATGACATTGCAAGGTATAAATAAATCATCATATCTTTAACTCATATGCCCCCCAAAGAGTTCACTAAATGGGCATCAGGCATTCAATATCACATCATAATAATCATATAGCATGACATAAAACAATCATAAAAATTAGATGTCAGATTTCAAAAGAAGATGACAGATGCAGTTAATGACATTATAAGGTGTAATTTAATTCTCTTATCTTAACTCGTAGGCCCCAAGACTTTGCTTAATGGATGTTAGGCTTCAATAACACCACATCTTCTATATAATTGTATAGCTTGACATGATCAGTTAAATAGGCTACTGGATAAAGTAGATAAGCAATTGTTTGTGATCATACTGTTGGATATATGCTAAAATGAAGTTATTGGTATTTCATAGTCCTCCCCAATTATGCCAAGATGGTCTTCCCTGCAAGCTAGAAGTACAAGCTTAAATTTTATGCTAGTGTTATTGTGAACCCAGGGCACTTAAGTGTTGAGGCATGATTCGTGACTCCCAGGTGAAGGTGGTGAGATATGGGGTTCGCGGGTTACCAATAATGTGGAGTTTATGTTTTTGTTAATTGGGGTTTGGAAGCAGTTAGATTCCAGCAAATATAACATCTGATAAGGTTGGTGGAGTATCACTAACAATCTCAGCAATCTTACACCGAGCTTTTTGATCTCTCACGCCACATCCTCAAAGATGCTAACAATGTGAGTGTTAATGTATACGATATCCTTGGCATAAAGGGTGTCGTCCATCAGTTCATGTGGTTCAGAAATGTAATCCTGATGGTTGTGTAATTCTCCTTCTTTGCTTGTGGTTCTTCTTGTTTGCATGATGGTTGGCCATTAGGTGCTGCCACTTTGCAGCCTGTTTCCTACTTTTAGTACTGATCTACTCTTTGCCCTTCAACCTTAATGTGTGAGCAGTATGCCTTTGTCGCTGTATTATATTTTATCTCCTTAATAAGATTCAGTTATCATTCTCAGATAATATCGTTTAGAAAAAGGAAAACAAACAACCTTCGTAACTCAGAAAGGTACAAAAAGGGACAACATAAACATTATATATAAAAGGGTGGAACTTACCACAATCATTACACTTTCATGGAATATGAGTGGTGATATGAAGACCCAAAATATATCATAGAAAAATGCACAACTAAGAAGTACTGAAGCAACCTGCATGAAGAAAAAACAAAAGGGTAAAATGAGTGGAAAAACACGGGCATATCTGTAGTAAACACATTTTGTTGAATTGATATATTTGCTTATTCCAAGCGTGAGCCTATTAGCAGTGACGCTTTGCACCTTGATATTTGGTAAGCGAGCCATCTGCAAAACTGTAATCATCAAACTTACACCCTGAAAACATGTAAATCAACATTATCAGACTTCACGGTAAGTAAAAAAAATCTAAATATTAATTACAATAATAATGATCAGGCAGATATGGCAATGCCAATCTGCTCCAATGTCAATTAATGGTGTACGTCGTAGAAGAGAAGACTATAATCTTCAACAAGGGTCCCAGCCTTTAATCTTCAGCGGAGAAGTTTCCTATGGAATATTCACCAAAGGAGGCAGATGATAGATTTAACACCAAACTCAATTGAAGAGAGAATCTGAAATTTCATTGAACTATTTTAATTTGCATCGGGTACATCCTTTTATAAAGGGGATATGAGAATGACAAAGAATCCCAAGCACACAAAAATATCAAATTTGGAGAATTTCGTGTTTCCAACATGAGAAATTGCACCTGTTTATAATGATTGAATAACACCCTCTCCCTTTGACCGAGGATAATCACAATCTCAATCAACTAACAAGTATCTTAAAATTACAACTCCAAGTATTTTAAAATCACATAATACAATATACATTATACCTTTGCAATGGTGTACTGTATTTGTACACTTAAACTGTTTAACCCTTCTCGACAGGAATTGATGCAAGCCCTAGGATTAGGGCTTGCGGGAAGTGCCGGAGCACGTGTCCAAAGACACAATAAGTAGTCTCCGCAAAGACGATAATGAGGACACACCTCAATGGGAAAACCCAATTCAATTAATCAACTTTGAAAATAATCTTCTACAATGCCATATAAATAAGAAAATATAACTTAGGGCCTAAGATAATTAAACTAGGAAACTAAATAATATTGGAAACCTAATCCTAATTACAATTCTTTAAATAAAATTGGAAACTAGTGACGTATTAGATAATAAAATATCCTAAATCTAATTGGGCCGTACACATGTGGCCTGAGGTCAATCTGCATCAGGAATCCAGCCTTAAAGTCTCCATATTAAGACTCAATAACTAAATAGGTTCCAACTAAGACTATTGATATAAATCAAAATAAAAACTATACTTTGCCTGATCAGTAAATGGACCATAACTTCTTCAACATATAACTAATTGAATAACCCATTGAACGCACCAAATACATGTTAATCAGAAACTGTTTGAATCATGCAATTTCCCTACTTCCGCAAAAAGTCTACCTGGACAAACTTTTTGGCCAGAATTTTGGACAACCCCTATGATATCCCTTGAATATCCTATGATATTCAAGGGATATCATAGGGGTTGTCCAAAATTCTGGCCAAAAAGTTTGTCCAGGTAGCACTACTGCTACTAGGATATTCAAGGGATATCATAGGGGTTGTCCAAAATTCTGGCCAAAAAGTTTGTCCAGGTAGCACTACTGCTACTTCCGAGAAACACAGCATGTGGACTCTAAAAGGTCCTAACATAACATAAATAGAAATAGACACTTCTAATGTACTATAATAGCTGATTCTTTCTCTGCGATTCAATGGGGTTCTGGGAAGTCTTCTTATCCGTGGACTTTAGCTGATTTGGTGGAGGAGGTGCAAGATATTTCTTCTCATCTAGCTGACTTGATGTATAGATTGACATGTGACAAGTGACCACACTTAAATTATCAATAGACTTCTGCTGTGCCAAAGATGAATGATTATGGAAATTATGTAGACCTATGGTGTACCATGCTAACCAAAGTATCATGCCGGTTGTGTAAACCTGAAGTGCACATTTTGCACCAGATGGGTCCAATATCCATGATTTGGCCCATCAAATTGTACTGAAATAACCCGAGATCTATGGATGGCAGTGAGTGAGTATCAATGTTCAAGGCATCTCTAGGAAAAGTGGTAGGAGGACAAAGTGTGTAACTTTTGGGATGCAACCCTCCCACATAGTTGGAAGGTGCTTATTATTGCAACCACAAGGTTGCAAGTTCTAGTCATGTTACCAAAAAAGAAAAAAAAGGGGGTAAACTTCCTTACCTAACACAATCACAACCATGTTAATATATAATCCCACCATTCTCACTTAGTCTCAACAATCTTCTTCAAATCCCTATCAAGTACAATAACTAACAGATCTCTAGAGTTCAATCCTGAATAAAAAAAACTTAAAACCCATAATCAAGATCCCTAGCCTTCCACCAAACATATCCTTCCTCCTCCAAATAGCCTTGTTACAAACAAGTTATATCTATCCCTCTATAAGTACCCACAAACTCAACCATCTTTCCTTTCAGAGTACAATCAATGAAGAAAGGACATGTGACTTATTTATTTACAACCCCTTGAATGTGTGGAAGCCTTTTCATACTCATACAAGCACACTCATATCCAGATTTGATCAAGTCTAATCAATTTGCACCTAACCAACTAATGCAGGCAAGACAATAGGTCGGCCAACCCACTGGGTGCAGTCTATAGGCCCAAGGGGACATCCCTTTATTTAGGAGTTTGATTTTATTAGGATTAATATTAGTGAGTTTCCTATTTTGTTTAGGCATTATTCAGACATGAGAAAGTACTGTTCCATGAGGATCAAGCCTATTCTTCTATATGAGGATGATAAGGCCACATTTATTTAGAATGCATACTCCAAGTTAATACAAGTTTTCGTCAGTTTACGGGAGTGTTTTATGGTTGTGAGTGTGCCTTAGAGCTGGAATCTGTGAAGCACAGACACATGAAAATGGGGGGCGTATCCGTATCTCGGGCGTATCGGACATAGATACAGGCTGGATACATCTGGGATACGCTTTTTTCGTATCTGAATTATTTTTAATTTTTTTTAATATCAGACACGCACGAGACTCGTCCTGGACACGCGCGGGACTCGTTAAGTGAGAAATAAAAAGGGAGGGAAAGAAGAGAAGGGAAGGGAAAAAAAAGAGAGAGAGAGAAGAAAACGTGGGAGAAGAGAAGTGAAAAAAAAGAGAGAGAAAGAGAGAGAGAGAGAGAGAGAGAGAAGGGAAAGAAGAGAAAGAAGAGAAGTACCTCGCCATCAAAATCGCCATTCGCCATTGCCAGCACTCCTCCGACAAGAAGTACCTCGCCATCACCATCACCGCACACCTGTTATTGTCGTCATCATCAAACCCTAACCTGAGGTGAAAGGGTTAGGGCTGCTCCACAGTCGCCGCTGCTACCCCCACCTCGCCGCTGCCTCTGCTGCTACAACTGTGCTGCTGCTGCAAGGGACGACTGCAACTGTGCATGCTGCCACTTCGCCCAGGTTCTTTTTTTCCTTTTTTTTTTTTTTTTTTCCTTTTTTCTCTACTGCTGCAAGTTGGAACTTTCCTCTTTTTACCTCAGAACTTGCTTTTTAGGGTTTGTTTGGATGAATAAGACAACATTTTTAGGGTCTTCTCAAACTGTTTCCTTGGTCTGCATTTTTTTAACTGATTATTTTATCATTGATGAATTATATATATGTTGTTTGGAAGGTAAATAGTTGTTGTCTAGATGTGTTTGGCCCAAACAGAAAGTTGCTGGATGGTTCAAGATGAATTATAGTCTCTCTTTTGGAAAATAGCAGGCAGCTGGTTGCTGGTTACTAATTGCTGATAGCTGTGGTACATCTATAGTGATCAAAACCTGTGTGGACTGCCAAATTTATTGTGATTTGCCAGTTGAAAGAGCTTAAGTCATTGTTTCTTGTAGTCTTCTTGTAGTCATTTGCATTTTTTATGCTGTCTTTACTGTAATGGCTTCTAGTAATAGGTTCTTGATGGCTATTTTGATTAAAATAATTTTAGATTTTTATTAGTCATATGAAAAATATTATAAAAAAAAAAAATTCAACGTATCCCCTAAGTATCATATCCTACTTTTTTGAGAAATGGCGTATCTGCGTATCCGTATCGTATCTGTGTCCGTGCTTCATAGGCTGGAATTCATCATTGGATTCAATCAATCCCTCAAGAGATTGGTCTAGTGTTTCGATCGCGGATCCAGGGCTACACCACCAACCTTCCATTTTCTTTCAAATGCTAGCGCCGTCCCTGCGCAATGATATTTAGATGGGTCCACACATCTCACCCATCCCATGAGTAGATGCTCGTGTAGGTGGATTCAGCAACAGTAATTGCTATCATGGGTCAAAATAGCGGCATCTACATAGCGTAGCGACCGCATTATCGGCCGTAGCGGTTGAGGCCGCTATGCTATTTTGAAAATAGTGGCGCTACGGTTTAAAACCTATATGAACCAAGTAGTTTAAATTTAAGATACTGTTTTTCCTATTTCTTATCCTTGATAGCCTTTCCTAAAGCTTTACCCTAATAGGGTTCCAAATCACTAAAAAAAACATAAGATTGATAGCTATACAAGATTCGAATTTTTTTTACCACTTAAAAAATTCACACCGCTATGCCGTTACGTATCTCCCGCTACATAGCATTTTGGTTGATGGCCACTACGCCCACCGCAACCGCTATTTTGATCCTTGATTGCCATGGCACTAGATCACCTTGTACCTGCTTCTTAAAAGTCAAGAATAGTCATACACTATTTTTTTTCTTTTTTTTTAATATTGTAATATGACTTGAACCTTCAATCCCATGGCTGTAACAATGAGAACCTTCGAACTGTTCTACCGGCAGTTGTCATTTATTTAAAAAAAAAATTAAGGATTTTCTCCTTATTGATGAATGGATGTGAAGGAATGAATTACTGATCCCAAAAAAGTTCATTTATTGATTAAAAATTATTTTTTTATAGAAAATGATTGATTAAAAAATTCTTCTAATCATGGAGCACGATAATCATAGCAAATTACAGTGATTTTGTGACTGAATGCACAATTAATAAGTCAATAACCTATTATCATCATCAACATCATCATAGCCTTATCCTATCAGCATGGGGCTAAATGTATAGCCTGTATTTCCTCTTTTTTATGCTGGACCATTTTTCCTGCATAAGCATTAAATATGTTTATTGCATGATCTAATACAGAAACTGTTAGTTGACTTGCTAAGTTCTTATGATAATCAAATTATAATTGGTTTCTGCGTTATCATCATGACATCCTTCCGTGTATATTCATATATTCTACAACTCAAAAACCATCCCCAATATACATCACTGTTTATGATTATGCAATTATTTCATTCACATGTGGTTCTTTTTCTTTTTTTTTACGTACATTAGGTTCAAGAGCCAATATGTTTCTTTTAATTGGTGCAACAGCTAATATCAAGAAGATTATAGTGACTCAAACTCAGCTAAATCACTAAATACATAAGAGCACAGAAATCTTCTTCAGGTAACATTAGAAACTAGGTCCGGTAATACAGGATAGATTATGCACTGACCAGATAAATGAATATAAATGATACATCTCAATTATGCTCACTGACAAATGCATGTGCATGTACAACACACTCCCGTGCACGCACGCACACGCACGCACACACTTGTACACCACAAATAGAGAGCAACATAATGGAAAATTTGAGCAGCAAAGAAAGAAAAATATGTGATGTATAAAATTACCAGAATGTCTTGACCAATCCAGGCATACGATGCATGCTGTTTTGCAGCCCAAAATATGGCAAATGCCACACAGAAAGGTAAAACCACGACAGAGAGAGCCGAAACCTCCCCAAGAACGGGAAGCTTGATCAACTTCCTCCCGCAGTCTCTGCATATTCTGGTTGGAGAAAACAACAAAAAGTTTTATAGTAAGAAAAAAAAAAAAGAGCAAAATCCAGGACTCGTTGACCACAAGTTAGCTTACCTAGAAATCAGTGCCACCAAACAAACATGTAATCCCTGGTAAAATATAGACAAGAGGATAAGAGAGCATACCTATTTTTCATATGCATCCCAAGTAAATTCAAAGCAATAAAAAGCAATTTTCTCATTTTTTCCATCACAGTAAATTTAATAGATAATCTAACTAATCAAATTCGTAATTATGTCCCTTAAGTAAGTAACATAGCAGACTATCTGTTTCTCTGACAGTCAGTTTGAAAAGAAAACAATAAGAAAATCATTGCAAGAGAACAGTCAGTATAACAAAGGAAAGAAGCCCAGGGTTTAGATTTTTATTCCCTAAAGTTTTGATAGAAAAGCAACAATCTAACCATGTCTGTCTTGTCTCAAGTATCTTCAAAAAGTAACAAACAAACTAAGTAAAGGTATTAGAGAGACACAAATAACTTCAAAGGCTCCTCAATCAGCAGAATGCACCCATTTCAGTTTCAAGAACCTCTGATATAAGGGTACAAAGCAGGGAACAATGCTAATAGATTCTTATCATGCTGTCTAAGCAGCTGTTTGGAAACTCTAAAAATAAGCTCTTATTTTATGATTTAGAGCTTATTTGCATATTAGAGCATTTGGTAAACCTCTAATTTCATTTTCTATTTTTAGAGCTTATTTAGAAATTAGAGCTTTTGCCTCTTAAAAAAAAACTAAGGGGGTCTGCAATTTTAGCTAAGCATATGGAGGTGGAGAAAGCAAAATTTACATGTTTTGGACGAAAATAACCTCATAAATTTTCGAAATAACGTAAATGGTGGATTCTATATTGTGATTTTTAGAAGGTGGGCTCAATTGGCACAATTCCTAAGGTGGGCCCCAATTACCACATAAAATAAGAGCTGTTTTTGTAATTTTAATTTTTACCAAACAAGACAAACTGTAAATTAGAACTTAAAAATTAGAGCGCATTAATATTAGATCAGAATCGAATTAGCTCTTATTAATTAGAATAGAGTTTCCAAATGGACCCTAACACTCACATAGGGTTACACTGCATTTCTGCTTAGAATCAATCTCACTAACTTAAGAGGCCTGTCAGTTGGGGAAGCAAATATTCATGTAATGACTGCTGCAGGACTCACATTCTGGTTGTGAATTGAGACCTCCTACCAAGTGCATATATTTTCAATTATTCACATGCACACCAGAAGAAAAATGTAGCAGCAGATCATGCAGCCTACTATAGAATAATATGGTTTCAATTGTATCCAAAGGCTTCCATCTTCCTTAGTAGAAGATCTTAGAGCACAAAGAACTGCAACCTTCCTTTGAAATAGTTTCTCTCTTTTCAAAAATAAATAAATAAACAAATAAATAAAAGGAATAATTAGATTAAGGTGTGCAACCAAGCAAGTTATTTATAACAAGCCAAAGCAACTACCACCATGCACTAGAATGCATTTCAGTAATAGGCCGTCAGATAAGAAAGCATATGGTCAGTTAGTTATACAAATGAAAATGGAGATTCATTCATAATCTATGATACCTAGGTACGGCATTTCACCTATGGTACCCGTGCCAATACAGTTCGATACAGATACAGGTATGGGATACGACAAGATACGGTTGGGGATACATGGCTTTCTCATATTTTTTAGGGGGGAAAAAAAATTGGATGAAACAGCAATTTCATACGAAATCCTCTAATTGATTCATGTAGCTTTGAATTAACTTATAGAAAGAAAAAAATCTAAAGAGGAGGAGGAGGCTGGCCCACTGGTGCTCAACAACCAAGGCAGCTGCTCAACTGCTGCTTGATTGTCGCTGCTGCTCTAGATGGGCTCAGCTGCTGCCAGGTACTCCTTCCACACCTTCTCCGGCTTTTTTTTTTTTTCTTTCATTCTTCTTTCTTTTTCTTCTTCTCTCCATTGTTGTTGTTTGTCTAGTTTTGTTGTCGAGATTGGAAGGGGGCAAATGTCCCTTTTAAAAGGCCGGTTCGATTTTTTTTACATTGAGACCCTTTCTTTTTTCTTTTTTCTTTTTTTTCTGTTTTAAAGACTGCATCACTCAAAATCCACTCAACTTTAGACTATTGACATGTGACAACACAAAAAAGAGTATTTCCATTTTATGTTTTTTTTTTGTTTGTTTTTACACTATTCTGCCCCCTTTATGGGTTTTTTTTTTTTTTTTTTTTTTGTTTTTTTAACTTTTAAGACTTCAAACCTACTTTATAACTTATAAATGGGCTTATCAAACTTGAGATTTGTGGATCCACAATGAGTCCACCTATTAAAAATTTAACCGATATAAAATAAATGTCCTGCTGAATAATGGGCCCTAGCCAAATTTAATTGTAATAAAAAATTTTGAAATGTATCTTAAGTGATGCCTTACCCATATCAATATCCTAAATTTCTATAGCTGGTGTGCCGAATCCATGTTTCCCATGTCCATGTCCGTATCTAGGCATCATAGTTCACAATGGATGGAAACATGCAGAAGGCTTCAATGGCATGCAAATCTCTCTCAAAAACTCATATTATGGCAACTTAGTAGCATTAGAAGATGCACAAGAATGTTGATAATTACAAGGAGATCGGCAACAAAACAATGAATAAATGTATTTCACAATCTACCATTACCATCAACCATTCAAGAGAAGAGTGTTGTGAAAATTATATTCTTCTCAAGATTCCTACATGACATGTAAGTGGAAAGAACTGTATACCTCAATACCGCCTATGCAAAACAGCACGATCAGAAGCCAAACGAACCAAGATGACATAAAAAAGTATAGCAGCAATAGAAAAGCAGATGCAGTTATAACAAAAATTATAGCTCCCTTCGCATTAATATCCAGTACTTCCTTCTCAGAATCATCCTTGTTGGTTGTTCCAGCATTAGGTGAGCCCTAACCAATGAAAGCAAATGCCATAAATTACATATTACAAGTTTATTATTATTGAAGAGCAGAAAGCGGCCAAAGAAAAAAAATTGCACATGAGTAAGTATAATAGAAGAAAGCACAGCACCTGGTCAACTTCAATATAAATCTAATACAAGATTTTGATGGTAAACTGTGGTGCTGTAAGCCAACACACTCATAGTTGAGTGATGTTGGCACCATAGTACACACACGTGCCCAGGGATTAATCCCAAGGTCTTCCAGTTGAAAGTCATAGTATCACTCTTGACCAGTAACCCAACTTAGCAGAAAAAAAAATGTGGTGCCATTAAACATGAACTTCCATCATCATCATAAAAGCTTTCAACCAACTATGCTGGGGTCTGTTATATGAATTATGTTTCTCCCTTCCTGAGTACATGAACATTATATGCAACTTCAAATTGAGAGTCAAATTAATGATGCATGTTTTTTCTATAGAGCCATTGAATCTAGCAATCTATGCCCAAGATCACTCTGAGATATACAGGGAGTTTGGCAAGTTTTATTAGCATCTCAAATGGAGGTTTCATTCTAACCAACAATCCTTTATACACATTCATAATATTCTAAAATTGATCCAGGTAGGAAATTTTTGTTTTTTCTGGTATGTCGTGTGTGTCAGCATGTATAGAGAGGGAGATGATCACGTGTAGCCAACCACTGGATGTTCAATGATCCTTCTGAAATCTGCATTGCACCACCCTCCTTTTGTTAACCAAAATGCAAACTGATTACTAGGAATTTGAATATGGGCTGCTTGGAATTAGCCCTAATCATATTTGGCCTATCTTGAGGATGTATAAGGGGTGGCAGCAGGTGTGCAAGGTTGAGGATGGCTTTTGGGGAGAAATTAGGAATACTTCCAAAGGGTGTCAGGCTCAATAAGGAAGAATGTAAAAGGATCAGTTTGGCCACAGTCAAAAAAGAGACTGCTGGAAGGTACAGAGATTGCTGCAACACAGTTTCTGCTGTGCAGAAATTAGGGCAACGAAGATTTAAGCTGAATGGATTTCTGGAGCAATTTGAAAGGTGTTGGCTATATTTTAGGGTGAAGATAAGCCAAATAGGGAGGAAAGAGGAACGGGGTTTAAGGGCTATGGGTATTCAAATGGAGCTGTTTGGGTACTGTCTCGGGAACTGCAAATGTGCAGTTCTGAAGAGAAGAAATCAGGGACAGCCGGACAGGATTGAAGGTGTAAAAAATGGACTCGGGATAATATGGCCCCCAGGCCCCAATGAGTCAAGTCAGCTTGGGAGTCAGGCCGCGTTGTTGGGACAATATGACCCCCAATGAGTTCTTGTTCTTCTTTTCTTCTTCCTCTTCCTCCACTTCTTCTTACAAGTTCCTGCAGCTAACACATCTCCTTCAACACAATCCTCCCCCACTCATTCTTCCGAGGAAAAAAACAAGTATGCACCTTGCCCGAGTCGCACACACAAGTTGCATGTGCGACGCACAGAGTCGGTCCCACTAGGTTCGGCTCAGTCAAAGTCGAGGTCCGCTATTTTAAAACACTGAGAGAGAGAGAGAGAGAGTTCCCCCAAAAAGAAAAACGAGCAAAGCGGGAGGGCGAGAGAGTCGAACTATAGAAAAGAGTTGAAAACAATAAAATAGAAAGAGAGAGGGAGGACAAGACAGACAGAAGAGGGGGGAGAGGGGGGGGGGAGTGGAAGAGATTTTTTTATTTTATTCATTTATTTATTTTGGGTGGGGGTTTGGAGCAGTAGCAGCTTGGAAAGAGGAGAGAGAAAGCAGCAGGAGCCCCCAATGGAAAGAGCGGCAGTAGCCCCCTTTTCTATTTTGTTTTCCTTGGTGGATTTCATAGAGGGAGAGAGACGCACACACAAATAGAGGAGAGAGGGAGGGAGGGAAGGAGGAGGGGGAATGGTTGAAGTGGAGACTTGCTTCTGAAGTGCTTTGTGATCAGCACATACCAACAAGATTAAAGGGAAATTTTTACTGGACAATGATTAGACCAGCTATGACCTTTGGAGTAGAATGTTGGTCAATCAAGAAGTAACACATGTACAAAAATGAGTATAGCAAAGATGAGAATGTTGAGGTGGATGTGTGGTAAAACTAGGAAAGATAGAATCCGAAACGAGCGCTTAAAGGAGCATTTAGAGGTGGCGTGAATCGGTGGTAAAAAAGATAAGCTTGTTTAAGATGGTTTGGACATGTCTAACGCATGACAGCGCCGATGAGGAAAAGTTTTTCTAAGAAGGCGGATAGCTCCACAAGGAAAAGGGGTAGGCCAAAGAGGACTTGAAAGGAAGTAGGAACTAAGATCTAAAGAAGTGCAACCTATCTGAGGATTTAGCTCAAGATAGATCTAAATGGAGAAACAAAATTCATGCAACCCACCACCACATTGTTGGGAGAAGGTTATGATGAGAAAGAGAGAGCATCACTTCTCCTTTGCCTTGGTCACCAGCCAAAAATAAGGTAGTAGCAAAAGGAAAGCCACAAGAAAAGAGGGAAAACATGCCTTTCTATAGTAAGTGCGACTCAGTCAAATCCCATGTGAATCTTGTAGTCTACTTCACATGAGACTAAGCTGATTTGCATCGTCTAGAATTAGGGGCCAAAAAGGAAGGGGACTTGACTTGGTTATGTCCAAGTCCAAGGCGTGTCAACCAAGTTTTAAAAACCCCGGTACTGATAGTTAACCAACGGATTTAATTGGAAAATTAAGGCACATAATGTTTTAGAGATTGGAGGAGGTCTAAATTAGCGTTACATGAAATCCAGTCATTTAAAGTTTGGTGACAATTGAAGAAGAAGATTTTGGGGAATTTTGTGGCAAAGGAATGGTAGGATAAATTAGGGTTCTAAAGGAAAAGCCTAGAGAATGCATTGCGGTACGGGTTTGATAGTTGTGGTCTCGGGGGCTTATTGAAAAGAAGAAGATTGATAAGTCCATAAAACGGCATCATTAATTCATCATTTCATATAAATTTGTGGACTTAATTAGGATAATTTGCATTGGATTTCATAGAATTTCATAATTTCAAGCATTTGGTCATTAAAGTTGGAATTTGAGTAAGAATTAGTCAAAACTCATTATTTTGCATGAATTTCATGGAATCGGTGTTATGCATTGTCCTAGGATCACACCAATTAGCTTTCTAATTGAACGTAAACATACTTGTTATTTTTGCACCATTGTGTAGTTCACGAAAAATCAGTCAATTTGGTATATTCATATGCATGTTTTTTATGTGATCTGGGCCCCATGCATTGCACTTGTGAGGCTCATACACCTTAATTATGGCCGAATTATTCTGTTACTTGTGTAGGAACAATTCAATATTCTGGGCCCGCATGGAGATTAAATTGGAGAGAGATTAAAAAAAAAAGATCATAGAAGGAAATAGAGGAAAAAATTCAAGAAATTGAGCATCTACACATGGGGTTCACCTTGGGCGTTAATCCCAAGGTGGGGCGTCCCACATGCCCCCTTCCCCCTTTTAGCAAGTGCCACATAGATTCTTTGAGTTGAAAATGTCAACTTTGGAAGTCTAAATTTGGAAGTTCAAGCCTAAGAAAGAGAGAATTCAGATTTAGAAAGCCTTCTTTGTTTCCAAGATTTCAAATTCAAAAAGAAGAAAGAAGTGCAAGAATGGATAGTTGGCTAAGGTTGGTTGAAAAGTCCAACAACTTGGAGAGAAAGGATCCTAAGGAAGGAAGATCAAGAAGCAAGCAAGGAAAGAACTCCAAAGAAGGAAGGAGGGAGGAGATTTCTTGCACAATTATTCCTGCTTTTTCTCAGGGCAACAAATTTGTAATGCACATAACTTTCAAACTAAGTGTCGGATTGGTGCAATCTACCCACCGTTGGAATTTTAGTAAATACTTGTAGAGCCCAAGATTGCATCGATCAGAGCTATATTGAGGGAGATATGACCTTGGAAAGTTGACTGTTGCAATTTTAGGCGGGACAACACTACAATTGCAAGAAATTTCAATCCCTTTGTGGAGCCCAACATGGAATGTCTTGGAGAATAAAAAAGCAAGCTTAGCAACAAATCCTCTCAAATTCAAATTGTTGCCAACCAAGGAGCCTTGCTTGGAGATTAAGCTAAGAAAGCATGCAAGGAAGGAAACATGGACAAAGAAGGAAACCAGTCTTAGCAACAAAGGCGAGCCAAACAATTACAAAAGGACCAGCCAAGGGGGCTGGATGTCCAAGCTCCCATGGTGCTTGGACGTCCACATCTTTTGAGAAGCATCTATCTCCTCTCGCTTAACCCTTCTTCAACCCCCCACCCCCCCAAAAAAAAAAAAAAAAAACCTTCTAGTTCATATAGGCACTAGTTGAGAGCCTTGTTTAGGAGAATGATGAAGAGGGAGTGTCTTATTTTCATGTAATTTAAGATTCAAGAATTGAAACAAGCTTTTGATTGATTCTGCGTGCGAACAACTTCTCCAAGTGTGAGTGATTGATTATTTTCTTTCATTTAGTCTTTTGAAATGTTATTTTCAGTAATAGATATATCATATGCTTAGGGTTAAATGGCTAATCATTGAAAAACATTGATTTTGGCGATCTTGAAGAGAATGATATCGCGCATCTTATCATTATTCACATCTTTTCCTAACTCTAAAAAGAGGGAAGAGAAGCCAAGTCACCCATATTTTCAATGCTTAGGCACTAGTTGAGTTCCAAGTTCTTGAATTACATAATTTTTCCACCTTTTCTTTTTACCACCCATTTATTTTTCAGATTATTTAATTCCGATTTCTATCCCATAAATTGGTTGTTTTGATTATTTTTTCTGTTTTCGCAGGTTTTAGTTAGCTAGGGTTTGTTGGTCTAGGTTCTTTTTAGATTAGGTTTCTTTTAAAAGTTTGTAATTACTTTTACTTTCAGTTAATTAGTGATCTTTTGTAATAGAATTAGCTTTAGAACAAGTTGGAAAGTGCGTAATTGATTTTGCTCCCTGTGGATTTGACCACGTACTCACCGGGTTACACTGCTGCTCACCCTTGACCTTTCGCTCCAAAACCAATGATGGTGTAGTAGGTTAAAGGAATTGTTTGATCGACTGAATCCAAATTGAATGCCTGATAGCAATATATGAATCAATGCCAAGGAGAAGAGTTGACCCCAGATTACTGAAAAAGAAAGGAAAACATTAAGGTTACTTAAACCTAAGACACTTGACTTTCCTAAAGACAATTCTAAACTTCCTATAAATAAGAGTTGACCCCAGATGCAAGCCTTGGGCCAAAAATTACTTACCATATAAGGCCCAAGAGACCAACACAGGCCCAGTCAATTAAAAAGGGTCCATAACTTACGTATTTAACTAGGCAAATGCTGAATGAGAGCATTATGGTATTGTTACTTGCCCAATATATTGCAACCTCATATTTTAGGATGTTTTATTGTAAGAGAATCCATTAGATAGTAATATGTTAAAGTTTAGCAAGGTTTGTTAGTCAAGGATCTAGAGGACACTTAATAAGTTAACGCTAATTAGGAGTCAAGATTATTGGCCCCTCTAATCTCTATTTAGGAGCCAAGATTGTAGGCTACTAGTCTTTATAAATCATGTACTGGCTTCCCACAGAATTCAATGATGATCTTATACCCAAGGACCCGAATACCGGATACAATAACTTTAACTTATAAATGTACAGGTTATATTAAGTATATAAATATAGAGAAGTGTATAATATATTAGCATATAACATATTATATCAAAATTTAGGCATAAGAAATAGACACTTTATTCAAGTCCAATCCCAATATAAGTACCGGTATGGGTACTGTTTAGAAATAATTAAAAAAAAAATATTCTTTTAAATATCATGAATCCACTAAATCCTATGTTTCAGGATTAGCCAAATCAAAAATCTTGAACCGGTATCTGAGACAACACCTGCACTCATGCAACTAAGAGGTAAATAACTAAAACAATAACAAAAACAAATGAAGTTTCCATTGCACAATGCGAATTCAAAGGTATCGAAAGCATTTTAAAGAACTACTACAAAATAGTTTCACTTGATTTCCACTGCCAACTGGTTTTCTAAAGTGGTTTTGATCTTGGGAAAATTTCGAAGTAATGGAAGCAGTTGTAAGGGATGCAGTTTAAAAAAAATAAAACACTAACAGAAGTAATCAAGTGCTCTTGCACAGGCAGAGGGTTTGATGTCTGCAATATAGCACTCATCTACATAGAGATTACATATATGTACAAGGTTATTGCTCAAATAAACCATTCTCACCAATTGGTTATAGCGCTCATCAGTCTGCTCACATGTAACAAATTCAGTCCAGAGGGAAGCACAAACGATGGTCCCAACAGCCATGAGCCACAAGAATATCTCAGATATGTCCACAACAGGCCGTTTTGGAGAATAGAGTAGAAGCTCCACTGCAGTTCAAACATTAAATCAGCATTTCATTGTCCGAAAGTAAAACAGATCTGAAAAGGTAGGAAGGGGGGGCGGGGAGTGGGGGCACGTTATTTATAATCCAAAAAATGAGAAAAAATTGATTACATCAGAGGCACAGATTTGCTAACTGCAAGATGTTGTTAAAATGTAGCCTACCAACCAGTAGTCTAGCAAGAGCACCAGCTCCCACCCACATTAGCCAATCAAGAAGTACAAGAAAATGAATGAAGAAAAATTGAATGCCTAAAAAAAATTTATTAAATTCCCAAAGGACAGGACGCTAATCTATTGGTGAGGCAAGAACAGGTTTTTGAAATAAAATGTTACAAAAGTTCAGCAATTTGCATTAAGTGGAAAAGGTGAAGTTGGGTTTCATACTCTCTAATAAGCAGAAGGCAAGGACATTTATTTGATTTCCCCATATTTTAACTTTCCCTTGATGAAGCAACTAGAGGAGGGACAGTAAATAATACACAGATACACCCAAACAGAGCTGTGGGAGAATGGCAGCAATTACTGACCATGGAAAAGAAACTCAGCTTTATCACAACCCATGATACCTGGATATGGATGCGGACATGGGAAGCAAGGTGGGGTCACATAACCACCTTACAATATTCTTACAATAAGAGAAGACTGGGATGGCTCTGATACCAATATGCATTACTGTTGCTGCTGTATGAGTGAACTGTATTACTGACTTCATTGCTGACAGACTTTATCACTGTTACTGCTGCATGCGTCTGACAGTCAGCTGATAAATTTATCGCTGTATTTGCTGCAGGGTGCAGGATATGCTATATGCTCAGCTGAAGCTACGGAGACTTCAGAGACTTGAGGCTGTATTGTTGACATTGAGTTCCACTATTGTTGACTAGGCTTTATTTGGAATAGTGGTCTATGGAATACTTTATAAAGAATAGTGCTCCATAGCTCACAAATGTGGACTTTTTGGAATTTTTTATATTTTTTCAAATGAAAGCATTCGGAAGACCTTTATGTGAGTGAAACACATGAAAATGACATGTGTTCATGATAATGACAAGCATTGATGGTTTGACTTGATGTAGGCTAAGAATTGATAAAGGAGATAAATGGGCTTGATTGCTTGCAGGACACATGGCTGCATGGGGATAGCTGTGCTGGCTGCATTGATTACTGCATTTTGGACATCTGTATTGCTGAATTAATTCTGCATAGGAAATGCTGAAGGCTGCATTTGATGGAGAAACCCGCATTGAAATTTGCATGATATTGCTGCATGTGCTGGATTTTAATCATTTATGAGGTTGTAATCTGGTGGCTGTGGACTGGGGGTCCATACTCCATAATCATTTTCTCTTTGGAAGAGCTTGATAAGCTGTCTCTTTGTTCTTTCAGTAATATGAAGAGACGATGCATTTTGAAATGTTTCTAGAATTTCATCAAGAATTGTATGGCCAGCGCGAAAGGGATCATAATAAACAAATGTGTCTTCTACAAGATCTTCATCAATGCAGACGACGCGACGACCATCGCTCCAGATTCCCTTAAAAGTACGAGCAAATTCAAAATGTCTTTTGATACTAATGAATCTTTGATTTTGATCAGCTTGAATATTGTAGAATTGTAGACGCTCCAGGCTATAACTGAGATCTGCAGCATCTGAGGATTCAAATTGTTCTGCTTGATTCCAATTGCGATCAGGAAGATGTTCATAATCATTGATTGGAAGGCTGTATTTTTGACAGAATAAATCTCCGTCTTCATAATTCATAAGGATCCATAATTGATATGGTTGATAAAATCGGAATTCATCTCTTTCGCCAAGAGTGGAAGAGATTGTCATTAGAAGATTGCGCTTGGTGATGCCAAGGCAACAGAGAGCATATTTGACAATTGCAGGCAACTGTCGATGAATTGCTAAATTGTCTCTGTCGAGAATGAATCGATGAACTAGACCTTGTTCAATATAAGAAATATCAAATTCATCAGCGGGCAGGAACATTTTTGGAAAACCAGTGGCCCAGCTGAGATAGGATGCTTGATTAATTAGTCGCTCCATGATCTGACAAGAGAGAGTTTCCTCTCTAATTCTTGCAGATAAATCGTCCGGAAGAACAGTATTAACTCTTTCCAGGATTTGTTGTCTGTATTCAATTGGAGGGAGAGATGACGATGCACATTGTTGTTCAAGCATTTGAATTTTTGATTCCAAATATTTGAGATGATTAGACAAATCAGATAGATGCTTTCGCATTAGAAAATTACGTTGGCCAGTAAGGCATGCACTCCAAATGTTATCAATAAGAGCTTGAGAAGCAGCAGAGGGTGCTGGATAGAAAGATGGAAAAGGTATTTGAAAGGGTAGTTCTTCATGAACAGGAACAGAGGCTTTATCTGAATCTATTGGTTGTTTGCCCTTATCTTTGGAAGACATGATTGGTTTCCTATGGGGAGAGGAAATGAAATTAGTAATAAAAATTCTTTATTGATGCAATAAAACTGTATTTTGGAAACATGAAGATGTATGCAATTAAATATTAATTCCATTTATTCTACCAAGCCTTGGGCTTTCTATGAATTCAAATTTGATAGGCTTATCATCAATTGATGTATGAATTCCATCGGTATTTACAGAAAATGGCTGAATTTTTAATAAGAAGGGTGTTCCTAAGATGACATCATTTGTTAATGTTTTTGTTACAGCAAAGGAAGTTTGAATGCATTTACCATTTTTACAGATATGAGCATTTGGAATCTTATAATTGACTATTATATTCTTTCCATTTGCGGTGCCAATGGTGTAATTTTTTATTTTTTCAAAATACTTTGTTGGAATTAATCCTTCACGGATGCAATTTACATCTGCGCCACTGTCTATCAAACAGTCAACAGATAATTTAAATTCTTTGATTTTTAGAGTGACAGTTGTATATACACCAAGATCACACTTTTCATCCACAAAAAGATCAATCCCTTCTGACGCTGGATCTTATAAATCAGCCTCTTCTAATTTTCATCAAACATCTATTCCCACATCACCCCCAATACATCCTACAGGCATAGCTTTCCCTGTTTATTCAGACGCTAAAGATAAAGATATACAATCAGTAAAATTAACTGAATCAGATATTAATGCATCAATTAATACAATTTCCTTAATTCATGAATCTAATGAAGTAATATATGATTTCAAAATTGATAAACAATTCCTTCAACAAGATTTATTAAAACATCCAAAGACAAAATGGTTTTTTAACAAATTCTCTAAATTTGAGCGATCTCAAGTCAAAGAATTATGGTATGAACAAATGAATCAAGAACGGAGAAATATCCCTTTCTTTGATTGGCTTTCGTCAAAAATAAATAAAAAAGGAACTGTAATGATGACAATTAATAAATCCACACAAACATGGGAAACCGAGAAAGGTAAAGATGAATCTATTCATCCCCCTTTAGAAACTATAAAGCATAAAGAAATAAATAATTCTTTAAAACATAGTCTCCTGCATCCTACTCTCAATCTAGTTCCTAAAGAGTCAACTACTACATTAAATACAACTTCTATAAACAAATCCTTCTCTACAGACTCTACCTCGAAAATATCAATTTTACAAACTCATCTCGAAGAAAACATCTCTGATCCAGAAGACATTAATGAATTACATCCCTCCTATTCCACAATAAATGTATTAAATGCTAGCAACAAATTTCTCATTGATGCCACTACTCTAAAACGATTAAATTATGCTAACTATACATATGGTGATTTAATTCAAAAAATTTCTCGTGTTGGTATGTCTATTTGCAGTGATATGAAAATTAAAGCTGATTTACATAAACAAAAGAAAATTGGTAAACAAGAATTAGGGGATTTTTGCTATCAATTTGGCTATGAACCCCTACAAAATCCATCCAATCGAATTTATCAACCTAAACATCGGTCTAAAAAGAAACGATATCATGAAAAATCATATCGATCCTATAAAAATTACAAAAAATATACAAAAGGAAAACATGAAAAACACAATTCAAAGAAGAGAAAATCCAGCTCTTCCCCAAACCATAAAACTAATAAATCTGATTATACCTGCTATAAATGCGGCAAAGAAGGACATTTTGCAAATAACTGTTTTAATAAAGATTCAAAAAAGAAAATCAATGAATTAGATTATCATTCTCATAATTCAGAAAATAATAAAGATATTTGTATATGTTGCGAAAGCGAAGATAGTTCTTATGATTCTTCCTCCTCATCTTCTTATTTCTCAATTAATGTTTTAAATGCTCAAGATGAATTACTTCTGGAATTAATAGAAAACATTTCCTCTGAAGAAGAAAAGAGAAAATACTATCGAAAAATGCTTGAAGATAAATCTACTGACAAAACCTCAAAGAAACATAAAGATTTTCAATCAATTTCCATGAAAGATATTCTTTCCCAAAAACCCAGCTCTTCAAAACCTTTAACCCTTCAAGATCTTCATAATGAAGTTACTGAAACAAAACATGAAATTGCAAAATTAAAAGAAGAAGCAACCCAGGAAATTGCTAAATTAAAAACAAGAATTGAAATCCTTGAATTAGGTAAAGAATTCAGCTCAAATAATCAAGAAGATTCTAATCTCGAAAAAGAATTTGATAAAGAAATTCAAGAATTCATAAATTCTATTACCAAATATCATTACCATAAATGGTATACAACTGTCACTCTAAAAATCAAAGAATTTAAATTATCTGTTGACTGTTTGATAGACAGTGGCGCAGATGTAAATTGCATCCGTGAAGGATTAATTCCAACAAAGTATTTTGAAAAAATAAAAAATTACACCATTGGCACCGCAAATGGAAAGAATATAATAGTCAATTATAAGATTCCAAATGCTCATATCTGTAAAAATGGTAAATGCATTCAAACTTCCTTTGCTGTAACAAAAACATTAACAAATGATGTCATCTTAGGAACACCCTTCTTATTAAAAATTCAGCCATTTTCTGTAAATACCGATGGAATTCATACATCAATTGATGATAAGCCTATCAAATTTGAATTCATAGAAAGCCCAAGGCTTGGTAGAATAAATGGAATTAATATTTAATTGCATACATCTTCATATTTCCAAAATACAGTTTTATTGCATCAATAAAGAATTTTTATTACTAATTTCATTTCCTCTCCCCATAGGAAACCAATCATGTCTTCCAAAGATAAGGGCAAACAACCAATAGATTCAGATAAAGCCTCTGTTCCTGTTCATGAAGAACTACCCTTTCAAATACCTTTTCCATCTTTCTATCCAGCACCCTCTGCTGCTTCTCAAGCTCTTATTGATAACATTTGGAGTGCATGCCTTACTGGCCAACGTAATTTTCTAATGCGAAAGCATCTATCTGATTTGTCTAATCATCTCAAATATTTGGAATCAAAAATTCAAATGCTTGAACAACAATGTGCATCGTCATCTCTCCCTCCAATTGAATACAGACAACAAATCCTGGAAAGAGTTAATACTGTTCTTCCGGACGATTTATCTGCAAGAATTAGAGAGGAAACTCTCTCTTGTCAGATCATGGAGCGACTAATTAATCAAGCATCCTATCTCAGCTGGGCCACTGGTTTTCCAAAAATGTTCCTGCCCGCTGATGAATTTGATATTTCTTATATTGAACAAGGTCTAGTTCATCGATTCATTCTCGACAGAGACAATTTAGCAATTCATCGACAGTTGCCTGCAATTGTCAAATATGCTCTCTGTTGCCTTGGCATCACCAAGCGCAATCTTCTAATGACAATCTCTTCCACTCTTGGCGAAAGAGATGAATTCCGATTTTATCAACCATATCAATTATGGATCCTTATGAATTATGAAGACGGAGATTTATTCTGTCAAAAATACAGCCTTCCAATCAATGATTATGAACATCTTCCTGATCGCAATTGGAATCAAGCAGAACAATTTGAATCCTCAGATGCTGCAGATCTCAGTTATAGCCTGGAGCGTCTACAATTCTACAATATTCAAGCTGATCAAAATCAAAGATTCATTAGTATCAAAAGACATTTTGAATTTGCTCGTACTTTTAAGGGAATCTGGAGCGATGGTCGTCGCGTCGTCTGCATTGATGAAGATCTTGCAGAAGACACATTTGTTTATTATGATCCCTTTCGCGCTGGCCATACAGTTCTTGATGAAATTCTAGAAACATTTCAAAATGCATCGTCTCTTCATATTACTGAAAGAACAAAGAGACAGCTTATCAAGCTCTTCCAAAGAGAAAATGATTATGGAGTATGGACCCCCAGTCCACAGCCACCAGATTACAACCTCATAAATGATTAAAATCCAGCACATGCAGCAATATCATGCAAATTTCAATGCGGGTTTCTCCATCAAATGCAGCCTTCAGCATTTCCTATGCAGAATTAATTCAGCAATACAGATGTCCAAAATGCAGTAATCAATGCAGCCAGCACAGCTATCCCCATGCAGCCATGTGTCCTGCAAGCAATCAAGCCCATTTATCTCCTTTATCAATTCTTAGCCTACATCAAGTCAAACCATCAATGCTTGTCATTATCATGAACACATGTCATTTTCATGCGTTTCACTCACATAAAGGTCTTCCGAATGCTTTCATTTGAAAAAATATAAAAAATTCCAAAAAGTCCACATTTGTGAGCTATGGAGCACTATTCTTTATAAAGTATTCCATAGACCACTATTCCAAATAAAGCCTAGTCAACAATAGTGGAACTCAATGTCAACAATACAGCCTCAAGTCTCTGAAGTCTCCGTAGCTTCAGCTGAGCATATAGCAGATCCTGCACCCTGCAGCAAATACAGCGATAAATTTATCAGCCGACTGTCAGACGCATGCAGCAGTAACAGTGATAAAGTCTGTCAGCAATGAAGTCAGTAATACAGTTCACTCATACAGCAGCAACAGTAATGCATATTATATGCGACAGTGATACAGTACAAATGACGTATACATCTTATCCCATTGCGGATCTCAAATACATTTCAAATGTAATTCAGAAGAAAGGTCTATAAATAGGGATTGTGAGCCCTTGTCTCACATCATCAAATACTAACACTTGTAAATTTTCCGCTTTCTTTCCTTTCTTTCAATTTAATTTAGTCTTACTGAGAGTTTACTGGTTCGATCCCGGTCTCCTCCATTTGGTGATAACATGAATACATGGTTCAAAATTGCAGTCACACTGAGAATTGCAGCCAACCTCGAAAGCCAACACATCTGACCTCACAATTTGTGGCATTGCAGCCCCCTCGCAGCCCCTCGCACCATGACTTTTTTGGCTCCAAAAAACTAGAAAATCTACAAGATGTCTAAAATATTGGAAAATGAAATAATCCAATACTTTTATCCCCTTTAGGGCACATTATAAAGTAAATGTCGGTCCCTTAAGTCAATAGCATTCTACATCATTGTTTAACTTCTAGCTAATTTAAACCTGTTAAGTTTTAGTCTGTAATCTCAGGGCACACCCTTATATCTACAAATCCATCAATCATCTCATATTTAAAATCAAAGCACCGCAGAAAATTATCACACACTCAATTGAAGTTGGCCCACCATCAAATTGGCCATGCCACATGATTAGCATCATTGGTGATGCAATCTTAATTGCTCAAAAAGACTGCAACCCAAAGAAACAAGGACTGTCCCAAAAAGAACTATTATGCCTTTCTATAGAAACTCAGTAGCTTGGGCTTGCGGAAAGGGATGCAAATCCATAAAAGTAATTGATGTCTTTCTTTTCCCAACAATATGCAGCAACTTAATAGGAGTTGTAAAACACCAACGTCAAAGAAGAGAATCAGTAGAAACCAGTAAATCACAGCACATAATCCAAATATTGAAATCTATATCAATAATGGAAAAATACTAAGTTGGACTGGACAAAACATTCCCTTCTGGAATATACAGTGTGTAATTTCTTTATCAAATCAAATCCTAAATCTCTACTACGAAGAAATGTTTCTCTATGAAAATCCCTAGAAGATAGAAAGCCCTAAAACTCTTATCAATCCTAATGATGTATTAAATACAAAAAGAAAGAAAAGATAAAGAAACTTGCTGATCGGCAGCCCTTTGTTAAAAGTTGGACCAAGTCTAAACCTATCTCCAGAAATTGCCACAAATCCCAGAACACTTGCTGGATAAAGTTACAATGATTGCATCATTCCCTCCTGGTTGGAGGAAACGCGCCCTCGAGTTTGCAGGTTGCTCCAATCTCTTCCTAGATCAAATGGTAGATGCATGATGCCAAAAGTCCATAATTGTTTTCCTTAGAGATGATCCACTCTGCAGGTACATGATGGTAAGACATTTTGTTCTTTGACTCGATCAAGTTGTGGTTGCTGGAATGGTAGGACATCATTCCAAGTTCCATAAATTTCCCAAATTTGAAATAAGTGTCCATTGACCTATAGAATTATCTGTAATGCTCAATTCGCTACATCTGTAACCAACAACATTCCAACTGTTCATATATCATAATAACATTAACCCCAATCACCAGTCATAGAATCAACTGTTCCGACATATCCAGACAATTTTGGATACAACTGTTCCTGCATATCCAGACAAGTTTGGATATGTACCAAAACTTTGATCTAGTGGTTGCAATGGTTGATTCTCCTCGGATCCAAATTCCACTTGATATCTATCATTAAAATCAATGGTGGAACGACCTTCTGAATGGTCCACTATCTCAAGATCTACTGTATTTTACAATCTTTGATCGGTATTCGGTAGATCATCCATTTCAAGATCTATGGTTGGATCTTCATCTGGTATATCTTTCTCTAGAACGACAATTGGATCTTTATCCTGTATGGTTTCCATATTTTTTGTTGGTTTCTTTCGAGAGGGCATAGCATACTCTCCGTGACATCATCTTGAGCAACCCATTCTTAAAATCAAGGACTAGGTGAGTCTAAACCCAAGCCAATCTCCTGTCTACCACCAAGTTCAGTCCCAAATCTCTACTTACACCCTAAGTTGACAACCCGTTGCATGAGTTGATTCAATCAACGGTCCCTTTTTCTTTTTTTTTATAACATCAACGGTCCCAATTATCAACCCGAATAAATAGACCCTCTACGACATGTGCTAGTCTCTCATCACATTTTGAGTAAGTATATCCCTAGAATGGTTACTATTGTGCAAGACCGGAACTCCGGATATTCTGAGATAATTATGCCATACTTTGGGTCAATGCTTGGACTGTTTCTTGAAGTTGTTCTAACCTGTCCTGTGCTGCTATTTCTGGAGGTATACTAATGTGTACTTGCTACCTGGTAATCAGAGTCAAGGTATGTTGAGAATATAGCTGAGAGAAAGAGAGAGAGAGAGAGAGAGAGAGAGAGAGAGAGAGTTTCTGGAGGTATACTAATGTGTACTTGCTACCTGGTAATCAGAGTCGAGGTATGTTGAGAATATAGCTGAGAGAGAGAGAGACTGTTTAAAGGACTTTTAAGTGTTTGATTTTAGGACTCAATTTTGGAAAAAAATTAGGAATGCAGAAGTTTAGATAAAGAAAGAGAATTGATGGGACTGATAATGAGAAAATTTCTAATAGTCAAAATTCCATAGAAATTTTGTACAGTTTCATATTTGTAGTTGGGACTTTTGAATTGTGTAAAAATGGAAAAATAAAATAAGAACAGGTAGAAAAAGGAGGAAGATGACCCGAAGCTATTACAAATATCAAACTGAATGGAACGCAATCAACCACAGGACTTAATTGCTCTGATACCAATTTGATACAAAAGGACTGCAACTCCAAGAAACAAGTACTGTCCCTACAACAACTGTTCTGCCTTTCTACAGAAATTCAGTAGCTTGAAATTGCAGAAATGGCTGCAAATCCATATAAGTAATTGTTTGTCTTTTTTTCCTAAATATGCAACAGCTAAATAGTTATTGCAAAACACCAAGAAGAAAGAAAAGATTCGTCAGAAACCAGTAAATCACAGCAAATCATCATCATCATCAAAGCCTTGTCCCAACTATGTTGGGGTCGGCTACACGAATTCTGTTTCTCCATTCCGATCTATTTTGTGTCAAATCTTCAGATAAGTTACACTTCATCATATCTATTTTTACTACCTCCATCCACGTCCTATTTGGCCTACCCCTTCCCCTTGATGGGCCATCAACCTTCATAGTCAAACTTTTCATTACTAGCGATGTTGCCAACCTACATTGGGCACACCCAAACCATCTCAAACGGGTTTCTCTAATTTAATATTTTATTGTTGCTATCCCTAAATGCTCTCGAAAGCGCTCATTTCTAATTTTATCCTTCCTATATTTACCACACATCCACCTCAGCACTCTAATCTCTACTACATCCATTTTGTGCATATGTTGCTTCTTGATTAGCCAACATTCTGCTCAATAGGTCATGATCGTTGTCCTGTAAAAATTTTCCTTCAATCTTGTTGGCATTCGTCAGTCATAAAGCACTTCAGAAGCAAGTCTTCACTTCAACATCCCGCTTTTATCCTATGTTCGACATCTTCATCTATCTCCCCATCCTTACTAATTATAGAGTCAAGGTAGCAGAAAGGATCACTTTGTGGCATCTCATGGTCTTCAATTTTCACAATAGATTCAGTTCCTTTTATATGTCCACTGAAGCTACAATCCATATATTACGTCCCATCGCCCAAGTCCTGAATTAAACAGGGCTTCAAATACCTATTTGGGCCTTCATACCATCTCTTGATTCATCTCCCAACATAATATCATCTGCAAATAACATGCACCAAAGTACCTCTTCGTGAATATGAGCAATTAACTCATTAATAATCAACGCAAAGAGCTAAGGGCTGGCCCCTAATGCAAACCTATGGTCACCGGGAACTCCATTGTCTCTCCACAAGTAGCTCTCGCATTTGTTACTACTTTCTCATACATGTTTTCAATAATTTCAATATAACCTCTTGGAACATTCCTTTTATTTAAAACCCACCAAATTAAAACTCTAGGTACCCTATCGTAAGCTTTTTCTAGATCAATAAAGACCATATGCAAATTTTTCATCTTCGCTCGATATTTTTCCATTAATTGCCTAAGTGAGAAGATGGCTTCCATCATTGACCTCCCTGGCATAAAATGAAATTGATTCTCAGATATCTTGGTGTTCTGTCTAAGTCTTTGCCCAGGTTTAAAAAATTGGCAAACTCAACTAGGACTTGACACCTGCCAAGCCGGGTCGAGCAATGCTAGGTAGGGGACCCACCTTGAAATAAGGGTTGTATCATATGGAAGTTTTCGTTTATGGATATCACGTGGTCGGTATGGATAAAAAGGGACGGTCACATCTTCAACACCAAGCATCTTTTGATGAACTCAAGGATACCATAGTTTTTAGAGTAAGATCTTGGGCAATGATTACTGAGAATTTTTCAGTCTAGTTTTAAATGATCTCTTCGAAGATCAACATACATGCTTGAATGGCAATGCCCATACAACCAAGAAAAGGCATTCATTGGATCCCTTCTCCAAAAATGTTTAAATCTAATGTTGATGGGGTCTGCCAAGTATAAGGGGTAATTTGTTTGACAACAAAGGCCTAGTGGTGCTAGATTTCTCTAGGCCAATCAGGATTAAAGATTCTGATGAACTGGAGATATTGGCAATTAAGGAAGCTCACAAGTTTTATGTGCCATTTCTTTTTAGCCAGACATCATAGAGTCAGTGAGCTAATGCAATTGCATGGATGCGGTTGTCAATTGTTAGTTATTCGGAAATGCACTTCTATTCAGAGATTAAAGAGAATTTCAAAAGGATTAAACTAGAGTTTAGGCATGCCTCAAGGGAAGCTAACAGCATTGTGGATGCTTTGGCCCAGCATGGATTGATTGTCAAGAAATGTCGTTCACTAATGATCTGTAACCATTTTTATTAGTCTTCCTCCTTTTTCCAGTATTGATCTCTTCTACCAGTTTTTCCTCTTGTTCTAGTTTTCAGTTTCAAGTTCCAGACCCAGTGTAGTTCAGGAGAAAAACAATTAAGGAAGCCCAAAATGTTGATCTTTTAGAAGCAAAGAGCTTAGAGCTTCCATGATAACAAAGAAAAGGGATAAAAAAAAAAAAAAGTCCTCTTCACACCTAAAGCAACCTAGCAGGGGGAGTCCTCATAACATAGTCATGCTCACCCCTATAGATAAACACAAGAGGCTTGGGCGAGAATAACGTATTTCAAATGTTTTCGTGTTCCATTTTAAATAAAATAAATGAACAAATAAAAATGAAGCATAGGGATCATTGACTGGAAGAGACCTCTGAGCATTTCTTAGAATAAATAAATTAACCAATGATCCCTCAAAGGCTATGCATGATAGAAACTGAAGCAACTTATCTTGTAAGAAAAGGACTGTATGCCATATGAAGTTAAAACAAATTCTGTACAGTCAGAGAAATTTTAAAAGCCTAAGAAATAGCAACAAATAACTTTAGCAAAATAGAAGTTAGAAAGACAATATATGAACATGAAGCTCACCCTTCCCCCCTGTGGAAAAGGAATCCTTCATACTCTCCCCTGCTGATTTTGGAATCATTACAACCGGAATTGTAATGTGTAGGGAAGTATCATTTTCAGTACACACCATTTTGTAAAGATCTACAAAGAGAGATGAAATGAAAAGATCAGAGCCAGTAGCAATAGAAGTGAAAGAGGTAGAACCATAATAAAAGCAAAAATTAATGAAGTATGTAGAAAAGAACAATCCCAGCCGTTAGTTGCCTGTTTAGCTTCCTTGGTAAATGACTACCTTCATTGTCATTCATTATCAGTAAGCCAGCTGCACCTGCTATCTGTGCAACTTCTGCCTTAGCTGTGAAGGTACAATCTCCACGTTTAGACAAGGCAATAGAATTGGATAACTGCATCAGAGAAAGCTTGTTCAGAAGAATAACAGAATGAATCATGAGAACAAATAGGGGCCTGATTGGATGCACACAAAGAAAAAAAAATAGAAAAATAATATTTTAGAGAATATAATCTTTGTAAAAAATCTTGTATGTTTACCAAATCAAAACTTAGGAATAAAAGATCATTTTCTTTTGAAGTCTTTTCCTACAACTCACCCCTATAGAAAACTTTCTACCATATAAAAGTCTTTCAAATGCAGCTTTACAAAAGTCCCTCACCTCTCATCCTTCCTAGAAAGTGCGCTTGTTTGGACGTTGATGACAGTAGTGGTGGTGGTGGTGGTGGTGGTGGTGGTGGTGATAATGATGGTGACAGTGGTGGTGATGATCATGGTGGCAGTCGTGATGAAGTGATGATGGTGGTGATGGTTATGCCAATGGTGATTAATGCTAGGTGGTGGTGGTGACGACGATGGTGATGATGATGGGGTGGTGATGATGAATGGCACTGGTGATGAACTGATGATGATGATGTAGTGATCACGATGATGATGGTGGTGGCAATGGTAATGGTGATGATGATGGTGACAATGATGACGATGACGATGATGGTGATAGTGGTGGTGGTGGTGGCGATGGTGATGAGGCGATTACAATGATGGTGGTGATGATGGGGTGGTGTTCATGATGATGATGACGACGATACTTATGTGTTGGTGATGATCACGGGATGATGGTCATGGTGGTGGTGGCGATGATGACAGTGATGGTGGGGTAGTGGTCATGATGATGGTGGTGACGATGATGGTGATGATGATCGTGGGTTGGTGTTGGTGAGATTTCCCTTAATGATAGAAAGAGGTGGAAAAATCAATTTGAGTAGTTTGGATGTCGAAGGTGCACCTCTATGATGGAATTGAAGCGACAAATTACACCAAAATAAATCGTTTTATAAATTACTTGGTTAGAGAGGGGTATCCTTGACATAGCCGGTCCCAAGCCCGGACAAAGGAGGAGGGTTGTGCATTAGGTAGCCGACAGCCAACACAATACTCAGTCGGATTTCTTTATGGATTTGAGACCTAATAAAATTTCGTGGGGGCGTCCCCTACTTAGCGACGCGTTGTATGGTCCGAATACAGTGATAAGTGAACAAGGACCGCTACATCGGCGCCCGAGTGCAGTGCTAAATAGGCAAGGATCCTCACACTTTGGACGAGTGTGGGGGCTAAGGAAGCTAGTCCAAAATAGAATGATGAGATTAGGTACTTGGAACATTGGGAGCCTAACTGGGAAACTTATGGAAGTGATGGATACAATAGAAATGAGACGAATCGCAATTGCTTACTTGCAAGAGACAAGGTGGGTGGGACAGAAAGCTAAAGAGATTGAGAGGACTAGGTATAAGTTATGGTATATAGGACTTAATAGATCGAAGAATGGGGTCGGCATAGTGGTAAGCAGGGACTTAAAGGAATATATAGTTAGTGTAAAGCGCTGCGGATATAGGATTATTGCAATTAAGTTAGTGTTAGGAGAAGAGATAGTGAACGTAATTAGTGCTTATGCCCCCTAGGTTGGCTTAGGAGATGGGCATAAGGAGAAGTTTTGGGAAGACTTGGAAGGAGTGCTACTAGAGATACCCCAAGGCGAGATGGTCTTCATAGGAGGAGATTTGAAAGGTCACGTAGGACGCGACGTAGATGGATATATAGGAGTATACGGGGGACATGGATACGGTAATAGAAATGAAGAAGGGAAGGATATTTTGGAGTTTTCAGTGGCTTATGATCTCATGGTAACTAACACCTTTTTTAGGAAGACAAAGGAGCATTTGGTGACTTATAAGAGTTGCTTCTCAAGGACACAGATTGACTTCTTCTTAAATAGGAAAAGAGACCGCTTAACTTGTAAAGATTGCAAGGTTATACCAGGGGAGAGCTTGACTTCCCAACATAGGTTGTTGATCATAGATGTGCAGCTACAAAAGTGGACTAGAAAAAAGAGGTTGTATAGATGCTCAAGGACTAAATGGTGGAACTTGAAAGGTGATAAGCAACTAGCATTAAGAGAAAGAGTACTAGAGGAACGCGTTTGGGCGGTAAATGAGTGCAAATAATATGTAGAATAAGGTAGCAGAGTGTATTAGGAGGGTAGGGAAAGAAGTCTTAGGAGAATCCAAAGGGGGTGCTCCGACACGGAAAGAGGCATGGTGGTGGAGCGAGGCCGTCCAAGACAAGATAAGAGTTAAAAGAGAGTGCTTTAAAACTTGGCAAAAGGATCGCAATGACGCGAACTTGGAGAGGTATAAAGAAGCAAAAAGATAAACCAAAAAGGCAGTTAGTGAGGCCAAGGCAAAGGCATTTGAGGAGCTATATAGGCGACTCGACACTAAGGAAGGCGAAAGAGACATTCAAGTTTGCCAAAGCCAGAGATAGGCAGACCAAGGACTTAAACCAAGTTAAATGCATTAAGGATGAGAATGAAAAGGTATTAGTAAAGGAAGAGGAGATAAAGAAGCGTTGGAAGAGCTACTTCTACAAGTTATTTAACGAAAGCAGTAGTAGTGACACAATTTGGGCATCTTACCATTTCTAGGAAAGAATCGAATCATATGTTCTATAGGAAAATCAATAAGGAAGAAGTTAAAGAAGTATTGAAAAGGATAAAGAATGGGAAAGCGGTTGGGCCAGATGATATCCCTATTGAAGTCTGGAGGTGCTTGGGGGAGGATGGCATAAGTTGGTTGACACAGCTTTTTAATGTAGTGCTAAAGAACAAGAAGATGCCTGATGCATGGAGGAAAAGTATTCTTATACCCATATACAAGAACAAAGAAGATATTCAGAACTGTGCGAACTACCGTGGGATTAAATTGATGAGCCATACGATGAAATTATGGGAGAGTTATTGAGAGAAGACTAAGAAGAACAACAAACGTTTCAGAGAATCAATTTGGTTTCATGCCTGGGAGATCAACCATAAAGGCTATCTTTCTCCTAAGAATGTTAATGGAACAGTATAGAGAAGGTCAAAGAGATTTACATATGGTATTCATTGACTTGGAGAATGCCTATGACCAAATTCCTAGGAAGATTCTATGGAGAGTACTGGAAAAGAAAAGAGTGTGTCGCATATATTGAGGCGATAAAGGATATGTATGATAGAGTCGTGACATCTATAAGAACGACTGGTGGAGAGACTAAAGAGTTTCCTACTACGATTGGTCTACAGCAAGGCTTAGCGTTAAGCCCGTACTTGTTTGCCCTAGTTATGGATGAGATTACAAGACATTCAGGATGAGGTGCCGTGGTGTATGCTATTTGCAGATGGCATTGTTTTAATGGATGAGACGAGAGAATGAGTGAATGCTAAGCTAGAATTGTGGCGGAAAACGTTAGAGACAAAAGGGTTTAGGCTAAGTCGATGCAAGACAAAATATATGGAATGCAAGTTTAGTCAAAGTAGGACACCTGGTAATATAGAAGTAAGTTTGGGCACACAAAAGATTGTAGAGAAAGAAAACTTTAGGTACCTTGGATCTATGGTGCAACAGGATGTGGAGATTGATACTGATGTAAGTCACAGGATTCAGGCCGGGTGGACCAAATGGAGGAATGCTTCGGGGGTCTTGTGTTATCGGAAAGTCCCCCTCAAGGTTAAAGGAAAGTATTATAAGGTGGCGGTACGTCCAGCGTTGTTATATGTATCAGAGTATTGGGCGGTAAGGCATAATCATATTAAGAAGATGGAAGTTGCGGAGATGAGAATGCTAAAATGGATGTGTGGGATCACAAGGAGAGATAGGATTAGGAATGAGGAGATTAGGGACAAAGTAGGAATAGAACCGATTGAAGATAAAATGAGAGAAAATCGACTGAGATGGTTCGGCCATGTTAGAAGGCGCCCAACGGAGGCACCTGTTAAAAGGTGTGAAAGCATGGAGAATGCCAGGAGTAGGAGAGGGAGAGGGAGACCCAAGAGAAATTGGAACGAAACTATTAAACATAACCTTGCCTACATGGATCTAACGGAGGACATGGCCCTAAACAGATTTGATTGACCTCGTCGAATCCATATAGCCGACCCCACCTAGTGGGAAAAGGCTTGGTTTTGGTTTGGTTTGGTTAGAGATGATGTTCTAAGGCAGATAGTCCTTGAGTGTTCAAGGGGAGACAATCCTTGTGTTTTTATCTCATATATCACAACCTTACATTTTATACTTTTTTATTTTACCTAATCGGATTTCACCTCTATTCATCACAAATTAGTCTTATTATAAATCATACGAAGAATATTAAATTAAAATTAAAGAAATGCCACTCCACCAGGCAGCAGATGAAGCAATTGTGTGATCATCTAGAGTAACCATTGGAAACATTTGAATATTGATAATCAGTAAGCACTTTGCTCAAACCACCAGATACAAGAGGAAATTTTGGATAGGACTGATAAGCAAGACTGTAACTTGTAAACCCATCCGTGGGGCCCACCTAAATGCATGCCAATCACTATATATGGGATTGGATTATAAGCTCTTTGTACGGATTAAAGAAGTGCCAAATATTAGTATAATCTGATGAGCACAGCCATCTAACTGCCCCAAAATTTAACTGCTTTATAGGTGCTTTCAATAGCATCAAACTGTGGGCACTTTAAGTAGATGGTCACGAACATCTAATCATGCTGATTTTATACACAAGCCTAATCCGTGTTGAGCTTCCAATCATCCAAACCCAACAATTGGCATGCTTCAAGGTGAGTCCCACAGAAGGTCACAAATGCAGTCAAAACAGTCACCAATCTGTTTTCACCTGACCAGAAAGCTCGCTTTTTTATGAAGACCCAATCAACTTACCTCACCCATCTATACCAAAAAGAATCTCTTCATTCGGATGTCAAGGTAACAAAAAATTTCTTCCTCTTTTTTCCTTCTAAGGAGTTAAGTGATGCTTGACTAAGTTAGCAAGCTGAGAAGTGAGAAATTCTAAGTTTTTATAGCCTGAGCCATTAGGTCACTGGTTTTATATACAAGCCTAATCTGTATTGAGCTTCCAATCATCCAAACCCAGCAATTGGCATGCTCCAAGGTGAGTCCCACAGAAGGTCAAACCTGTAGCTGTTTCTTAACCTAATTTTCTCCTAGATACAAATACAAATGCAGTCAAAGCAGGAACCAATCTGTTTTCCCCTGACCAGAAAGATCACTTTTTTTATGAAGACCCAATCAACTTACCTCACCCATCTATACCAAAAAGAATCTCTTGATTCAGATATCAAGGTAACAAATGATTTCTTCTTTCGTTTTTCCTTTTAAGTAGTTAAGTGATGCTTGACCAAGTTAGCATGCTGAGAAGTGAGAAATTCTAAGTTTTTATAGCCTGAACCATTACGTGGCTGGCAGATAAATAATTAGAGAATATACAGAGGAATTAATAGTTTAAAAAGTCAGACATTACTAATAATTTCATCAAAAGGCTCCACAAAATGGAAAGTATTTGAACCATATTAAAAATGTCCTAATAAACATTAAACACCATCTTTTTTATTTGCAAAAATAAACTGAACAACACTTGATGACCAACAAGTACTACATTGGAATATAATTTACAGTGTGAGTCACCATGTAAAAGATTGGTTGTCATTGTTGCATATTTAACAGTTAACCATTGTATATGAGTATCCAGAATATAATTTGAAAGTCATTGCAAAAAGAAATATACATCAAGGCTTGGTAGAATAATATCAAATTGCAAAGTGGAGCAACTATCGAAACAAACCTAGATAGTCGGTGATCCATACGAATATGACAGGTTCTACAAGTTTAATTATATTTTTCTTTTGTCTTATTACAAGTTTAATTATATTGCAATGTTAAAATATTTAGTAGTCCACAAGTAGAAGGACATCCTTTGTTGAAGCCCAATAAAAAAAAATCTGGGTTTCATCCAGCTTCAAAATCTTCAACATTCACTCGATAGACCTGAAATAGTTTCCATATATCGAAAGTAGGTGCAGTCTTTTAATTCCTGAGCTACTCAACGCAAAAATACAATGTTGACATGGTTTGTAAACCAAGGGAACATCCACTTATCAACAACTATAAAACAGTCACAAAAATTTAAGCTGAGCCATTCATCAAGTGAACAGCCTACAGCAACCCAACGTCACACACCAATTGCATGTAACAATATGTTGAGCCAACAGCAACCAGTAGCATGTACCTCAACTCCTCCTCCATGTAGCCACTCAACAAACAAAATGAACAAGTGAATAAAAGCAGTTGCACCCTTTACCAAACTGGATTGCATAAAGAATCTAAATGTGTAATTTGTATCACGAAGCATGGTAGCTTTCAGAAAACCATCCAATTTGTAGGGGATTAAGAAACAAAACATTATTTTAAAAAAAATGGTAAAAAGGAATATTCTATTCACATTTCATTCCCAAGTTTATGAAGTCCAAGACCAGCCAGAAATGGAAAAAAGAATTATCTTTGAAGAGGTTTTTTACTTCTTTTTCTGAAATAATACCTTTGAAGAGGAATTGGTGCAACAGTTAAAAGGATTTGCCATAACAGCGGTCCTTCTAGGGGCTACGGCTGCATGGTTTGGCAGAGAAGCACCAAACCTAGCACTTAATCCAACAAAGCTTTCACCTTCAGCACCATTCACCCAATTCTTCACCTTAACCTGAGAGTAGTCCAAGTCAAAAAAATTTATATAATGGAGATAAAAAAAAATCTATGTAATAAATACATAAGAAAAGCAAAAGCTATGTAATAAATACATAATCCCTAAAACATAAAGGAAATTTTTTAATAGATTTAAAAGAAATCTATCCCTGAGGGCACGTTTGTGAGTAGCATTTTTTTTTTTGGGCTATTCAAGGAGGGTTCCCAACCCTTTGTGTTGAACTAATCCCTCCGGGCCAGTGTATTACGGTAATCTCGAACCTACAACCTCCGGGTGCAAACGGTAGTTCTAGGCCAACTGAGCTATTCACTGTGAAAAGTGAAGAACAAACAATAGTTTTTAATTGTTCCCTGTTTAACATTTTCCACAATTTCCATTTTCTGCCACAGCATTTTCACACAAGTCAGAAAAGCATTTCACTGGAACTAAATCCGCGGAAACTGCTCATGCCCTGAAGTAGCCAACCGAATGAATTACGTCATGGAAGTCGCTAATTAGATCATTACAAATGAAAACTGCCTACTAATTTACAAAATCCTACAGTATCTATTATACAAGAAAAGATTCCAAAACCCCAGAGATGAAGATTTTTGGGGAATTCAATTCAGTCAGCTCAATTTTGTTCAAGAACAGAAATTAGTGGTTTGCATTTACACTTACCAACTGGAATTTGTTGTTGCAGGCAGCGGATTTGGGAGCGGATTCGTCGTCGTGAGAGACATCGTCGGCAAAGGAGAGATTGAAGAGGAGGAACACATGAAGGAAGAGGGATATGCGGAGATTTCTTGCAGAGTAGGCCGCCATGACACGAATAATTTCAGAGAAACCCTAGAATCCCTTCCTCTCTTTCTCGAGAGAAACCCTATAAATGCTTCTTCTGCTTCTGCTTCTGCTTCTGCTTCCTCTTTTGAGAGGAAGAGGAGATTCAAGAGAGAATCGTCTGCGTTTGGATCTGAAGAGAGTGTAAAACGAGCAAATGCACCGCAAGAGGGAAAGGGATATTAGGAATTAGGTGAGGACTGAAGAGGGGAGAGTGTAAAGTACGCACGTACACGTAGGTGTCTGTCGTGCGTACGCATTTATATTGCTGTATACTTGGAGCGCTGCGTACCAACTACTTCCGAATTCTACGGTCATTGAAAACAAATCCCGAATGAGAGTTACGGGTGTGAATGGACCTCCCCTAATTCGATTGGCTCACATTTTTTTTTTTTTTCTTGTTGGCTTTGTTTGGCGAATTTCGTACGTTTGAAATAAATCTAATTCAAATAGAAAAAGTCCATATGGACAAACTGGGGGACCGAACTGTGGCCCGGTCCCCCCTAACAGCCCTTGGATCCAAGACCTTGCACATCCATCCAAAGGATCCCTCTAGGACATCACTAAAACACCCATATCCCTCTCCTCTCCTCTCTCCCTCTCCCCGCCCGGCGCCCACTTCCACCCACCTTCTCCCTCTCCCTCTCCCTCTCCCCCTTCATGCTGAACCAACCCCGCCCCCTCCCTCTCCCCCTCCTCCTCCTCCTCCTCCTCCTCCCCTCTCCATCTCCCTGATCGCCGTCCCTCACCCTTCTCCCGAACAAATGAGTATATTGTCGCAAATGAGTATATAGTTTGCCGACAATATACTCATTTGTTCGGCCCTGAGTGGCCCTGATGGCCGAACAGGAGACTAGTGAGGGACGGCGATCAGGGAAAATGAGAGGAAGAGAGACAGGGAGGAGAGGGAGAGAGGGAGACCACGTGGCCAGAGGTGGGCGTTGGACGGAGGTCGGCGGCGGGCAGGGAAAGGGAGAGAGATAAGGAGAGGGAGAGTGCGGGAGGAGTTGGGCGGCGAGTAGGGAGAGCGAAAGAGAGGGAAGAAAAGGGACAGGGGTATTTTAGGGATATCCTAGAGGGATCTAATGGATGGATGTGCAATGAGCAATGAGGGATGTGTGAATAGCCTCTCCCTATTTCAAATAGACTCTTTACAAAAAAAAAAAACTTATATTTTTGTGAGATGTCAAAAAAACCCATATAGTTTATGTGATATTTGATTGAGGAGACCCCTTTTTTATTTTTCACCAACAATGGTGGTTCTAGGATCAAGTCCGGATATCTATGAACGGAGTGATATGCATGGCAATATACGTTATTTTTTTAGAGAGAGAAAGAGGGATTCTAGAGAGAAAAAATAAGATAGAGCAAAAAGGGCGTGAAGTTCTTACTTTTTTAGGTTTAGTTTTCTTCATTTTTGTTAGATTCCGTCATCAATTTTCAATTATTTGAAGACTAATGTTGAGTTTGGTGCCCGCGCAAGGAAAAGAAAATCGAGTGTTTTCTCTTTGACGGATCCAGTTTTCATATCATTCCATTGAAGACATCCGGACCCATCTCGTGCGGAAATCAAGCCAACGAGGAGGATTTTGTCGGCCATTTCATCACTGCACCAGACACCTTAGCACCTTGTCGCTCGCCTTTTCCAATGAAAGCGGTGTTGTACAAACGCCCCCTAAAGGGCAAGTATGTGTAATTATGCTTCCTTGTTTTACATGATTTGTTATTTATTTGGTTTTTAGATCTACCTACTTATTGTGATTTGCTATTTATTTGGTTTTTAAATCAACCTACTTATTTTTATTTGCATAGATCTTTAGCAAATACAAAGCAACAAGTTTCTTGATGTCAAACCCTTAAAAGTAATTATCCGTAAGTTAATAATATTGGAAAATCGAGGGTTTTCAATCTAAATCTACTCGTTGGCATTTGCATTATAGAGATTCTAGCGTAGGCACTCAAATCTAAGCCATGGGATGCAATTTCTTATTTATTATGATGTGATCAGCCATGTTAGAATGTGTACAAATCTATTTTTGAAAGTGGATCTAATGTCCTAATCATCTCTTGCTATATGCCCAATTGTTTTTACATATTCTACACAATCATCTCCTGCAGTATGCCCAATTGTTTCTACATATTCTACATATTACTTGTAATAGATTTGTTGTTTGATGTTAGTTTTGCTATTAGAATTGTCAAATTGATTATCAATTTGAACTTTAAAAACTTAGACACAAATAGATCTGATCTGTAGGCCTAATCATTTGTATTAAAATATATCACTTAATCACTTGGTAATGATGTTGCATATTTTACACAATCATGTTGCGGAGTTTTCTAGCATGTATCACTTAATCACTTGGTAATGATGCATAATGATGCAATTTGATTATGTAAAATGGTTAGGAATTATATGTCCTACGTGTTTAAATACTAATTTTTTTCAATATTGAGGTCCAATAGTATTATCAATATGCCCTTAGGGATGTTTTTTGCTTGTTTTGTTTTTGTTTTTGCATATGATGAGCTACTCGCAATTCATCTAAAAATAATTATGTAAATTGGGCCACTTAACGCCCCAATTCCGGATACCGATGAAATCGTTTGAATACCCGAAGCTGGCGCGCTACTTCCCGGAAATCCGAGAACTTCCAATATCGTAGGCCCGCAGTGAGGTCCAATTTAAAACTTTTTGAACAATATACTATCAATGGTTAAATTTGCGGAAGCACATTAAGAAAAGCGGAAGCATTTGGTATCAATATATATTAGATGTGAGCAAAACTACAGTCTAGTTTAAAAGTATCAGTTGTTAATATCAAAAGTTATTACATTTTCAAAATTACCCGGCTCACTACAAAATTCTCTCAAAACCCAAAATAAAGTAAGTGCCCTCAAAACCCAGGTAACTCATCTCCGCCCTCCGGCTCGACATCCGGGTCGGCCGGGCCCCATCCGTACTCTCCAACGACAGGCGCCCCTACTAGCGCTAGCGCATCCTCTGCGATCTCTAGGTCAAGGCCTAAGCACCAAAGATGGGTCAGATCTAAAAGATCTGGCAAATCACAGTATACTAATAACATAGGACATATATATCAAATGAATAGAGACAGGTAAATAAATTAAAGAAGAACAAGGTAAATGAACTAAGGCAGTTGAGCAAGATAATCATAAAGAATCAGGATAAATATACAACAATCTAATTTACTACGAAATGGCACATTCACACGAGCTGGAATACCGCGGGATATTATGCCGCGGCCCTCCCATACTGAACACAGTTGCGGCGGGGAAATCTCACCAGTGTTGGGAATTACTAATCCCGCAAATCACTCATCATCTCATCACACTCATCACTCAAGACCGGACACGGTATCACACCGTCCGTCTAAACCACATAGCTCATCATGATAGCTCCTCAACACTCATAATAGCTCTTACCGGGGATGATCAGTCCACAGGCTGAGCTTAAATCAACCGAGTGATTGTCTATGCCGACTCGAGAATAACTCTAAGGGTCTGTGTCTGTCTAGGCTTTGCCTTGCGTGAACAATGTCCTAACCAAGTCTCTAAGAGGTCTGTATATATCAATTAATCAATGGATTATAGTTCAAGCCCAAGCCCACTCGTTGGATCCATACCAAGGCCCATCAACACATGGCCTGGTCTAAAACAATCCAAACGAGGCAACATATCCATTTATACTGATAAACAGTTCCTTCTAATCCATCCTGACTTAAAATCCCAATATAAACTACCTCTTCCAACTAAGGGTACACATCTCCACACTTAGGCCCAATAAGGGCCTGCCTAGCCACATACACGGGTCAGTGATCTTCACATCATACTATCGGGTCACCTCTAAGATATCCTAGGTTCAGGTCCTCCATTTCCATTAATTAACAGATATTAACTACACTAAAGATCTAAGAATGACAGTAATAACAAGGTGAAGTGTGAACTTCAATATGAGAATCAACAGGGAACTAACAACAGTCCAACCCTAGGTAATGGGCCACGTTCAGGTTCAGGTCCATCTCCGGTAATTTGATCTCTAAATAAAGTCTCAGATGCCATAGGATATTGTGTTTGGTGCTCCTGAGGTTACGGGCATCATTGACGACGTTTAGGGGTCGAATCATCTTAGATTACATGACCAAAATCCTAATCGGTGGTCCCCACGAGTCAAGGTCGAGCCACGCCATTGACTCGTGCTTGGCACACTGATGGAAGTTCATTTGGATGGTCAATGGGCCCCACAATCGATCAATCATAAAACAAATGCTAAACTCACATCTTAGTGTTCACAGTGTGGCAGGTTGACTTGGCAAGGGTCGGGTCGATCTGCTCCACGGGAATCAAGGTTGGGACTTGGTTTGGATTCTGGAATTTCCAGTGTACCCGATCGACCAGGTGGCCAGCCAGTCGATCTGGTACACAGGTGTACCTGAGTCAACAGATTCCATACCAAATCTTAACTTCTGCACTAAAGTTTGGGTCTGATGGAAAAAATCCAGATCATACCCAAACTATTCTAATTGGGTTCAAACTCAATTTAGGTTAAATAAAGACTAATGCTATAATTTCTAATTTCTAAAATTAAAGAGGTCAAGAAATATTATTTTAAAGGTAACAAGTTAATTTATTCTAATAGGGTTCCATAAAGGCTAAGGGTCCTACTTTCCTAATTTTCTAAAACTAATGGGTCCCATTGTACACATTAGAAACTAAATGTTTTATTTTAATTAATAAAACTAATGGGTTGTGGATTTGTGGGCCCCACTGGTCCCGGCTCCAATTTGGTTCAATAAAAACTAAGGGGTCTATATTACCAATTTATGAAAATTAATGGTGCTAATTGTATACATTAAAAACTAAAGGATTAATTTTAATTAATATAACTAGTGGGTTATTGGATCAGTAGGCCCCACTGGGCCCAGTCCTAGATCAGTCCTCATCATCATGGTCACTAAGCAGCCCCAGATCCAATGTCCGGACCCGATCTGAAATCAGGGACCCACCTGGGCCCCACCTGGGCCCCATAATTTCAGTGGTCCACACTTTCCCATACTCCCTCGCGTCACCTCTTTTCCCATGCTCCTATGGACCACCCTTTCCCCACTCATCACTTTCCTCACTCAAAACACAACATGTTCTGCAACAGAACGTTGCAGAACGTTCCAGTAGAAAGGAGCCTCGCCTGGTGCATGGAAAGAGCAACAATCGTGGGCCCCACTGATCAAGGGCCCACGATCAGCCCTCATCATCCGGGTCGCCCAAGGTGTCCCTACATGATGTGTGGTCCGGATCTCCAAAGGTGGCCCACCTGGGCCCCACTGACCTCAATAAAAAAAAAACAAAAATCTCACTATTTCACTAACAGTGACTGTAACAGTCACTCTCTTCAACCCATTTCTAATCAAATAGGTTCTACAACACCTCCATTCATCAATTAATCAAATAAAATTATAACAACACTACAATGCCCATTAATTAAACACCATTTTGGCCCATTGATCTTCCAAATGGGGGTGGAACCCCATCCATCAATGTTCAACCATCCATTTATCACACTAGGCTCCAGGTAGTTCTATTCATATGAAATTTACTGAGCTATGAATTAATGAATCAAGTAAAACAGAACATACATCCTAAGTTAAATGTATAATGCACTTGCCTTGCTTGGAAGAGAAGGTATTGTAGAGAAAGATAGAGAGATAGAGAAATCCCAAGCCCAAAACAAGAAGAAGAAGATAATGGCAGCTCCTAAGTAATCTCCCAGCACAATAACAGTAGCTCAAGAAGAGAAATGAGAGAGGAAGAAGAGAGGAATGAAGAAGAGAGGAATGGATGAATAGTTGCTGGGATTTGGGGAAATGTGCTAGTTTTATAGATTTTGGGGGTGGCTAAAGACTAAAAAGTCCTTTAGGGTTGCATAGGATTAGGGTTAGGGTTAGGGGCTCTTTGGTCTTTAGGTGGAAGGTTCTAGAGGATGCTTTTGCAATAACCCCCCTATAGTTCACTCAAACTACTAGCTAGGGCCTCCCTTACTAATAAACCCTAGAATTTACAAAAGACTACACAAAACCCTAACACTAATACAACTAACTAGTCTAACACAAACTTAGGGAAAATCTATCTAATTACCCTGATTAACCCCTAATTAGCATAATTAGTAATAATTAGCAATAATTAGTATTTAAAATATAAATTAGAGGGCCCACTAAGGGTGGGGCCTCACATCATTCCCTCATTTTAAAACATTTGGTCCCCAAATGTAAAAACAAAGTTAGAACATACCTGAAGTAGAAGATGTGGATAGTCCTTCTCCACTTGGTCGCGTAGCTCCCACGTAGCCTCTTCCGGAGTGTGATGCTCCCACGGAACCTTCACCCAATGAATGGTTCGGGTCCGGAGCACCTGCTCCTTGGTGTCGATGATTGCAACTGGTCTGGCGACGTACGAAGCGTCTGGCTGGATGTTGAGTGGCCGATGATGAAGAATGTGCGTCGGGTCCTCCACGTACTTCTTCAGCATAGAGACGTGGAACACATCGTGCACTCCTGGAAGCTCTGGGGGTAGCTGAAGCTTGTAAGCAACATCTCCAACTCTCGACCTGATCTCGAACGGTCCGACATATCTCCGCGCTAGCTTACCCTTCTCTCCAAACCTAAGGGTACCTCTGCCCGGAGAAACCTTCAGGAAAACCTTGTCTCCCTTCTAAAACTCGAGAGGTTTGCGTCGGTTGTCTGCATAGCTCTTCTGTCGGCTGCGGCTGACCTTCAGGTTCTCGACTATCTGCCGAACCTTCTCGCTAGTGTCGCTAACTATGGAGGGTCCATGGAAACTCCTGACACCAACTTCTTCCCAACAGACTGGGGTCTTGCATCTCCTCCCGTACAGAGCCTCGAACGGTGCCATCTTGATGCTCGCATGGTAACTGTTGTTGTAGGCGAACTCGCAAAGCGGCAAGGAATCCTCCCAATTCTCCTTGAAGTCCAAGACACAGGCTCTCAACATGTCCTCTAGTGTCTGGTTGGTACGCTCGGTCTACCCGTCTGTCCGAGGATGATAAGCTGTGCTGAAACTCAACTTGGTGCCCAAGGCCTGCAGTAGACTCTCCCAGAAGTGAGAAGTGAAACGTGGGTCTCTATCCGAAACAATCGAAGCTGGAACTCCGTGCAACGAGACAATCCTGTCCACGTACAGCTTAGCAAGGACGTCGAGTCCTGCCTTCATCGAAACTAGCAAGAAGTGGGCTGACTTAGTCAGTCGATCCACAATCACCCAAATGTCGTCGTGGCGTCTCCTGGTAGCTGGGAGTCCTGAGATGAAGTCCATGGTGATATGCTCCCATTTCCACTGGGGTATGTCGAGCTGATGAAGTAGTCATGCCGGCTTCTGGTGTTCGACCTTGATCTGTTGACACGTCAAACACCTAGAGACATAGCGAGCTATCTCATTCTTCATGTTGTTCCACCAGTAGTAGCTCCTCAGGTTCTGGTACATCTTGGTGCTGCCGGGGTGAATCGAGTATCTGCTATGGTGTGCATCTGCGAGGATCTCGTCCTTCAGCTCCTGAATATCCGGCACGCACAATCTGTCCTGATAGTAGAGCACTCCGCCAATCAATCTGAACTCTGGCCTCTGGTCAATCTGCTCGATCACTCTGACAAGCTTGGGATCGTTGCGTTGACTGTCCTTGACCTTTCCTAGTAACTCTGGTTCCCATGCGGACATGGTAGCAAGCAAGACTCTCTGGCTGAAAAGGCTGAAACTGAACGTCTAAGCTGCTAAAGACGTCGGTCCACACACCCTCTGCTGCTAGAAAACTAACGAGGGCGGTCTTCCTGCTCAAAGCGTCTGCTACAACATTCGCCATACCAGGATGGTATTTGATAGGGAAGTCGTAATCCTTTATGTACTCCATCATCTCCTCTACCGGTTGTTGAGGTCGTTCTGAGTGAACAGGTACTGCAAACTGCGATGATCTGAATGCACTTCGAATCTCTCGCCATAGAGATAGTGCCGCCACAACTTCAAAGCAAAAACGACTGCTAGCTCCAAGTCGTGAGTAGCGTACTTCTTCTCGTGCTCTTTCAACTGGCGCGATCCATAGGCAATGACCTTCCCTTCCTGCATCAAAACACATCCAAGACCGGTCCCTGAAGCGTCGGTGAAAACTACGAATCCATCGCTACCAGTAGGTAAGGACAAGATCGGTGCTGTCGTTAATCTCTCCTTCAGCTCTTGGAAACTGTTCTCACAAGCATCGGACCAAACGAACGATACATCCTTCCGCGCCAGCTTGGTCAACGGGGCTGAGATCGTGGAGAAACTCTTGACGAATCTGCAATAGTAGCCTGCTAAGCCGAGAAAACTCCGAATCTCCGTGGCATTCTTCGGTCTCGCCCAGTTCGTCACTGCTTCTATCTTCGCTGGATCCACTGCTAGTCCATCCTTGGAGATGATGTGTCCGAGGAAAACTACTTGTTCCAACCAAAACTCGCACTTGCTGAGCTTCGCGTACAACTAGTTGTCGCACAACAACTGTAGAGACGTCCTCAAATGCTGCTCGTGCTCCTCTCTGGACTTGGAGTAGACCAACACATCGTCGATAAAGACCACTGTGAAGCTGTCGAGGTATAGAGCGAAGATCTTGTTCATCAGGGACATGAACACTGCTGGTGCATTCGTCAGTCCGAACGGCATCATAAGGAACTCGTAGTGGCCATAGCATGAACGGAACGCTGTCTTCTACACATCCTGCTCTCTGACTCGCAGCTGATGGTATCTAGATCTCAAATCTATCTTCAAAAAGAACTGCGCACCCTGAAGCTGATCGAAGAGCTCGTCGATCCGGGGAAGAGGATACTTGTTCTTCACCGTTGCCTGGTTCAGCTGTCGATAGTCGATGCACATCCTCATCGATCCATCATTCTTATTCACGAAGAGCACTGGTGCGCCCCATGGCAACACACTCGGCTTGATGAAGCATTTATCTAGCAACTCCTCCAACTGGGTCTTCAACTCTCGTAGCTCTGCCGGAGCCATGCGATAAGGAGCTCTGGAAATCGGTGCTGTGCCTGGTGCAAGCTCGATGGTGAAGTCGATCTCTCTGGCAGGAGGTAATCCCGGGATCTCGTCGGGAAAAACATCTGGAAACTCGCAAACAACTGGAATCTCCTCGACTCCCTTGGACTCCTTGTCCTCTGAGATGAATGCGATGTAGCCTTCGCAACCTGATCTCATCAGTCTCTCGGCCTTTAGTGCCGAAATCATCCGAGTGCTAGGTGATCTCCTCTCACCAACAAACTCGATCGTGTCATCTGATCCGTCGATAAAGAGTTTGACTGTCTTCTTGAAGCAATCCATCACTGCTCGATATCTAGCCAACCAATCCATCCCCAAGATGACGTCGAAGTCATGCATGGGTAGCACGATCAGATTTGCAAGCAAAATGCACTCCCTGATCTGCACTCGGCATCTGGGGTGGTAAGTCTGACACATCACACTCTTACCCATCGGAGTGGACACAACTAGAGTGCAAGGCATAGCCTCGCCTATCCCACCAAAGACTAAAGCAAATGCTGATGACACAAACGAATGTGTCGCTCCTGGATCTAGCAATACTCTAGCAGGATGATCACAAATAGAAAGGGTACCTTCGACGACGTTGCCTGCTGCCTTTGCATCCTCGTGAGTGAGTGCGAAAGCTCGACCCACAGCCTGGGGTCTCTGCTGATGGTGCTGCTGACCCTGATGCCTCTGATGTTGCCCTAACAGAGATTCACCTAAAGAGATTGGGTTTTTCATTAGCCTCTAGATGCAACATCTATTGCGAAGAAGAAGACTCCTCAGGCCATCTCTTCTTCAACTGTGAGCAAGCCAAATCTCTCTAGACGTGGCTTTGCCATTTGGCTAACATTGCAATCCCTAGCACTCTCTCTGCCTCTTCAATTTGGGAAGCTCTCACTAGAGAGAATGATTCGGCTGACAGAAAACATATGGCAACCATCATCATCTATGTAATCTACTTCTTATGGAAGACAAAGAACAAAGCTACCTTTGATGATAGGAAGATCCCCATCTCCTCTATCCAGCAGCAACTCCAGGAATTCCTCTCTTTCTCCTTGGGAAAAATTTCAAAGCCTTTCTGTAGTAATCAACTCAGATCTCTCCTCCTCTGCTTAAGAATCCCAATTGGGTGATCTAGTTTTGGGAAATCCTCTGTTGCAGTTCGCCAGCTTCTTCGCATGATCAGGGTTTTGTAGCTCCAGCTACTTCGGGTAGTTTGTAGTTCGCTAGCCTCTTTAATTGGAGTTCGTCAACCATTAAGGTCCGATCAAGGTTTAGCTGCTCTGGTTTCTCTTCTTCAATCTTGAGTTGTTTTTGGGGATCTCCATCAGACCCTCATATTTCCCCCTTTTTGTAGTTCGCCAACCTCTTGGCCAGATCAGGCATAGCTTCTATTACTTTAGGAAGTCTCTAAGCATATCGCTAGACCTTTTGATCCGATCTGGGTTTAGATGCTGCAGCCTACTGTGGCCCTTTCTCCCGACTTTCTTTAGGCTTCTCTTCTTTGCTCTTGAGCTATTTTTTGGGGTTTCAATTAGACCCATGTAAATTATCCTCCCCTGTTCTTGCTTTTCTTTTTCCTTCAATACAATTATCCTTATAGCCAAAAAAAAAAAAAATAGCTACTCGTATATAGAATTTGTTACATGTGCACTCCCAATATAATTTGAAATCATTTCTCGCAATTACATGAACTCACATTTGAATATGGAAGTGTTTCTCATACTGATATGTGATTGTGCATTCTCACGAATCAAAAATTTGATCGCGAATTCTCACAAACTAGAAACATGATAATTCATTCTCACGAGTCAGAACTATGATTGTGCATTATCATGAGCTGGAAATGTGATCATGCATTCTCATAAATTATATTATATGAAAGAGACTGATCCCAATTGGAAATTTGAGAAATCAGTACCTAGGGTTCTTGGAGCTAGCACCAAGAATCAGAACCTTTATATAACTCAAAAGTCTTCAAAAGCACAGAGAACTTAAGAGTTATTTCAAATGCAATTTTTGTTAGATATAAAAACACAAAAGTGTTGTTTAACTTACACATATATAAGGGTTTTTGGTCATTTATTTAGGTCTAAAAGAATTCCTACCTACAATACATTCACCAGTCCCTTGACAATATGCTTAAAAACAAAACAATTGACTAACAATCTAAGTAAAGACTTGAGTGGATATTAAGTTAAAGAACATGAATAATAATGCAATTGATATCATTTCAACCAATTCCTCATCCAACCAAACAATCCAATCGTAAATCATCTATTTCAATCCGCGCTTTTCGAAACAGATCTATTATTTCATATAGATAAGATTTGCCAAACAGAGTGCCTTAATCACTTCCAATCAGCATGATTTTAGGCTCAGTATCTGCCAAATACTCAATTTGATATGAACACAGACATGTTAACTAATTTACTGAGGTTGTTTTGGGTTTTATGCTGTGAATGGATTTCATATTTTGTAATCAAGATAGAGAAAATGACGGACAGAAGAAGAGAAAATAAAATCTCCAAAATAGGCCCCTTATAATATTGAGAAAATTAGCGAAAGGTCACTCATAGAGGTCTTGTAAGACCTCCAATCCATCAACTTTTCATCTAAGGCCTGTAGTCCATGTAGCTTGGACATATTTCGGCGAGAGGTTCCTAGATACGTCACCTCATACATTTTCATGACTGATTTGCCATTTCAACTTGTTTAGGCAAGAAATCTTTTAACTACTTAGGCATGAAAGTTTGAATTTTAAAAATTTCAATCTTCCATTCTCCCTCGTTCGTTCTCTCTCATTCTCTATTAGCCTAGAAAACTCCATTGGAAGAAGAAGATAGTCGATCATCACCTGCCGCTGCACCATCTGAAGTTGCAAAAAGATCATGGGCTACCTGTGCTAGACCCCGACCCAGACTAACCCGATTAGTGTGTGATTAGAGTGTGCTTACTCTTAAGTGGGTTTAGTTACCGTTGGGTTAGAAAATAATTAGTTTTAGTCCTGGACATAGCTTTTTGAATTTTGAGAACATTTACTATTAGTTAGACACGCTCAGGGAGGCCTGAGTGTACGTGCAAGCTTGGGGATGATCATTTTGATTTCCGTTTTAATTATGATTTTTATTTCATTCAAATGGTTTTATTATTCACTACAATTTTCATTTTCAGCCCCCGTCCGTATTTAAAGCCCAAAAGCCCAAGCTTTGGCCCAAAAGGGTAAAATTGTCTTTTTATACCCAAATCTGGACACAAGCTTCGAAATCTCAAAACCATGTCAAAATTATACTTTTTGGAAACTAGATTTTTCGAGGATCATTTTATCCTTCTTCGTCGAGTTCGTTCGGGGCCCGCAAGATCATGTTTTCGTCGATGCAAGGATTAGACATAATGGGCCTCATTTGCAAAGTACTTAAGTCATTCTCCTTCCCCCTCCTTTCATTCTCATTTCTACAACCCTAGAGAACCAAGCTCGAGAGAAAACCCTTGTTTCTTCTACCTTCCCCATCATGCATACCCTAGCTATGAGTCTCCAAATGGAATTATAAGACCACCATTTTCTTCCTCTCATCCAAAGCTCTTTATTGATGTTATTTCTTGAAAGTTATAGTCGGGTAAGCTCTCCATTTTCTTCATCTCTTCTTGTTTGAGCATCTCTAGGTAAGAGTTTCAACCCATCTCTTCCATGGAGTCTTTTTAGCTCCTAAAGAACTTGTTTTTCATACATGCAAACCCTTTGTGGAAATTGGTTCTTTGTTTTCAATTTAAATGAGTTTTGAATGGATTTTCATGGGGTTTTTGTAATGTTTGGCTTAATTCTTGAGTATGAGTGGTTGAAGATGATTGTTTGGCATTTGGGCAAAGGCAAATAATCTCTATAGGTTGAATGTTACATGCGTTTTGTGGATTGCATTGTTACTTTTGAAACTTGCATATAACTTGTTATTAATCTTCATTGTTATGTTTTCCTGGGATTTTTCCTATGTGTTTTCCATTCAAGTATGTGTTTTAATGTCAAGTGCTTTTCCAAACTCCTAGATTCCATTTGATTTTTAAGCCCTTGTTTCATTAGAAAATTGGGTTTACTTTGGTAGAGAATGGAGATTGAAGGTTTAGATTGTGGATTGAATGGTATGGAATTGTGAAAATGACCCTTTAGAAAGCATAGAGGGTGAAGGGATTATACGTGGTCTAAGGATGAGAAGAGGAAAAGAAATGAATAAGAAATCACACAAGAGAAGAGCAGTTTCTGCACTCAGCGAGCACAGGCAGAAACTTGTTCGCTCGAGCGACCCATGGGTTCGCCCGAGTGACCAGGCCACTGCCTGGTTCGGGTGCAGACAGAAGTCTGTTCGATCCTTGGGTCCGCTCGAGCGAACTGTCCATTGTCTGGCCTGGAGCAGGACAGAGAGCGGTCCGCTCGAGCGAAGTGTCAATCTCGCTTGAGCGAACCTGCCAGATTCAGGAATGAGTTTTGTTTCCATTGTGTATTTTCTTGAGGATTGAAAACTAGACTATGTTAAGGGCTTTAGCTTGACATTATGTAAATGGAAATTCGAAATGTAATTCAACTTTGAGGACACCAATTCATATTATTATTTTTACATTAGGTTTCAATTACACAAATGTCAATGAATGGCCTCAACATAGGCTTGATGGATTTCGTGTTTGAACTTCAGTTTTGGTATGATAAATATCATCGTGTATTCGTTTTGAATTTCAAGTATAAGCTAACTCGTTTGAAGATTTGTTTCAAGAATCAAAATGGTGATCACTTCTTAAGGGTGTTATGCATATAATTATGCCTCTTGCTAGCCATGTCTTGTATCATTTTGATAAACGACCCCCCCCCCTTTAAGTTCGATCTGTTTAAGACGTGTTTTGGCATGTTTTATGTATTCATGAATTCAAGTGAACACCACTGAGCTTGGACTGCCCCTTTAGTCTGACGTTGCCTTTGAGGAGGAGCGTCCGGAGGAGGAGCGTCAAGGTGACGTTGCCTATTTTTTGTGCCCAGGTGCAGGTGACGTTGCCTTTGAGGAAGAGCGTCCGGAGGAGGCTATTGAGCCACCCCCAGTCAGAGAGTGGCAACCCGACGATGTCAACTAGACATCGGGCGGGATCTTGAGTTTCGCTTCCTTTTGTCTTGGGTTCTTTTTGTTATTTTGGGAATTGTATTAGCCTTTGTTGACCTCTTATGAGTTGTATCAAAACTTAACTTATTTTTGTGTTAGCTTTACAACTTGAATTTAATGGGAATGCTATGTCAAATCTCCTACTTGTGATACCTTGTCTTGATACTACCATCTTCGCACTTGAAATTTTATTCGTGCTTGTCTTGATGTGATTTGCTACACGCTTCCGCAAATTTATTCATGTGGGTTAGATTCCACGTGTCTCGGAATCCTCACCGCGGGAACTTGTGAGAAATTCGTTGTGGGCCCGGGCAGGACTGGTATCAGAGCGGAACTTGTTTCAGGTACTTAAAAGAAACTAGAAAATCCTAGGAACGTGGCGATAATTCGTGAGTTCGATAGATTCGTTTAGTATAGAACCTAAGAAACCCTCAGACCATATTTATTGCTTAGCAAACTTATTCGTGCGGGTTAGATTCCACGTGTCTCGGAATCCTCACCGCGGGAACCTGTGAGAAATTCGTCGTGGGCCCAAGCCTCGGTCCGGGGTAGTGACAGGATTGGTATTAGAGCGGAACTTGTTTCAGGCACTTAAAAGAAACTAGAAAATCCTAGGAACGTGGCGATAATTCGTGAGTTCGATAGATTCGTTTAGTATAGAACCTAAGAAACTCTTAGACCATATTTATTGCTTACTAACTCTTTGTTTTACAGCATCATGCCTCCAAGAAAAGCTCCAAGTAACAATGTTTCGGGTAGTAATCAGTATGATATAGATCCGACTAATACACCCCATGAGCAGCATTCAAGACACAGTTTCAAGATAAGTACATTCCCTCCCATGTCAAGAGACAGAATGCTATTGAGTTCCAGCAGCTGAAGCAAGGCAGCATGACCGTTCTAAACTATGTCACCAAGTTTGAAAGATTAGCTAGATATGCTACCGAATTGATTGACACTAAACAGAAGAAGATAACAAAGTTCTTGGAAGGATTGAACCCTATGATGAGGCTGTTAAACGGGCATATAAATTTGAAGACATTAACAACCTGATCATTCAAGATAGGAAATAGTACTACCATCAGCAGAATCAAAAGCAACACCATAGCAAGAAACCAAGATAGGAACATAGTCAAGTGAGGCAAGGTTGTGGCCACTGTGGCAAGAACCATGAAACTCATGAATGTCGTAAGGCCACAAGTGCTTGTTTCAAGTGTGGCGCTATGAACCATGCAATCAAGGATTGTCCATAACTTCATACTCAAGGCAATAGAAACCAACAACAGAGACAAGCAGTTCCTCAAAACCAAGCATCAATTCAGAATCAAGCTAGGCTGCCTCAACAGCAACAACAACAGCAGCAGGCCAGACCACAAGCACAGAATCAGAATGCTCGTCTTCCACAATAGAACAGAAATGCCCAAGGAAGGCAAAATCAAGAACCGAATAGGCTACAAATGCATGAACGCTTATATTACCTCAATCGTGCGGATGCTGAAGTTGCAAGAGACGTGGTAGAAGGTAAACTTCTAGTTTGTGGAGTAGAAGCACAAATTTTATTTGATCCTGGATCCGCACATTCGTTATTATCTCCTATTTTTGCCAAGATGATTGATGCACCACATAGTGAATTGGATTATATTCTGATTGTCACCACACCAGTAGGTAAATAGGTTGTGTGTAGAACCTATTACCTTAACTGTTCAGTTTTGTTAGGAGATGTTAATTTATCAGCCAACCTTGTTGTTTTGGATATGCATGATTTTGATACCATCTTCGGTATGGGTTGGTTAGAAGCATATCATGCTACCATGGATTGTTTTAGTAAAACCATAACATTCAGATTACAAGAAGCACAAACATAATTGATATTTCAAGGAAACAAGAGGAAAACTCAGGCATGATTTATTTCAGTGTTGAAAGTGAGCAGATTACTACAAAGTGGGTGTGAGGCATTTATTGCGTTTATCACGAAGGATAAACAATCCCAAGGGATGGAGGATATCCCCGTTGTGTGTGAATTTCCAGATGTTTTTTTAGAAAAAATCCCAAAATTACCACCAATCAGAGAAGTTGAGTTCACAATTGAGCTTCTTCCAGGGATATCCCCGATCTCTATTGTACCATACAGAATGGCTCCAGCAAAAAAATGGTGAATAAAAACTTCAATTGCAGGAATTATTGAGCAAAGGCTTCATTAGGCCAAGTGTTTCACCTTGGGGAGCACCCGTGTTATTTATGAAAAAGAAAGATCGAATTTTGAGAATGTGTATAGATTACAGAAAATTGAGCCATGTGACCGTCAAGAACAAATATCCATTGCCAAGGATAGATGAATTATTTGATCAATTGCAAAGAGCAGCCTATTTTTCCAAGATAGATTTGAGGTCTGGGTATCATCAGTTGAGAGTTAGAGACTCAAACAGAAAACGACTTTTAGAACAAGATATGGGCATTACGAGTTCTTAGTGATGCCCTTTGGTTTGACAAATGCACCCATAGTCTTTATGGCCCTTATGAATAAAGTCTTCGCATAGTATTTGGATCACTCTATGGTGGTATTCATCGATGACGTTCTTGTGTATTCCAAGAGTAAGAATGATCATGAAGAACATTTGAGGACAACTTTACAGCTTTTGAGGGACAACCAACTTTATGCAAAACTCAGTAAGTGCGAATTCTGGTTAGAGCATGCTGCTTTTCTAGGCCACATCATCTCAAAAGAAGGTTTCACAGTTGATCCAGCCAAAATAGAAGTAGTTGTCAAAGGCTTTTCGTCCAGTGCAACACCATTGACGAAATTGACCAGGAAGAATGTTCCATTTGTTTGGACCGAACCATGTGAAACAAGTTTCGAAGAATTGAAGAGAAAATTAACCACAGCTCCAATCCTTACATTACCATCGGGCAGCGACAGATTTATTGTTTATACAGATGCTTCAAATGTGGGACTGTGTTGTGTATTGATGCAAGATGGCAAAGTGATTGCTTATGGCTCAAGACAGTTAAAGGATCATGAGAAGAACTATGCAACTCATGACTTATAATTGGCAGCAGTTGTATTTGCTTTGAAGATGTGGAAACACTATCTCTATGAAGAGAAATTTGAAGTCCATTCAGAGTACCGAAGTTTGCAATACTTATTATCACAGAAGGATTTAAATATGAGATAGAGACGATAGATGGAATGTATCAAGGATTATGACTTCCCAATCAAGTATCATCCAGGTAAAGTGAATGTTGTAGCTGATGCATTAAGCAAAAAATCGGTGATCATGGCCAGTTTGAGAGGAGTTAATGTTTTTCAGCAGTTTGAAGAGTTATGTGTTGAAGTGCAAACACTAAAACTGTGTGTGATGTTGACAAATATGATAGTATCTGAACCTACCTTCATCCAGAAGATTAAGGACAATCAATTGTAAGACCCAGACTTGGCAAAAATAGTAGTGCATATCACAGAACGTCCAGATTCCAAGATGGTGAATGTGATACTGTATTTTCGTGACCGATTGTATGTGCCAAATGTGGATGACTTGAAGAATGAAATAATGAATGAAGCTCACAGTTCAAGATATTCCATGCATCCGGGTAGCACGAAGATGTATCACAATTTGAAGAATAGATTTTGGTGGAACAACATGAAGAGAGAGATAACAGTTTTTGTGTCCCGTTGTCTGACCTATCAGTTGATTAAAGCAGAATATCAGAAACCCCCAGGTTTACTACAACCGTTGGAGATTCCAGAGTGGAAATGGGAGCACATCACCATGGATTTCATCTCCGGTTTGCCAAATACCAAGAAGGGAAATAATGCCATTTGGATTATTGTGGATCGTCTTACGAAATCTGCTCATTTCATTCCGATGAAGACTGGAAATATGATGCATATGGCACCACTTGCAAAACTATTTGTCGATGAGATTGTTAGTAAACACGGTCAACCCGTCTCCATCACTTTAGACAGAGACAACATGTTTGTTTCAAAGTTTTGGAAAACTCTTCATGAATCTATGGGTACCAAACTTCAATTCAGCACAATATATCATCCTCAGACCGATTGTCAATCAGAACAAACGATACAGACTCTTGAAGACATGTTATGTACTTGTGTATTGGATTTCAATGTTCAGTGGGATGAGCCCTTATCACTTTGTGAGTTCGCTTATAACAATAGCTATCACTCCAGCATCGGTATGACACCTTTCGAGGCACTCTATGGTAGAATATGCAGAACTACAGTTTGTTGGGAAGAAGTCGGTGTGCGTAACTTTCATGGACCGACGATAATTGGAGAGATAAGTGACAAGGTTAATTTGATTCATGAACGTTTGAAGATCGCCCAAAGTAGGTAGATGAGTTATGCAGACACTCGCCGAAGAGAATTGCATTTTCAAGTGGGTGACAAAGTATTCTTAAAAGTTTCACCAGTTAGAGAAACTCTAAGGTTCGGACAGAAGGGCAAATTATCGAGAAGGTTTACTGGTTTGTATGAGATTTTGAGCAAGATTGGAGACGTTGCATATAGACTTGCGTTACCGCCGGAACTCTCCGGGGTGCACAACGTCTTTCATGTTTCCATGCTCAAGAAATATGTTTCTAGTCCTTCGCATTTACTAAAGCACGGGCCTTTGGAGATTCGAGAAGGTGCCCCGTAAGTGGAAAAGCCGATCAAAATCATCGATACCAAAGAGTAAGAATTAAGAAATCGGACTATTCACTGGGTCAAGGTAATTTGGAAAAATCACAAGCCAGAGGAAGCCACATGAGAATTGAGAGATCAAGTGCAGAATCCATAACTGTTACCAGAGGTAAATGTTTGTTTCATTTGGTGGACCAAATATCCTAAGGGGTGGAGGATGTTAGACCCCGACCCAGACTAACCCGATTAGTGTGTGATTAGAGTGTGCTTACTCTTAAGTGAGTTTAGTTACCGTTGGGTTAGAAAATAATTAGTTTTAGTCCTAGATATAGCTTTTTGAATTTTGAGAACGTTTACTATTAGTTAGACACGCTCAGGGAGGCCTGAGTGTACGTGCAAGCTTGGGGATGATCATTTTGATTTCCGTTTTAATTATGATTTTTATTTCATTCAAATGGTTTTATTATTCACTACAATTTTCATTTTCAGCCCATCCGTATTTAAAGCCCAAAAGCCCAAGCTTTGGCCCAAAAGGGTAAAATTGTCTTTTTATACCCAAATCTGGACACATGCTTCGAAATCTCAAAACCATGTCAAAATTATACTTTTTGGAAACTAGATTTTTCGAGGATCATTTTATCCTTCTTCGTCGAGTTCGTTCGGGGCCCGCAAGATCATGTTTTCGTCGATGCAAGGATTAGACATAATGGGCCTCATTTGCAAAGTACTTAAGTCATTCTCCTTCCCCCTCCTTTCATTCTCATTTCTGCAACCCTAGAGAACCAAGCTCGAGAGAAAACCCTTGTTTCTTCTACCTTCCCCATCATGCATACCCTAGCTATGAGTCTCCAAATGGAATTATAAGACCACCATTTTCTTCCTCTCATCCAAAGCTCTTTATTGATGTTATTTCTTGAAAGTTATAGTCGGGTAAGCTCTCCATTTTCTTCATCTCTTCTTGTTTGAGCATCTCTAGGTAAGAGTTTCAACCCATCTCTTCCATGGAGTCTTTTTAGCTCCTAAAGAACTTGTTTTTCATGCATGCAAACCCTTTGTGGAAATTGGTTCTTTGTTTTCAATTTAAATGAGTTTTGAATGGATTTTCATGGGGTTTTTGTAATGTTTGGCTTAACTCTTGAGTATGAGTGGTTGAAGATGATTGTTTGGCATTTGGGCAAAGGCAAATAATCTCTATAGGTTGAATGTTACATGCGTTTTGTGGATTGCATTGTTACTTTTGAAACTTGCATATAACTTGTTATTAATCTTCATTGTTATGTCTTCCTGGGATTTTTCCTATGTGTTTTCCATTCAAGTATGTGTTTTAATGTCAAGTGCTTTTCCAAACTCCTATATTCCATTTGATTTTTAAGCCCTTGTTTCATTAGAAAATTGGGTTTACTTTGGTAGAGAATGGAGAATGAAGGTTTAGATTGTGGATTGAATGATATGGAATTATGAAAATGACCCTTTGGAAAGCATAGAAGCTCAAGGGATTACAAGTGGTCTAAGGATGAGTAGAGAGAAAGAAATGAATAAGAAATCACATAAGAGAAGGGCAATTTCTGCACTAAGTGAGCACAGGCAGAAGCCTGTTCGCTCGAGCGACCATGCCGCTGCCTGGTTCGGGCGCAGACAGAAGTTTGTTCGTTTGAGCGACCCTTGGGTCCGCTCGAGCGAACTGTCCATTGTCTGGCCTGGAGCAGGACAGAGAGCTGTCCGCTCGAGCGACCCTTGTGGTCCACTCGAGCAAAGTGTCAATCTCGCTTGAGCGAACCTGCCAGATTCAGGAATTAGTTTTGTTTCCATTATGTATTTTCTTGAGGATTGAAAACTAGACTATGTTAAGGGCTTTAGTTTGACATTGTGTAAACGAAAATTCAAAATGTAATTCAACTTCAGGGACACCAATTGTGAGGTCCCACCCCTTGTGGGCCCTCAATTTGATTTGAATACTATTTAATAGTATATATTAGCTAATTATTCTAATTTATGGGTTAGTAAGGGTAATTATATATTTCCTAAGTTTTAGTTCGATTAGCCTAGTTGAGTTAGTAATAGAGTTAATAGGGAGTCTTTTGCAATTTCTAGGTAAGTTAGTGAGTGGAGGCCCTAGCTAAATATTAGTATTTTCCATACGGGGGTATCCATGAAAGACTCTTCTAGAACCTTCCCCCAAAGACCTAAATGCCCTCTACCCTAACCCTAATCCTATACAAACAAGAAGGGTATTTCAGTCCTTAGCTAAACCCCTAACTTATAAATACAACACATTTCCCCATAAACCTTAGCTACTATTCATCTTCTTCATTTCCCCTCTCCTTTCTCTCTTCTAGACCTAAGATCTGAGTTGGTTTTGTGCTTGAGAAGACCCTAGGAGCTGGGATTTTCTTCTTGATTGGATTGGCTCTCTCTCTTTCTCTTCCCTCTCTACAACCTTCCATTTCAAACAAGGCAAGTGCAATATACTTATTTAACATAGAATATATATTTCTATTCATTTGATTCTGTATTTTCAATTCAGTTGATATACATGTGCTAGATCTACCTATGAGCTTAGTATTGATGGATTTTTTTGGCATTGATGGATGAGATTTGCCCATTTGGAAGATCAATGGCCCGTTTAGGGTTGGATGGTAGTGCATTGTAGTGTTTTTGTGTTTTCTATTGATTTGGTGATGTTTGGGCGAGATTGGAGGAGTTTTAGTGGAAAAATGGGTGAAAGAGATGAAACCCAGAAATCTGGTTTTCTGCAGAATTGCGTGTGCCCGGTTGACCGACCCGTAGTCCGATCGACCGAGCACACTGAAACTGGGAAAAAAACCAGGTCTCAGTTATTTTTCCTGCAAAACTGACAGTCCAGTGTGTGCGGTCAACCGAGCCCTGCTTCGGGTCGACCGAGCACACAGATTCTGCAGAAAACAACTGGGAGCTGGATTTTCCCTCAGATCCAGAAATCCTATGTACGCGGTCGACCGAGCCCTGCTCCGGGTCGACTGAGCACACAGGACCTGTAGTAGAAATGACTGAGAGCTGGGACATCAATTTTTCAAGATTTCAGTATGCGCGGTCGACCGCCCAGGTCAGGAGATCGACCTAGCACACATGAAGTCCCTGAGATCAGGACTTGCCTGCCAGGTGCCTGACCCAATTTTCTCAGTGCACTCGGTCGACCGACCAGGCCAGGAGGTCAGGTCGGTCGACCGAGTACACTGCACACTGGGTCGACCTGGGGTCAACATCCTGACCAATCCAGTGTACTCGGTCGACCGAGCCCTGTGCCAGGTCGACCGAGGACACTGAATTCAGTAAGTTTCTAGTTTTCAGTATCCTGAAGATGTGATTGTTTGTGGAGCCCATTGACCATCCAAATGGACTTCTATTGATGTGCCAAGCTCGAGTCAATGGTGTGGCTTAACCTTGACTCGTGGGGACCACCAAGTAGGGCTTTGGTTGTTTAATCTACGATGATTCGATCTTTAAACGTTGTCAATGATGCCCGTAACCTCAGGAGCACCAAACACAGTATCCTTTGGCATCTGAGACTTCATTTAGAGATCAAATTACCTGAGATGGACCTGGACCTGAATGTGGTCCACTACTTAGGTTGGATTATTGATAATTCCCTATTGATTCTTATATCTGAAGTTCATACTTCACCTTTCTTATTACTGTCACTCTTATGTCCTTTCTATAGCTTAGAACTGTTAATTAAATGGAAATGAATGACCTGAACGTAGGATATCTTAGAGGTGACCCGATGGTGTGATTGTGAAACTACTGACCCGTGTCTGTGGCTAGGTAAGCCCTTTTATGGCCTAAGTATGGATGTGTTATACCCTTAGAATTGGAGAGGTGTATTGTATTAGACTTATAACTCATTTTGGATGAAAATGAACTGTTTATCAGTGAAAATGGATTTGTTATCTCGTTTGGACTGTTTTAGACCAGGCCATGTGTTTGATAGTCCTTGGTATGGATCCAATGAGTGGGCTTGGACTTGGATTGTAATCCATTGACTGATTTGATATTTGAACCCCTTAGAGACAATGTTATGACCTTGTTCACGCAAGACAAAGCCTAGACAGACACAGACCTTTAGAGTTTCCTCGAGTCGGCATAGGCATTCACTCAGTTGATTTAAGCTCAGCCTTTGAACTGATCATCACTGGTAGAACCTATTTATGAGTGTTGAGTGAGTTATCATGATGAGCTATGTTTTAGACGGACGGTGTGATACCGAATCCAGTCTCCCCGAGTGACGAGTGTGGTGAGATTGTTGAGTGTTTTGCGGGGTTAGTAATCCCCAGCACTGGTGAGATTCCCCGCCGCGACTGTGTTCAGTATGGGAGGGCCGCGGCATAATATCCCGCGGTATCCAGCTCGTGTGAATGTGCCATATTGTATTAGAGTAGATGTTGCATATTGTCCTGATTCGATATGTTTATCTTGCTCAACTGCCTAGATCATGTATCTTGATATTCTTTAACTGTGTAACTGTCTCTACTCTTTTGAAATATATGTACTATATTACTTTTATACTGTGACTTGCCAGATCTTTAGATCTGACCCATTTTGGTGCTTAGGTCTTGACCCCGAGTACGCGGACGATGCGCTCGTAGAGGTGCCCGTAGCCGGAAATTACGTTTGGGGACCGGCCGACCACGATGTCGAGCCGGAGGGTGGAGAGCCAGTGCCAGGGCTTTGAGCGTTATCTTTGCTTGGGCTTTTGAGTGGTTTTGTAGTGAGCTGGGTAGCAGTTAAAATTTAATTGATCTTTGATCTTAACAGTTGATACTTATAAACTAGACTATAGTTCTATTCACATTTGATATGTATTGATACATATTGCTTCCACATTACTTCTTATGCTTCCGCAATTTAACCATTGTTATTATATTGTTTAAAAGTTTTAAATTGGACCTCACTGTGGACCTTCGATTTTGGAAGTTTTCGGATTTTTCGGAAAGTAGAGCGCCAACTTCGGAAATTCTGATGACTTTCTCGGTATCCGGAATTTGGGCGTTACACCAATTCACATTATTTTTCTTACATTAGGTTTCAATTACACAAAGGTCAATGAATGGCCTCAACATAGGCTTGATGGATTTCGTGTTTGAACTTCAATTTTGGTATGATAAATACCATCGTGCATTCATTTTGAATTTCAAATATATTGTATTTTTTATGCCCAGGTGCAGGTGACGTTGCCTTTGAGGAGGAGTGTCCGGAGGAGGTTATTGAGCCACCCTCAGTCAGAGAGTGGCAACCCGACGATGTCAACTCGACGTCAGGCGGGATCTTGAGTTTCGCTTCCTTTTGTCTTAGGTTCTTTTTATTATTTTGGGAATTGTACAAAGGCCTCTTATGGGTTGTAACAAAACTTAACTTATTTTTGTATTAGCTTTACAACTTGAATTTAATGGGAATGCTATGTTAAATTCTCTACTTGTGATACCTTATCTTGATACTACCATCTTTGCACTTGAAATTTTATTCGTGCTTGTCTTGATGTGATTTGCTACATGCTTCCGCAAACTTATTTGTGTGGGTTAGATTCCACGTGTCTCGGAATCCTCACCGCGGGAACCTGTGGAAAATCTGTCGTGGACCCAGGCATCAGTCTGAGGTCGCGACAGAATCCTCACCGCGGGAACCTATGGGAAATCTGTCATGGGCCCGGGCCTCGGTCTGGGGTCGCGACAACCTGCACCATCTGTAGTTGCAGAAGGTCATGGGCTACCGCTGCACCATCTGAACGGCGAGAGGTCGTTTCAGGTTCCGTCTCGGAACCCAGTTAAAGAAGAATCACTACCTGGGCTCCGGCGATGGGCAGAGCAGTTCGGATCTTCTTGTCCTGGTCCGCGAGAGCTGACACTTCCGTGGTCCTCCTCCCTCTACAACATCTCCGACTTTTTGTCTCCTCTCTCCGATTCTGGGCATTATTGCCTATGACGCGGGCCGCCGTAAAAGCAACCCTTGCACCCCATCAGAGTTTGAGATCTTCATTGAGAGAAAACCCATCTCCATTGATTTCTCAAATATTTCGAGCACTCCATCATCTCCAGATTCTTCTTCTTCTTCTTCTGGGGTTCGTTTGTTGTGTGCTTATTTTGATGTGCATGGGAAGGTGCATCTGTATGATCCGAGTATGAATCGGGCTGAAAATATCTACCTTGGATTTGACTTGAGAGTTTGAAGGATCAACCCAAACAATTAATTAACATGTCAAATTCATGTTTGGTTGGAATGTCAAATGATGAGTGGACTCTATCTAAACACAACTTGTTATTAATTGGGTAAGAAGCCTCAGTCTTAACCAATCTGAAAATTAGAAAGGGTTGTTCGCTCAGCTGGTTAAGAAGGTATAGTGTTCGTGAGTCCCTTAAAATTAAAAGGAAGAGGTGAAAAAAGGTTCATGAGCCCCCACAAGTAATGGTTTCAAGAACATTTTAGTCTACTTTACTATTCTTTCATGTAATAGAAAAACTTAACCCCAAGGGGTTGGCCGAGTGGTCAGGATCACGGTTTCTTCCTCTTTCGGAGTTAGAGGTCTTGGTATCGACCCGGGTTTCCCCTTCTTCAAGAATCGAAGGTTGTGTCTACCCACTAGTGCTACCACCTTGGTTCCACATCGGTGTTTACTCGGCTTCCCTCTAGGCCCGGAGGGATTAGTCCGGCCCAAAGGGTTGGGAACCCAACTTAAAACAAACGGGGAGGAGGGCTGTGGAGGGTGCCACGTCATCAGTAGGTGAGTTCTCCTTTAAGAAAAATACTTATAAAATCACACAAAGCTTTGAGTTTAATGTGGGCCACTACACCTCTCCAACACCTCCCAAATCTCCTCCCTAAATCTCTCCATTTAAATTAAGATTATGGTTTCCTAAACCTACATTTCTAAAATCCTTCTAACTTCCCTTAAAATCTCTCTGTTCCTAACTTTTCTATTTTATCTTAATCCTCATATCACTCTCAAATCTTAATCCATCCTAAAATTTGTCTAACCAATCCTCTTATCATTATGATTTTGGTATTAACTTTTTAAATTGTTGGATTCACTCATGTGATGGATTCTCATGCACATTACATACTGCTTTGCTATTTATTACTTGACAAAATGAGCTCATATCAGGGCTCACCCTAATGCACACCTGCATTCATTAGGAGCTCATTAGAATTCTCATGCACATTACATATTGTTATGCTATTTATTACTTAACAAAATGAGATCAGATTAGGGCCCACCCTGATGCACGTCTACATTTATTAGGAGCATATAGACCATACATGTAATTGAGATCCACAAGGTGGGTCCCACATAATTATTGGTATGCAATTGTTATTAGTTTCCACGCCTTTTGGTTTCTAATTGGCTACACGGCTTGCACTACGGGCCCCACATGTGATATTGTTACTTCACAAAAGCATGAAGCTTAATTGAAGTGGCCCACCATATGCCATTAATCACATAGATATGCATGAAGCTCTGAGATTTTCACCGATGGAAATCTTATAATAAATCCCTAAGCCTCACATGAGAGATTTTACTTCACAAAGGCTTGAAGTATACTTGAAGTGGCCCACCACATGCCATTGATCCATAAAAATCAACCTTAATTCGAGGAAGACCAATGGAGTTGGATTATCAATGGGGAAACAAATAGGCCCAAAAAGAAAATAATATGCATCTGCGAATGCATATTATTGATCATGCTAATTTCTTCTTTGAGGTATCACTAGGTTTTATAATAAAAGAAATGCAATCCTTTGGACTGAATTTAGGAAGGAGTTAGAGTTATATATATTAAATTCCAAATGTCATCGATAATTATTTAGTCAAAAGTGCAAGAGCTAGAGTAACTTTCAAAAATACTTTATCCTTTATCCGAAAGTGCCTTAAAAATTTGGGCTTCATATTTCAACGATTTGGATAGAAAATAGATATACAAAGAAAGTGGCCCCTCATGTGTAAAAAATAACTGAACGCTTTTAATACCTTTTTATTATATTTTTTACAAGTTCAATCTTAGGTGAGATCAACCCATATTGGAATTAAAACTTTGCAACATCCCACGAAAAGGTGGATATTCATTTGAACCGTCCAGAATTTAAATAGATAGAGCCCACCAAATAGTTTTACTTCTTTTCCTTTGTTTGGTGAGAAGAAAGAAGAAAAAGGCATATTTGAAAGAAAAACTCTACTTGGCCCGACCTGGGGGACCGGATTCTGGCCCGGTCCCCCAGGAGGACCCTCTCCCTGGGAACCAAGGGTCCTCCTGGGGGACCGGGCCCGAATCCGGTCCCCAAGTCGGGCCAAGTAGCACGATTGTATTTGAAATTAAAAGAAAAGAGATAAAGGAGAGACCAATCAGGGATCTTCGTTCGTCTCCTTAACATTTTTCCTTTCTATAAGTGGTTCACAATATCAAAAATCGACCATCACATTAACTCCCTTTGATGGGAATTAGATCAAAGAAAGGAAATATGAAAAATAAATACCGAACCAAGTACACTAGTAATTAAAATCCTAAAAAAGTCAAAGGTTGGGTCTCAATGATTGGAAAAAGACCCCCCCCCCCCCCCCCCCCCCCCCCAACCACTCTATAATTCAAATCTCAGGAAAGTGAAAGGTCCCTATTGCGTCTGGCTTACACAGCTACACCCTTCACCCTTCAGTCCTTCACCACTTTAGTAATCCCTCATTGATCTTATTTGAAGATAAATTCCTATGTATTCAGTCGAGATGGACCCCAAAAATCTTGCTTAAGGGGCCATTGTGTAAATAAATATTTAGGAGGACCATATGTGGAAAAAAAGGACTTTTCTGAAAAAACCCCCTTAGATGGCCCTACACGAAAAAGGACCTCATAATTTCTACTGAATAAAGAAAAAAAGCCCTACCAATTTTGACCTCTTTTTTAACCTTTAAAACTGTGAGTTGAGAAACAATATCATCGCTCGTGTCTTCTTTTTTTATTCCTCTTCTCCATCTCCTCCACTCCATTTCTCTTTAGCCGAATCTTTTTTTTTTTTTCCATTTTTCCTGCTTGTCTTTAGCCTGACCTTGTTTTAGGAAACCTTGCAAAGGTCTCAGACTAAATATATCAGATGATGGGATGAAGAACCCGCGGGTTCCTGCAGCATTTTAAGGCCATCTTTACGAGTCTCCGCCGTAGCTAGCTAGACCTTTGGGCATGGAAATTGAATGTTACTCACAAACTCCAAACATTTTGCTAGTGCGCTTTGAATGATTGGTTGCCTACCCGATCACTGTCCTATGTTTAGACATCACATATTTTTGCAATGGTCCTTTCACGCTAAAGTCTGGAACCTACTACTTCCCAGGGTTGGTCCCGATTCCTTGCAAGCACCAATCTTAATCTTTCCTGGCTCTTATGGTTTTGGCGAAAAGTGTCCCAGCATAATCTACACCTTAGGATCATAGTGACATGGTACATTCGGAGGAGAGAGAAGATAAATAAAGAAGAGGAAAAAGAAGACACGAGTATAAAGGTTAAAATAGACAGCAAGGCCTTCTATGTGTAGTAAAAAACTATAAGATCCTTTTTCGTGCATGGGGCATCTTAGGTTTTTTTTTTTTCATAAAATCCTTGAAAAAACCATGAAATCTAAAAAAATTTAGATTGTTTTATAAAAACTTAAAGCGCCATGTGTATAAAAACCCTGTTCCTCCAGTGCCTGCAACCCTCCAACAACCTGAGTTTTCCCTCGTAGTATTCTCTCCTTTCTATCATCAATGGTTATCTTGAGCGCTGTTTTAATTTTCTCTTTTCTTTTAATCACTCCATTCTCTCTTTGAATTCTCTTATCTGCTATCAATGGTTTGAAGTGGAATATTCATAACCATCTGTAGTGCCACTACCTCCATCGATGATCTCACCGACGCTATAATTATGATTGGTAATTAGTGGACTCCCATGATGAAGGAAAAAAAAATGACAGAAAAGGTAGCCAGAGGGAGATGAGGGAAGCCGGAGTAGCTCAGCAGCAAGTGCATGTGGTTGTGGCCCTCGAGAGGGTGGGATGGAAGAAAGGCGTTGATGCTACAAAAGATAGAAACACAAAAGATAGAAAACATGGGTGCTGGAGTTGATGCTACAACAGTTGAGAAACATAGCAACTATGCGTTTTGACTTTTGAAGACAAAAGGATTTTTTGATTTGGAAAAGGGATTGACTGATGACGGGCATTGACAATGAATGAATCAAGTAGCATTGAAGCAGAGAATGGGTAGCAGGTTGTGGTTGACGAAGAAATGGGATTTGGAACTTGGAAGCACCCATTGTTCTTATAGCTGGTCCCGAGTTCACCTAAAACTAATTCCAACATGCAAAAGCTTCTGGAAATCAATCAAGAGATGTAGAGCATGGACATGATAACAATGTTGAAATAAAAATCTTACCAGCAGTCCGGATAGTATAAAAAGATAAGGGAGGAGTCCAAGAATGACGAGAGAGAGGAGCTCAATTGTTTTCACCTTCAGCTTTGAGAAATACGCATGATTCAACAACCTGGATGGTCATATGGGATGGGATGTATACATGCATCCTATTGGATCAATGTTCAGATGCTGGAAATTGGTATTTACAAGGTTCTTAGGATCGCTCATGCGAATCATGCAGTGTGTAAAATCCTATTCAATCTCTCAAGGATGCCCGCGGCCTTCCTCCGAGCCCTTGAAGTGCCATTTAGTGCAAGCCGAGAGAGTGTTCCATTGGAATTCTCTTCCTCCCTGATTTCCCTCAGCTTTGTCCTATCATAGATACAGATTGAGTAGAGAATGGCTACTGAATTCTCCCCATTGCGCCCGCAGGTGCTCTCTCTAATGATGCTAAGCAAGCAAGTCACCGCACCACACCTACCCATCTCCTCCACAGCTTGCTGATTGCTCGATAGAATGGCCAATATAGCTAAGGACTCATCAATGAGTGATTGATTTATGATGGTCTTAAGGGCCACTCGTACTGCGCCATCTCTAACAGCTCTGGTTTTGTTCTCATGCACCATACACAAGTTGAAAATTGCAGAGGCAGCATCTTTTCTAGCTACAGAATTCCCATGTTCTAGAAGGTCAACAAGAGGCTTCATGGCACCCAATTCACCGATCTTGATCTTGTTGCAATCGAGAGCCGATAAAGAGAAAAGCGCAGCTGCTGAATTTCTCCTAGTTTCCATGCTTCCAGTTTTCAAGGCATCCATGAGCAGCGGGATAGCTTGGGGATTCTCTGCAAGGGTCGTCTTGTTGTTGTCATTGATGGAGAGATTCAAGATCGTTGTGACAACATCTTCTTTGACTTCAGGGTGACAATCAAGGTCTTTTCGCGATAACAGAGACAGTAACTGTGGGATAGCATTGGGGGTCTCTCCAAGAAGCACACGGAAAGACGGCATCCGCTTGGTGAGCGATCGGAGCTCTTTTGCAGCCTCTTTCTGCTCAGAGATGGATGGGACAGAGATCTTCTCCAGCAATGAACTGAGGTGGATTTGCTCCTTCTGTGTAAGCCCTTCCTTCTCAGAGTTAAGAACAGAAGAGGGTAGTTCCACCCCATTATCCTCACACCATTTTGAGATCATATTCCAGATCAAATGATTGGGAGTGAGGATAGAATGAGAAAGGACCTGCTGGGTCCGAGGGCACGTCCGATGCCCAGCATTGAGCCATGCCTGTATAAATGGTCGGTCATACGTCTGCATGTACATACAATTAAAAGGTCAGTAATGCAAACAATAACAATAATGGGTTGTTGGAAAATTTCACAATTGCACGGGCATTCTGTAAAGTTCAATCAAACGCATGCATCTCAGTTGTCACACTCACACATGAAAGATAATTAAGTGATAAAACAAGATTAAATAATCCAACAGGAGATTTCTGGATGCTATCACAACCTTAAGAAGATATAAAATAAGAGAGAGAGAGAGAGAGAGAGAGAGAGAGAGAGAGAGAGAGAGAGAGAGAGAGAGTTTATCTTCTGGTTCTCCAATTTGTAGCGTGCCTTCTAGTAAATATATATCAATCCTTACATGTTTAAGTGCAAACTATGGCTATTTTTGGGATAGGGTACACAAAAACATAAAGACAAATTAAATGCGTTCACCAATAAGAAAGTAGAATAATGAGAGCCCAAATGAAACTGACCTATTCCAATCTAATTCACAAACTCTACCAATAGATAATTGAACTATTGGAAGAATCGAACTGTCAACAAATCAAAAGAACAATTTGTAGTACAAATTTTGTCAGTACAAACTTGGTAACTATTGGTGGGATAAAAGGTGCAGCTCTATCGTTGAAACCTGCTTCTAGGAGTCTGAGGACTCTACCATTGGTGTTTTAAGAAAAGAAGGTGGTACTCCTCTTTGGGCCAGGTGCCTGCATGGCTAATCCATATTCTTAGCTTCTAAAGAATACATAGAAGATAAAAGGTGCAAACTATTGGGTGATGAGATTACTCATCTTGCGTTCTTTTTTATTGCCTTATTCTAAAAGTCATTAAAGACCACTCTGAAGCACCTTGGAGACAAGACCCCAAGAGTGAAATTTGGTAAGCTTGCAAGATTTTCCATTTCCATGTCCTCTACTGGAGAATATACATCCAAGAGGCTCTTACAATATTTTAGAAATGCCTCCAATCATCTCAACATACCTTGTCTCACCTTTGGAAGAAACTTGTCTAGCTTCTCAAATCAAACTTGTATGCATTGCAACCCTTCCCTTTTTCTTTTTCTTTTGATAACCCAGGGTATCTCCCACCCAGCCCAGCCCTGAAGCCTGAGGGACACTCGATTCTAGACAGCCGAAAACTAATCCCTACGGGTACATGCAAACCCCTTCCTTTTGTATGTCCCTTCTTTCCACTTTTGCCCCCTTGGTGCGCTATACTCTGTATAGCTGGTCTCCTTATCAGTGCTTTTGGGGTTTGATAGAGGATTCTAATCCTGTATTTCTTGGTCTTTTCCCCCTTTCGGCATTAATAGAATTTTATCTTATCTTCCAAAAAGAAAAAATGGTGCAGCCTTCATTTTGTAAAAAGGCCAGGGATGGTGCACAGGTGTAAAACTAACTGTATATAGGAGAGGAAACACGGCAGCAGGGCAGGGAAGCAAAAAGCAGGCATTATCTCAAGACAGAGGTGAGGATGAGCTGTTCTGTAGGATTAAGGTGATCAGTCCATGTGATTGGCTGAGGGGGTAGGGTACAGGTCTGATGTCTCAGAAAAATCGATGGGCCGCACTACTACTAATGATATTAATTTGAAAAATGGTGGATTGGGATTGGGATTACAGAGGGATGGTGGACAAATAACTCCTTGAGAGGTGATTGGAGGGAGGAGCTGGGGGCTTAACTTTGTTGACAGCGATGATCGTCAAGGTTGTCAAAAGGCTCTTATTATGATCATAGAAAGTCTCTAAATACCATATAAAGTTTTAGAGAATGGTTTTGATTAAATGCATCATTTATCATTAAAAATTACACCATGTCTATGAGAGCAATAAAGGATAAATGAGAGAGAGAGAGAGAGAGAGAGAGAGAGAGAGAGAGAGAGAGAGAGAGAGAGAGAGAGAGAGAGAGAGATTTAGTAATATCAGATAACTTCTAGATCTTGTCGCAATCTTAAGAAATAATAAATCTTAGATATTCTAATAAGTCATTCACCGTATGACTAGCATGGATTGATTACCTGATAGGGCAGTCAGGGAATTTCCTGTGCAGTGCCATTTTCAGTAAGGTGTACCAGAATAAATTCAATAAACGGAACTCATCACGCTTAAAAGGTATTCAAAACCATTTATTTTATTGCAGTAAACCTATGTGATATATAGCCATCAGATTTTGAGTCCCAGAAATTAAGGATATTCCATGTTATCAGCCTTTTCAGGCTCTTTGCTTATATCTTTATATAAACCTTCCTATTTTTTATCTAAGGCCACATTTGTCCAGCTACATTTCCGTGGAAAAAGCGAGGAAAAGTTGGCCGCTTTTCCACGATGAAAATTTTCCACATTTGGTGTGGCTGCTTTTCTGCAAAGAAAAGCACAAAAATGAGCTAAGATTTTTACAATTCCATGGAAAGGTGTTTCCGATGTGGGGTTGGAAGATTTTTTCCCTCTGCGGAAGAGGAAAACCTACGAAACCAGTTTTCCACATACACTACACAAACGTGCTCTAGAAGTTAACCACTTCAATTCTAAGGGCACATTTGTGTGGCCCAATGGAAAACTAGTTCCACAGAAAACCTCTTCCGCTTTTTGCATAAAACGAAGTCCGACCCCATTGGAAACTTTTTTTTTTTTTTTTTTTTTCCGAAATTGCGATAAGTTAGTTCATTTTTCCACTTTTCCTTGCAAAAAAGTGGCTGCACCAAACATGAAATTTTCATCCCTTGGGAAAACCGCTTTCACTTTCTACGCTTTTTCCATGGAAAAGCGACTACACAAATATGCCCTAAAGTAGTCCAAGCACCTTGTGGAGTCTACTTCAGTCACTTATACGCATAACTAAACAGTTGATTAGGAAACACCTAAAGTGGATAATATATAGCCGAAATCTCAATTGATTTTATTCTAATCATTGAATCAAAAGAATGCAAAATGAATGGTTGGATGAAATTGTTCTTGTGTTCATTTTAAGGCTGCTAATGAGATGATTATGAGCACTTAAAGAAGGTAATTTTTGAACCATAATGAATCTGCCCTCCTTTTTAACTGTCAACCATGCAAATAGATGGTTGAAGTTGCCCTACATTGTACGTGGGAATACTAATGTGTCCAGCCAGTTGGACTTGAATCATTTCTGTTTTCATTAACTTCATGCGCCTTTCATAAAGAGACCATTACCTAAATCTAACCCTAATATGATACATGATATTTGTGTTAAAAAAATGGTCAACCAAATAGTGATCCTTACTCCAACCGGAGTGAGATTTGGGCCCATGCTAATTCATAGAGAAACAAAGTTTGTGAAGCAGCCTGAATTTAATAACGTGGGCCCTTCTCATCATAAGCCATAGTGATAAAAACTTAAAAGATAATTCATAGCAGTAACATATTTTTGAGATGTTGACCATGTGTTACAAAAGAATCTCTATCAAATGGTTTGCAAAGTCAGTTGTTGCTGAAAGAGCCACCCTTACCAAGACATTCCATGGGAGTGCCCTACTAGATGATACAAACTACCTTTGAAAGCCTCATGTGACAGTCTTAGTTCAATTACAGTACCTTTTAGCCAAACTGGCCAAAACTATTCATTTTAGTCAACAGAAATCCCCCAGAAAGATTTCAGTTGAGATCCTGCACTATTCGGCCAAAATCTCTGATTTGATCATGAATTCAGAAATTTTGGTCAAATGGGTCAGAATTTCAAATTTCAGTCAAAATTTGATAAAGGTGAGGATTTTTCCATGTTTGGCCTTTATTATCCTGAGTTGATTTTTGACCAATATGCCCTCCATTAAGGTTGGATATGAATGAGTATATGGTCTTTTTAATTCAAAAGAAAGGGCTTTTAGATCTTTTAGGGCCTTATTGAGGAAGTGGTTTCCTTCTTTGGGCTGATTCTTTGTTTTACTTCACCTCTGCAAAAAAAAAAAATAAAAAAAAAATCAACATATTTATTTATTTCTATCTTTCACCACAATAGGAATTGGAGTTTACTTGTTTCGTGCATATGACAATGTTGATTGAATAGAATGAATTAAACATATATACCTACTACTTTCAAAAAAATTTCTAGATTTACATATTTTTTTATTTTATTTTATTTTATTTTCTGCAACAAAACTCGAAATTGAACGCTGAAATGCCAAAACAGCCCAAATATTTCCACTTGGAATAAGACTGAAACAAGGTTGGAAACCAAACTGAAAACTATGATGTCAAATAAAGGAATAGCTTTGGCATCATACCAGTGGTTTGTCATAAATGTGACAACCAAACTCCAAGTCTACTAATGCACAAACACAGCACTCAACTTAACACGCATTGAGTGGAAAAAGGTAATATCTGAGATTATCCTATCACAATCTTAAACAAACTCTTAACTAATTCAATATCTTTCATGTATGAAAGCAATTTCACAAATCTGAAACTATAAAGACCAAATTTGAAAAGGAACTACATGAGAATCTAAAAGATTCATTGCATTAGCAAGTGGACTGCAACTAATATACAGAGTATTAAAATATTGTGATATGCAAATCAGTGTGTCATCCAAATGCAAGCAAACAAACAAACAATGGAGAAGGAGAGAAATGAACAATGCTGATGACTTCATGACAAAGTCCCATGCTATGATCCCCTTCTATTGACCCACTTGGTGTCCTAATTTGCTCGATCAAGCCATTGAACATCACACACAATCTCCAACGAGAATGCATTCTTCCAAAATTCACTCCAGTTGGGAGTCATATCCACCGTTGAATTGATCAATGTAATCTCACTTTTCATGTCTTGATCAATACAACTACGTGTATATTTAATAGCTTGTGAATGATACATTGGATGTGTCATCAAGCGGTCTAAATCACTCCAACTGAAGTGGAATCTTGGGCCAATTGAAGTGGAATTTTGGGGGAGTACATGTGATTCTATTCTACTTACCCATATCTGAGAACTTTCTAGTTCCCTTGGAATCAACAACAACAACATAAAAACTCAATTTCTTCATGACAACTATCCAACAGAAACCCTAACATCAATCCTGGAGAAAATCAAGAGAGAGGAAACAGATACAGAATCCCCCAATCTAACCTGTCCAGTAGCCAAAACGACAGGGTCTTTCATCAACTCAGACGAGATCGGACAAAGGAAATGCTCAGGAACAGCCACAACAGAATCCCGCCTCTGCGACGACGTCGATCTCTTCAGCTTCAGATCCTTCAATGCCGACAGGGTCTTCGAAGCAAGATCAAATGCCTCGATCCGAGATTCTCCTTCTCCACAGATTCCTCTCACCAGCCTCTGCAGCTCCTCCTTCAACTCCATCTCCTTCGCACACGAATCAACGGCCTCGATTGCTTCCGATCGAGTCATTTTCCTCCTCCTCCTCCTCCTCCTGTGAAGAAGAAGTGGTAGTAGTTGATATATAAAAGCTTTCTGGGCTTTGAAAGAGAGAAGAGGAGGTCTCCTTTTTATCATCAATAGGCCACACATATTACTGTAGAGTGGGCCCCACATGTCCATCTAGACGTCTCAATCATGGAAAAATTTCAGCAATGACAGCTGGCATTCCCAGCCTTCCATGCACCTGGGACCTGGGTGGGTCGATTCGGTCCACCTGTTACGCTCATGGTAAAAACGTGGCCGGTTTTGAATCTAGATTTCGATTTCAACCTTCTCCTCTTCTAATCTTGTAGGGCTCACTTTTTAATGCCTATGCTTATCTTATCTCTTTGTAGCTAGCTTATTTTGGCTTATGGGGATAATGTTGTTTACAAATAAGATTTTGTTGATAATTAGAAGCTATATGTAAGCAATAAATGTGATGACATTTGGAAAGTATATCCGGATTATTATTATTATTATTATTATTATTTTGATATTATTGTGATGATGGGGAGATAAGTTCGTTTTTAATTTTCAAGTAAATTAAATTTATGATCAAGATAATTTGAATTGTTCATGTTAAATGCAATTCTGCTCAAGTTGCCACTTGACATGATGAAAACCTTATTTATGCTGTCACTACAATGCCACATTAGTGCCATGTCATGTTTACAATCTTATGTTTACCTTTGCCGTAGAGATTATTCTTATTAAAGTGAATTTGAGAATGTCACCACAAGGGATGAGATAAGTTTAAATTATCTTTACACGATGGGGTTTTCACGGGATGTAATTCCTGTGTAATAGCTGTGATAGGGATTCAGACTCCTCCCTTTCATAGAAATTAATAATAAGGGCTTGGGTTATTGTATGTGGGTGGGGGTGTGATTAATTACCTTAAAAAAACTAAATTACTTTTTTAAAATGGACATTTGAATAAGATGTGATGACTTTTAATCTTTAAATTCTAGAACTCTATATATTCTTTTGAGATTAATATTTAGGAGGGTTTTTTTTTTTTAACTTCCCATAAAAAAAAAAAAAAACTTCAAATTCCTCAACTAGAGGGCTTTGTAAACTTATCAATGGGACCTTCCTCTAATATTCAAATCACTAATAACTTATTTTACTGCATTTGACCGAAAATCCAGAATAATAGATATCGACCCACCACCCAATTATTACATGATATGTAAACATATATTGAAATAAAACACGTCCACGTCAATCCTATTTCCAACAAAGACGCCAAAACTCATACGTACTGACTGCAGTACTAACATGGACTTGTCACCAACTGCAGGCAAAAATGATCATATGCCTCTGTCGTCTATATTTGGAGAATAATCCTTAAATTGGTAATACAAGAAAAGGGAGAGAGCTCTATCAAATGTAAGTTCTCTCATAAGCGATGAGATGGATGGTCAAAATCAAATTAATAAGTGGATATGACTCAGGTCAATTTGTTTGGAGAAATAAGAAATTCCGTGTGTTGGCAATAACTAAATGCAACATTAATCGTTGGCCCTAGCCATTCTTCTATATAATTAATGAGAATTCTGGAATTCAGCCTTTTGAATTGTGAATTTTGGCCTATGAGACTCTTTGAATTTTAATTTACAAAATGCTCAACCGTGCTTGAGTATTTGTAAATTCTGCTCCCAACATGTATTCCTTGAATCTAGTAAATGAACAGGTTCCTAAAAATTTTTCACCACTCAATAGGAAATCTCAGGTTCCTAAAATTAGACGGGCTCTTACTTTTGTTAGGCCTTTAATTTGCATAAGCAGTGTATCAGCATAGTCATCATATGCCAAATGAAAGAAAAAACCTACATGGAAGCATCACTGGTTCAATTTCGATATTGAATGTCTTTTTTTTGGCTACCAAATAAATCACAAAGATTCTTCTCTTGAAAAGAATTGACCTTTCTATTTTTTATTGGTTGAAATTCCATTTTCTAAAAGTATTCAGCACAACGATGGTTATATGCTAAATTTAAAAGCATGTAGCTCAAGTTTAAGGCCTACTTGAACACATGGTTATCCCAGGGGTAGAGGGTGCCGAACTGGTATCGTGTGAATTAGGGTTAAATAAATATCACCTTAATCTTGTCTTTCAAATTTTGCTCTTAGGACCTAAGCAACTTCTATTGCGACCAAATTCGAAGGCAAATGATTGTTTGTATCAGCATCAAATTGAAATGAGAGTTAACTTATGACTTATGAGGGTAGGTTGGTGTGAGAATCTCTTTATTGATAACACATAATGCCTATTAATTGATATTATTATTACTCATCATGTTTATTTGTGTTTATAAGAAAATGAGGTTTAAATAAGGCCACAGGGGTGAACACTTTCACATCTCCCACTCGCAAAAGTTGTCAATATAAGTCTTTACATGGTGATTGCATTTGGTTATGCAATTGGTCAATATGGGGCCAAATTCCATTAAACTCATTTTATTTTTTCATTCCCACCCCCTAATTGTAATCCTAACAATTCAGTTTGTTTGTTAAACTAATAAGTCCCAATACCTTTAGATTTATTACCTTACGTCTTCATGGATATTGGGTAATTTGTGAAAACCATAAAAAAAATATCCCAATGCTAAAATCTAAATTCTTGCACTTTTGTGGGGCTCTAATTCATGTCTCATATTAATGATGGACATCAAGGCCTTTAATTTCATATATTAAATCTTCATGGATTTTGAAAAAATTATGAAAAATATCGAAAAAATCCAAACACATTTTAAAACCGTTGGATATAATTATCTACTCATATGAAAATTATGATTTGACAAACATTGTAATAATGTTTGCATATCTATTTTCATCCCATGGTAGAAGGCAACTGTCCTCTAAATAAAGTGTTACTGGGTCATTACTGTTCATCATCCCCATAGTAATTACAATGCACCAGAACGGGCCCCACTGCTAGAAACGGAAGATCAAGACACACTGTGCATATCCGGATGCACGAGGAGTCTCAGGACCCAATATTATTTCCTGCTTGCATGGACCCAATGTCATGAACCACGTGATGAGTTAATGGTATTATAAACAGTGGAGTCGTTTTCAAGTTCCCCTAACAAGGAAAAAGACAGAATCTTATTCTCGCATGCGGTGCTTAATCCTTTCAAGGGTTACCCGGATCCCTTGCCGTTCTTGGTTCTTGGGGCCGATGATCCCGGTTTGTTAGGACTGGGACCCGAAATTTTATATTCATTATTTGCTCAATAACTCTTTCTATTTATGAGTTGGCCATGTTTTATGCTCATGTTTAAAGTTCACGACGAGATTGCTGAGTTAGTTTTTATTGAGAGGAAAGTAAAATCCGACCGACCCCCTCTTCCATAATCCAATTTTGCTCAAAACGGTAAGTGTGTTTCTATTTTCACTGCTACACAAACAAACCTTTAAGGCTCTTATATGACTTAGCTGGATGCATGTTTATCATAAAAGATAGTAAGATAGTGATATCTCATTGTAGAAATGAGTTTAGGCGAAGATCAACCAAATTATTATAATCATACCAGAGTATCTCAAAAAGAGAGTGGACTCAGTGAATGAACTCTGGAAAGTTAAGAGCATGTTGGGATGCATAGTAAATTATAATGAGGTGAGATAAACATGTAGTCTCCAAACCATTGTACTGTCCTTTTATCACTGAGGTTCTCTAAATTTGACCATACAAAGCTATAAGGAGGGGAAATGAGATGTACCCATAATTCATATGAGATTTAGTCAAATCGATCAAATCCTTATCATGAACTTCTACACCGACATTTGTGAGGTGGTGGCCCACCCAATCTATTTCCAAATCTATTGAAGAGAGTTTAAAGTTTAAACTTGAAAGGGAAGAGATAAGCAAGGTCCCAAAGAACCGCAACTTACTGCGCCAAGAGGCAAGAGAAGAGGGAGAGGGACTGCTTTGAAGGGGTCAAAAGGTCGAATAACCCCTTCCGAGATCTGATTTTATTGAAATCATCACCCAAAAGTCATGCACAATCCATGTCCTTCAAATCCGGATGTTCTTCATTCAATCATGTCTTGCTTTTTCGTCACATCACAGGCGTTAATCAATATTAAGGATGTGTTGTGGGGCCCACCCAGTAGCAGCCACACTTCACGGACCATTGATTAAAGTTGTTCCACTCAATGTCACAAATGTGCAGGTTCCCCGTAACATTATTTTGGATAAAGTTGAAGATATTTTCTGTGACCTATTCTTTTAGTTACTTAGTTACTATACATCCGGTATAAATTAGTCTAACCGACAAAAATTAAACTACACCTCCCATCATAAAAATAGATCACACTCACACCACAAGACAACATGGTTTGATTAATGATCAATATCACTTCTACTTTTAGGTAAATTAACATTAGTAAGGTTGACATTTAGAGGTTTGCCGACCTTTACTGTCGGGCCCATTATACTTTTGTGTTTTTTCCCGGGATACTCCAGCGCATGGGGCTGAGATCCATCGAGCCTTCGAGTGAGGAAATGAGATCTTGGGTGAAGTAAGATAACTATTATTGAGGGACGAAGACCTCAATTGGGGGTGAAGAGCCCTTGGATGAGGGAAGGGAGCTGTTCTCAGCCCATTATATTGGGGATATTAGGCTGAGTGTATGCAATCATTCTTGAATTAATTATAAATATTTGAAAGACAGAAAGCTGTTAAAAATTGTTTTATTGTGGCATATTTCAGCTTTTCTTGTATTTTGAGAATATTGTGATATCATGAAAAGAAAAAAATAAAGTTTTCTCTGGAACTAGAACTTTGTCCCATTTGTACTTGGGAAAGGCTTGAATTAAGTATAAAAAGCCCAATGCCCATCATAACAGGGCCAGAACAATACAGCTAATCTTATGTCATTTAGGATCTTTTTTTATTTATTTTTTATATCCATATGTCTTGTAGGATCTTTATGATTCTTTTAAGAGATATTTGGATTTAAGATTGTTTTATGTTTGAATTTAAGATCCTTATGTCATTTTTTTTATGTTAGTATTAATTGGTTGGGGTAAAAATGGTTTGGGCTGGGCAGGGTATTGGAGATTCACCTGATTGTTAATCATTATGCAAATTAGTTGCGCAATGGCCATTTAAAAACTATTGGCCATAGATAGTCCTGATTCTCCTCAACAATACATCCATACCAGTTATTTGGCTTTCCTGTATCCTTTTTCCTATGTACCACAATTGTTTTCTATGTACCAATTGTTGTAGGCACTGTTAATGCTAGAGTCTTTCAGCTGCAATAAGAAATGCTAGAGTATTTATAATAATAAGATAAATACAATATATGTGACATCTAAATTGGGTTATTAATCTTACCCCATAAAAGTAGGTTTAGCAAATTTATTATATAAAATAGAATCGAAATCTTCTAAGTGACTCTATACACGATGACCATGAGTGGACCACTCAGGGCCGTGTCCACTCATGATTACCGTGGGATTTTAACTCATCAGATCCGGACTCTATAAAATATTAGTTTAATTGTGCTTTGCTCACAAATCACAATTCTTTAGTGCTCATTTTCATCTCTTTTGATCCAAAGAAACGACTAGTAATGTTTGATAAATCTGACTTCATACAGATATCTAAATTAAACAAGTACTCTTTTTTAAATGGGAGTAACAAATTAACCTCCATGCTATATGTATCTGTATTGTAAAGGATATAAGTCCTTGCCTTTATGTGAGCACCACTTAATCCAAATAGCCAAGGAGAACTGTCCATCTAGTGTGGGGTCCACCGGATGACCTATGTAAATTATATTGAATGATCAGGTCGTCATTTGCGGCACAACCCAATAATTGCCCCTTGGCATCCAGTGATCCTGAGGTGGAGTGGGACCCACAACGTGACTTGCCAGCTTGAACTTTGGGTCACACTTCTCACCACCCTGCTAGTTCTCTAGGGAGAGAGCACGACAATCCCTAATCATGCAATCAGATGCCACTGTAGATGTGACATATGGACATTATTCACTCAGGCCGTCCAAATAATGGAGTCTGTGTGGCCCACCAGTCCAGGCCTCTTGATGCCAAACGATGGGATCTATTCTTTTGCAGGCTCAAAAATGAATTTAAAATTGAAAACTGGAACTCACAGTTATTTCGATATAGGTTTAGGCCAACTGCATGAATTTGAAATTTGAATACAATTTGAATTTACATATGGGCATCTGACTCTCATCCATGCAGCGTAATGATCAGGTGCGTGCATGTGTAAAACTTCAGGCCATCATATCATCCTCACACCTCACCTTAATTTATGACCCACAAATTCAACGAATTTATATTAAAAAAACATTCAGTGGATAAAGTGATCCAATCCATTCAAATCGGTGTAAACCTAGGGATCCGGCGATTATGTGGGCATGAGGGTGGGGGATGTGATTTGGTAATTAGAAGGGTCCCTACGAGGTGCATGCACTCGTTATTCACCTATTCTCTCACACTCATCCATGATCTAAATTAGGGATTTAGACCTTGTTTTGTCAGCAGTACTGTGATTTAGACCTTGACTTTTTCATGATTTGAATAATATGGTTCCAACGTCCCCTCATTCAATTCTTTATCTATGATCCTAGATCAGCCCCGTAAAAATGGAGGTGCTTTATCATTGAACCACTGGTGGGTCAACTTTAGGCACTCTTTTATTCTTAATACTGCACTTTGTCTATGCCTAGATTTGTCTCAATTGGAGAATCATGAATAATCACCACTCAAATAGTTTCCATAAAATAGCTGCTTAAGAAGTGATAATTTAGAATTCAAATTCAACTAGTAAGTTTAGATGGCTGGAGTTTTCTTACCTTGGGAGCTATTTACCTTATGTTCCACTAGGGTTACAAATTGGTTAACATGGATTAGTGTACTCCTTATTCATAAAGGAAATTTTGAGGTGCTCCTCCACAATTTTTCCCTAATTGCTTCATCATCCAACAGGGACCATACAGTTAGATTCTCTTTGTTGTTGTTTGAAGACAATGACAACTCCACAAAATCTCTCCCCCGCCGCCCCCCCCGCCATGTGAACTTCATCAATTGATGTTATTGTAGTACTAAATGAACAATGGGAGCCAATGTGTGATAAACTTCAATATCATAGAGCAATCATTAAATGAAGTGTTGGTTCCAAAGAAGATATTGCAAATAGGATTAACAAAGAGTATAGACATAAAAATGCCAATTATTACGCCGCCATCAAGATTTGTGCAAAGCGGTATTTTATAGAAAATGTAGTTAGAGTTGTATCGTTATAGGGAGTTCAATGTTTACAATGAAGAGAAGAACAGAACCAAAAGGACATGCAATTGAAACACGGATGCTACTATGAATAATTGGATAAACTGTGTGATAAAATAGGACTAAAAAAATTACCCGTGCTCATGCATATGGTAAATATTGTAATTTAAATACTCATATATAAAAAATTCATAGTTTCTTTTTTAAAAGAAAGCAAAAGAAAGAAAAAATTATGAGTATGTATTTATATAATCGAAGAATTTGTACCATAGAATGAAAAAAAAGAGAATTAGAGTATAATAGGAATGTTAGAGTTAGGATTGAAACAAAGTCTTTGAGAAATAAAAGAAAAAAAAAGTGGAGAGTATTTATGAGTGGTTATGATAAAGAAATAAATAAAGTAATTTATGTAACTTCCGGTCAAAATTAGATCCGACGGTCAAAATTGAAGCCAAAACCTCCTGGCTTAATATATTATATTATAATATGAAGATAAGTTTGTGTTATAAAAGGAAATATGTTTCACTTGTGGAAAATCCAAAGAAAGTGGTTGCAGATGGTCTTGGGCCCTTTGCAATCATGTTGAGGTGCTTATTTCTATATGAGCAACCCTGCTTTAGGAGGGGTAGGATTGTAGGAAACAGGATGGGTCAGGTATAAAAGGGTTGGGTAGAGATTGCGATTTCATGGGTTGGGCCCGATCTGTATTTGATCCGTTTATTAGATGGGTTAGATATGAGATACCCCAACAAGCACTTAATGTGAGTCAACTGGACCCTGTTCAGTTAACACACCTGCACTGGTCCTTAACTTTTGTTGTGTTATTATGTTTGAACCTGCCTTTTACAAAATAAGTTATGGTGGGCTAATGCAAAAGCAAGTCCAGACGTTCATAATGATGTCAAAGATCTCACATATGATGTATTGAAACATTAAACCGTTTTAATTAGTTCTGTTTGACCCACGAGAATGAACGCACAGGCTCTTTTGTGGCCATCTTGTGTGGGCCACAACCCAACAAACAGGCCTTGAGAGAAGATAACATTCAATAAGAACTTAATCTAAAATAGCTAAAAGTCACTAAATCTTGAGTGACTGAAAACGTAGAAATAAATAGCTACTGGTGAGACAAGTAAAAATTGAAATTTCTCCTCATTTCTCGCATTTGTTTCATATTTTCACACAAATAGCACAACAAGCTTTAACAACATACAGAACTCGATTTGTGTGATTCTCAAATAATTTCTCCGAATCTTCAATCTTTCAACCATGCTGCTGAAACCTTCTCTTGTTTAGAGCCATAGTAAAATAGAGATGCCCGCATTTACTTTTCCAACTCAAAGATGGTTGCGAGGCTTGAGCTGCTATTTCTAATTTAGTAATTGAAGGGCTAAGATCATCAAATTTGAAAGATTACTGGATCATCTCTCAACCAGGCTCCACCAAATCAACAATATATGTAGCATTTAACATGAGCCTTGGGGTACATTAAGAGAAGTGTCCACTCTCATAAATGTTAGCATCGATCACATGATCTAGGCTAAGATTAAAAATCACAAAAAACTAGCTGTTGGAACTGAAGCTAATGGCGGAGGCACTGGCATTTCTTACTTTTGGACTTCCTTTGTTCCTTTTGCTTGGGATTCACACTTCTCCCACTGTAGCCTCATATATAATATAATAATGACCCCTCATAAAAATCTTCTTTTGACTCTCATTCCATGAAGGAAACCTTTGCAAGGAGTTATGATAATAACCAAACCATGTAGCCTCTCAGATTCCACATGTCAAAAGTATTTCAAACATTGAGCATCAAGAAACCCAAAAGATTGAGGACCTTTCGTTCGTATCCTTATATGCATGTGTGGTCGTGAGGAATATTCACATATGGATACACATGCAGATAACAAATACTGTAGTAACTACACAGCCATTCCAAAAATCCAAAAGACCTTTTGGAATTCTTAGAATTTCATGCTCTATATCATTTGATGGAATTTCAAATCATCCAATAAAAAGAAGGATTTGAAATTCCATCTAAAGAGACAATTTTTGGAGAATTTGAAATTTTTACGGACATGAATTCTTGAAATTCTGGTAAAGAAACGGGCCTGGAGTTTATATAAACATTAATAGCACAATGATATTGTGGGAAGTTAAAAATACTACGACACAAAGAAAAGTGACACATTATTTTTTTTTTTTTTGTAATTTTACTAAAATCTCTACATTTTGACAAATAGGTTTTTGGCATTTTAAATGTATTTATAATAATTCTATGTGTTTTCAGTTATTTTTGTGTTCCATGGTATGTTCCCATTAATAACTCAGAAAAGAATACGAAAACTTGAAAACCTCCCATTGATAACTCCCATTAATTACCAATTAACATTATCTGCAAAAAATGACAATTTCCAATATCTGCGATATTCTGAAAACATCGTAATGGTTATTTTTTATGGTTAATTGTGATACTTTCAAATAATTACTAATTAAGACACTCGAAATGTTTTCACAAATCCTTTTAACAATTTTATATTGCTAATAATACCTTTTTTTTTTCCCAAAACAATGGAATCCCCGTGATCCCAGGATATATTAAAGTAGAGCAACTTGAGTTGGGCCAAACCCGAAACCCGACCAAAGTGAAATTTGGGTTGGGCTTGTTCAAGCATGAGTTGGGCTCAAGCCTGAATTTTGAACTCTCTGGAATTTAGTTGGGTTGAGGTTTGGGCTTCAGTACACAAATACTCCCAACTGATTTATCTCTAAATCTGTGTGTGTATGATGTATAAAGCACGTTATATACACTCTATTTATTAATTAAATACATTTCCTAGATTTTATACGCTTCAAAAACAGAACCAAACCCAAAAAAAAAAAAAAAAAACCAAGAAGAAAAAAGAGTACCTGAACTAAGTCGACCTGACCCAACCCGAATTGCCACTTGATTAGGGAATTTAATAATCGGGTCAGGTTTGAGTCACGTATGATCAGAAGCCATTCATTTTTGTGTTGAGGTTTGGATTTGCCTACATGCAATTCGGATCTTAGATTGAGCCAATACCCATCCCAACCCAATATATATACCCAATATAAAAACTGCATGGCGTCTGTAACATAAAAGCTGAGCAAACGTCATGGATAAGTATTGACTTTGCCCATGGCATTTTGCAGTAAAGTGCATTCCACTTCTCCTTTCATTTAAGTCATCTTTTCTTTGTTTTTCCCTGGAGATTGAAAGACTGATGCTTGTGTGTTTGGATAACCATATATTTTAGAAGCAATGAACAGATGATATATAATATGCATGGGTCTCTTTAGCTTACTCTTTACTCTGTACGTAGCTGTGTGCATGGAAATAGGCTTTTGATACTCAGGTTGACGGGATCTTTTGCTGTTGAAGACCGCAAATGTTTCTTTGGCTTGGCTCACTACTTTACTTTGTTAATTTCTTTCCTTCCAGTAGATGAGTAAGGTGTTAAACGATGTGGACCGGCAGAAATGGCAATGCTTAGGTGCGTGTAATTAATATGATTTCAGTCGTCCTTCTTCGGTGGAAGTGAAATTTGAGCAGGTTGAGCAATTGAATTTAATAAGGTAGGCCGGTAGGGCATACTTTATTGACTTTTTAGATGGCTAACCATTCGGACAGAAAGGCATCACCATCATAAAATAAGAAAAATGAAAAGAATTTAGTTTTTTTTTTTTTTAGGACTACCCACTGAAATTTTATTGAGAATCTAGCATCGCATCAACGCTTATATATTGCTGAATTAGGACTGGGGTGGACAGGGCCGGTCCTGAATTTTTCAGGGCCCAGGGCAAGAGTAAAAGTTCGGCCTCTTCAGCCATCATATATGATATTATCATTGGTGGGTCCCACTGATGTGAAAAATTGGCAATGGGTTGATGATGCCCAAGTATAACTATTTGAAAAAAAAGAGAAGAAAGAAAACTCAGGCCAGAATTTAAGCATCATATATGGGGAATTAAAAATCATTGGTGGGCCCCACTAACAAATGAGAAGAACGGGTGTAGGGCTGAAGGCTTGATGATCTATTTGTAAAAAAAAAAGCCCTAAATCATCCCAACACTAGACCAGATTCTCCCAGAATTTCAGCCATCAAATATAAAATATCATTGGTGGGCCCCTCTGATGGATGCTCAAATAAGTGATGCAATAAGCACTCTCAGATGATTTGATGATGGGTCTATTGATGCTTAGGACGATGGAATCCATTGGATGAGCCATGCCCTCACCAAATGATTGAAAAAAAAAAAAAAAAAAAGTAGAAGGGATTTTGGGCCCCCTCAAAAAATGGGCCCGGGGCAAGGGCACTTACAGCCCTTGCCCAGGGCCGGCCCTGGGGGTGGATAGCCTTCAGACCATCATGTCATCCACATAGTGGGTATGCCTAGCTAAAACATGAGCACCTGCATTTCCCTCTCTTTCCACATGATACACTTTAATTAAACTTGATGAGATGATTCAGCAAACCTTTGATTTCGTCAAATAGAGGACCTTGCCTTCACATATTAGTACCAGAGGACTTTAAAGCTTCTGCCACCCATATTGAGTCCCTTTTAAAATAATACTGCTCATCCCAATATGAAGAATCATCTGAAGTGCTTTTAATGCTGCAATAGCTTCAATGTCATCGGCGCTATCCACCCGCACTTTCTAATTTACTCATGGCCATAGTCACGTTACCCACCTCATCTCTGAGAATAGCACCAACTCCCACTTTCTGTATCTTAGCAAACATAGCACCATCCACATTAAGTTTAAAAATGCCTAATGGTGGAGGCTTCCATCGAAGAGCTTTCTCCTTTTTGGGGCTCCATTTCTGAATGCGAATGCATTTAAAGGCCCACATCAATGTCCTTGCCTCGTCCACAACCATCCATGGGTCCCGTTAAGCCCAAGCTGGGGTGGTCGGTATAAAAAAAAGTTGAGTTTAATCCATTTATAAGAAAAGCTGAAGTTGAACTTGAGCTTGGGCTTAATCATGCTTGGTTGAACTTGACTTGTTTACACCCTACGATAACTCCTTTTTTTTTTTAACCCGTGGAGGGGCTCACTGGGACACTGAAACTCATGACACAACTCACACATGTGAGCTGATGGGGACTCACACATGAGAGGAGAGATAGATAAAACTCACTTATGCTAGGAGACAAAGACACAACTCACACATGCAAAGTGATGGAAATTCACATATGCAGGGAGACATAAAACTCACACATGCGAGGTGATAGAAACTCACAAATGCGGAGAGACGTAATCACAACTCACACATGTAAGGTGAAGTAAACTCATGCATGCGAGAGAATAAACACAACTAACACATGTGAGATAATAAAGACTCACATAGAAAGAGGGAGGAGGCATGCAGGTTCGAACCCAAGACCTCCCAGTGACAACTACCACTCCTTACGACTTAGGTAAGGAGCAGTTCTCCCTACCATAACTCCTTTAGTATAAATAATTGCACAAATGCTTTAACAAATAATAATAATAATAATAATCGCACAAACGAGAAGAGGGATTTAAGCCCAGGCTACATGGGCGGAAGATCAGGGCTGTAATAAGTACTTGCATTGAATCTTTTTGTGTGTTATATATGTTAGGGACATGTTTCTGCAGGCTGTAAATGGTCGGGGTTTAACCCGAGACTCAATTGGATGGGCCTAGTTTTCAAGTTTGTATTCATGGTCAAGTTTTTGGTTGCCAAGAAATGACTTTGTATTTAGGTTAAAAACAAAAAAAAGAAAAGAAAAAGAGCTGACTCCATTGTGATTATTATAAAAGTTGAATGCATGATTATGAATCAGGTACGTGCCCTTACAGCACAAATGGATAGGTGATTTATATCTTTGACTATCGTTGATCCTTTTACTTTTATCGTCCATTGGGAGTCCACATATATACTCAATAGCTGGAATTGCTACTGCAACCAGATTAATTGTTTGGATTGACTGGGGTTTTAATAAGCATAGAAACAAGTTGGGTTCTGGTTGGATCCATGGTGTACCTGTAGGCAATCATGAGTGCTTTTCATAAGACTCAGACCCAAACTGGTTCAAAGTTGGAGGCCCAACTAAACCCAGACCCAAATCATGACCCAATTCAACAAATTAGGTATGAAGCAAACAAAAACGCATCATCGGCCCAGCTTTTGGCCCAGGAATCAATCATGTAGTGGCCCTGGTGGCCCATACCAGTTACAAACCTATGTATATTATGATAATGTCATCTAAAATCTGCTCAATACTGATGCAACCCTTCTCGCTACGGATGGGAATGGGCTGGGTTAAATGGCTGACCTGCTTAGGGCTGTTTTGATGGTGATTTTGACGATATCAAGGAGATTTGTAGATTTCAAACTGATTTGGGTTTAGGGCATGTCACACCCAGGAACCAGATTGCCTTAATTGTTCTCAATTCGCTGATTTGGAACCAGATTGCCTTAATTGTTCTCAATTCGCTGATTTGGGTTTAGGGCATGTCCCACCCAGGAACCAGATTGCCTTAATTGTTCTCAATTCGAGGTAACTGACTTGTGTGGGGATAAGTGCATACTATTATATATATATATATATATATATAGAGAGAGAGAGAGAGAGAGAGAGAGAGAGAGAGTTAAGAGTTTGTATTTCCAAAAGAGATATTATAAAGAACAAAAGAATGAGCGTTAGCTCTCGCTCTAAGATCGCTTACGTACTCTTGACAAAGAAATGCAAGAGAGAGAATCCAAACCAGCTGTGAGACCAGCCACAAGCCCGCCTACTAGAAACAAGAAGAAAAGTTCAACCCGATGTATAGCCATACAAGGAGGTAAAGGGAGAGGACAAAAATATAAGAAAGACCAAAGAAACACAGCAATAATGCGAGTGAAATGGGCAAAACATAGCAATCTTAATCAGCAAATCCAGTTGATTGGCCATTACTTCTGTAGTTACTGGCTCTACGAGAAAGATGTGTCCTAACTTCAGAAGATTTACTAAAGATCTCAACTTTTAGGTTCTTCATTAGAGAATTTAAAGTCCTAGTTTTGAATCTCTGCTGCCAAGGAGATAAGGATGGATCCAAAAATGCTTCTTTGAGTATCTTGCAACCTGAGTAGAAGATAAGATTTTGGCAGCGGTTGGCCACATGGGAGATGATGGTAAAAGAGGCTTTGAACATGTCTTCATCCTCTTTGATTAGAGTCCAAGTTGGGTTCTTTACTGCATCTGTTAGGAAGCCGACACTAAATCCATTTTGTGGAGAGATGAACAGGTTCAAGTCTTCATGATTCTTGATGGTCACGTGGGAATCTATTGGAGGAGCGAAGGCAAATCCCAAGAAGCTACTATAGAGCTAGAAACATCAAGACAAAGGAATAGAGCTCTAGTTCTAATTTTCTGAAGGGTCCGAGCCAGTGTGTGCTCCCAAGCTTTTACTTTGTTACAGAATATGCGGTACTTTCTCTCTTTCCAAATAGACCATATGAAGACTGGACAACAGAGCTTGGCCAAGGTGGCATTTCCTTTCTTATTGTGGTCACAATTGTTGCAAAGACTATTCAAAGCTTCTTCAAGAGACCCAACTTGGGGATTGGTAACATTGAATTTGGAAAGAATCCAGCCCAAACAGAAGTACTGTAAGTGCATTGAGCAAATAGATGGATGCTGCTTTCTGAAGAAGAGGTGCAAAGAGGGCAGCTTGTGTTTGTAATGATATTCCTGGATGCTAAGACATCCTTTGTTTTCAGACCATTTAAGAGAGCCATCCAAGCACAAACAGAATGCTTGTTTATTTTTCCCTTGGACCAGATCTTGTCATGCCAAGAATATATATGTTGAAGACCTGTTAGAGCTTCCAAACATTGAATTAAGATTGAATTTTCCATTCTCTAATGCTTTCCATAAAATTTCATCTTCAAAGTTTGTGTTTGGAGGATGAAGTCCATTGATGATTTGGAAGATGTCAATAAGGTGATTTGAAGTGCTTTAATTAGTTGTCCAGACACCATCAATAATAAACTGACTAACTTTGATATGCCTTCCAAGCCCCATATCAGAAATTGGCCTTTCTCCAAAGATATCAACAAGTCTACCACATGATAGCCAAGGATCAAGCCAAAAATGAGTACTTTTTTCCATTTCCAATTAAATAGTGAACATGAGGGAGAACAGAGGCTCTTTTGTTTAGGATACCTTTCCACCCCCATGAAGACTTTGATGAAACACGGAGATCACAAAAGGAATTTCTCTTTATGTATTTGTTGTAGACCCATTCTACCAATATAGACTTTCTTCTGCTTGTGATGTACCACACTTGCCTCTGAATAGCAGCATCAACAATTACTATAACAGATCTTAATCCAAGTCCTCCCTGCTCTATAGGTTGGCATATTTTGCTCCATGAAATTGTTTTAATCTTTTTGGTGTCATCAAAAGAACCCCAGATGAAATTTTTGATATGTCTCTCAAGAGTTTGTAGGCATGCTTTTGGAATCAGGAAAATGGAGGCCCAAAAGATATGTAACGTTAAGAGTGTGGATTTAATGAGTTCTGTTCTATAAGATATGCATACTATTATATTGCCGCACCTTAGTTTCCACGGGATATCACATGTGAGAAAATATACAAATTCCATCACTATTTATAACATTTACGGTGAAAACTTGTGTAACTAATTATAATACATGTACATCACTTGTGATCAAAGATATACAGTACCAAAAGATCATTACAATGCGTAAGCGTTAAAGTTTAAATATACTAATGTGACCTCATTTTCCCTGGGAAAGCTGTGGCCTCTCAATCTATCATGCATGAAAAATAAAATTCTTTAAGTTAAAAACTCCCCATGGTCATCTAGATACCGGTTTTTATCTTGCTCTCTACATATCTATACAAGAGGTTTGTGTACGCTGTAGAATTGATAATGAATCTATAGACCATTTACCAACCCAATGGTCTTTTGCAAATTTGGACCAAAATGAGTTTTGAAAACATTGGTCAGAAACCCACTTCTTGTATATCAGTTTCAGATTGGTTTGGAGTGCAAACAAGAATTATGGAACCCGCATATCAGTAAATTAACCCATGGTAAGAGATGACGTTGATCCCATCACCATTAGCGTACCCAAAACACATTATACTAGATAAGGAGGAGTCTACACATATAGCAGAATCTCCGGACACTCACATGAGCAATGTGGAACTCTACAATGATGATGTGGTAACTTGTTTTAGAGGAGAGAATCTTGAGAGGCAGAGAACCTTTTTTTCTCTTCTTCTCATAGAAAGTTGGGTACTTTGAGGAGGATTTTAACTGTGTTTTTAGTTTCCGCATTTACCATGTGTTTCTTGTATTGAATAGAAGTAACCCATTGATTTGTCTTCCTAAAAATCCCTAATAATTTAAATCTAATGATAAAACCAAGATGTAAAGAATTTTAGTTGGCTAATTCATAGGATTATGGACAAAACGAGTTTCTTAAAATTGTATTTGATTTCGGAAAGGACTGCTTATGATCTGAGACAGAAATTCTAAAAAATGAAGTTGACAGAGGTCGCTTGAGCGAACCCTTCACAGAGAGCTCTTCGCTCGACCCAACATATTTCTTTGCTCGAGCCATTTCAATTCTGTGCTGATCGTTTGAAACAGAGAGCAGTTCGCTCAAGTGAACTCCTTGGTCACTCGAGCGAACCTGGGGAATTTGTGTTTCATCCGGAAATCACTTCTTATTTTCTCTCAAGCAATTCCTTCTATCCTAATTCGATCCTAAGACTTGAGACACAAGTATAGGGTTATTTAAAGACATTCTCTTTCTCTTCCAAGCACCTCAGATTAAGAATTCATCCCTAGAGAAGATTTTGAGAGATCCATTCGTTCCCCCCAAGGCTTCAAGTTCTGATCCGCTGAAGATCAAGTTTTGGGATTGATTCCATCTTGCTTTCTTGAAGGCGGTTTTGCTCAAACACGGTGAAGATTAATGATAAGGTGTCGACAAGATCAAAGCAGTCCTTAGGTTGAGTCACCAACTGAAAAATGGTTGTAAGTACTCTTGTAATCTTCGTTTTCATATAGTGATTGGTTTGTCTGTTGGCCTAGACGGTAAGGCCCGTGGTTTTTTCCCGAGTATGGTTTTTCACGTAAAAATTGATTATCCTTCTCTCTTTGTGGTTTGATTGATTTTTAATTGGAATTAGGGCTAATTATATATTAGTTTAAAAATGTGAGATTGATATCTATTTGCATCATCAAAATCATTACAAGAAAGCTTAAAAAGATTTGGAAAAACAGAAAGGCATTTACCAAGAAGGATACTTCAAATCCTAAGGCACCTTCAAAAGGAAAATTTGTACCTAAATCTGAACAGAGTCAATCAAAGGGTACAACAAAGTCAATCAAATGTTTTGAATGTCAAGGATATGGTCACACTACTTCTAAGTGTGCAAATCGTAGAGAAATGAACAAAGGAAAAGACATTAAATGTTGCTTGGGATGACGAGTTTGACGATGAAGTATCTGAACCTGATTCACCTTCGAGTGAGTCTGGAAAATATGTTGCTTTCATGGCTCTTTCTAACATCTCTTCTGTGCAGGAATCTAAATTCGAAGATGATTTAGATATTATTGAGATTTCTGATGGAGAACTGGAAAGTGATGAGGACTATCAAAAGTTGCTTTCAGAATCTGTCAGAATGACAAAGATTAGCAAGAAAAGAGCCTTGAAATTAAAGGCAATGGAAGAAAAGAATACATCTTTACAAGCGACATCGATAGAATCTCAGTCTAAGGTAAAACAGTTGGAAGATCAACGCGTTATTTTATCTAACAAATTGATTCTTGCAGGTCAAGAAAGCGATCGTCTACAACAACAATTTCAAAAAGCTGAAGCTGAGTTTGTGAACTTGCAAAACGAGTTGATCTCCTGCAAATCTAAAAAGGAAAATCTTGGTGGAAAATTGAAGATGGCCCTTGCAGACTTGGATTCTGCAAAAGCATCAATAAGTTGAATGAATACAGGCTCACTGAAGTTGAACGAAATTCTAGGAAAACAACAGTCTGTTTCGTCGAAATCTGGACTTGGTTATGTTCAAGGAGCTTCTACATCAAAGGATAAAGGTAAGTCTACATTTGTTTTAGGATTCACAATGACAACATTGCCCCCAATCTATTCAAATGCTACATATCCAAAAAGTTATTATCCGGGTTATGTGTCAAAACCAAAATTTGTTCCCATATGTCACTTTTGTGAGATTATCGGACACATACGACCACATTGCAACAAACTGAGAAATTATCACAAAAATCAGCGTTGAAAGCAAAATGTCTCTTCTCAATAGGTCCGGACCAAACCCATCTGGGTTCGTAAATCCGACCTATGTTGTAATGTGGTCCTTACAGCACTTAGTGCTATAGATTCAAATGTGTGATACTTGGATAGTGGTTGTTCTAGGCATATGACAGGGAACAAAGCATTGTTTACATCGGTTGAAGACTATAATGGTGGAAGTGTTTGTTTACATCGGTTGAAGACTATAAGGCTGTTCTAAGGTTGTTGGAAAAGGTACTGTTTCCATTCCAGGTATGTCTTAACTAAAAAAATGTTTACTTGGTTGATAGGCTTAAGACAAATCTCTTGAACATAAGTCAGTTATGTGATAACAAGCATGAAGTTCACTTTTTCTGCTAATGAATGCATCATTATTGATAAAAGGGAAAAAACTGTGCTCGATGGTAAAAGAAATCCTGGCAATTGCTATGTGATCTCAACTGAAAAACATTTGACATGCAATTCTACAATATTGAGTGATATTGAGCTGTGGCATCAAAGGTTGGGTCATGTTAATTACAAAGACCTTGAAAAATTGTCAAAACTTGATTTAGTTTAAGGGCTACCTAAATTACAAAAAGCCTCGAACAGTGTTTGTGGCCCATGTCAGGTAGGGAAACAGATTAGAGCTCCGCATAAAAAGGTTGATTCTCTTACCACTAAGAGACCTTTAGAGCTGTTGCATATGGATCTTATGGGACCCACTGAGTTTGAAAGTATTGACAGTAAAAAATACATATTTTTGACCGTTGATGATTTTTCTATACTAACTTGGGTTTGTTTCTTGCATGATAAGTCTGAAACTTTTACTGTTTTTACTGACTTATGGGTCTTTGCTCATTGTAGATAAAGGACAAGAATTTGGAGGTGTTTCCAAAATACACTCCGATCATGGATCTGAGTTTCAAAAGTCTGATTTCTCTACTTTTTCTACTCAACATGGAATCAAACATGAATTTTCTGCACCTAAAACACCACAACAAAATGGAGTGGTTGAAAGGAAAAATCGTGTGGTACAAGAGATGGCACGGGTTATGTTACATAGCAAAAACATACCCCAACGGTTTTGGGCTAAAGACATAAACACTGTTGTTTATGTTATCAACCGTGTCTATCTTCGTCCTGGCACAAAAACCACTCCATATGAAATATGGACTAGAGTTAAGCCTAACATAAAATATTTCAGAACTTTTAGCAGCAAGTGTTATATTCTTAGGGATAGAGAACACTTATCTAAATTTAACTCCAGGAGTGACGAATGAATTTTCCTTGGTTACTCATTAACGAGTAAAGCATATAGGGTGTTTCATCTTAAACACTCTATCCTCAAGGAATCCATAAATGTGGTTGTGGATGATGCATGAACTTCTAATTATTTTTTTGGCGATGATGAAGGCATGACTTTTTCTCCTTCTTCTGAACAGATTGTGGACAAAGAAATTGAAAGTCGTGCTGAACCTGAATCTGGAAATGAGAAGTAGAAGCAAATAACTTCAACTGAAGAATCTGATAGTGAAAGTCCAGAACCGAACCCTAGAGGGGGAGGGTGAATAGGGTACACTCAAATACAATGCCTAATTCTTCTTTAAACCAATATCAATTATGTTTTGAAAGTTCATTAACTTGATTATCGATGAAAGATCTAATACTAAGTAAAGAACCAATGAATACAATCAAAGTTGACATTGATAGGAAAAGAATAAATTTAAGTGCATCATCCACACAATCACCATAACAAGGAAATTTATAGTGGTTCGGCCAATCATGCCTACATCCACTCCCGGTATTTTTACCGATGTTCCACTATCAATTTTAAGGTTTAAGCCAACCTCCAACCTTACAACCACAATTGCTTTTTACTCAAGGCTAAGCATTAACCTATACAATCTCATATGCTATTCAATAGGCTGAGCAAAACCTTTACAACAAGATTTTTAATATAAAAAACTATGCCTAAACAGGCATACAATGAGATGCAAGTGAATACAATTAAATGCCTCTTAACGTAGGCCGATATGAAAGATGTAATCAAACTAAGGCATATGCATGATAAATACAAAGATCAATGAATGATACATATGCCTTAAAACTACTTCTATCTCTTTTGAAATTTAATGCTCATAAATGATGTAAATGAGAGATAGAGTAACTACACATGTCTTTTGAAATAATGACCAACTTGTTTTTAGAAAGTTTAAGATGAAACTAGCAAGTTTGAAAGAAACATTAAATGTCTAAACATGTGAGATTACTAATCAAATGATGAAGTTAAAATGATAAACATATTTTAACATCAAAGCATGTTTAAATAGTCAACATTTGAACACTTTAATCATGTCATTTGAAGAAATCAAAGATTTTAAAGCAAGCATGAGTAAAATATAAGATAAGAGGAGCAAACCCATTGAAGAATCAAAGGTTTGTCATGATGATTTGGCCTCCTAGTTTCCCTCAAGCTTAGCATAAATGTCTCATCATCCTTGGCCCTCAAAAGTCTCAAAAGTTTTGGCACAAAAACCAAGGAAGGGTTCTTTTTATAAGAAAATCGTCTCCAACGGATCTATTGTCGGTCGACCAACAAATGGAGTTTGGTTGACCGAACTCAACGGTTATAATCCAACGGCTATAATTTTTGAAATTTGCGGACCGTTATAAAGTTGTCGGTTTACCGAACAGTAGTTCGATCGACCGACAACAGACCGACATTCCCTGATACACAGATTTTACATTCTGGATCCGGAACCGACAGCTGACCAAACATAGTTCTGCTGACTGAACTACTTTCCCTATTTTTCTAAAGACTCGAAAAATGATTTTAAAAGGGAAGTTTGGTCTTGGAGAACTAGGCTAGATTAAAGACTAACATGTTTGGTAAAAATAGTTTTCTTTTAATTTAAAAATGCAAATCAAAACATGTTTGAGCAAAAAACCTTTGATGTTAAGCTAAATATAATGTAAGAAGATTCCAATAAAGAAGTATGAGAGATCAAGCTTATGAAAATGAATATATCCAATCTAATTGCAAACTAATGAAAATCCTAACAATCTCTCCCTTTGCAATTTGATGGCAACTCTGAAGCTTGACTCTATCTTCTTACTTCAATGAAACTTGGACATCTTCTTCTTTGAACCTTAAAGAGCTTTGGATATTAGGGAGCATTTGGATTTTCTTTGCGAGAGCAATGAAGCAAACATCTATATCTTTGCTCCCCCTCAACTTGTGCCAAGAAACTTTCTCTTCACTAGATAGAAGATCGTAGCTCTTCTCCCCCTCAATCAAAGCTAGAGATGAAATGATATTTGCCAAATTGTCTATATCTCTCCCCCTTTGACATCTAATTGCAAAGAATTTTGCCAAAAAAAAAGGAAACAAACCTTGTTAGTAGCACCTATTTATAATACATGATAAAAGTGATATGTAGGTACATGTGTTTTGAACTACAAGGAATTAGTGATCAGGACAAGGGCCAATGCCCAATTGATGTCTCAAATTGATAAAACGTTAATTTCCAAGGGGTTTTGTAAAGAAATCAGCCAATTGAGCATTAGTGGGGACAAAAAGTAACTCTATTGTGCCTTGATCAGCATGGTCACGCAGAAAATGATATCGAATGTCAATATGCTTGGTGTGTGGATGTTGGACAGGAATTTTGGAGATACTAATGGCACTAGAGTTATCACACATGATAGGTATACATTGTCGTGGAACATTATAATCTAAAAGAGTTTGTTTCATCCACAACAGTTGAGCACAACAACTTCCTGCAGCTATGTATTCAGCTTCTGCAGTAGATAAAGATACTGAATTTTGTTTTTTACTGTGCCAAGCAATTAAATAGTTTCCTATGAAATAGCAGCACCCACTAGTGCTCTTCCTATCATCTATGGATCCTCCCCAATCAACATCACTGTATCCAATCAATTGTAATGTTGAATCACTAGGATACCAAATACCATAATTAGTAGTCCTATGAATATATTTGATGATACGTTTGACAGCTTTGAGGTGAGATTCACGAGGACCAGATTGAAACCTGACACATATCCCAACACCAAAAGAAAGGTCCGGTCTGCTGGCAGTAAGATAAAGAAAGCTTCCTATCATGCTTCTGTAGAGTTTTTGGTCTACCTTTTTACCTTGTGGGTCATTTGAAAGTTTAGAAGTAGATCCCATGGGGTTACAATTAGTCTTAGAGTTTCCTAAGCTGAACTTCTTGACAATTTCTAAAGCAAATTTGGACTGACTAAGGAAAATACCCTTTTCAGTCTGATTAACCTGAAGTCCAAGAAAAAATCTCAGGGGACCGACTAGACTCATCTCAAATGTGGAATCATTAACTCTGAAAATCCTTGAGCAAGTTTATCTAAAGTTGATCCAAAAACTCTATCATCAACACAAATTTGAGCAACAAGAATGTCATGATCAATTTTTTTAATAAAGAGAGTATTGTCAACATTTCCACAATTAAACTCATTTTCAATCAAATGGTTAGTGAGTTTTTCATTCCACGCCCTTGGTGCTTGTTTGAAACCATAAAGAGCTTTCTTTAGTTTATATACATATTCAGGGTGATGGGGATCTTCAAAACCTTCTGGTTGTGTTACATACACTTCTTCCTCAATTTCACCATTTAGGAAAGCACTCTTAACATCCATTTAAAATAATTTGATTCCCATACTACTAGCATATGCCAATAATATTCGTATGGATTCCAAACGAGCTACTGGAGCAAATATTTCTTCAAAGTCAATTCCTTCTATTTGAGCATATCCTTTGGCAACTAATCTTGCCTTGTTCCTTATAACATTTCCAGATTCATCTAACTTGTTCTTATAAATCCACTTTGTCCCTATTGGATTTTTCTCGTTAGGTAGAGGAACAAGATCTCAAACATCGTTCTTCTTAAATTGACTTAGTTCTTCCTGTATTGCCTCCATCCATTCGAATTTAGATTCAGCCTCAGAGAAATTCTTGGGCTCGATTTGAGAAACAAAAGAGTAATGAGCACATAAATTTTGAACTTGTCTCCGAGTTATAACCCCGCTTTTGATGTTTCCAATCACATTATCCAGGGGATGGTTCTTCATTAATCTGGTTAGTATAATGACTGTAGATGGAAGGAAATTTTCTTTTTCTTTTGGAACAGATGGTTCAATGGTAATTTCAGCTTCATCGTCGTCTTGTATAGTTTTCCCAAGTTGATTTGATTCATCAATAACAACATGAGCTGATTCCATTATGGTCATGGTTCTATGATTGAATACTCTATATGCCTTACTTCTATCAGAGTATCCTAGAAAAATTCCTTAATCAGACTTAGGCTCAAATTTCTCCAATTACTCTCTATCTCTCAAAATGTAACATTTGCTGCCAAACACTTTTAAACACCCCAAATTAGGCTTTCTTCCAAAGTAAAGTTCATAGGGGGTTTTGTTGGTATTTTTTGTTAGATAGACTCTGTTTATAAGATAACAGGCAGTATTAACATCTTCAGCCCATAGATTGCGAGAGAGATGCTTTTCATTGAGCAGGGTCCTAGCCATTTCTTGAATCACTCTATTTCTCCTTTTAGCCACTCCATTTTGTTGAGGTGTTTTTGAAGCAGAGAATTGGTGATCAATGTCATGAGTATTACAAAATTTGGCAAATTTTTCATTTTCAAATTCACCTCCATGATCACTTCTAATCTTACGAATCTTGCAATTTTTTTCAACTTGAATCTTGTTGCAAATTCTAATGATATTTTCTACGGCATCTGATTTAGCATGAAGAAAATCAATCCATCCAAACCGAGAATAATCATCTAACATAACCAGAATAAATTTCTTTTCTCCAATACTCTGCACATGTGCAGGCCCTATTAAGTCCATATGGATTAATTCAAGAGGACGCGAAGATGAAATATCCTTTAAACCTTTGAAGATTTTCTTGATTTGTTTTCCTAGTTGACAAGCCTTACAAATATCAGATTTTTCATCATTCAACTTAGGAATTCCTCTCACAATTTCATTTTTCGATAAGATTCTCATAAGTTTGAAGTTTATGTGACCCATCCTTTGATGCCATAAGTAATTTTTTAGATCTTTTATTATCAAGCACCTAGACTCATTTTCATCACGTTCTTCTATGATATAGATGTTTCCTTTAGTTCTAGAACCAGTGAGAATGACTTGATTGGATTTATCATCAACAACTTTACAAGATTGACTATAAAAAATAACTTTATTTCCTTTGTCACATAGTTGACTTATGCTAAGAAGATTATGCTTCAATCCTTCCACTAGAAAAACATCATTTAAGTTGGGCATTTGATCTCCTTTCACACATCCTTTGCCAATGATTTGAGCTTTACTGTTATCTCCAAAAGATACATTTCCTCCATCATAATCCACAATAGAGCTAAATTTAGATCGGTCTCCTGTCATGTTTTTTGGAACAACCACTATTTAAGAACCAAGTAGGATTCTCTTTAGCTTTCAAGGCAGTTTGAACTAAAAGGCTCTTAAAAGTTCTATCTTTAATAGTCCAACTAGACAAAGTAGATTAGGAGGGATGATCTTGGGAATAAACTTAAAAAGCACTCTAGTGGGATTTTCTAAGGACAATCTAATTTTGTATGGGCAATTAGAAACTAAATGCACACTACGATTGCAAAAGTGGCAAGTCCATCTAGAGGTATAGTTTTTCTCATCCATAGGCTTATGAAGGGTCCTAGTAAAATTTTGAAAGTTATTTTTGTTTTTGCTAGAGGAACCCTCAAAACCTAACCCATTCTTGTCTCCAAAATTTTTATGCATGCCCAACATCTAAAGATTTTAGTTGGCTAATTCATAGGTTATTGGACAAAACTGAGATTCTTTAATCATGTATTGAGTTTAGGAAAGGACTGCCAGAGTTTCAAATAGAAAGATTTCCAAGGAGTCCGGATTCTGAAGGTTTACAATGGTCGCTCGAGTGAACCTTCCTTCGCTCGAGCAAACCAAACATAATCTAGTTCGCTCGACCCATGTCAGTTCTGGAATGAACTTTTTGAAGACAGAGAGTGGTTCTCTCGAGCGAACCCATGATCGTTCAGAGAGTTGATCGCTCGATCGCACTTCAACCTTCGCTCGAGCCATGAAGCAATGCGCTGAACGTCTGTTTCCAGAGAGCAGTTTGCTCGAGCGAAGCCTATGTCCGCTCGAGCGAACCTTGGAATTCTAAATCTGGACAAACTTTTCTTACTAATTTCCTTGAAAGAGGTTACCTGTTTGAAGAAGCCTTTGATACACGAAATATCTCTTATATATAGGCTATTCATCTCTCCTTTCAACCACTCTCTGAATTGAAAAAATCTTTGTGAGAGAGAGCTTGAGAGATTCATTGTTTTCCCCCAAGGCTTATTATTCTGCTGCTGCATTGATGTTTCAAGTCTTGGTCTGATTCCATCGTTTTTCTTGAAGACTCCTTTGTTCAAGCACGGTGAAGATTCGTGACGAGTAGTCAACAAAATCTGAAGCAGTCCTTAGGTTGAGTCAACAACTGAGAAGGGTTGTAAGTGTCTTGTAATCTTCAAGTTTTACATAGTGTTTGGTTGTCTGTTGGCCTAGACGGTAAGGCCTGTGGTTTTTTCCCGAGTAGGGTTTTCCACGTATAAATCCATGTGTCCTTCTCTCTTGTGGTTTGATTGATTAATCTGGACTATATTTAATTATTAGTTTAATCACGTTTACTTGATATCAGTCTGAGATCATTTTATTGGGACCTCTGCATGTGTTAAGGAAAGTTTTAGTATTTTCACAACATTTGGTAAAACTTGTCATTATCTAATGTAAATTTATCAACAAAAAATTTACCTTTAGTGAGCTTCATTTGAAAGGAGTTTGTTTCAAGTTGACTAGATTCAAGTTTGGATTGTAAATTATGAATTTCCTTATGAGCATGAGCTAGATTTTCATTTAATGTAGTCATCTTGTGTTCTAAAGTTCTTCTTTCATCTTTCGTAATAATCACAAGCCTTTTGGTTTCTTCTTTTAAGATTTTGTTTTTCTTAATCAAGATTTCCCAATTTTCATATAGTTCATCATAGGCTTGTTGAATTTCATTACTTTCATCATTTAGTTGCTCTTTCCTTAATGTTTCATCTATTAGACTATTATGCTCATTGTCTTCTTCAAGAGATGTAAAGAGAAGCCAATTAGGGGAATTTTCATCTTCATAATTTTGGGATTTATTATGGTCACTACCTGCATCTTTTTCATCCCAAGTTATGTTTAAAACTTTCTTACATTTCCTATCTCCCTTTTCAGATTCTTTGGGGGTAGAGCAATTTTGAGTAATGTGTCCAAACCCATTGCAATTGTAACATTGAACATACTTCTTAAGGGATCATTTGGAATTTCTTTGGAATCTAGGACTTTTAGTTTCATCTGAATTTCTATTACTTTTGTTGTTTCTAATTTTTTTTTAAAATTTTTAACAAACAAGGCATTGTCATCATCACTCTCATTTTCCTTTAATTGAGATGAAAATGCAACTCCTTTCTTTTTACTGGAAACTTCTAGATCTAGTTCATAGGTATGAAGATTTCCACTTGGATTTTCAAATTTAATTTTGTCAACATTTTTGCTTTCTGCTATGGCTACTATCTTGAGTTTGAACCTTTTAGGAAGAGATCTTAAGATTTTCCTCATTGCCTTGGACTCATCCATTTTCTCTCCTAGACCTATAAGAGAGTTGACAATCTCCATGAATTTAGAATAGAATTCATCAAAATTTTCTTCCTCGAGCATCTTTGTATCTTCAAATTTAGATGTCAACATTTGAATTTTAGCTATCTTAACTTGATCCGTTCCTTCATGAGTAGTCTCTAAGGTATCCGAAACTTCCTTAGCCGTTTTGCAATTTACTACTCTATTAAACTCCTCTTGAGATAAGGCATAATACAAAGAATTCTTTGCCTTAGCATTTAAATTAGCCCTATCCTTTTCTCCTTGAGTCCATTCTCTCTTAGGCTTTGGTTTAATAGAGATGATATATCCTTTCGTATCTTGCTCAGTGATAGTAGGAGGATGATAGCCTTCTTCTATGATACTCCACACGTCTAAGTTTTGGGATTCTAAGAACACTTACATTCTAATTTTCCAGTAGCGATAATGTGTTTCATTAAACAAGGGTGGTCTATTTGTTGCATAATTTCCTTCTCCCAAATGAGTTTGCATAATGGTAACTAATGAAAGGGTACACTCATAGAAAGTTAGGCCTCGACAAGAGCACCTAAGCTTTGATACCAATTGAAAGTCCAGAACCGAACCCTAGAGGGGGGGGGGGGGGTTGAATAGGGTACACTCAAATACAATGTCCAATTCTTCTTTAAACCAATATCAATTATGTTTTGAAAGTTCATTAACTTGATTATCGATGAAAGATCTAATACTAAGTAAAGAACCAATGAATACAATCAAAGTTGGCATTGATAGAAAAAGATAAATTTAAGTGCATCATCCACACAATTACCATAACAAGGAAATTTATAGTGGTTCGACTAATCATGCCTACATCACTCCCGGTATTTCAACCGGTGTTCCACTATCAATTTTAAGGTTTAGGCTAACCTCCAACTTTACAACCACAAATGCTTTTTACTCAAGGCTAAGCATTAACCTATACAATCTCATATGCTTTTCAATAGGCTGAGCATAAACCTGTACGACAAGATTTTTAATATAAAAACTATGCCTAAACAGGCATACAATGAGATGCAAGTGAATACAATTAAATGCCTCTTAACATAGGCTGATATGAAAGATGTAATCAAACTAAGGCATATGCATGATAAATACAAAGATCAATGAATGATACATATGCCTTAAAACTACTTCTATCTCTTTTGAAATTTAATGCTCATAAATGATGTAAATGAGAGATAGAGTAACTACACATGTCTTTTGAAATAATGACCAACTTTTTTTTAAAAAGTTTAAGATGAAACTAGCAAGTTTGAAAGAAACATTAAATGTCTAAACATGTGAGATTACTAATCAAATGATGAATTTAAAATGATAAACATATTTTAAAATCAAAGCATGTTTAAACACTCAACATTTGAACACTTTGAACACTTTAATCATGCCATTTGAAGAAATCAAAGATTTTAAAGCAAGCATGAATAAAATAAGATACGAGGAGCAAACCCATTGAAGAATCAAAGGTTTGTCAAGATGATTTGGCCTCCTAGTTTCCCTCTAGCTTAGCATAAATGTCCCATCTTCCTTGGCCCTCAAAAGTCTCAAAAGTGTTGGCACAAAAACCAAGGAAGGGTTCTTTTTATAAGAAAATCATCTCCCACGGATCTATTATCGGTCGACCGATAAATGGAGTTCGGTCGACCAAACTCAACAGTCATAATCCAACGGCTATAATTTTTGAAATTTGCAGACTGTTGTAAAGTTGTCGGTTCACCGAACAATAGTTCGGTCGACCAACAGTTGACCGACAACAGACTGACATTCCCTGATATATAGATTTTACATTCTGGATCCGGAGCCGATAGCTGACTGAACATAGTTCGGCTAATCGAACTTTCCCTATTTTTTTAAAGACTCGAAAAATGATTTTAGAAAAGGGAAGTTTGGTCTAGGAGAACTAGGCTAGATTAAAGACCACCATGTTTGATAAAAAGAGTTTTCTTTTAATTTAAAAATGCAAATCAAAACATGTTTGATTAAAAAACCTTTGATGTTAAGCTAAATATAATGTAAGAAGATTCCAATAAAGAAGTATGAGAGATCAAGCTTATGAAAATGAATATATCCAATCTAATTGCAAAATAATGAAAACCCTAACAGAAAGCCCAAAGAAATCTTCTGCAGAATCTATAGTACTGGATATCTTTCGTCAATTTGAAGAAATAAGTGCATCTCCAAAAGTTGTACAACCACGATCTCAAAAATGACAAGTATTGAAAGATCATCCTTTGGATACGGTTACTGGTGAGATCTCTTCTCCTTTAAAAACCAGGAAACATGTACGTGATAAAGTAAGTCATGTATGTTATGCTTTTACTTTAGAACAAAAAATTGTTAAGGATGCTTTTGTTGATGATTGTTGGATTAATGCTATGCATGAGGAGCTTGCTCAATTTGAAAGAAATCGTGTTTGGAAGCTTAAACCCTATGACACAAACGTCATCGGTACAAAATGAATATTCAAAAATAAAACCGATGAGACGGGTCAAGTGATAAGGAACAAAGCTCGTCTAGTTGCTCAGGGGTATACTCAAGTTGATGGTATTAATTTTGATGAAACATTTTCCCTAGTTGCTAGACTTGAATCGGTACGTTTATTGCTTGCTGTGGCTTGTTTTTTGAAATTTTATTATATCAAATGGATGTGAAAAGTGCTTTTCTAAATAGCTTTTTAAATGAGAAAGTTTATGTTGAACAACCAAAAGGATTTGAAGATCCTCATTTTCTCAATAATGTTTTCAAATTAAAAAAAATCACTTTATGGTTTGAAACAAGCACCAAGAGCTTGGTGTGAAAAATTGACAGTATTTTTGGTTGAGCATGGATTTCAAAGAGGAAGTGTTGACAAGACTTTGTTCATTAAACATGACAAGAGAAACATTGTTATTGCATAAGTCTTTGTCGATGATATCATTTTCGGTTCAACTTTTGAAATTTTGTCGGACAAATTTGCTGAAAGAATGGCAAGTGAGTTTGAAATGAGTATGGTTTGTGAGCTTTCATTTTTTTTTGGGATTACAAATCAAACAAACTCCTTCGGGTATCTTCACTTCTCAGTCAAAATATGCTAGAGAGTTACTAAAAAACTTTGGTATGCAATCGTCGAAACATGCAAGGACTTCGATGAGCACAACTGCAAAAATCAGTCTTGATACTGAAGGAATGGACGTCAATGAAAAACTCTACAGGAGTATGATAGGTAGCATTCTCTACCTTACTGCTAGTCGTCCTGACATTGCTTATAGTGTTGGTGTTTGTGCAAGATATCAGTCCAAACCTAAACTTTCTAATGTTCAAGTGGCTAAGAGAATTTTCAAATACATAAGTGGTATCAGAGCCTGGTAGGTCTGATGTTCGAGTCACGGGATATGCGTTTTGCGAGTTGTGCAGCAGGAGTCGTGGTGGGTGTGCCATTGAAGGAGGGATTGTTGAGGTCAACGTCCACCATCGCTCCTGAGTGGTCATAGTTGTGGTCAAGCCCTCACCCTCACCATAAAACTACCGTTGTACCGTTTCCCATCAACAATTGATTTTGGGATAAGTGGTAGCTCAATGGGGTGTATGATCCTACACAAGAGACCCTTTCACTCATCTTTCTGCAGTAAGTTGGTAATTGGTATACATAGAAGAATTCCAACTGGGCTGGTGTACTTTTCATTGCTTCTTTCCATGTGTGCTTTGATTTTTGATAGGGGATTCCATTTTTCTTTTTAGTTTTATGTGGTTGTGTCTTCCCATTTTGAAAGGTTTTTTTATTATCAGATAATATTCTTAATTAGTATAACTCTCATCACTTGATAGAGTTGACCCTCGAATCCTTAATAATACAAGCTGTTCTAATTGCTAAGTGTTGTTCTAATTTTTGAATGTCAATTGGCTATGTCTACCAGAATTGATTCATTCATTATGGATTTTTGTGGATGGTTGAGATTTAGGGCTTAAACTTCTAAATTTCAAATTGGTTATCATTTTGTATTATCACTCCAAATTGTTTGATACACTTTTAGGCTTTTCTATTAGGCCATTATTCTCTCAATTAAAGTTAGTTTAAGTTCTCAATCAAACTTGGTGATTACATTTTTCTTCTTTAGCTATTCTTTTTTTTGGGTAAAATTTCTTTAACTATTGTTAATGTAAAGAAAGTCAGCAAAAGAATGACTGAGTTTTTCAATTGACCATCGTTTGCCCAGCAAGATTGAAAATCCGGGTCCGCCACTTGCAGGAATCTACAATTAGGAGAATAGATGAAGATACGGAATAGGAGATGCAAGGAACATCGATCTTGGGGCTTCTAATCTTCATTTTGATAACACCATGTGGAAGAATTGCTTTTGGTCATGCTGTGCTATAAATTTTTGTTTTGTTAAGTTTAGTGTCTATACATATATGTACAGAGTCTATATGAGTAGGTTGTGGGGTTAATCCACTAATGTTCCCTTGTTCTTTAGTGTTTTGTTAATAAAAGTCATCCTTTCAAGAGAAAAAATAATATGGAAAGATCCACTAATGTTCCCTTGTTCTTTAGTGTTTTGTTAATAAAATTCACCCTTTCAAGAGAAAAAAATAATATGCAAAGATTAGTGGGTACAAATCAAGTTCCAACAATACAGGTCTTAATAGTGAAATCTTCTTATAAAACAAGCGTCGGATGACAAAGAATAGATGGAGGGCTTTTTTTTTTTAATTTAATAATCTTTCTTTATTAGAGAATCAAACTCAGGCACCATCTCGCACTAAATGATGCCCCTAACTAACTGAGCTACTGCCAGCATGGTTCAAAATAGCAGCTGCTACGCCGCATTATCAGTTGTAGCGGTGGAGGCTGCTATGCTACTTTAAAATTAGTAGCTCTACGATCTAAAACCTAATAGAGTCATTTAGTTTTAATTTAAAACACTGCTTTTACTATTTATTTTCCTTAATAATTTTTTTTTAAAGTTATCTCTACTTTAGAGTTATCTCTATCCTTATATGGTTCCAAATCACTAAAAAAAAATTAAAAAAATGCAAGATTCAGATTTTTTTTACCACTAAAAAAATTCACAGTGCCAAGTCGCTATGTATCGCCGTAACCGATACGTATCACTCGCCACATAGCATTTTGGCCATTGGTCACAACACTTGTTGCAACTGCTATTTTGATCCTTGACTGCCATGGATCGACTGTGCTTCCTTTTGATCTTGAAAACTACCAATAATTTTAAGCAGAAATTAACTACTTATAATTACACCAAAACTGTTAAAAGATAATGAAAAAAAAGGATGGGCCAGGTAGCAGTGGTCATAACCTTGAATCACCATGTACCTAACATGGGTCCTAATTTATAACTCATACTTGCCTCAAACCAATCAAAACCATTACTAAATCTGCCCCATGTCATCACCCTTTTAATCCGACCTATTCCATCTAGTCACCTTGCACAGGGTATAGGGGTTCAACTTGGGTTGAACCAAACTCATACTTGCATGGCCTGATCCAACTAAAAGTGAAACTTAGGTTAAGCTTGTTTTCGTTTGGGTTGGGCTTAGGTCTTGATTTTGAAACCTAGAAGAATTTGAGTAGTTGTTCGATTTTGGGTTTTTGGTATCCAAATTTGACCAGAGTTGCTAGACTTATTTATGAATTTATACATTTACAAAATATTATATAGAGAATTTAATCGGAAAACACTTAATGCGCACATGTGACGCAATCAAGCACTTTAGATGGTGGTGCACCAATTAGAGCAATTGGGCCGAGTTTTCCTTTTTTTTTTTTTTAAATTTCTTAGCACATCGTTGGCGCCGACCTTATTTACACTGCATAAGGTCGGTGCCGACCCTATCCATGAATCTTATTAGGGCTCGAGACCCTGTTTTTTCTCATTCTTTTCTTCTCTCTTTCAGACTACTGCTGAGACCAACCTTGGACGAGTGCTCCTGCGTGGTAGCTGCCATTTCCACTTGCACCAGGCTTCAAACTTCCTCCTTAACTTCATCTCTTTTTTCCCGATCAGTTTTTCCATCATCTGTTTTTTAATTTCCATCTTGACTGCAGAGGTATCTATCTCTTTCCATTTTTGAATCTTTTTCTATGTTTTTGCATTTTCCTTTCTTTTGGTTCTCCTGCCATCCCGTATACGATATCGAAGTGCATGGTACATGGGCTTCAACGTTGTAATGAGATTTGTAGATTGTTCGTTTAAATGGACAAGGGTTTGTAGGATTCCAAATTTGGGGTTTTTCGAGTTGAGAAAGATGATGGTTCCGGAGCAATTATTGTCATTGGTAGTTAGAATTAATTTGTTTTCCTTGCTCATTTTTCTTGTTTTGTGAAATGGATTGAGTAGATTTCGGTCCCAACGCTTTATGATAATAGATTCATTCTGTTTTTTAGTGTTCAGTTGGATTTGTAATTAAATTAAGATTATGGTTTGATTAGTTTCCTTTTATTTGATTGGTCTTTTTGTATGTTGCCAAAACCTGCATAATTGATGTAGCCCAAATGCATGAGATCCATATGGAAAACATGTCTTAGTTAAGTGACCCAAAACTAACACGAAATGGTCACTATTTTCTTTATGAAACCACATTTTAGTTGAACCAGGTCTGAAACTGTTATCAGGAACCACCATGGGATCAATAATGAAACTCTTTTTAATCGGACTATTTATCAAATGAATGGTTCATATATAAAGATAAATGTTATAAAATAAAAATGTTAGGATAATTTGACTAGAATGATATTAGTCTCATACTTTACTAGGAAAGAGAAATCCGTGCTGAGCACAGGCAAGCAACCTACTAAATTTGTAATACGAAAATTGTAAAGAGAGTAAAAATTGGAGATGCACTAATTTTTTAGTGCATTTTTTTTATACAATGCAATTAATAAGTATATTAACAAATGTAGTTGGTTGCAAATAACCGATAATACATCCTATACTTCCTTGCAAAATCAACAATCTACTCTTCATGAACTTTACCTATTGTGGAGTTAGACAAAGCGGTTTATCTCTTACTTCAAGTGGGCGTAATCTATCTCAAATATTGGATTGTTATGAAATGTACATTTTTTAGTGTTCACTATTCCATATAAGTGATCGACACTTATATGTACAACGTTTAACCGTAAGACTACAATGTCGTCAAATAGTAAATGACTAAAGAGTCCGGATTATTGATCCCACGGAGAGAGGATGGAAGAAGCAATGAATCTAATATAAGTAGAATTGAACTAAGATATAGCTAATAAGGACAATTGAAGTGAGCAATTAAAATCACTAAACTATGTGTGAAAATTGAAATTAAACCAAATGGAATGTAAAAGAAAATTAAAATAGCGACTAAACTACTCTAATTAACAATTTAAAATATAAAATGAATAAGATCTAAATTAATCTAACAAGCTAAACTAAACTAGTGGATGAATGGTGGTGGAAATGGAAGATTTAAGGTGAAGATGTGGTGTAAAATGTGTATAAGTTTAAAACAAATTGTGTAAAGTGTCGATCTAACAATCTAGAAGTGAAAATAACAAATAAAACAAAGATTTAAATTAACAACAATAAAAATAAGAGATTAGGCAATCCAAAATCCACTAAGTACGTAATTAATTCAAACAATGCATATTCTAATTCAGCTCCCAAATATACAATCCAATTAGCAATTTTTGCTTAATTGGATTGGATGATATAACAATGAAGATCAAAGTAAATAAAATTGAAATCCAAGATCATAGATCATAAGTACCTAACTATCCTAACAATTAATCATCAAAATCAAGTTACAAAAGATCAAGGATAAAGGTTCTAGAGCATGCTATGTGAGAGAACTTAATCCAACTACAAAGTATTAATTGAGATTATCCAAGCATCAAGTGTAGAGATAGAGCATGAGAAATGAGAGAGATTAACACAATTAGATCTAAAATCTACTAATCAATTAAGGCACAAATATGAAATTTAAACTAAAATATGCATGTAATTGAACTAAGCACATTACTTAACTTCAAAAGGAGAGCATAATCTAAGAGCTTTAGCCATTAAACATCAAGAAAGAGCTCCAAATCTTTATTAATGATCTTCAATTATACACACTCTCTAGATTAGTTACAAAGAAGCTCCTAATTACAATCTAAAAGTAAAAATAAAATTGCAAAAAGAATAATTGCCAAAAGATTTTCTCCTTTTTTTTTCTCTACAAAAAACATTGCAATTTATAGAAACACTGAAAACATCACCTATTTCATACCAACCGAAGCTCTAACCAATACACCAACTACTCCTTTGTGTAAGAAAATAATTTTTTTTATCCTTAAAGTCTTCTCCTCTTATTTTGGAATTCAAATTTATTTATGTAACTTCTTTATTGAAATCTCTTCTTGATGCCTTGGGACACCAGCCGGAAGGTTGGGGTAGTTGTGGGGTCCACCTATACAAGAGAAATTACATAAAAATGCGTTATAAATAATCGAATTTATGTTTGGTAATCCGAGAATTCGTTAGTGTGGTAGAATGATAAAATCTCCGTGTAAAACAAATGATATGCATATGAGATGTCGATAAAATTAGGATCAATGAGGCGTAAAATATGCAATATTTAACACTTATCAATAAGCATAAAGTTTTTTAGTGTTCATTATTTTTGTCTTGTGAATATTTTTTATATATGCTTGCCTTCATTGCATTCAATGCTATCCTGTATAATTTGGATGTTTATAGATGTCTAAAGAGAATACAAGCAAGGACGAATTGCCCAGCAACGAGGCTAGTACCTCAAATGCACAACCAGCCCGATTTTTGTGCGAGCAAGAGCATCACATTTCCGTCCCCATTGAATGTGGTTTGGTATACTCTCTTCCACACAACCACTAATCAATTGAATTTTCTTTTGATCAATGGCTAATGTTATTCAAACTGTCATTTTTCGCATGAGTCGTTATGTTTGAGTGCTTTATCCTAACCTCCCTCTACTCCCGGTCTTGCTGCCTGACTTACAGTGAACCTCCCCTACATTTGTTGTGCTATATGTGTTCTTGGATATTGTTCATAATTTAACTTATAATTGAAGTGATTATGTTGTGGATGTTGTCAATTTGTAACTTTAAACTTAGAAGATGTGCATGCAATTTAAGTAAATGTATATGGGATGTTGATGGATTGATTGAATGTCAATTGAAAGCATGAAATATTTTTATTTGTATTTAAATTCATAAATGTTGTATTTAAAGCACATAGGGGCCTTTTGATGTAAATGTATCGGTCCCCTTCCATAGGATTTTTTTTTTCAAATTTATATAGTGTCATCACCGACGCTGTATCACTTATTTTAGACTGTTAGGGTCATGATCACCGACCCTAACTTAGAATTTTTCTAGAGAATGACTAGAAAAAGTTGCAACTTTTTAGTAAAAAAATAGGAAGCCTGCGTCGGTGATGACTTTATTTTACACTGCTAAGGTCTTCACCGACCCTGACTAGAATTCTTTCCCAAAAACACTTGGAAAAGTTACAACTTTTGGTCAAAAAAATAGAAAGCATGCGTTGGTGATGACCTTATTTTACACTACTAGGGTCATCACCGACCATGACTTAGAATTTTTTTCCCTAGAACGCATGGAAAAATCACAACTTTTAGTGTAAATAAGGTCGGCGCCGACGATGTGCCAAATAGGTAAAATAAAAAAAAAAAAAAAGAAAAGAAAATTCGGCCCAATTGCTCTAATTGGTGCACCACCATCTAAAGTGTTTGATCACGTCACACGTGCGCATTAAGCATTTTTTTCTGGTTAAATCCTCTATTATATATGATATATATGCATGTTCAGAATCTACTATATTTTGTAAAACAGATCGAGCCCAAACAAATTTGGGTACCAAACCCGGAGAGGCCTGAGTCAATCTAACTCAACCCATACTGCTATCAGTAGGGTGTTTACAAATGAGGCCGAGTTTGGGTTTCCTATGTTTGAGTTTCATTTGGGTTGAGTTCGGATTTGGGTTTAGCTGCCTTGAATGTATATATTTTGTAAATGGAGTGGGCTTGGACCTAGTATTTAAGCTCATAGTATAAATCCAAGCTTAACATTACGCCCAAAAGAGAAATGAGTAATTTTTTCATGAGCTTTGGCCCAACCCAACCCGGGTCAATGGTCGTGAACACCCCTCGGCATCTCCATCTTCCCATTTTTTTTTTCCTTGGTAAAATCCATCTTCCCATGTTAAAGATGTCTATTTACAAAATTATCTGTTGAGTAGATAGTGTTACCACCTCTCTGTCTTCCATAGATTAGTATCTACCAATGTGATTTGGATCCATTTGGAGCTACCTTCAGCTTTGAAGCCATGTAAAATATGATACATTTCATTAATTGGTTGCATCAATGTTTTGGAAATATTATAAATTTAAAGATTACCATGGTTGAGACAAATAAGGAAATGATATCAAATCAAATGCTAATAAGCTTTAGGACCTTAGAGGGTTTTTGGGAACAACTTATTTCTAAAGATTTTTCCATATTTTCTACTAGAATAATATTAATAATATATTCACTTGAAAAGTAGGTTTTGGCTAAAGAAGTATTATACAATATTTTAATTATTCTGAAAAACCTACTTATTAGATTATTCAAGGATAATTATGTAAAAACAATCTTTTATATGAAAACCTATAAAAGCACACTTGAAAGGAATAGGGCATATCTCCACACATTTCTACATATCATAATGGTCCCACTATAATTCCGATAGTTCTTATATTTTGTGATTATAAACAATAAATGAGTCCCAATATAACTCCCAACATTAAATTGGTCCCATAGTGATTATAAACATTGCATAGTTTAACCCCAAGGGATAGCTCGCCTAGGACCACGGTTTGCACTCGGAAGTTGTAGGTTTGAAACTGCACTACCACACTGGGGCTATAGAAGAGTTTACACAGCTTCCCTCTGGGCCCGAAGTGATTAGTCCAGCCCAAAGGGTCGGGAATCCTACGATTAGGGCTGCCAATCGTGTCGTGTTAACGAATTCGAGTTACATGTTAACGAATTTGTGTTAAAATTACCTCAACCCGTACATGACCCGTTAATGTAACGAGTCAAAAAATCCAACCCGAACACGACCCCTTAATTTAACGGGTTACACGACCCAACTCGTTGTAACCCGTAAGCTATACGAAACTGTAAGTGAGGATTTCGAGTGGATCCCACCTAAAACCCCACTATAAAACAATAAATTTCAATTTCTTCTTTATGAATATAAATTAATTCTAGCTATACTGAGGGACTAAAAAAAATTTAACGGGTTAAGCGGGTTGTTAACGGATTATTGGTTTAATTCGTACACGACCTATTAATTTAACGTGTTAACGGGTTTGACCCGTTAATGACCCAAACCCATTAAGAGCCCACCTGAACCCCTTAATATCATATGGGTTCGTGTCATATGTTAACGGGTCATGTGACATTTTGACAGCCATACCTACAATAACAACACAAAAAAAAAAAAAAAAAAAGCCACATTGCATCACGGTCACTAACATTTGATCAGTCCCATCATAATTGCCACAATTAATAGATCGACCCCTTATTGATTATTAATACTTGGTGGGTCCAACAATCGTCACATTAGGAGGGCTCATTCATTTAACATTAGACAGGTCCCTTTGCGGTGACTAAAACAACACTGGATTGTGTGACAACAATAAAAATGATTTCTAATAATACAAGGGTCCACCATGATTGCCGACATTAGATGGACCCTATTATTATATATTATTATAAATGATAGGTTCATTCTTATGTAATAAGAGTCATTTGATGTGTTCAGTTTGATTTCAAATATTAAATAAATCATACAACAATTAAAAATATTGGATGGGTCCTACTGTGATTATGAATGTTGGTGGGTCCTATTGGAATTACCACCAAATGATGGGTCCTATTATTTTTTGATGTGGTACATGATTCTCATTTGGGATAATTACCGTACGGACGGTCATAAAGCTGATAATAGCCCCAAAATAGTCCAAAAATATATATATTTACCGTAGAGCTACTCGATCCGTAGGATATCGCAAGCTGCGATATTTTAGGGATGTAAAATATCTCACAATCAAAAGCGGGAAGACTTGAACAGTCCGTTTTCTTTTTCTTGACTGTGGGACCACCAAACCACAATCCAAACCATTGAATAGCCATATGAGTGTAAGAACTAATATCGTACCAAATTTGAACCGTTGATCTATTACGTTTATCGAGAAACTTGCAAGAAAGTCATGTTGTTTTGCAAATTATAAAAACAAATTATAAGCCACATCGGTTTGGATGGTGGTTTGGTGGTCTCACAGTAAAGGAAAAAAATTTGCAAGGAATGTTCAAATAATTGTGGGATATCCTACATCCCCTAGGATATCACAAGCTGCGAAATCCTACGGATCAAACAGCTCTGCGGTAAATATACATTTTTTTACTGTTTTGGGGCTATTGTCAGCTTTATGACCGTCGGTACGGTAATTGTCCCTTCCCATTTTAATAGTATGAGTACGACCATTAGATCATTCTATTGTTATTGCTAATTATTGGGTCCCATAATATGTCGATTAGTTATATTTTATCTATTTGTTTTTTTGTTTTCGACATAGTGATCCTTTGAAATGTCACACACTTCAATTTAGGGTTTAATGAAATTTGTGAGCTTTCTGAATATCACCCTTGGCATAATTTCATTTATGATAATATTTCATTTTATAATAATAAAATATAAAATCTAACAATGTTCAAATATATTGATATTATGTTTTGTATGTATCTGATAGGAACCTAAAGAGAAAAGAGAGATAGATGATCCAATTCAAGGTTGGATAGTCTCCTCAATCGTCCAATTCGAGGTTGGACAGCCTCCTTGTGCAAGCACAAATTTTAGGGATAAATTCTTATACCTTTCTCATTATTCTTCTCTTACTAAATAGCCATAGTTGGCTTTACATGGATAGAAAGATAGTTAAAAAGATCTCCCTTACATGAAGGAAAGATCACCACATAATTAACAAAAGAAATCTTACTACTTAACTGGGAAAGAAATCCAATCCTATCAACACACTAACTCAATGGATGATAAGACTGACAAGTCAAGCCTCATCACTTTATTCACTTTCCTAACTACTTGCAATCTGCCTCACATGCATGAACCACAAAGTTTAACTTGTGTTGGCCAATAACACAACCATTATCGCGCAGTTGGGTTGAGCTCCTATCAGTATCCTAAACACTCCCTCTCCCCCCTTGGCTAAAAGATCACCATCTCGATATTTTTGTCAATCATAGCCTTATCAATAATATCATTTTTTTTTTTGGAAGGTAGATCCATAATCTTTAATAAATATATTTGAAATGATGGTTGAGTTAAGAGAAATTTTTAAAAATATGGCCTTAAGTTTTTGGCTTATTTCAAAAAAGGACACAAGTTTTGTAACTTTTCAAATTAGTCCTTAAGCTTTCCGGTAAATTGTCAATTAAGGACATCTGGCCATTTAAAGGTATTTTCTTGTGACTTTTTCCCTCAATATTTTGAAATATCCAAATTACCCTTCATTTAAAGTCATGACATGGTTTCGGCAGTCATTACATGCAGCCAATCGCTATGGGAATACTGGGTGTCTTTGATCACTATAAGGACACTTGCGAGGGAAATGAGGAGAATATAGAGGAAGTGAAGGAGAGTTTTATTACAATGAAGGGTAATTTGGGTATTTACAAAAAGGAAAAAAGTTACCCAAAAATAACTTTAAATAGATGGATGTCCTTAATTGAAAACTTCCTAAAAAAATTAGGGACTAATTTGAAAAGGTTTCAAACTTTTGTCATTCTTTTAAATAAGGCCGAAACTTAAAGACTTTTTTGAAATCCTCCCTTGAGTTAAATGTCATCATTTTGATGAAGATTTCTCTATCATCAAACAAAGTTTAAATTTCTTGATTAGCAACCATGATCATTGAACCTAGAGTGTCAAATCTAGACAAAAAAGATAGTGGAGGGAGTTCATTGTAATAAAAGTATATAAGGACAAGAAAGCTACTTTTAGTTCACAAAATCACAAAAATCTCTAAAAAAACACAAAATGGCAAAAAAATATTCTAAAATAAGCACAGAATGACACAAGGGTGCATCTACTCCTATCTCCCTCCACTCTTTTTCTTCTTAATTTGGCACTCAATTCTTTTTTATTTTAGTTCACCTTACAAAACAAGCCCGGGGTAGAGCAGTTGGCTAGCACCACGGCTTTGGAACCGAAGGTTATCATCTCAAGCTCGTGCTCTCTCCCTAGTGCAACTTGCCCACATATGTAAAAGCCTAACTTACTTGGTGGGTGCGCGAGGCATGGATTTTATGTGCCCTAGGAACAGTCGCTTCTCGATGAACGCCGGACACCCTCGTAAAAGAGAAAAAATAAATAAATAAAAAGAAATACCATTGGATTCAAACAAATCAACAACTTTGTTTTTGAGTAAACTTGGGTATGTGGGCTGGATGTGTTAGGGTAACGCACATTTATATTAATTTATTTTTAGAAGCCTACGAGGAAGTTGTTTGATTGTGAGTAAAAACAAATAAGAAAAATCTCAGGATCACACACGTTTCCGTACCCTTTTTGAGTTTGTTGAAGACCAACCTTCTGATCAATTCAATCCCTTCAAATACATGCTAGCCCCACATCAATCTACACCAATCCCAATATCACATGATCCAGCATGATACTTTGCTAAAAAAAAAAGAGCTTTTTACAAAAAAAAGTCCCTATCTTTTTGCGTAAAAAAGGCCCCTATATTTTATCATTTTACTAAAGCCTCTCGTGACTAAAGGTAAACTTTAAAGTAGCTGTTATGACTGTCTACAATTTTTTTTTTGAGGATTTTACCAAAAAAAATACTTTAGATGACCAGTGGGCTTAAAAGAACACTTTAACCGACCTTGCACCATATCAGTCATTTTGCCTGAAAATGCGTTTTTTTTAGGACTTTCAACTAGCGTCCCTAGGGACCTTATTTTTATGAAGCTAAGGGTCACTAGGGACCCTACGGTGGGCACGAATTAGAACAAAAGAGGCGTTTTCTCATGTTTCTCTATCAGGGCTTCCATTTCGCTGTTTGCGCCCATTTCTCCCTCGAACAACTGTGGTCCCCTCCAACATTCACTTCGGCTGCTGCTCCTGCTCCTCGCCCTCCTACCAACTGTGGTCCCCTCCCACACGTCTTTGTCGAAAGTTTGTCGAAGGTATGATGCTCCCCTTTGGCCTTTTCTGACTGTATTGTCATCTAAGATAAACCTTTATTGCGTCTCCATGCCTTTTTGTTTGGTTAATGTTTCTTTATGGCAAACATCTACTCTCCACTCTAAAATCGCTTTCTAAAAGGGTCATTGTCTTCCTTGAGTAACAATACCCCTCATAGCAAGAAAAATGCCCTAAAAATGGCATTTGTCTTTTTTGAAATGCATCTTCTACTTTCTATTGTTTCTGGTTCTTAGTGGCTTGTCAAAGGCAAATGCATGATCTAGTGACAATGAACATTTTTATGGCTGAAAACCGTTGACAATGAACATTTTTACACCTATGATGTTCAGGTACTTGTCTTAGGATGGTATTATTTTTCTTTGTTAAGTAGGAAGGGGGTTAATGGCTGTTTTGGGGAACCGATGCCAAGATCTCGCCAACCCAGAAATATACTCAAGTCATGTGATGAGTTAGAGATTGTTGAGACCATCACATTCCATGGAAGAAATTGCCCTGATCCTTCTTTGTGGAAACTATGGCCAGTTCTTTTTGACAAATCATGTTACAAAAATGAAGGGATTGCCCTTGTCCTCTTTCCTTATCTCTTTCCTTGATACCAGCAGTCATATTTCATCATGTTACCAAAATTAATGGATTGCCTTTCACCCCAATGGTTAGAGATGTGGGTTCTTAGTGCCTTGTTCTCAGTTCGAATCTCGGCAAGCACCTTCCCTCATTCAAAGTTTTCTTCCCTTACTAGAGAGCCCCCTCACCTCACCTGCGGTCTACTCCCTCACTAGAGGGCTTGGGTCCCAGGCTCCCAGCCCCCTAAGTTGAGCAAAAAAAAAAAGAGTCATATTTCATCACTACACTTCTCTATAAATATTAAGAATATAAATTGAGGCTTTCCTCAAATCAGCCTGCTTTGCCCCCTCTTTATTTTGTAGTGTGAGGTCCACTTTTGAAAAATCCAAGCACTCCTTCTTTCAATGGCCATAAACTATCATTCATCATCATTTGACAATTGACACTGATCTAATTGTTAACAATTATTGAATCTTAATAATAAAAAACTAAGTACAATTAGAAAATCATTGAATTGATGCTTTATCAATGAGGATGATGAAATTATCTGATCCAAATGTATTTGCTTTTCTTATATATTAGCCTCCATACACAACCACACTGAATTGATTGAGCCACATTTAACCTCACATGAAGGGCCCACTTTCTGTAAAGTGCATTAGGTCTGTTGGGAGAATGGCCCCATGAATACAGTATGACTTCATCCCAATTTTGCATGCCAGCTGTTTCTAATTGGAGTGTCTCAAATACAAGGGAAGGAGTAGGCTTCACATGATTGGATAGCCCCTTTCCATGTAAAGACTGTTTGACAATTATATGAGGACAAAATGATCAAATGTGATATTTTTGCCTTACCCTACCCACCCACACACTGACACACACATGTGTCATTGAATGATCCTGGGCAAAGTGGTAATAGGTATATATAAGCATACAAGCATAGATAAAAGTGTCAAGTGGCAATAGAGGCAAAGCAAGTAATGACTTGGTTTGGTCCTGCAAATCACTACAACAATTTACACTTTTACCGGCGTTTTTTCCCGGCGCAATCGTTAAACGCCGGGGAAAGTATAACTTTCCCCGGCGATATATTTTCGCGGGTAAAAGTTAAAATATTAGCGGCGAATTATTATTTTCACCGGCAAAGGATATGTTTTACCGGCGATAAATTTAGTGTCGCCGGGAAAGGCTACATTTTTTGCCGGCGAAATGCCTAGATCGCCGGCAAAGTTCACCCGCGTACCTGATAAGGCTTTTGCCGGCGTTTTAATTTCGCCGGGAAGTTATTAGATTTTTTTTCTGCAGCATAAAATGCAAGTGGATCTTTTGCCCGCCCTAAAAAAGGTTATTAACCTTTTCATTTCCCGCGCCCGCTAACTCCATTTCCAGCGCACCCCTCTTTCTCTACATCGTCTTTGAGGCTCTCTCTTTCTTCTTCATTCCCACTTTCAGCGGCCGCTCGAAGTGCATCTCTCTCTTTCTTCTTCATCCAGTCAACTGCATTGCCTCCACCAGCGTCGATTGCATTAGTGTTTGGGGTTCATCTCGTTCTGGTGCGTTTGATTTCCTCCACCAGCGTTGATGCGTCGCAGCTCTGGTTTTCATCAATAGCAAAAACCCAGATCCGGTTTTAATCGATACTGCTCGAAGAAGTTTGAATTTCACTTGGTCATCTGAGGGTTTGAGAAAGGTTGGTAGCTGGTTCTGGTTCAGTTTTTCTGCATATGTGGGCTTTGTTGGTTTTTATTAGTTTTTCTACTCTTGTTGGATTTAATTGAGTTCTATTAATTTATTGATTGTTATTTTGAATTTGATTTTTCTGCTTTTGTTGATAATTTCTCTGCATGGGCGAGGAATCCGCAGCTACACCAGAACTGAAAATCACCATTTCATTAAAGAACACCAAACACAGAATTTTGACAACCACAGAAAATCTTTTCCGTGGCATTCATTTCCATAGATTTTGTGATACAAATGGGTTAACGTTTAATATCAAAATGTTGTAATAGCTCCACTCACTTGATTTTCTTATATATTCACTAAGGGAGGGGTGATGTTTCTCTTATATATAGATGTTCATTTCCATGTCTATTCCAAACGAGCCTACATAGGAACTCTAAAAACTTTTCTGGTAGCAGAGCTGTATGCTTCTTTCTTGTTGATGGAATAAGGTTAGCAAAGAAATGAAGGGTTTAATCACACCAGCACTCCCATCCCAAATGCCCATTTTCAACTGCATTTTACCCATCTCATTTGAATCTATTATAGTTACCTCCCATCCTTTCTCCATTGATTTTGGCACCCCCATCTGATCAAAATCTATTCAGTGACGGTTACCTCCCGTCCTCTCTTCATTGACAGTGGTACCCCATAAGTGTATGTTAGACATTGGTTATGCTATCAGTATGATGGTGGTAGCTGCAAAATGACAATGCCATCTGCACACCAGGTGTTTGTTAATATGGGGCTTAGAACCCATTGAAGACTCTTTGGTCATTGATAATGGAACAGGCCTCAAAAGGATTTTTTTTGTCATGATTTTTTTTATGCATTGATTTGTGTTTTGTTTGATTTATGTTTGATTCTGATGTAGATATGTGCTTATTTGTTGATTGCAACCTTCTATTAATTATAGTTGTAGAATTGCCCAAATTGCCCAAATTTGATTTTTATATCACTGGAATTAGAAGCTCGCAGCTCCTGAAAATTTCTATAGCAAAATATTTAAGTTATAAGCAAATTTCAACTAAGTTATTTTCCCATATAGTTGATTTAGTAGTTGATGCCAAACCCAAAAGTGTAATGTAATGCTTTGATGACGACGGCTATTTCTTCTTTGAACTTCATAAAAAGTGGTGCAGCCAATAGAGAACATTTCCAGAGAAATAGATGCCCCAAACAAGCCGTGCTTGACAATCCCTTGTCAAATGGATCACATAGCAGACTCGGGATTTTCATTAGGGTGGAGTCAGCAAATGATGTTCAATTCAAGAGTTTTTAAAGTATGAGAAATGATCCAAGTACAATCCACATTTGCGGGGACCACTTTTACTTTTTATATATTGTAGAAATTGATATAAATTTACTTTTTTATGACCCATATCTCTAATTTATATCGGGGGAAGGGATAAGTACGGTTGTTGTCAGGGTGGTATAAGTCCAAAGATTCCAAATTTAGGAACCAATGAGTTGCTCACATGTACTCCTCATAACTAGAGGGATTTGATCAAATGAATTAGTATAAACCCGGGATACTTCGCTTTATTTTATTTTTACTCAAAAAGAAATAAGAGTAGGAGTTTTTTTTCATTAATTTAGAAATGTACATGTTAGATCTTCCATCTATATTTACAAACAATGCTGAAATCTAAATCTGCACTTGGACTTGGGACTTTTCGAAGAGAAACAGCACGAACTCATATGCTCATGTCTGTTAGAGATGACAGGTTGGTTGATATCTGGGTTCAAAATAAAAATACCAATATCTTGTTTATTTCATTAGCCTCGGATTTATAAGCTAACATTCCATAAACAACTATTCTTGAAAGCTCTCTTATATCTAAATAAAGCTAGCGCACTGCTACAAACTTTGCCACATGTTCCATAATGCAAAACTTGCATAGAGCTTCCTGGTGGAAAAGATGCAGAGGTTTGAGAGTCGTTTTTCTTTTCTTTTCTTTTTGTTTTTTAAATGTGTTTTGAATTCAATTTTGACAGTGGCTTTTTTTCTATGATGTGTGACTCTCAATTTTGTGTTGTTTGTGAAGAATTACCTACAAAAGATCTGTTGATTCGTGGACCGACTATTTCTTTCTTGTCCATTTTTTATGAGTATTTGTTTTGTGCCAGATCTGAGACTTGAAGCATGGCTCATTTTATATCATGTGATATAGAAGTGCTCATTCCTTTAATGGAGATCTTATCATTCTTGATCTGTCTAAATTCTAAATTTAATTGTTATTTTTTTCTTACTTTTTTGTTTTGTATTTTAGGAAAACAAACAAGAAATCAAAAAAGATTATAAAAGCTTCTAAATACTCAAAGTCGTTGAAGGTGCCACCTGTACAGTGTAAATTGATACATATGGAACTGGTGTATATTTTAAGAAACATGGCTATGGAAAATTTAATTAATGGTAAAGGTATTACTGTATTAGAACTTAAAACATATGGCCCAGTTCCCATACCTTGAATATTTTGGTAATGTGAATCACACTTTGGACTTTTAGCTATACCTGCGCCTATAGTTGTACTCGAGTAACGCAGACTGCAGGTAGCAAATTTCATTTGAAAGTAATGATCACTTATAGCATTGGATTTGTTTACCTTTGGTACTAACTGAATTTCTTCATCTGTTTATTACCACTGAAATATACTTTTGCTTTTCTTAAGCACGTTAAGCTTTCAGAAAAGCTTTCTCATGTGCAGTCACTCTGTATCCATGAGATGATAGTGAGAGCTTTCAAGCATATTTTGCAAGCTGTCATTGCTGCTGTTGCTGAAACAGGAGAAATGGCTATATCGATAGCTGCAGCACTTAACATGATGCTTGGGGTTCCTGAAAGTGGAGAATCCAACAGCAGTAGCAATGTGCATTCACTCATATGGAGATGGTTGGAGGTCTTTTTGTTGAAAAGATATCGATGGGAATTCAGCAAAGTAAACCAATGTGAAATAAGGAAATATGCAATTTTGCGAGGCTTATGCCATAAGGTAATGGATGTGCACCAATCAATTGAGATACCTAGGATGACCTCTAATTATTTATGGATTCATAGAAATCAGACATTTGCTCTTTTCTTCAGATGGGTATTGAATTGGCTCCCAGAGACTTTGATATGGATTCTCCAAATCCTTTTCAGAAAGAAGACATTGTTAGCCTGGTACCAATGCACAAGGTGAGCCAAGCATGCACACTTCTTTTAGTTCAATAAAAAGCCCTACATCTGCTCTTTGTAGCCAATTCAAATGACAAATAAGTCTCTGTTTTTTGTAGTTGCATATCTTTTGCAGCAAGTTGCTTGTTCATCTGCAGATGGGCGCCAACTTTTGGAGTCATAAAAAACAGCATTAGACAAAGGAAAACTTGAAGATGTAGTCAACTTTGGGACGAAGGTATTGCCCTCCTAGATTTTATAGTCAGTGATTGTCATAGTAGTTGCCACTTGCCACTGCTGCTTGATATAATATTGAGAGACTTACTGTTACATGGCTTGCAGTTGTCTTTTGGTTAACCAATTATATTGGTAACCGCACCACTGCATCAACGAATGATCTAGACAGTCCATCTGATGGATATTGTGGTGGATAGGCAACTTTATAAATATTTGGACAATTCTATCTATGTCTATCAGCCTCAAGAAGAATGTCACAAATAGAAATGGCTGTTATTTCATATTTAGAAGTGACAATAGGGATGTTAGAGCAGTCTCATCAGTGGTTGGTATATGGTTTTCCATCATCATTAGGGTCCGTCCACCAATGGTTTGGTCAACTGTTGGAAGTCATAATATCCAACCACTGAGATCAATCTTCTTTGATTCCTCACATTAACTACTGTCAGTTTTATGAATGACATAATTGATGGAATTATTTCTAGAAAGACCTTTTTGGAGCTTCAGTTGATTGATATATTACAATTCCCTGGGATGTGTTTTCCATGTATAGTTTATGATGCTGCTCCTCTCTGGTGCGCGTTTGTCATTTGACTCAATGCTTTGTTTTCAGGGCTCTGGTGGTGTTACTATAAAGAAAACTGGCCAGGCCTTGGTCATTGGAATCTATGAAGAACCAGTGACTCCAGGCCAGTGCAACACATGGTCGTTGAAAGGCTTGGTGATTATCTTGTTGATCAAGGACTTTAGCTTGGGTATGCAACTTTTGGTTCTAATTCAGTTTCCTTATTTGGGTTGTGACTTCTGGCATGAGCCTACATCTACTACTTGCAAGTTGCAACAGATTGGCTGCATTGAATAATGTTTTTGTGGTCATAGGGAGTCATTGGTTGTAGCTCTTTCATGTCCTCTGATCCCTTTCCTGTCAAATATTTGTGTGCATTTTTTCTGAAAGGGGTTTTGATTTTTCAAGTCAATCATACTCCTACCTATGCATAAGTTGATTTAAGATTTTTTTAACGAATTTATCAATTAGCCTTCTTGTCCTTGCTATGTTATATTATTAGAATCCTTCTGCAATCAGAAGCTGACCTCACCACAATACATGGAACATTCACCTCTTGATTCAACCAACGTTTCCCTGCGAATGAAAAGGGATGATATAGGAATCTCATGTTTGTGGTTTTTTTGGACTTGGTTAAACACACCTTCAGATGACATTCTAAATCTATATTGTTATAAGTATATTCTTAAACAGCTTTGAGTGATATTACCTCCTATAAATGCCACGGATTTTTTATATTAGCCGAAAGATGGGTTGGTTGTACAATTGGCTAATTATGTTTTTTTATGCTTTTAATTCCTTACCTATAGATCTTATAACAGTAGTCATGGAATTTCATCCATTTCTCAAATAAAGATGATGTGCTTTTACTGTCTTTCCCATAGTGTTTAACTTCAAGAAGAGCACTTTAACCCACTGATTTGATTTGAGAATGTTATTAGCAGTTATAGTTCTCCACTTCTCCTATTGATTTGGGGTCTGGACATATTGATGGTTTTGTTGTTGTTACTAGTCAGTCACACATGTAGCCATCTTAAATCTATAGTCTGCATTATTCTAACATCAGACAGACATACAGGTGATGGAGTTAGTAATCAGTATTAAATAAAATAAGATAATAATGATTTATGATGATGCCACATATGTGGACCATGCCAGCCACCTCGGCCATATCTCAAATCAATGGGTGGGTGTTGTGTTGGACCATGGGACCCGAAATTTGAACTGAAATCTATAGTCTACATTTCTTGGGTTTCAATGATGTTGTTAGATGGTGTGCATTTTGCCTTGAGCTTGATTTGAGTTTCCTGCACAAGCTGCAGCACTACCAATTTAATACAGCAAAAGTTGGTCTCACATGGATCCACATCATATGGGCGTTTATCATTTATAAGTTATAACATCTTCATCATATCTACCAAACCACTTGTTTGGGAATGGCGCGGATCATTTCCATTTTCGTTGTGTGGATTAGTTTTATTTTTATCCATTTTAGTTCTTGTGCACTGAAATTCTCAGAGATCGTCTTCACACTTCGTTTGGGCTATGCGTAATCTAATTATTGAAGACTTGTTCGTGTTGTCACCAGAACAAGTTTGCTACAGTTGAACGCACAAAATTCAGTACCTAATGCCATAACTGAAGGTAAAGGTGGTCTTCTTGTTCTACTGGATAACCTAGTTGGTGCTTATTTAACTGAACTGCATCCTAGCTTCTCAGATTGACTGGCACTGTGGGTTGGTTCAGTAATGGCACTTACCATGCTAAGCTTCATAATATGTTTTGGGAAATTGTGGTTGCATCAAGCAACCGATAGCGATTAATGCATTCCATGTGGTTTGTTTGATGGCTTTCCTAACCATTGTACATTTTCTTTTAATGCATGTTTGGCCTAAATGATTGACAGACTAGCATAAGTTTTGACCAAGTGGGCTGGCCTGCCAAAACTTGATAAAGGTTTCCTCACCCTGGGACCAGTTCATAGGCAGCACTATTTGTGGCCCTTATTGACAAGAGGGCACTAGGTGCATTCATAACTTTCAGGGATCTTTACACTGCCTATTTGAGTTTTTGAATGAATGTAAAGGGGGGTGGTGGTGGTGGTTTGAAATTATCTCAAAATCTTGACAATGGTGCATGTCCATGTCATCATTAAAAATTCTCAACTTGTTAATAGGTCACAGCATACCAAGTCATATCTTAATATAGATTAGTTTACTGCAAACTAAGGTTGCAGTTGCAGGGCCCATATCAGCTGATCATGTCTGGTATAACCCATCCATATGCGTGTCTGGGTTAAACATTCTGGCCCTGTTAGAAATAGAAAAAGATTGTTATTCCTTGAGTAGCATTGGTTTTGCCCTTTTAGGATTCTAAGGACAATGTTTTTTTTTTTTTTTCCCTTTGCTGTTATGATTCTGTATTTATCATGAAGCTAATGGATATGGGTTTTGGTTTTCTTTTTGAAATTGTAATGATGGATGTGGTCATCAAGAAGACAGAACAATTTTTTAGTTTTTGAACTTGGAGAAGCCTTTGTTATTCTTTTGTATGAGAGTAATGCCTGACAGAATCATGCATCTGCTCTATGACTACTTGTAGTTTGTGTCTTTCTTCTGAACTATTCATGTAATTGTCATCAGGAACATGTAATACAGACTAGACATGGTTCTGTTTCTGTTGCTGTGTTTGGAGACCAAGACAAACCGGCACTTGTGACTTGCAGCTTGTTCAATCAGGCTATTGCATTGAATTGGGTATTGTTTACTTTTTTTAGTGAGACATTTTTTTAGTCTGAATTGCTGATAGGAAGAAGTTATAGGTCTGAATGCTGCTGGCTGTAGTTAGAGAATCTTCCTTATAAAGTTGTTCATTCTAATTTAGCAATCATCTGAAAAATGTAATTCTAGTGGGTGGTATGATATTCTTTAATCTTTTATAATCATTTTCTTCTTTCCGAAATGTAGGTTCTATTTGGATTGGAATATGCACATGCTGTTCAGAGTATCAAAGAAAAACTGGTAGTTGAATCTTCAATGTTTGGCAGTTCCAAGTATCCAGTACTTCATTATGCAGATGTCATGTGTTCAGTTATGAATCCATCAGATTATGACAAAGCACTAAAGGGGGAACTGGAGTCCTCCAATGGCTACACTTCTAATGGTAATCTGCTCAAGTGTGTGAACAACAACAATATTCTGAGTCCAGACAATTGCAAGCAAAATACTCTAACTATCACAAGCTATAACCTTGGAGGTCTGACATGGAGCTTACCTCAAGAGCATAACATAACAGATTGCCATATGTTAAAATAGGATGTATGAAGTTTTTTTGAACAGTGTTGCAGGTGTTGGATTGGTGCAACAATGAGATGATTGTATATGAAGATGTAATTTTTCATTGGCATTTGAATGTTGGCAAATAGTAGAATGTTAGCATGGATTTTTATTTTGTAATGGTAATGGTAAAGTACTTTTAATATTGTAAGGATATTTGAATATTATTTTGAAGTGGAATGAATATTTGGAATAGATAGATGTTGGGTGTGTAGGAGATTTGGTCTTAGATACTAGAATAGTAGTTTCATACGATACAGGTTGGAAGTTGTAATGATGCATATACAGGAAAAAAATTAAAAAATCAAATAAATACAATAAATGAATATTCATTGCCGGCGCAACATTTTCGCCGGCAAAACACCTTCAAAATAATTATTTAAAAAAAATAAATGTTTTCCCGGCGACAAAATACGCCGGCAAATAATTTTGGAAAATTAATTTTCAAAAAATATAAATGTTTTGCCGGTGCAAAAAAAACGCCGGCAATAAATTTTGAAAAGAATTCCATAAAATATAAATGTTTTGCCGGCGCAAAAAAAACGCCGGTAATAAATTTTGAAAGAAAATTCCATAAAATATAAATGTTTTGCCGGCGCAAAAAAACGCCGGCAATAAATTTTGAAAAAAAAATCCATAAAATATAAATGTTTTGCTGGCGCAAAAAAACGCCGGCAAAAGTTTTAAAATCAATTTATTATTGAAAAATAAAGGCCTTTTCCCGGCGTTTTATACCTCTTTTCCTGGCGAATAAAAACGTCGTTAATGTGTTATATTTCCCGGCGCTAACCATTTTTCACCGGCAAAAGCTAATGCTAGCGACCTTTTACCGGCGTATTGCCGGCGCAAGGAAAATCGCCGGCAAAGGTGTTCACCGGCGTTTTATAGACTTTTGCCGGCGCTTTTTTAGCACCGGCAAAAGTGCAATTTCTTGTAGTGAATTAATGATGTGGGTGGCTGTACACCAACAGGCAATATGGCCATATGGGTCTCCAAAATGGGCTTGCAACAGACAATGAAGGAAAATGGTCTGAAATGGGATCTTACTGCATGTCCTTGCGCATTGACATAAATTAAAGGCACATGGCACATGGAATGTTAAGTATGGTTCGTAGTACACTCATATGGGAGAGAGAGTTGGGGTAGATTACTTATTTTTAAATATGAGTTTCATCAGGGTGTGTTTGTGCAGCATTACTTATTTCAGAATTTTTTCACTCTTAGATGAAGTGTAATCTGGTTGCTTTTTGGTCACTTCTTGAAATGTATAGAATGCACTAAAGTCTTTTTTCCAGTCACTTCAATAGATTGAGGACATTGACTGATAACATGATTAATGTGAGTTATACACTCAGAGGACACTTAGACATACTACACAGGTAGCTAGGTTCCTCACTAATAAAGCAAAACATGTGAACAGGGAGATGCCTTACCATGTGGAAATGCCTAAAGCAGTTTTTAAGCGCATTGTTGACTTTTCCTCTTTTTTGTATTTTTTTCTCAAACAGTCTGTCCCTCTCTTTTCAATTATATAATTCATGCATCTCAGTTGCCAATTGTTTGGGTATATTAGACCAATATGCAAAGAGATTTCATAATCTTATGATAATCTTTGGCTAGTTTTCAATAAGAAATGTACCCAAATTCTGTCCTAAAGAGTAGAACAATAATTACCTGCAAATAATGGAAGGGAAAAACAAGCAATCCTTTAATTGATCTTTCAAGAGATTATAAAAAAACATCTTTACGAGAACTGTTTGAATGATTGAGGTAATATTGTTATGGGTTAATATTGTTGCTTTCGATTGTAACTGGCAGAAGTCTGAAGCAGAGAGCAACAATGCAAACGAAAATGCTACAGTTGATCTTCTCTCTGAGCAGGAAACACATATTAGTTCAGCCATATATAATGGGATTGTATGTTGCTAAACCAACTACCATTTTCAATTGAATATCAATGCATGGTTTTTGACGTGCTCTCTTTTACAATTTGACAGGAGCTTGGTACTTATAGATGCATTCCGACTAACCCTGATTACGGGACATGGCATCTAAATGAGAGGCAGCTAGAATATGTTCGTATGTCCGGACTATACCACCTTGCACAGATGAGGTGGATTAGAATAGATCATGCATTGATTGCTGGTTTGGTGGAGCGGTGGCGCCCTGAAACAAACACATTTCAAGAGACAATTGAGAGCTTCTTCTGCAATCTCTGTACCTTGTGCAGAGAGTCTTGTTTCTGGGTGGTGACTTCCAAATAGCAGTTCAAGTAGTAATGGGAAGAAGCCCAACTGAATCAAACAGATGCGCCTGGTGTCAGATTCCTTTGACAAAGCTTTGATCTTTCTAAGTGTTTCCATCTTTGTAGTGAAACTGACCTCTTGGGATTGAAGGTTGTTCTTCAAGGTAGCCAAGGAGAAGTCTGGATCCATACTTTTGATGTGATCTAGGTCGAATTGAGGATCCATGAGAAGCCACTGATCGATCAGATGCCGGAGAGTGTGGTTGGGTACCATGGACAAGTCATGGAGCCTCTGCATTGTAACAGGACATGGCAAATGAGGACTGACTATAGAGGTGGTGGGCAGTTGCAGTTCATGGCAAATGAGGACTGACAACAGATCAGTGGTGCAAAGGAAGAACTAAAAACAAGAAAGATAATGAAAAAATAGAAAAGTGCATCTTAGTTGGAAGAATCAAATGAGAACACCAACATACAAACACGAGAGATAGCAATGGGTGTCTTTATCTTGGTGAGGTTGTGAGATTGTAACAAGGAATAGAATAATAATAGGGATCCAAATTTCATTATTTCACTGTTTTCTTAATCAATCTAGCCAGTCAAACTGACCCACCTAAGACCACTTAAAATATACTGCTTTAGGTTTGAATCCAACTAGGAAGAGGATATAAAAAGATTGTGTTTTTCTAAAATGCTGCCTAACTTTTTGTGATATCCTCCAATGGCCCCTCTGGTGTCAAATTTTGAACTGCAACCCTCAATTTGCAGACAATTTCTGCAGTCATCCTTGACTACCAGCTAGTGCAGAAGGGGTTGTACTGTACATGAATTGACAAAGACACACCACACTCAAGAAGTCTGTGTAAATTATCAGTAAATATAAAGGGCTGCCATCTAATTCTTGACACTTGATGGACTACAGTAGAATCTCAAGAAAAGACTCATGAGAATCACAATAAATGTGAATACTAAATGGTCCAAAAGGGCAAGTGGGTACATGGCAATGAATATATCTTATTCTGCACCTCTGATCAATACATTTGTATATTCACATGTCTAAGAGGACTGGTCCTAAGTGTAGTCTATATACTGGATCAAATGTGTATAGTGGGGTAAGGACTGGTCCTATAATGGCAGTCTAAGAGGACTGGTCCTATGTGTAGTCCTATAGCCAAGTCGGCGTCTCATGAACTATGCTAGTGTTTTGATCTGTGATGCTCTTTGGTTTTTGAGGTTGATGCTCCTCTTGGGCATTGGACCTTTCTTGTATTCCTTATTCCTTGGATAAACATCATCGTTACTGTTCTTATGAAACTACTTATTGTGTTACGCAGGTCCGAACGCCCAGACATGTCGTACCCAAGAAGCCTGCTTCGAAGAGTCCGGGGAAGAAGGAAAAGCGAGGACGGATGCCACAGCCACAACCACTGAACATTGATGATTCTCCTTTGAATGCATCACCCCCCAAGAACCATGTTCAAGAACCGAAGTTGCATTATGAGTCTGTTTACGTTACCCCACCTGATGAAGATGTCAGTAATGTACCAATCGAGGATCTGTTTTCCACTTCGCCTTGTCTTGAAGTGTTAACAACTCCACCACCAGTCCAGCAGTGTGCCATTGTGGTTGCCCGTTCGCCTGCAACCATTGAGTCACTTGTGTGGAGGCTTAAACATTTACCTAGGACGCGAAAAGTTCCAGACAAGTTAATGGGATTTCAGCATTCCATAACTCAGTGTGAATCTATCCTCTCGGAGCTGGACAAGGAGATACTAGATGGTTTCTACAAATACTACCATTCAAGGTAGATATACACGCTTTAACAGTTATAGGTAAGTACTACGATTCTATAAGTACCTTAATGATATTCCAATTTGGATTACAGGAAGATAAAACTTGATGCTATATGCTCGATGGTCAAGAGCGACACACTATATGCATTATTGGAGGATGACACTTTGCTGGACACGAATGTCATTTATTATTACTTCGATTGTATTAAGAGCAGCTGCAAAGATGCATATTTGGCTGACCCAAGCATATGTGTAAGTGACATCATTACATGTTGAAATATAGAAGTCTTTCAGAAGGCTTACATGTTGAAATATAGCAGATGGTGTTTATTTTGAAATTTTCTCATTAACTGTTATAGTGTATTATACATCTATCATTTTCCTTTACAGAGTTGGTGGCAAGGACAACAGAAAATCGGAGATGATGCAGCGTTTGGCCCAGATGGATCCAGAGTTTGGGATGCAAAAGAGTGTAAGACCCTCGTTTACATCCTACACGCGCACAATCATTTCACTCTTCTCGGCGGTTACACGGACGAAAATCGCTGGAAATTCTACAATAGCTTGAAAAGTGACCATTATCATCAGAATATTTGTGATGGTTTCGTGAGTATAAAACCCATCGGTTTATTGTTATTCATGGATTGCCCTTTTCGCATGCTATTATTTATTTACTTTTTTTCCTACTTAAATTGTAAACAGAGAATGTGGTTAACTCAGCGATTTGGAGATTACAGATGGGGTGAGCCATGAGTGTGGACGAACATCACAAAGACTGATATCCCTTATCAGCAGAATGGGATGGATTGTGGTTTCTTTGCTATTGGATACGCAGAGCACTGCATACACCGTCGCCCGATAAGATTCACCCAGGCTGACATTCCCTACTATCGTCGGAAGATTTTGGTTGAGATATTCAAGAGAAGCTGGCTTATGAATGCTGACAGGCTTCAACTCCTGAACTTCCCAGCTTTATAGACTTCTGTTTTATTATATGCCAAGGACGTATGAAATTCTTTTGGTCAATTGATGTAATGAACTGGTATTCTTTTGGATGAAAATGATGTAAAGAACGCGTACTTTGGATGGAATTTATTTGGATGTAATTTTTTTGTTGAATTTAAAGTTGATGTATGATGTGTAATGAAGTTGTTATTTTCTGTGAAAAATGATGTAATGAAATTGTTGCTTGGGTTGAGATTTATTTGTTGAAGTTGAAGTTGATTTTTGATGTAATGAGGCAACAATTGTAAAGTTGTTGTTAATCACAAGCTTCACAGCATAGCAGCCCAAATTTCCTTCCCAGCGTCCCTAGTGACCTTTATTAGTTATAGATAAAGGTCCCTAAAGACCAATTGAACAGCATCCGTTTCCTTCCTTGCATCTCTTACGACCGATATTAGTTATAGATAAGGGTCCATAGGGACCAATTTAACAGTATCCGTTTCCTTCCTTGCATCCCTTACGACCGATATTAGTTATAGATAAGGGTCCCTAGGGACCAATTTAACAGTATCCGTTTCCTTCCCTGCATCCCTTACGACCGATATTAGTTATAGATAAGGGTCCATAGAGACCAATTTAACAGTATCTATTTCCTTCCCTGCATCCCTTACGACCGATATTAGTTATAAATAAGGGTCGGTAGGGACCCATGCATCAACAGATGTTTTCTTACACATATTAAGACAAAGTGCATAGCAGAAGTAGTCTTTATAAGGTCCATTCCAACATAATTGCAGAGGGAAATCCAACTTGAAATTGGAATTATTCGAGGGATAAGAATAAAACGAAATAAGGGAAATTATACATTAACAACCATGAGGAAGCCAGATGGAACATTACATATAGAAAAATACAAAATGTCATTGACATGTCATTAAATTTCTTCTGATTACATTGTTGTTCGCATGCATAAAGAAGGGGCCATAAATAACTATTTCAAACAAAATATCATTAAATCGGTTGAAATTTGTTGTTAATATGCATAAACAAAACCCAAAAAATTACATGTGATATTAGACATCAAAAAACCAAAAACTGGTTCATTTACTGAACAGCTGGAGGATTACGGCAGGTCCCCCGATTGTGTCCCCTCTCTTTACAGTTGGAGCAGGTTACAACCCTTCTGACGTGGTTGCGGTCTTCCACCCGGACCCTATTCTTCTTTGGCCGACCCGGCTGCTTACTTGCTAATGAGAGAAGAACACGTTCGCAAGAGCATGACTCCCATTGCTTTCTATCACAGGTTGCATGTAAAACCTCGTTGTAGGTCATCTGATACATGGGCGTATGGTACCAGTGTTCACAGTAATCATATGGATCAATATTCCGAACTTTCATTGCAGCCATTGCATGTGAGCATGGGATTCCCATTACTTCCCATCTGCGGCACGGGCATGATCTACACTCGAGATTGACGACATCGACGTACTCACTTGATTGCACCTGGAACTCTACCAAACCTGCGACACGAACGTGCATTCTGCGAGATTCTTCAATTTCATTGCTCAAGTACTTTTCTACATAAGGAGTCAGACGTGACATAATCTTTTGCGTTTGCGCATGCCGTCTTTCAAAAAATTCCATTAGTTTTGAACATATTTCTTCAACCATTCTTTGTAATTGGTAGAACCCTTGTGTCCTTAAGCAGGCTATTTGTGCACTCCGCGGCGTTGCTAGTTAGCATGTCGTAACGGCGTCCATGTGCAAAAGTCGTTGCCCAATTTTGACGCCCGATTGCGTCGATGTAATTATAAGCACGCTGATCAACCGACAATATGTCATTCATGTACACATCGTACTCAAAAGGTCTATAAGCCCGCGCAGCTTTCCAAAATTTCCTCAAAATACCTACATCATTAAAGGATGCCTTAATATTTTCCGCTATATGATGACAACAGAAACAATGGTGTGCACTAGGAATTATGGCTTGAATTGCAGGGATTAGGCCCTTCTGACGGTCCGAAATAATTGTGAGGTTATTCGGTTCACCCAATGACATATATAAGTTTGCAAGGAACCACTCCCAGCTGTCACGACGCTCTGATTCAGCGAAGGCGAATGCAATTGGAAATAGCTGATGATTTGCATCATGTGTCACAGCTACTAGTAGAACACCGGGATATTTACCACGAAGATGTGACCCATCTACTACTATCAATGGTCGTAAAGAGTTTTGAAAAGCTCGAATGCAGGGACCAAAGGCCCAAAAGAAACGTCTAAAACGGTCATTAGATGTGATGTCGATGTTGGTCACAGTGCCCTGGTTTGTCCTTTTAAGCTCATTACAATACAGTGGTAGAATCTTAAACGACTCTTCATACGACCCTCGAACCTTGCGGAGAGCAACTTCCTTAGCCATGTGTGCCTTCCTGTAGCTGATTAGGGTACCAAACTCCATTTGATATTCACTGATTGTCTCTTTTGGTCTTATATCATTATTGCATCGTACCCTCTCTTCAATGAAATCTGCTATAAGCTTCGCAAATGCCTGTGGATGAGCTGTCCCCATCATAGGCTTCGAGCAAGAATGAATTGCTATATACTTCCGCACCTTGAAATATGGTCCCGATTCAACCATGGACGCATGTATTCTCCAAGGACAATTTGCATCTTTGCAGCGCGCAGTTACTTGCTTCATGTTGGTGCGCACATGCTCCAACGTGAAGTTACTGTAAATTGCAAACTTTGCAATGCATCTTCTGAAAGCTTCACGATCGTTAAACTCACGACCCAACCACATCTCCCTTGCTGAATCAACTCCCTCCTCAGATATGATTGCCTCGGGCACCATCGTGTCCACTATTGTGAAGTTCTGCTTGGTGGTTGCATCGTTCAACCCTCTAGTAATCCACTTGACCGGAACATGAAATTGTTGCTCCTTGTTTGAACTATGTTCTTTCGTGTGTCTTGAAATGGAGGGTATACTCGTAGAGTAATGAACATCCTCTGAACAATCCATACTTGCATCATTGTCCAAAGCACGAATGATTGGTTCCTCCTCTCCTATCATACCATTCGGCGTTGATGGAAAATTGAAATCGCAATCCTCATTCAAGTCGATGGTGGGAATTCTTTCGTGTGTGGCTCGATCACCAACTCTTTTGCTTTGGTTAACCTAATTTCATTGATCAAGGCTTCTCGTTGATGTTTATTTGCTTGCCTCTTATTGTTTCTGCATAAAAAACACATGGATCAATTAACTTTGGATTTATATATACACAATTATGGATTAAAAATAAATTTCACTACGTACGAACCTGGTTTCTGGGGTTTCTTTGGTAGCATATGTGCCTCCTTCCCTTCTTGCAACGAACAACAATATATTGTTTCTTGGATAAGTCCCCAAAGCTCTGAACATTCCCTTTACATCATTGTCATCATCAATGTCTATCAATGAAAAAAAACTTCCATTGCAAAGAAGGTGCTTTATACATAACGCTTCCACACTTGCTTCCCAGTTTGATGCTTCGAGTGCTACGTTCACCAGCTCACTATATGTTATGGTTTTAGGGAGATGCCTCATCTTTTGTCTTCCTCCGATATATTGCGGACCTTTGAGATCAGATTGAAAATTACCATCATAATGTAATATTATTAGGACATCAACATCCGAAGGAATACTGCAACATTAAAACATTTCATATTAGTTGGTTAAATCAGTAATAACAAACATGCTTCACTGAACATATATAATTTGCAAAAGGAACATTTGTTCAATACCACAAGTCCATTTGGAAGTTGACTGGTAAGTAAGGCTATTCATCAACAGTGGTACAATTATTTCTGATAACATTGATTCGATTAATCTTGCTTTTTTTACAACCCCAAGTGGTAATCAAATGAAAATTTTATTTTCATATATGATTCTTTACGTTCTTTCTAATCACATAACTTATTTCAAATCATTTTCTTTATGTTATCTACCAGTTTCTCTAAAACCCAAAATTCAATTGTATGCTGACATTTCTTTTGGTCCATATTATTCTCACATTAATGTCAGTGAAAAATAAAAACATAACAAATCATATAAAAGATGTTTGCATGCCAATCTCTATCTTGACTTGAAACATTTGGTTCAAGTCATTAGCTATTGGGTTTGAGATCTACAAATATCAGTCACCTTCAAAATCTTAGATCAATCACACAATTGTCAGCAATCTAGTTTGTTATTTCCCTTGAGAGGGCCCAATGGGTTTTTGATCAATGGTCGTAATAAAAATACAACATTTCTTATTATTATCATGATAGGAGTATTTATATTGGAAAGGAAAAGGAGAGCACAAACACTTTGATTTCAAATCTCCATCCGTCTTTTTTTTTTTATGATGGGATGCTGTGGGGAAGAAGACAATGAGATGCATGTAGAAATGGTTACGTGCAACTAGGTATTATGAAAAGGGTTTATCAACAGTAGAAAATCATGTTTTAGGGCAAAATACAAACTTCACCTTTCCATTGCTCTACCCCAAACAGAGTATCATATGCACTTTAATGTTCCCCACCAAACAAAGGCATGTGGCTTTAATGGTCTTCAAGAGGTGGCCTTAATGCACTTTAATGTTCCCCACCAAACAAACAGCCCAACCTAGAAGACAATCCAGCCCAGACGACACAAAAAAGGCCAGAAACCTTCGACAAAGACGTGTGGGAGGGGACCACAGTTGATAGGAGGGCGATGAGCAGGAGCAGCAGCCGGAACAGATGTTGGAGTGGACCACAGTTTTTCGAGGAAGAAATGGGCGCAGAGGAACCTGTATGTGAAGCCCTGACATCGAAACAAGAGCAAAACGCCTCTTTTATTCTAATTTGTGTCTGCCGTAGGGTCCCTAAGGACCCTTATATTAATAAAAATAAGGTCCCTAGGGACGCTAGTTGAAACTCCTTAAAAAAAACACCATTTCAGGCAAACTGATTGTTCTGGTGCATGGTCGGTTAAAGTGTTTCTTTTGGCCCACTGGTTATCTAAAGTATTTTTTTTTGTAAAATCCCCTTTTTGTTTTGGACTAATTTGCTCCTGAGAAAAACTCAAGGTGGAGGGGAGAGATGGGAGCGAGGCAGCCTTGGTGTTGAAGGTATAAGTAGGTTTGGGGTTTCGGTTTCCATGGTAGATGGGGTTTGGGGTCGGTAGTTTTGACCTTTGAAGAGGTCCTGATAAAGAAGATCAGTGGGCCCAAACAAGATTAAATGATTGCTCCCCTTCCAATCCATGGATAAGAATAGCAAGAGGTGTGGACTATATCAAGAGCTCTATTGCATAGTTTTAAAACTATTGCACAAGGACCGGTCCAAGGGGACTTCTAGCTACCTTCCTTTCTGAATTTTAAATCTCAATTGCTGTCACGTCCCCCAAAATAAGAATTGGGGAAAAACGTGAAAAATAAATTAAATTCAAATTTCCTGTGTTTAATACAACACAAGCTTCCAAAAATGGACCCACAAAAAATTTCAACTTGTGATGAGTCAAAATAAATTTCATTAAATGCAGCGGAAGCTTATTCAATTGGTATTCAATGATCATAAATAAGATCCAATACGAAAATCAAATAAACATTAATTGTTAAAGTTGCAGAATGAATAAAACAATTACTAAAGAAAGGTTTATCATTAAAGAAAGTTCATCTAAAGAATTAATAAGATGACGTTCACTCTGATACAGGCTCAGACGGCTCCGAAACCGTCTCCGGCATTCCACTCGGGTTCATCAGTTGGCTCAAACGTTTGAAACGCTTGATCCTCCTCCGTCTCCTGGGTAAAGTAGGGCTCGGTACCTATGCACCAAATATTACAACGTAAACAGCAAGTACATAATCATAATTCAAAATTTAATACAACAACGAGAAGAATATAAACGAGCGCGATCGTATAGAAGTAATGACAGAAATGATGACAAGAAAGGACGTATAGCTTAATCCAAATAAAACAAAAGGAGCAATATGATTCACACGAAGACAAGTGTCCCCGTTTTGGGTGGTCAGCCCTAAATAAATCGAGAGAGCCCGTCCATAACGTCGGTGGTCATAAACCGATCGAATTAAAAACAAATCAGGATAACCTGTTCACATTCAAAGCGGATTATAAGTGATCCGGTCACATCGGTGATCAACCGTCCATATATCGATTTGCAGTCGTCCATAAATGACCCACATAAACATAAACATATAAGCATAATAGACCTAAATAATAAAGCTCCGACACAAGAGTCCTAAGTCAAAGTAAAATGCTGGCCATTCCACATCCCATATCATAATCAAATCATCGTACAAAATTTGCCGAGCCACTTTATAGTCCATAATACACAATAGGGTATGCATCTAAAGGAGTACATATCCTAAATCAACATAGACATGCATGCGAAGGTTAAGACATAGATCCGAATCGATCCTAAGGTCAAACATAAGGTCTCGTACCCCACAACCATAGAAATCTCTAATAAATATAAGATCAACGCATCCATTTTCTATCAATGGTGCATAGACCCAATTAAGGGTTATCCAATAGTGATGGGTTGAACTTGAATCCATTAGGATTTCCTCGAGGTCATTCGAGGCATTAAACCCCATGTTGGTAATATATCGTTGCCCGGACGGTATTTACTCGGTCCAAAGATTCAATTAATAAAAATATAATTTTAACACATTAAAAACTAAGATGTCATTTAATATTAATTTGCAAATAAAAATAATCTTGGTCTATAATTTTAGAAACTCAAGGACCCCTCCCAAATCAATTCTTTGTAAAATAAGTTAAGGGGATTTAATTTGAATTCATTAAAACTAATGCTCATTTTCTAAATTCAAGATATAATGGTCATAACTTTTAAAAGTCAAATGCCCATGTCCCAAGTCACAACAATTGTACAGGACTTATCTCTCTCCTGTTTTCTTTTTTATCCCATGGCCAGGTGTTATAAGTCATCTACCCTCACACGTCTCCATCACTCTCTCTCTCTCCTTATCCCCTCGCATCATCATTCTTTCTCCATCATTCTCTCTCTCCTTCATTCTTTTTCTTCCTGCAAAAGAGCCGAAACGAGTTTTGTAATGAACTCGGCACCAAACAAGAACTGGGCCACTCGAATAGGGGTCCCACTGATCAAGAGCACACGATTAGTCCCCATCATTATGGTCGCCCAAGCCCACTCTTCAAGATGTAGGGACCCGATCTAAAATTAATGGTCCACATGGGTCCCACAATCCCAAAAACGAAACTAACCAAACCCTCTTCAATACCTTCAGCCCTCCTCTACAGTTACTGGATGGTGGACCAAACCAGGCCCACCTCACACGGGTCCGTCATCCCTATGGTCGCCCGTGGGTCCCCTACCAGATCTACGGTCTTAATCATTCATCAGTGGGGTCCACCTGGGCCCCACAACCGATACACGGTGACAAACCCCTACGATTTTCTTCCGGAGACCAGTGACAGATCCTGGGTTATTTAGTGGATTAACAGTAATGCTTAAAAACTAAAAATAAGAAAATCAATGGATGATCTCCGTTCTTCGATCTCATCACAAAAACAATTAACATCGTAAAAAGGGCAACAAAGGTTTCTATATGCATAAGAATGGAATCAAGAAAAACACATGTATTAAATTCGCAGATTATGATTAGATACTTGCCTTTCACCGGGGTTGAAGAAAATGCACAGATCCTCACCAATACCCAATCCGAGATTACCACGGCACTCAATCACAATCCTAACACCAATCTGATATAAAAGATGAGAAAGAGATACACAGGTAATCAGATATATGATATTCCTACCCAAAACCTAGCATTGGAAAGAAAAATGGGATAACCCAAAAATACAGATCTACTCCTAATGATTTGAGGAGAGGGTTACCTGAGATAAGAAAGTTGAGCCAAGAATGCTGGTATCCTCTGATCTTGATTCTGATGGTTGGATCTTAAAGCTGGAATGACTTGGGAAGTTGAAAGAAGAAGAAGACGAACGGGAAGAGTTGCAGAGAGATAAGTGGGGAGGGATAAATCGTGCGATTAGTTAAAATAGGGATTAGGTTAAAAGGGAATATTCTTTGGGCTTAAGTCATTGGGTCAAAACTACGGGTCAGGTCATCTACCCATTAACCCAACTTACCGATCCAAGAATCCTATCTAACGTGTGACCCACTTAATCCTACCCACTTAAATAACTAAAATACATTAAATTAATATAATACTAATATTTTAATAATAAATATAATTAATGGCGGATCTTACAATTGCCATCAGTGATAAGAAGGAATCAAAGCCTTCAGGAATAAAGCGACACTGTGCACTCTAGAAAACTCTCAACTGCATACAGTTTTAGTACTCTGTAGTCTTTAACTTAGTGTTTTTTTAGCAACTGCTGCTTAAAGTGTGAAATTGTCAAGTTGCCGCTACATTTATTTTAATTCTTAGTATCGAAATTAGGGTGTGGTCGTGGAGGGGTTGTCATCCTAATATTTCTAATACATATAAAATCCCTCTTCGTATTAGGGACTTGGTTTTCACATGCTCTTCTGAGCTTGCAAAAGCTCTATTAATGCTTTCATCCAAGACATTTGAAGTTGGCACTGGCAGTGGATTTAAAGATATGCCAGCAGTGTCAATCAAGGTTTTAAAACTAAAACATGGAGGGCGACCTGGTCACCTTCGATTTGAGTGAAGTCAGCCGAGCTGCAGGTGGAGTCATGCCGAGCCACACCCCACAAACTAAAATACATGTGAAAAGTTACAAAATAGAAAATCATTTTCTTATGAATTTAAGTAATAGTAGGTAATTATGTGTAAAGTTTTTAGTTGGCTAATTCATAGGTTATTGGACGAAACAGGGGTTTTTAATCTTGTATTTTTGTTTAGGAAATGACCGCTAAGATTTGTTCTAAATAGAAAGAATTCTGGATTCTGAAGATTTACAGAGGTCGCTCGAGCGAACCCCTTCACAGAGGTGTCTTCGCTCGATCCATTCATATGTCCACTCAAGTCATTGTGTTTCTGGATTGATAATCTGAAGACAGAGAACGGTTCGCTCGAGCGAACCCCTCACAGAATGTTGATCGCTCGACCACCCTGTATGTCCGCTCGACCCAAGGAAGTCATGCTCTGAATGTTTACATCCAGTGAGCAGTTCGCTCAAGCGAACTCTCATGTCCGCTCGAGTGAACCTGATAATTTTAATTTTGGCCGAACTTCACTTTCTATATTCTTCAAGGCAACTTTCCATCTCTTAAGCCTTTAAGACACGAATTGAGACTTATAAAAAAGTCTTATCTCTCTCTTCTTTAAACAACACTAATCAAGAAGATATCCCTGCAAAGAGAGTTTTAGAGATCCATCAAGTTCCCTAGAGGCTTCTGGTCCTACTGTGCAGAACGTTAAGTTTTGAGTTTGATTTCATCCTCCTTTCTTGAAGGCGGGTCTGCTCAAGCACGGTAAAGATTTATGACGAGTGGTCAACAAGATATGAAGCAAGCCTTAGGTTGAGTTAACAACTGGAAAATGGTTGTAAGTGTTCTTGTAAATATCGTTTTTCATATAGTACTTGGTTGTTTGTTGGCATAGAAGGTAAGGCCTGTGGTTTTTTCTCTAGCAGGATTTTCTACGTAAAAATCGCTTGTCCTTCTCTCTTTATGGTTTGATTGATTTTTAACTTAAATTAAGATTAATAACTAGTTTAATCACGTCTAATTGATATTCAATTGAGATTTAGTCATTGAGACCTCTGCCTGTATTAATGTAGAAATATTTTTATTATCAATGGCTGCAACAGATTTCAACTGCTTTGATCTTCCATAAAATGCATATTTCAACTTCTAAAATTAGCAAACACCCATAAGCCTCCAGCTTCTAACACCAAAGAAAATTAGAGAAGAATCGTTTCGATCCTTTCCCCATAAGTCTCAAGCGGAGAAGGCTTGGGGTTGAATTAAGGCAACAGGTGTAGATTCCAAGCTGATGCCGCCAATCGACTTCTACTTGGCTGATTATGAATACCATGGTGCCATTTAGTTATAATTTGAGAGGAAGGTTCAGAGAGATTTGTTACGAGTCGTTGTTTGATAGCTTCAATTAATGGTTGAGTCTTTTATCTGCTATCTTTGAAATCAAGTTGTAAATGTTTTCCTTTGATCGATTCATGTAGGTATTTTCATGACTGGGAGTGAGCATTATGATGAGTACTTTCTTGATGAGTATCACAGAATCCGAACCAGACAAATGGTTCCGGTTTAGCGTCAGTAGTTTAAGTGGGTTTGTTCCATGTAGAGAGTGGATTTGTGTTCAAATGTACAATGGGCATGCATATTAAAGAAAAAGAGGAAAGTGGGAGGAAGCGGTTTGTAAATGGGTGCGGCTTTCTTTGGTAAATTTCTCATGAGTTTTTCAAAGGGTAAATTAGTCAAAACAAAAAATGTGGAAAGTCATAACTATGGTTTTACCCTCTGTTTGGGAAGGGGGAGAAAATGGGGGGAGGAAAAAAATGAGGGGAAAGTAGAGGGAAAATGATTTTGGAGGGTGTTTGGGAAGGGGGGAGGGAAAATGGGGGAGAGGGAAATGGAGGGAAAAAATGAGTTGCTTTTCCACAAAAATTTCCTCCCCAAAACGGGGGGGGGGGGGGGGGGGGGGGGGGGGGGGTGGTGGTGGGAAATAAAGGAAAATGAGGGAAAGTACTGGAAATGACTAAACTGCCCTTTTACTCTAATTGAATTTTTTTCAAAAGTAAGGATAAAATAATCTTTATTAATGTATCTTACAAACAAACAAAATTATACTTTTTCACTTTTCTTTCTCCTACTTTTTTACTTCCCAAACAAGTTTTCCTACTTTTTAACTTCCCAAACAAATTCCCTCCCCTCTCCTTCATTTTCTTTCCCTCTCAAATTTCCCCTCTCCTCCTCTCGCCTCCCCCCTTCCCAAACGGAGGGTTAAAGTTTCCTCTTAGTTAATGGAGGTTTTAGTTAAAAGGTAAAATGCACGAGCTTTTTTGGGGTTATGTAAAAATATAGGTACCTTTTTGTAAAAACCTAAAAAAAAAGGAAAAAAAAGAGAGCATATACTTGAGCAATGCTCATGCCCCGAGGGTACTTCCTACGCTTCTCATCTTTTCCTTTTGCTTTTATGTAAGTATTCATTTCCATCAAATATTATCTACGCACTGACTACACTACAGACAGGCCAAGTGACCAACCCCCTTTGTTTTCCTTTGTACAATCTCTCTCACTCCACCATCAATTATATAATGTAATGTCGTCACTGCCACTGCCACTTACGTCAGCTAATCAACAAAAGCATACCCACGGGTCCTACCATATTTACACGCGGCGCTGCCACTGTCTCCCCAATTGCCCGACACTACCGTGCGCCGCGTAACCTCCACCCTCCAAAACCCTAATAAATCGAAATCGAGAAAGATTTACAAAAATCACGATTCTTTCAAGTGCTAATCTCTAACTTGTCAGAGTCTCTGCCGGAAGAACGAAATTGGCATGGAATCCGACAGACCGACATCTTGCGGCGATCATTTCTTCGTCAAAAGACGCCGGCGCCTTCGCCTGAACCTGACCGACCGTCCTCCTGTACGGACCCAGCCACTTCGCCTGCATGTACCGGCTCTTCCTCCACGGCGGCAGATGCAGATCCCTGCTCCTCAGACTCCTCTTCATCTCCTCCGAAACGATCCGCACCACCCGCTTCAGATCCTCCGGCCGCCCGACGAAGATTTGAGGCAGCACCTCCACCACCCGCGAGTACCTCGCCGTCGGCCTCGCGATCTCGAACTCCGCCGCGAAATCCACCTCGATCAGATACCTCAGACCCTGCGACTCTTCTTTCCCCGATTTCCTAATAACATCCACGAACTCATACTTCCCGCCGACGACTCTGCCGGAGCTCTCCCACCTCGTCTTGCAGATCCCGGCATTGTAGCCGGAATCCTTAAGCGATGCCATCACCGCCCGCCGGAGATCTGATCGGTCTGATCTCAGACCCGAAGCAGAGTACTCATCCACCGCTTTCGAAACGCGAGAGAGAAGCTTCTCTCGGAAGCTATCGTCGGCAGCAGTCGGATTGAGAAGAGCATCTTTCAGAGAACCAGTCGGGTCGAGACCGGATCCTTCACCATCCGAATCGTCCGAGTTCTTTTCGGGCTCGCGGGATCCGGGATCGTCTTGTAAGAAGCCGTCGACAAGATCGGATAGGAAGGTGGAGTCCTCTGCCTCGTGCTCGCTCCCGCTGCTGCTGATATAGCCGGTTTTCCGGTGATCCTCGCCGCAGAGGCATGCCTTCACTCGGTCGTCTAGCGGGTCTGTGACGCGCTTCGCCCTCACGAAAACCGCCATTTGCCGGTTTCCCCTTTGTTGTTGGTATGGTTTTGTGTACGAGAAAAGGAGAACCAAACGGCGATTTTTATATACAGGCAGTCTGTGTGTGGGATGAATGTTAACATGTTTACGAGAGAATGAAGTCATTACTCATTGCATTATATAGGCACTCGTACTGCAGCTATTGAGCTAGTCATCTGTTGTGACGAAAAGGTATGATAGTCCGGAGGAGTATTTTAAAATGTGGTCCATGAGGAGTTCAATTTCATGTGATGGGGGTTGTAGCGGGGCGTGCGAAAAAATAATCCGTAAAGGTCATCCGGTCTGATCCGATTCGCAAAATTTTAATTGATTCGAAAGTAAATGGACTGATAATGGATTGAAAATCTTGTAATTTGTTAGCAACAAATCGATAACGAATTTTACCCTCAATCCACGGATTTAATTCGATTCGATTAGTTGACATTAAATATAAGTTAAATGTCTAATTATAAAAAAAAAAAAAAATTTAAGGGGTCAAATATGAAATTTTTTACAACATATTTAATATCTTGCTTTTAACATTAAATTGAACGGATTAATCCGATTCGATCCCATCTTCTACGGATCAGTTTTTAACAATTACGGATTAGCGACAAATTCTAAATCCGTCAATTCGTAGGTAACGGATTGGGCCCAATTTACACCAATCCGATCCGTGTACACACCTAAATGGTAGGATGGATGTAGAGGAGTATTTTTTTTATGGGTACTCCTGTGGTGTGGGGATTTAAGGGGAATATTCGGTGAATTTTTTATAAGGGTAGGAGGTGTTTTCTTTTGAGTTATCATGTTGTTGGGGGACATTGGAAGCGGATATACGGTGGTATCTTAATCTGAGAGTTTGAATGAAAGTCCACGTGGTGGGATATGCCGACGGAGCTTCGCTTATCCGACTCGTCCTTTTGGAGGAAATGTGGACGGGTGTGCTGTCACTGGTGCGGTCTGCTTGGCACAAAGAGGACCGACCGACCCGGCTGTGTAGTGTAGTCTGCGTCTTAAAATTGAGATTTGAGAAGGGTAGAGTAATCGACTTCCGGTTATTTTGGCTATATTGTTTGGATGACTGGGAAGATGTCTAGTCTCCATTCAATGTATGATGTATCTGTAGCTAAGTTAACTATGAACCTGCTTTGGTTCTCTGCTGCACCGAGTTGCCCAAAATCTCATCTAAAAGCATGTACTAAAACACCATGCACGGCTACATCTTTGATTTCTGATCAAATATAATCAATGTATTGTTTTTATAGTGGCATTTGCTCCCTGCGTATATCTCGCACGAAGTTATGGTGAAAGATGGCGTGCATGGCCTCCAATTTATGTGCACGGCCTCCACTTTATCTCGCAGCAAGATGCGCAGTTCGAAATTTAGTAGTTTTGGTTTGAGTGATGGAACAATGATTTTCTCTTAAGTCATGTTTGGCAACCAGATTTTTAAGAAAAAGATTTTTAATTTTCCTAAAGTTATAGTAAATCTATGTTTCGCATTTGTAAATTTCTGAGGATTAGGACGAATGAAAATCTTCATTTGCTACGATTTTCAGATCCGACCACCCCCTATAAGACATGAAGATCTTCACGTAAGTGGGTTTGTACACCAAAATCTATTTTTCTCAGCCATATGCATCGAGAAATACCAATATCAATGTGAAATCTTCAATTCTACAAATTCCAAGCGAGTAGTCATTGTTCTAGTGGTAGTGAAGAATCATCAGATTTATGGATTCCTCGCTTGTTAACAAACATACTCTTAGAGGAATTGTAAATTGCACTATTTTAACATTTCTACTCATCATGAGCACGTGATTTTAATTAAAGATTAAATTAAATAATTGTCTAGATCGTATACGAGGTTGATGTTTATAAAAGTTCTTTGATTTTTCGCCCATTGTTTAGAGTCCAAATCCTTTCTAAAACTTTAATAAAGCCACTAACCTTGATGAAACATTTGACATGTAATGAGTATATAAAAAACTTTTAAGCACCTCTATTATAGCAACCTGAATCTTCTTATTCAGAAATTATATTAGATTTAACTTAATCCAGGTTTTGAAGTAAAATGTTAAAAAACCCAAAATTTGATAATAAATTAAACGAGCTATGGTGATTATGAATTTCAGACTTTGAAAGGATTAGGATCTTAGACTTTATAATTGGCAAGAAATAGAAAGAATAAAAGGAAGAAACTTATAGCATAATGCATACCTTATTAGTGATTTGATGAGTTGTCTTTTTTATGAGTAAAATACCAAAACTCCCTTTTGTGTTTTAAAAGTTACATTCTTTCCCACAGTTAAATTGTTACCCACACTTAAATTGTTCATGTGGTTAGGAAGTCCAGAAATGAGCTAGATGTCTTGGCTTCGAACCGTTTGGAGCCTTCTCGATACACAGTGCTAGTGGGCAGTGTTGTGTATCTAGGGTTTTATTGATCAACCGCAAGGGGGTCGGCGGGTTGCTCGTCATCCCAAAACAAAGTTCCATTCTTTACTGAGAGGGAAAAAAAAGATTGTTGAGGGGTAAAAAGATAGGATCATGATCTATCTATCCATAACTTTCTCCCAATTTAAAGGGAAATGAACGAGTTGAGAGGGGGCAATTAACTCCTCTCAATCCTATGTAGATCAGTTCCTGTTTGGTTTAATCATCACTTTTTTTCTTATATACTGAGTTGACCTTTTACTTCACACTACTGTATAAGTAATTTTTCCAAATAGGCCCATGGGCTTTTCAAATATCAGAGTGATTGAGGATCCATTGACATCCCTAGATGAGAAACAGATCTAGAGTGTACTAGGACCTAAATAATCCATGTCTGAACCTATTTTTAAGTAAGGAAGGGTCGAGTCTATTGGATCGACCCTTATACAGTCCATGTCAACAATGGCTTGGGCCCATGGATTTTATACATGAGGACCCATGGAATAATCCTATTAGCAATATCTTATACACACATATGTAATATTATAGATAAAGAATATCAGTATGAAAGTATTGGACCTCAACTTGCACCAAGTGACAGGCACTCTATTTTAGTTTTAAGCTCTTACTTTAAAGAATTTGCCACTCCACTGGTAGTTCAATGGGTAAGCATTTCCCTCTTGAGTCCGGATCCCATGAGTGGTCTGCCACATGCTTCCCATAAGTGGTATTTGTGGAACTCTATCATGGGCCCCACCTATTGATAATATGGATAGGTCAAGATAAATATCATCCCCTCCAATGTATATCCTCAAATTTCACTAATAGGAGTTGGTCCCTCCATAGTATTGAGCACATGAATGATAAAGTGCTTAATACATATAATTAATAATGCATAACATTGTGCTAATTACATTATCAATCATGTGTTGAATCCTATGGTAGAACCTGCTCCTATTGAAGTAATATTTGATGATGTCATTGGAGAAGATCATATTCATTTTGATTGGTCTGAATTTGAATAGGCAGGCCCAGGTAGTTCCTCATTGAAAGTGCGTGGAAGACCACTTAGGGGATTCTGACTCTTCCTTCAACACAAAAGCAATTAGGATCCATCCCCTACTGTTTAGGTAAAGGGACTTGGTAGTGTGTCGTGTGTGAATCCATACCAGCAATGGGATGCTGCATAGTGTAATATGGTTTATCTAGAATTATGCGGAACTAGGCCCGTCAATTTGGCCCTGAGATAAGGGGGCCCAAACCTGCCCTAAAAAATCCCTTAAAATGAGGGCTTCTATTTTTAAGGAAAAGCCGTAGGGCCGGCTTGTATAGTACAAGCCCAGCTCGGCTCTAGCCTGGCCCCCATACTTTTCTTTGTTCTATATATAGGGGGACATTCATGTGCATCCATCCCTCACCATAGGGTGAGGGACACTTACATGGCTTTCCTTCTTTGCATATAAATATTCTTTTTCTGCATATGACCATATATGACTTTTCATCTTTTCCACATGAATATTTCCAATTATGTAAGTGTCTCTCACCTTATGGTGAGGGATGAATATATATAGGGGCCCTCACATCCATATCCATATATATATATGTATATATATATGTATATATATATATATAGAGAGAGAGAGATGCTCCTACGAGAGTTACTATGAGAGTAATGGTAGGGGCCCTCACATTAATATCCAATGCCATTAGCCTAAATGTGAGGGACCTACCCCTTACTCTCATAGTACTGTAAGAGTAACTCTCGTAAGAATGAAATATATATATATATATATATATTACACACACTCATACCACCCTAAAGTTTAGGATAAGGTAAGTTCAAGTGTGTGGTGGGGCCCACCTATAGACCTACATGGGAATGGAGATGGGGGGTTTCAAGGACTCCCTGGGACCCTCTTCTTTGCAAAAAAATAAGCCACAACCAGGGTTTCTATCATCTCCATCTGGGCCCCAAAAGTTCAATGGCTAACAATTCATTCGGATCGGTACACAGTTGATCCAACGGTCTAGTGAATTCGGATCCGACCGAAAGTTGGTACACATATGCAATTTAGGGAGGTCGTGCGTTTGGTCCATTTGGATGGACCATGGGTGGGTCCCACAAGTGCGAGCTTACGGAATTTTGGTCTAAGCTTTAGCTTACAAGAGCATTTCCTTATATATATATATATATTTATATATTTTTGTGCGTGTGTGTAAATACACACACGTACACTAAAATGCCCTCTTATAACAATCACTTAGCAGTATTAAAATGGGGGTTGAAGGAAATTTTATACCCCTATACCTATTACAAAATGCCGTAAAAATCCACACACACATACTTGTTTCATTTCATCTTTATTTAATTATTTAAATTATTATCTATTATAATTAATGCATAACCAATAAGTGTTGCATGGTTGCTTCCAATCCCTTTCTTCTTGTTTTACTGCTTCTCATTTAGATATTTATATTATTTTATATATTCTTATCGGTGCAAAGGGGGTGTACTCTTATTAATAACGATAGACTTTTCCAACCAATTCATAAAAGTGGTTTGTATGTGCATGAACCTAGGCTATGGATGGGTTGATCCAAATATCGTTTTAATTAGATAATTATAACTCTCAATTTTTAAAGTTACTAATAGTAATTTTTTAAGTGTATTTATTTTTGTGACTTTACTGGAATGATTTAGCACGTGGAAATTCATGTGATAGGTGTGAGATAGAATATATTCTTTAACCATTTTCCTTCTTCGGCAGAATAAATAGAACCATACGTCTAGTTGCCAAGTTACTAAAGCACACATGACTTTGTTTTATAAAAAAAAACTTTAGAGACAACTTCTGTTCTCCAAATGTTATCTTAGTGATCCACTTGCAATTGAGCAATCTCCAAATGCTATCACCTATTCCCCTCCCATCTCAAAATTAAATTGAGGTATGTGTACAGTTGGCCCCATTAATAGTCAAGTAATTATGATTACCATCTAATATGATTCTTGCCTCCGTACCCATTTACATGATGATGACATATTATATATAATTATATCATAATAAAATTATTAATAAAACTAACCCCACTTGATTAGGATAAGACTTCACTGATGATAATAATGATACTTATATCATTAAAAAATTTCCTTTGCATTATATAATATATAATGATGTACGGGATAACAATCAAATAGTAAGCCCAATGGGGACTAATTTACTGGGTCTGGACTCTGGATCTAACATACGTCATGATTGGGGAAAAGACTGAGACTATGAGCACACCATGTCTCTTCCTTGGACCAAGAAACTGACCATTTGCAGCGTTTGTAGATATAAGCTGGCACCATGATGTCGACATGAAGGATGGGAAAAGTGGCACAAAATTCTTGTATTGGACAATCCAACCAACTTCTTGTATTGGACAATCCAACCAACCACCAATGATATGTAAATGACTGGGGTATTGATAACCGAAGGTATGTCCAAGTGTTCAGACCATGGTTACTTTTTCTTTTGGAATTAGAGGTTTTGCTATGATCCCGATCCCCTTAAAAATTTGGAAACCATCCAATAGGAAAAAAAAAAAAAAATGGGAGTAATGATTAAGGTAGCTTCTTTCTATTCTCATGTGTATTTCTATCATCTAGACGGCGGCATGATGGACCCAGTAATGATATATCACAGAGAATTGATAAAGATGTGGTCCCATAATTTTGACAAGAATCGATTGTGACTTTACTTTTTTCTAAAACATAATTCAATTAGGTGAAAGGAGGAACAAAACAAAGCAGCACTAGTACTAGCCATGTCCAGCATCAAACAGCAGGAGATTAAATGTCATTAGGAAAGCTGATTCATCTTTGTGGTTAGCCAGCCTTCAGTCACTATTCAAAAACTCGTTTTCTCTAGTCCAGATTTGAGAGATCAGTAGATCCTGTGGCTGAAAATAGTATATTGTCTTTGTATTTGTGGTACTTGATTCATGGACCAAGATGGGTCATCTTCCACTCCAACGACCATTGAAGGACTATTGAATTTGCCAAGAAAAAAAAAGTGCACCAATTGAGCAATATACTACGATTTCGGCATTTTGACTGATACATACATATATATAGTCTATCAATAATCATGCTGATGTGTATTAGTTTTTAGCATGGCTGATATAGCAGTTCAACATCAATGAACTATGGTGAACTGATAGAGAATATTACAAAGAAGGTTGGATTTTTTATTTATTATAAAAGAATGAGTTAATAATAAATTGAGATTAGATTAGAATTGATTTATGATGTAACCAGGAATTATATTTACTGTTAACAATTACATGCTCCTTTTCAAAAGGACTATATATCATTGCAAGAGATGATAGATCGAATATTGTAGAGAAGGTAAGATATATATGTTACCACAGGATGAGTTCTTATCAACCTGTAATTCTAACTATAAATGGTAGGAGCTGAAATTGTCATCATTCTTCTGTCCTGATGGTTTCATATCAGCATTCAGCACGCATGAGTTTGGTATAGAAATTCTAGGAGTATTGATGAATGATCATTTTCAATATTTTCTCAAATAATATTATCTTTATGGGCTCAGTTGTTTGCATGGAATTGACATCTTAGGAATTTATAGAAAATCGGATTGCAACAAAGAATCGTGAAATAGAAGAGGGAGTTGGAGAGATACGTAGATGTTGATTTCACATTCGTCAGATTTTATTTGAGGGTGATGGCTCGCTATTCAATATTTTTCAACTCCCTCAAATTCATTTTTCTAGTAAAGGGATAAATTATCTGCTAGCTATTCATGGATCATCACCACTGTTTCTTAGAAATACCTTTTTCTTTTCAGAAATTTTAGGAATTCAATTCCATGCAAAGGAGTGGGCTTTACATGATCAAGTGAGGTGAACAACTTAATGTTAGACTTGTTGGGCTCGTGATCCACATGGCCACACACCCATTTTGGGCACCACCTTGGAAGACCCAGCATGGGACCCTCTCTTGCTTTTGCTTATTTAAAAATATGTTGGAAAGAAAAGAGGCTTCTTTGAAATTTGACTTGCTAAGTGAGAGAGTAATTCTACAGCAAGTAAGAGTTCAATGATCATGAAAATAAACTGTCCTAAAAAGCTATAAATAAAGGGTTTAGAGTACCTGATTTCATTTTTTTTTATTTGCTTGGCCTCCCATCAATTACACACATATATAGTAGAGGAAAGTAGAATATAACTGTAAACTCATCGTTAAGGGCAACCTTAAGTATATTGTGTAATCAAGAGATCTAAGTGATGAAATCAGATATGCTTTAACAAAATAAAATTTCGGATTATCCAGATTTAATCCTGTCAAGTCGGTCATGTCGTGATCAATTGTGTCAAATCTAACACTTAATATTGCACCTTTAAGGAAACACACTAATTATTACCCAAAAAACGACGACAGGTTATATAAGCATCTTTTTAAGGAATAATCCGAGCATATATGCGGAAAATGGATGATTGGCATGTGAAATTTCAATTTTTGATCGTCTACAATGAGTGTCTTTTGGTATGACTAATGGGGTGAGAATCTTTCACAAGTGGCTAAATAGCTATAGGAGTCCATGAAAGCAAGGAATAATAATCATCATGGGCAGGCAAAATGAGGGCCTGTGGGGTCCTTTTTCCTTCCGAGTGGAAGGATTAAAACCCTACCTTAGGGCATACCTTTAAAACTGCAAGCTGCCAACACACTAGCATGTGTTGTTGGGACATTGGTCTCACATATATGTCCAGAGATGAATCGTAGATCCTCAAGTGGAATTATCGCTCCAATACGGGGCAGACACAAAAAGAAAAAAGCTGATCACGTCAAAATGATCACCTTCCCTACATACAACCGTGGAGTTCTAAGTCATGGAGGGGCTTATCTTTCTGTTATCTATTCACATGTCACCCTTATTAATTGTGTGGGGACGTCCCCGATCTCGACAAGGACATCCGCTAGGGTCACGACCACGGCCACGGATGTATTTACTTGCTCCTACATCACTTCGGTTTCGTCAACTCTATTGTTGGTCTCGGTTATAATCAATCGATCTCACTTCGGCTATACTCCTGCCACGTCCAGTTCGGCCTCGGCGGTGCGCCAATAGGGGCGGCAAAGGCAGGGCCTGACAGCCACGTCCTATGCAGGACACGTGGCGGGATGGATGCACGCGCTGACAGGACAGATATGTCGTCCCTGCCGTCCATCCTCACCAAATCCCTGGCAAAGCCATATCCAATGGCTGCGGCCATATTGGGGCAGGGCCCGAGACAGGATCCGATGGGATCTCAGCCGCCAGCAAGTCAGGACAGGATCAGGCCCAATGTGACTAGCATTTAATACAGTATGGGCTGATCGGACCCTCATTCAATGCAATGTGGGCTGTGATGGACCCTCATTAAATGACTCTATGGGCAGACAAGACCCCAGCAGTCACATCACTAAGCCCACTGACGCAGGCACCAAGGAATTCTCTCATATAAGGTAAGAAACCACCCAAAAAGAGGTATGCACACTTACATGCAAAATACTCCTTGAACGTTCCTCTATTCTTCTCCAACCTGCACTCACTTAGGCATCGAAGAGCCCTGCGTTGCCCAGAGCCAGGGTCCTTTGACGTCTTCTTCTTCTTCTTCTCCCCTTTCAGGTTCCAAGATCAAGCAGTTCTGCCTCTAGTCTTTTGGATAAGTCCCTTGAGGCACCCCTTTAAACTTGTGAGTATATTTTCTGCACTTACAATTGGCGCCGTCTGTGGGAAACGATTTGCATAATCTTCCCTATCACCATGACGAGGAGAACCACGAAAGGCGGAGAAACCTCCAAGACAAAGCGTGCAGGACCATCCTCTGACCTCCTCCCTGCCAAGAAGAGGTCCGGGAAAAAACCCAGTTGCAGAGGATTACGTCGAGCGTGATCTCGTCTGGATCAACGTTCAGGAGCATGACCTTCACTCGGAGTCTGCTCTCCGGAGGGGGGGTACTCAACAACAGCCTGCAGGTCTCTTGACGGGTCGAGAACAACGGAGTAAGTCTCCAGCAGTCGACGGACCGACTCCCTCTGATCATCCGGAGGATGTTGATGACGAAGATTATAATCATGATGATGACTTTGACTCCACCCTTGAAGAGATTAGAGCACAGAATGATGCCATAAAAGAAAAGGACACTCTGATCCGCCAGCTCCAGTAGCAGCTGGAAAGAGCTACGAGCTCAGCAAGACATCAGCAGCACTCTCAGCAGCAGCAGTCGCGGCAGTAACAGCACTCGCAGCGACAGCGCGAGAGGAGGGTGTCTCGCGGCAGGCGCCCTGAGTCCCCCGAGAAAGACTTGAGGGTTCATCTGAATGAGAAAAGGCGCGACCAAACTCGAGACGAAGGTTCGAGCACCAGCCGCAGCTACTCGAGGAAAGCGTCGGAGACCATTCCAGAGCGCAAGTATAACAGCCAGGAGTGGCTGGACGAGCGCATCAAGCGGACAGTCCAGCGCAACCTCGAGGTGGCCGGTCTCGCCCGAGACCAACGGGAGGCCTGCGAGACTGTTGATCTCGGTACTTCCCTATTCTCTCGCATTGTCAGGAGATACCCCTTGCCGAAGAAGTTCACCGTCCCGAGGTTCGTCACTTATGACGGGATCTCGGATCCAGCTGCGCACCTCAGACACTTCTCCCAGAGGATTTCTGTCTGGGGAGACGAGGGCTATCTGAACTGTCGAATCTTTTCCTCCAGCTTGGGTGACCTCCCCTTGAAGTGGTTCTGTGCGCTCCCGGAGGGGTCCATTTCGAGTTGGCAGCAACTCCAGCAGTCCTTTATGAAGAAGTTTCAGGCCTACAGAATCCTGCCGAAAATGGATGCGGATATTATAGCCCTGAAGATGAAGCGGGAAGAGAACGTCACCCAGTTCGCGAAGCGATTCTGGACAGTCTACAGCCAGATCGAGGATTTCAAGGACGAAGTGGCTATCTTCGCATTTCGGAATGCCTTGCTGCTAGACAGTGGCCTTCGCAAAGATCCGACCAGGAACCTAGTGTCCTCCATAGCGGCGCTCATGTCCATAGTCAACCGCTACATCGCCCATGAGGATGACCAGGTCAGGGCTCTAGAAAGCCATGGGGCCGCGCAGAGAGACCAAGGAGAAAAGACCTCCAAGAAAGATAGGGGGTCGTCCCGAAGAGATGAGTCAGACAGACGCTGGGCGCCAGTCAGCTCGGCGAGGGCTCAGGCATTCACCTCGAGAAGAAGCAAGAAGCCCAGGCTGTCCGAGGATACATACCGGACAGTCAACACGGTCTTCAAGGAGCCCATCCACAAGATCATGTACAAAATCAAATCGAGGTCGTACTTCAGCTGGCCGGAACCCATGAGAAGCGATCCATCCTCCCGAGATCAGACCAGGTTTTGCGCATACCACAAGGAGAGCGGCCACAAGACCGAGGAATGCAGGATACTGCGGTCGCATTTGGAAAAGCTTGTCCAGGAAGGACACTTGCAAGAGTTCGTCAAGGCAGACTCCAGGGCTGACACCCGAGCTCCGCGCCGAGACAAGAGGGGCCACGATAGCGACGGTTCGGAGAAAATCATAAATGTCATCCATTTAACTCCCCCGCCCAAGGGGAGTAACCGAGCCCGTGCCGAGGCCAGGCGTGCCTCTCACACTGAGCGAGTCATGGCCGCCGAACTCGGCTCAGATCCGAAGAGGGCTCGGAGGGAGCGACCTGAAATCAGGTTCACAGATGCCGACTTGGAAGGGGTCCAGCTTCCCCACAACGACCCGCTGATCGTCACTCTGAAATTTGATTGCTCTAAGCAAAGTGTGAAGGATTGCACCGTGAGGAAGGTCCTCGTCGACCCCGATAGTTCATCCGAGGTCCTCTATTTCGATAGTTTCCGAAGGATGGGCCTGACGTAGAAAGATTTGCAGGAGGCCCGAATTCCCCTCATCGGCTTCAGCGTCAAGCCGGTGTACCCCAAGAGAAAGGTGACGTTCAGGGTCGAAGTCGGTGGCGCATCCGTCGTCACCACTTTCTTGGTGGTCGACGCACCCTCGCCCTATAATGCTATAGTGGGTAGGTCTTGGCTCCATACTCTGGAAGCAGTCCCTTCCACTCTCCACCAGAAGCTGAAATTTCCATTGGAAGGAAAGAATAGCCGAATTGAAATCGTCACAGTCCGAGGAGATCAGCAGACAGCCAAGCAGTGTTTGACAGTTGTGGTGTCCGGAGAGCGAGAGCCCAAGGAGGTGAACATGGCAGAGATGGAGAAGAAGCTAGATGAGGTCGGCCAGGACCCGGAAAAAAAGAGCGTGGAGGACCTAACCGAAATCAGGATTGACTCAGAAGATCCGGAACGGTTCTTCCTGCTCGGCAATCAGCTTGAGGAGCCAGAGAAGTCCGAGCTGGTCCAGTTCTTGGTGCAGAACAAAGATGCCTTTGCTTGGACGCCCCAAGAGATGCCCGGCATCGACCCGGAGGTAATATGCCATAAACTGAATGTGGACCCCAAATATAAACCAGTGATGCAGAAAGCCCACATGACTGGGGTGCCACAAACTGAGGCCGTGGTCGAAGAGGTGGACAAACTACTAGAAGCCGGCGCCATCAGAGAGGTCCAATACCCAACCTGGCTAGCCAATACTGTGGTCGTCAAAAAGAAGACTGGCAAATGGAGGGTGTGCATTGACTTTACCGACCTCAACAAGGCCTGTCCCAAGGACAGCTTCCCCCTCCCAAAGATCGACCAGATGATTGATGCCACTGCCGGACACGACAGAATGAGCTTCCTCGATGCATACCGCGGCTATCACCAGATACCGCTGTATGGGCCGGACGAAGAAAATACAGCCTTCATAACACCCAAAGGCACATACTGTTACAAGGTGATGCCGTTTGGGCTGAAGAATGCAGGAGCCACCTACCAGAGACTCGTCACCAAGATGTTCCACGATCAGCTCGGCAAGACCGTTGAGGTCTACATCGACGATATGGTAGTCAAGTCCAAGCAAGCACAAAACCATTTGGCAGACCTGGCTGGAGTCTTCGACACTTTGAAAAGGTTCAAGCTCAAACTCAATGCCTCCAAGTGCGCCTTTGGTGTCGGTTCTGACAAATTCTTGGGAAGTTTGGTCACACGCAAGGGGATTGAGGCAAATCCAGATCAGATCTCTGCTATCCTTAGAGTACAAAGTCCCACCTCGGCAAAGGAGGTCCAGAAGCTCACCGGAATGGCTGCTGCACTAAATCGGTTCATCAGCAGATCCTCAGATAAGTGCCGGCCTTTCTTTCAGCTTCTTAGGAAGAATTTTAAATTTCAATGGACTCCAGAATGTGACCAGGCCTTGCAGGAGCTTAAGGCCTATCTTTCTTCACCCCCTACTGTCAACTCCGATTGACGGAGAGTTTTTGTATTTATATCTGGCGGTCTCGGATCATGCGGTGAGCTCGGTCCTCATCCGAGAAGAGGACAAGGTCCAAAAACCAATTTACTATACGAGCAAGACCCTCATTGATGTCGAGACCCGATATTTGCCACTAGAGAAGCTCGCGCTGGCACTCGTTAGTGCTTCGCGGAAGCTCTCTCATTACTTTCAAACTCACACTATAGTGGTTGTTACGGAGCATCCACTCAAGTCTGTTTTCAGAAAAAGCTGACTTTTCAGGAAGAGTTTCAAGATGGGCTGTGGAACTGGGGTAGTATGAAATTCAGTATCGGCCCAGGACAGCGATCAAGGCCCAGGTACTGGCGGATTTCCTTGTCGAGTTCAATTCGAGTTCGGCACCGACCCAGCTCGGCACCGAACTGGGGGGCAGGGAGCACGAGGCGCCCACGGGCTCTGAACAATTACAAGGCGAAACCCTCACCCCAGTTTGGAAAGTCTTCGTCGACGGATCTTCCACCTCGAGAAGAGCCGGAGCAGGAGTTGTCCTCCAATCGCCAGAAGGACTGGTCATCGAGCAGGCTCCGACCCTGGATTTCAAGGCGTCGAACAACGAAGCTGAGTACGAAGCCCTATTAGCCGGACTGAATAGCGCCAAAATCCTCGGAGCTCAACAGCTGGTGGTCTTCAGTGATTCACAGTTGGTGGCCAACCAGCTGACTGGGGACTACCAAGCTCGCGACAACCGGATGGCCGCATATTTAGCCCTGGCAAAGAAGCTGCTCTCTTAGTTCCAGACGGCCGAAATCAAACAGATAGGCAGGAAATCAAACTCCCATGCAGATGCTCTTATAAATTTGGCCAGTGCTGTCGAAGCAGGAAGAAAAAGAAGCATCGAAGTAGGATCGTTGGCCACGCCCAGCATTGAGCTCCATCCACCTCGGGAAGTGTTGTGTCTTGACCTCGGCCCGAGTTGGATGGACCCCATTATAGCCTACCTCAAGGACGACAAGCTTCCCGAAGACAGTGGCGAGGCCCATCGAATCAGACTCAAAGCAGCCCGGTTCTGGTTGTCTCCCGAAGTCAAGCTCTACAGGAAGTCGTACACAGGCCCGTACCTCCAGTGCGTTCATCCTAGCAAAGTCGATGACCTTCTCTTCGAAATGCATGAAGGGATCTGCGGAAGCCATATCGGAGGAAGATCCCTAGCTTACCGGGCTATCAGCCAGGGTTACTGGTGGCCGTATATGTAGAAGGATGCGCAGGTGTATGCGAAAAAATGCGAGAAGTGTCAGAAATTCTCCCACTCTCTCCATCAGCCAGCGCGGGACCTCAGTCCGCTTTCTAGCCCATGGCCATTCGCCTAGTGGGGGCTTGACATTGTGGGACCGCTTCATCGAACTCCAGGGAATAGGAGGTGGCTCATAGTGGCTACCGATTACTTCACCAAATGGATCGAAGCGGAACCACTGTCTTCCATCACGGAGCAGGATTCCAAAAACTTCGTCTGGAAAAACATCATCAGAAGGTTCGACATCCCTAGAGCTTTGATCTAGGACAACGGGACCCAGTTCGACTCCAACCTTTTTAGAAGCTTCTGCCAGGAACACGGCATCCGCAATCACTACCCCACCCTGGCCTACCCACAGAGTAATGGTCAGGCAGAAATTTCTAATAAAGTAGTACTCGACGGGCTGAAGAAACGACTTGACAGAGCCAAAAGAAGATGGGTAGAAGAGCTCCCGAGTGTCTTATGGGCCTACTGAACGACCCCAAGGCGGTCGACTTCGGCAACACCTTTTTCCCTAGCCTACGGGATGGAGGTCGTCATTCCCTTAGAAATTGGCCTCCCTACTCTAAGACTCTTCGATTAGGGCCGAAATGAGTTGCATCTAGCTGCGGAACTGGACCTAGCCGATGAGCGAAGAGAAGCAGCAGCAATTCAGCTTGTGCCTATCAGCGGCAACTGGCCAGAGGCTATAACCAGAGGGTTAGGGAAAGGAAATTTTTAGTAGGAGAGCTGGTTCTCAATAAGACACTTCCAAACGATAGAGACCCCAACCAGGGTAAGCTGGCGCCAAATTGGCACGGACCATTCAAGGTGACTTCCGTTGCTGGACAGTCGGCTTATAGACTTGAAGATATGGAGGGCCGGCAGCTACCGAGACCATGGAACGCCTCTCACCTCAAGAAGTTCTACTTCTGAAATCTGTACCTGTAATTTTTTTTTTGAAGAATTCAATGAAAGGGAATTTCACATTCAAAGAGCAGACCGTGTCGTCACTTTGGCTACAGCCAATGATGAGATCGCCTCGGGTCGGCTACGGGCCACCCGGGCGTGAAGCCTTTATGGCCAATGATGAGATCGCCACGGGTCGGCTACGGGCCACCCGGGCGTGAAGCCTCTATGGCCCATTCTGAAATTGTCTCGGGTTGGTATAAATTGCCCTGGCTTGGAGCCATTATGGCCGTTGCAGAGATCGCCTCATGAAGGCGGACGCCATTTAAGCGCGGATCCACTTCGGCCCAGGCACCTATAGATTCGCCCCTAGTTGCCGAAGTGAATGGACTCCGCAGGGTTAACGAGGGCCCTAAGGTTTAGACGTCGCTCCCGACTAAATGCTAAACTGGCTAGTCTACTCCTACCGAACTTATATACTTGTGAAAAGTAAGTAAAGAAAAACAAAGATAACAGCAAGTTACACGCAAATGGAATTTGAAATAGACAATGATCTGGGGCAAACTGAGTAATTTTATTTATGATTGCAAAATTGAACAAGTACATGACGAAAAAAAAGAGATACATTTTTCATAGAGAAAAGAGGCAAAAATCAAGACGTCCCAGCCCCGGTGTCGTCAATAATCACTACTGCAACATCGCCAGTCGGGGCGGCTTCGGAGGAGTTCGGCGTCGTCTCAACAGGGTCTTCGGGTGGAGGAGGCGCAGGAGTCTCGGCGGGAGCTTCAGGCGGAGGCGGCACAGGAGTCTCGGCAAGGGGCTGGGTCGCGGGAGCGCTTCGTCCGAACTTAGGAGGGTTCAAATATAGCAGATGATCTTCTTGATACCCCATCTCCTTGAGTACAGCACGACAGCCGAGATGAAATATTTTCGGACTTAGCTTGTGGATCTGGGCAGTGTAGTTCCGGCCCGCATCCGCAACCCCTTCTAAGAAAGCGGCGTTGACCTCAGCACTAGTCGACGCGAGAAGTTCTTCCCTCGCCTTCCTTTCTACTTCGAGTTCGGCCACCAGCCCCGCCGATTTCTTCTCCTCGGTGTAGAGCTTCTCTTGTAAAATAAGTGTCTCGGACTTGACCTGAGAAAGCTCACACACCGCCGAGACAATCTGGGCATCGAGCTCGACCCTCTTGGCCTCGACCTCCTTCAGCTCCTCGCATTTGGCAGACAAAGCAGCTTCGGCCTGCTGCTTTTCGTCCACCATGCGGCTGAGCCGAGCATCTTCCTCCATGATCCTGTTCAGGACCAGCGGAAGCCTCTGGACAGCCTGCAAGAAAATGGACGAGATTCAGTATTGTGCAAAGAAAATCTAGTGTTATTATTATTCAAAGACTCAACACTTACCAAGAGGGAGTGTTGCAGCATCCTCATAAGTAACTGAGTGCTATCCTCCGGCTGGTGCCTCTCCACGTCTTTAGGGAGCGCGCAGGCCCGGCTGAGAGCCATGATCACAGTCGAGTTCTCGATAACTTTGTCATCGACATTTAGTGGCCTCCCTGACCACAGTTCGAGGTCCGGTTTGAAGGCTTCCGGTTCTGCCGAAATTGTAACATGGGGCGACTCGGGGCACCGCTCCTCCAGGGCCTCGGCTCGAATTGGCTCCTCATCCCTGGTCCTCTCCTTAACGGCCTCGACGTGCCGTGGCCGATCTCCTCGGACGGGGGACTTCCCCTTGGCCCTTTTTCTAGGCCTCTCCCTTTCTTCTGCGGCGGCAGGCTGGGCCTCGGAGACCGACGGAACGATGGCAGTACAGGGGGGAGGACCAGCGCTGGGGGCGGCCCCCTGCTCGCCAAATAGGGCGTCCTCTAGATTCAGCGGCTGGTAAGTCGGCCAACGTCTTTCCATCTCTTCGGCGCTCGGAGAGGAATAGTTCTCAATCTCTCTAAGGGGATCGTTTTCGGCACCAGCAGCCGACGTGGAAGCCTCAGCGCCTGAGACGACCCTGCTTGCGTCTTCGGCTAGGGCGAGGACTATCTCTCCGAGGCGGCCTGATTTTCGTGTATAAGACACGTACTTCGGCTCGTACCCTAACAGAGAGAAGGCGGCTCTGTTGTGGTGGCCTCGGTATCGGTAGATTTTGTCCAGCCAGACCGTGTTCCTCCGCCAACGATCTAGCTGGGCGTCTCACTTTCGCTGGTGGAGGCCTGTAAAAGAAAAGAAAAGAGTCAGAACGGAGCGAATAAAGATGCAAGCCATAATCCGAAACCCGGTAGAAGGGTCAGGGCGTTACTCGGTGGTGTCCCGAAGAACCGCAGAAGTTGGATTCTCCGCGCAGTCTCGGATTCGGTTTCCCCAAACTCCCAATTGCCAGAGACGAACAGTCGATCATCTCCGGCATATTTATTCGAGTCCTCCAAGGCCATGACGAGGGGCGAACACTTTGCTTTAATACAGAGGTAATACGTGCTGCCTTCTCGGGTTTTGCAGAGGTCGTAAACGTCCTCAATATCATGGACGCCGAGATTGATTCCCATGATTCTATTCAGTTCGGCGACGCCCATGATGATTTTGAAGCCATTAGGCATCAGTTGGCACGGACATAGGTTCCAGGCTCGGAGGCAGGACCTAAGGAGAGGTTGAAGGGGGAATCTAACCCCACCTTCGATAATGGCAATGAGGGGGAATGACATCCAGCCATGGCTAAAAGTATAGCCGGATGACCTGTCGGAGGCCTTCACCCGGACAGCCTCCGGGATCTTGAAAGCCGCTTTGAGCTCTGCCAGGGCCGAAAGGGAGTCTATCCAGTGACTATAAGCCCTCATTTCTAAGTCTAAGAAACCCTAGCGAAGCTCTAAGAAGGGGCATGCACAGAGCAGAAAAGGGGACAGGTCGGAAACCCTAGAAACTAGGTCAGGGATATAAATGGAAAAAGAATCGGAGAGAAGCACTCACTGGTTTGACAGAGGCGAGACCAAGTTATGGCAAACGGCGCTGGCTGGCTAGGCAACTGCAACTGGCAAGCGCAGGAGGAAGGGTCGGAAGTTCTTTTTCTGTCTTTAGCAGAGTACCGGAAGTTCTAGCAGCAGGCAGACTGGTTCTGGTTTTGGTTTCTAACAAAGGGCCAGCAGAGGTAAAAGATGGCAAAAGGCGAATCAAACTGAATATAAAAGACAGAGATGGGCGCCATTCCGAAATTCAAAGCAAGACGCGTGCGAGATGTCGTCTCGACTTGCACTGTACGCCGCCTCGAAGTGACAAGGAGGCCCTTCGGACGGTGACACGTGGCACTGATGGTCCGTCTCCCCATGTCAATCATGTTCTCCGCATTTATCATCCCCTTGATTGCCTCGGGCAAGCGAAGCGACAACGGCACATTGAACTGAACCATTAGTACCCTTAATTGGAAAGTGATTTCGAGGTGAATATCGAACGGCTTCGGGTGCCAGCTCAGCTCTCAACCTCAGAGGTCAAGAGCTGGGGGGCTATTGTGTGGGGACGTCCCCGATCTCAGCAAGGACATCCGCTAGGGTCACGACCACGGCCACGGATGTATTTACTTGCTCCTACATCACTTCGGTTTCGTCAACTCTATTGTTGGTCTCGGTTATAATCAGTCGATCTCACTTCGGCTATACTCCTGCCACGTCCAGTTCGGCCTCGGCGGTGCGCCAATAGGGGCGGCATACCAAGGCAGGGCCTGACAGCCACGTCCTATGCAGGACACGTGGCGGGATGGATGCACGCGCTGACAGGACAGATATGCCGTCCCTGCCGTCCATCCTCACCAAATCCCTAGCAAAGCCATATCCAATGGCTGCGGCCATATTGGGGCAGGGCCCGAGACAGGATCCGATGAGATCTCAGCCGCCAGCAAGTCAAGACAGGATCAGGCCCAATGTGACTAGCATTTAATGCAGTATGGGCTGATCGGACCCTCATTCAATGCAATATGGGCTGTGATGGACCCTCATTAAATGACTCTATGGGCAGACAAGACCCCAGCAGTCACATCACTAAGCCCACTGACGCACGCACCAAGGAATTCTCTCATATAAGGTAAGGAACCACCCAAAAAGAGGTATGCACACTTACATGCAAAATACTCCTTGAACGTTCCTCTATTCTTCTCCAACCTGCACTCACTTAGGCATCGGAGAGCCCTGCGCTGCCCAGAGCCAGGGTCATTTGACGTTTTCTTCTTCTTCTTCTCCCCTTTCAGGTTTCAAGATCAAGCAGTTCTGCCTCTAGTCTTTTGGATAAGTCCCTTGAGGCACCCCTTTAAACTTGTGAGTATATTTTCTGCACTTACATTAATGTATCTAGTTGTTGTAACGACTTTACCTCATAACTTGTTTGACATTATTGTGTGGGATATTTTCCTAATACCGAGATTATGCTGGTTTCGGTAAGAGTACCAGCTAGACATATCTGATCTCGCCCCTTTTTTCCATCTCGGCAATAGTGCCAAGGCGTTTCCATGCCGAGGTCACGCCTGACCTCGGCATCATCTCCAGTTTGGTCTTGGATAGCCAAGACAAGCACTGATTCTTAGTCAATTGTGACTGTACTCCTATAGAGGATACTCAACTACGTTACAGAACGTGTTGAGTGATGGTGACATGCCTCGGACCAAGACAAGAAGTTATCGTTATCCGGCGGCCATGTCTACATCCAGATTAAGTCAGATGGGACCCTGCCTCTAAAGTCAACTAGGGTCAGATCCAATTGGACTCTACTCCCCTGACATCAGAGTAGGGTCAGATAAGACCCAATCCCCAAGAGTCAACTCTTGGCCTATATTTATACAAAGAGAAACTCTAGAGAAGGTAGGCCAACACGAACACCCATATTCTAAACTTCATTCTTCTCCTTTCACTCTTTCCTTGTCTAGTTACTGAACTAACTAAGGCATCAGAGTGTCTTTGGCAAATTGCAGCCAGGGTCTCTGACCTTTGTTTTTCCTTCTAGGACGCCGAAGCCAAGATCTAGTTGGAGGCTGATACTGCCTTTGGTGAAGGAGTGGCAGAGGTGACGGCCCTCTACAAGGCTCAGGTCCTCAAGGTCAGGGACCAGGCCTGGGAGCTTGGCCGGTTGGCGGCGCTGAAAGAGGCTGGGGTCCCCGAGGACCATCCAGCTTACAAGAATCCAGCTAAGTTCCCGTGCTCGGAGTCGGGACCGACTCCTGTTCCTTCTTCCTCCGAAGTTCCCCCCGAGGTGGTTGCGACCAAGGTTGGCGACGCCGAGGACGAAGCCGAATGAAAATTTCTCTGATGTATTTCTTCTTTTTATAATGACTTTTTTGTAAATAATGTACTTCCTTTTTCAATGAATAAAATTTCAATTTCTTCCTTCCTCATGTTTGCCTTCAAACGTTCTTTTTCATGTGTTTGACCTCAGTTCTTTAACCGAACCCCTTACATGCTTTAAGAAGTCGCAATTTTTGTTTAAGTGTCTGAGTTCGGCTCAACGACCGAGACCGCGTTTACTCTTAAGTTCCGTAACCCAAGAGACTTGTATCTGGATATAAAAATTTGTCTGTAGCGTAGCTTAGTTCATTAACCGAGCTTCATGGATTGATTTGCATTGCAAGTCTTTTATCTCGGTGATAGAATATTTGGTTCCGGTTCCGTAACCGAATACACCTAAATTCTGAACACCGAAGTAACCACCAAGTTCTCTAACTTGGCGTTGCGCCCTAACCATTTAAGGTTTCTTTTTATTTCCTTAATGCTCTGTAGCGGTTAGGTAGGTAATTGCCGAGTTCAATAACTTGGCGAAAACTGAATAGTAAAGATTGCTTGTCGAGTTCGATAACTTGGCAAAAATTGAGAACAATAAAGATTGCTTGTATTGATCTTGGTATTTGAGTACAGTTCAAAAATAATATTTCTTGAGGTGTGTAGCATTCCATGACCGTGGTAACTCTCTACCAGACATGTTCTCAAGGTTGTATGCTGATTGTCCAGCAACCAAGATCACCTTGAATGGCCCATGCAAGTTCGGTACCAACTTGCCTTCATTGGTATTTTATCCCCGGGAAGCGTCTTCTTTAAGACCAACTCTCCAACTGAAAACTTCCTTGGCCTGACCTTTTGGTTGTAGCCCCTAGCTAATCGTTGCTGGTAGGCAGCTAGGCGGATAGCTGCTGCATCTCTTCGCTCTTCGGCTAAGTCTAACTCTCGGGCCAGATTCACCTCATTTTGGCCTTGATCAAAGAGCTTTGATCTTAAGGTTGGGAGTGGGATCACGGCTTCCATCCCAAAGGCCAAAGAGAAATGTGTTGCCGAATTAGAGCGTCTCGGAGTAGTCCTATATGCCCATAGGACGCTAGACAGTTCTTCCACCCATCGTCCCTTAGCTCAGTCAAGTGTCTTCTTGAGTCCATTGAGTACCACCGTGTTCGAGATCTCGGCCTGAACATTGCTTTGTGGGTAGGCTGGAGTGGAGTAGTAGTTTTTGATGCCAAGCTCCTGACAGAAGTTTCTGAAGAGGTTGGAGTCGAACTGAGTCCCGTTGTCCGAGACCAAAGCTCGTGGGACACCAAACCTTGTGATGATGTTCTTCCACACGAAATTTCTCGAGTCTTTCTTGGTGATGGAAGACAACGGTTTGGCTTCTATCCATTTGGTGAAATAATCGACGGCTACTATTAGCCACCTATTATTCTCTGGAGCTCGGTGGAGTGGTCCCACAATGTCCAAGCCCCACTAGAAGAAGGTCCATGGGCTAGAAAGTGGGCTCAAATCCTGCGCTGGGTGGTGAATGGAGTGAGAGAACTTCTGGCACTTCTTGGCATATAACTGAGCATCTTTCTACTTGTAAGGCCACCAATAGTTTTGGTTGATAACTCGGTATGCCAGTGACCGACCTCCAATGTGGCTTCCGCATATTCCTTCATGAATTTCATAGAGGAAGTCTTCGACCTTGCCTGGGTGAACACACTAGAGGTAGGGGCCATTATAGGATTTCCTGTATAGTTTACCATTTACAGACAATAAAAATCGAGCTGCTTTCAGCCTGATTTTGTGAGCCTCATTCTTGTCTTCATGAAGTTGATCGTTTATGAGATAAGAGACGATTGGGCCTATCCAGCTTGGACCGAAATCAACACATAGGACATGCCGAGGTAGCAGAAGCTCTATGCTTGGTTTCTTCAACGTTTTTACTTCGACGGTCCTTTTTTTCTCTGCCTCGACAACAAAGGCCAGGCTGGCTAGAGCATCAGAATGAGAATTAGAATCTCTACAGACCTGCTTGACTTCGACTCTTTCGAACTGAGAAAGGAATTGCTTTGCATGAGCTAGGTAGGCTGCCATCCTTTCGTCTCGAGCTTGGTAGTCTCTGTTCAGTTGGTTTGTCACTAATTGGGAGTCACTGAAGACCACCAACTGCCTTGCCCCTAGGATTTTAGCGCTGTTAAGCCCTACAATGAGTGCTTCGTACTCAGCTTCGTTATTGGACGCCTTAAAGCCAAGTATGAGGGCCTGTTCGAAGACTAAGCCCTCTGTAGATTGGAGGACTATGCCAGCGCCAGCCCTTTTGGAGGTTGAGGATCCATCGATGAAAATCTTCCATGCTGAGTCAAGGAACTGTTTCCAAGAATTTTTCTCTTTCGTCTCGGTGACTTCGGTTTTGGTGACTTCGTCTTCATCCCCTTTGCCCCCCAGTTCGGTATCGAGCTGGCTCGGTGCCGAACTAGGAGAGACAAATTCCATAATGAAGTCTGCTAAAATTTGGGCCTTTATAGCTGTTCGAGGTTGATATCGGATGTCATACTGCCCCAACACGACAGCCCATTTTGAGATTCTTCCAGAGAAATCTGCCTTTTTGAAAAGGGACTTGAGTGGGTGCTCCGTAACAACCACTATAGTATACGTCTGGAAGTAGTGAGAGAGTTTGCGAGAAGCACTGACGAGTGCCAATGCAAGTTTCTCCAATGGTAAGTACCTGGTCTCGGCATCAAGAAGAATCTTGCTCGTGTAGTAAATGAGCTTTTTTTGCCTGTCTTCCTCTCTGATGAGTACTGAACTCACTGCATGATTCGAGACGGCCAGGTATAGGTGAAAGTCCTGAGATCCTAACCCTAGGGGGGTGAATAGGGTGAGCTACAATAAGTGACCAATTTAGACAAATTTTAACTTCTTAAAATAAACTAGTCACAAGTGATGATTTATCAAACAAGACGCGGAAGCTAATAAAACAATCACCACAAGCAAACACCACTACACAAAGATTTATAGTGGTTCGGCCTCAATGCCTACATCCACTACCGGCTTGTGATCTAATCGCCCCACCGGATTTTCACTATCTATGCTTTTCAATAGGCTAAGCAATAACCTTTACAATATTATTTTTCTAGGCTAATTAAACAACAACCTTTACAAGATGCTTTTCTAGGCTAAGCAATAACCTTTACACAAAGCTTTTCTTAGGCTAAGCAATAACCTTTACAAATGTGAGATTTCTCAAATAAGGTGTCTATGCAAAAACACTCTATGAGATACAATTAAAGCTCAATATATTTTCCTCTAAAATAGGCGGATATGAAATTGAAAAACCAACTCACACAAACACTATATGAATGCAAATGTGTATGCTCATGATGTGTGTGTGTGATAACTTCAATCAAGTTAAAAACAAAGCTCAATTAATATATGCTTAAAGCATTTCAAAGTTTAAGGCACATAAAAGATTTGATTGAAGTTTAATGCAAATCACATGTATGAATATCAACTTGTTAATGATATGAAAATCAAAGACTCACAAGTTGTATGAAAGAGACTAACTTAAAACATGTGATGCATATACATTGTTGTTTTCAAAACTAAACAAATTTGACTAAGGTTTAAATGAATGAAAACAACAAATAATGTTTCAACCAAGTAAATGAATCATGCTATAAAAGAAATCAAAGATTTAGGCTAAGCATGATTAATGAAGATTTTAAAACAAAACTTGGTTTGAAATCAAAGTGAAGAATCCAATCTTAATTAGATCAAAGATTAAGAGAAGAATGGATTCAACACATCATAGTTATCATACTAAAAATCATTTACCAATAATTTAAACAAAGCATATAACATATGATTAAGAAAGGTAGAGCTTACTTAGAGATTAAACTTCATTAATCCAAGCTTTAGCTCTCCAAATGACCCCTTGGTCTCTTTTAGTTCATCCCCTTTGTCTTGTCTCCAATACCTCAATAATGTCTTAAAAATCTCCAACTTTGATAAATGAATGAACTTCATTTTATAGCCCAAAACAGCCCAACGGCTAGTCCCCGGTCGACCCCATGATCCCTAGGTCGACCTGGCCTTCACAACGGTCATAAAACTGACCATTTGACAGGAGCCAACGGCTCTTTCCCGATCGACCCGCAGTGGGCTCGGTCGACTGGGTCCCCTGTTGGGCCGGTCGACCGAGCCCACTGCGGGGCGACCTGGCCTGGGACCAAAATTCCCTAATTTTGCATTTTACAAGGTATTTTCTTGAGGGAACTTTTGGGCCAATGAATCAAGCTTGGAAACATGTTTTAAATCAAACTAAGTGGTTTAAAAACATGAAACATAGAAAGCCTAAAAAGATTTGAAAGATTTAAAACTCATAGGCTTGCTTGATTTCTAAAACAAATGCATCCAAGTTTAAAAACTTAAAACATGCATAAATCAATACTTTTACAAGTCTTAAAAACAATGCATGTATAAATCAAGATTTCAAGATTTTCTAAATCAATGCATATGTGTGTAAATCAAATGATGCTAAATTGTTAATGCATCCATCAAATTGCAAATACAAAATCCCTAACAGTCTCCCCCTTTGCAATTTGATGGCAACTTACTCAACACCGAATTTTACACACTAAGTCTTCAGCTCCCCCTAAGCTGGACACGTCTTGAAATCTCTTGGATGCTCCTTCTCTTAGCTTGGGCTCTTGGACTTTTTCTCCAATCTTCTTGATGATTGGTGCTTGATCGATCGATCATTCTTCAAGCTTTCTGTTCTTCTTTCTTTCTTTAGCCAAGCATCTTCTTTAGCTCCAAGCTTTCTTTCTTCTATTAGCTCTCCCCCTTTGACCATGCCTCTCTCCCTTTGGCAAGATATGCATTCTCTCCCCCTGTAGAAGATCCTACAATATCTCCCCTTAGGAAGCTTGGACATTCTCTTCCCCTTTAGAGAACTTGAATGCTCTCTCCCCTTTTGACATTAAATTGCAAAGGTACTTACACACATGAAATAAGAAAAATACCTTTTAGTAGCACCTGTTAACAAAAGAAATCGAAAATGAAATACATAACAGGTTATCATGTATGGAAGTAATCTTTAAGGGTTTAAAGTCAATCCAAGGGTCAATTTGATCAAAACTAATACTTCTTATGAAGGTTTACACTCCCCCTCAATCCATTCTCTCCTTTTGTCAAACTTTTGACAATGATATAACTATTTGGTTCAAGAAGAGGATGGTTTTACCAATTGAGGGAAGACTTCAAGGAAAGGATTGGACATGTTTAACTATAAAGCACAATATGATCAAATTACCAAAAGAGAGCAAGGTCAAGGCGATCATGGATACCAATTGGAAAAACAAGGAATACCAATTGAGATTCAATGATAAGACTATAAAATCAATCACTCTAAAATGGAGTTATAAAGGATATAACTATTAAGATAAATCCAAAATAGAGCTATCCATGATATAATGGGGTTTACTAAACATAGCATCAATCAATTTAACTTATGAAAATCATATACTATGAAAGTTTTGAAATCATTTCAATCAATCAATAAATATGACTATTAAGTGCAAGATGAGTGAAATGAAATTCAAACATGAAGCCTACCTCAACTATTAACCAACCAAGATTATGATCACATAAACATGGTGATCATGAGATATACCTATATGAGCAAGAGAGGTGGCAAACATGAAAATTATGATGCTAATGAAATGTGACATGGAACAAATATATTACTATTAAGTTCAATCCAATGTACACAAGGTCTATCACATACACGAGATAAGACATCAATTGGATATGAAATCAATGGAAAATTATACAAAATGAAACCAATTGAATATGACAACATGATTAATAGCAAGGATGTGACAAACACAAAATTCCATCAAGCATCATAAATGGATATTCATCACTTTTAATGATATAACTAATGAGCATAGTGATGAACAAGATAAATTGCAATGCAAAAGGATATAACTTTGGTAATGCATGCAATTTTCAAAGTGTCAAAATCATATGAATTCAACAACTAAGATATCCATCAAACATATAGAAATACGAGGAATGGATTTCAAAGAGTTTCATATATATGATCAAGAACACTACTATGAAGTTGAAACATGTATAAAAAAGACTTCACTAAGAGAATACACATGAATCAACATCATAACCATCCATAAAAAATAATGACTAGAAAGCATAAAGGATGGATTTGGGTACTAGTATGGTTTCTACAAATATGACTAATATCACAACCATACATGGAACCAATTGACATTTGCATATAAAACGAATATAACTAAATAATCAAAGATGCAAATGACTTAAAACAACAATCGATCATGACTATTCTAGCTAGAAAGCTTTTGTAATCACAATCAATTGAACATGTAGAAATGCAATGCAAGAGATATAACTAAATATGAACAAAAAGCAATTCTAACATGATGAAATTATAATCAAATGATTTTGAAAACCAAGATATGCAACTAGAGATGTACATGAAGACAAAATCAATTGATCATAAAGAAACAATGCATTTTAAGAAATATAACTAAGAAAGAACAAAATGCAAATGTAACATGACCAACAAAAAGATTTAACTATAAAGAATAAGTTGGTCAAGAATGTTCAAGGCCTTAAGGTTTGTCTAAGTATCTAACTTTAGGAATCCACCTAAGGTCTTGAGATGGTTGATCCTTTAGGTCTAGTTTGGAAGTCTCACCAACTTTAGGAGATTTGACTTGATAAATTTTCAATTTGAACTTATCACCATGATATTTAGATTTTACTAAATTTAGCTTAGATTGGTGATTCATTTTCTTTTTATTCTTCTCATTTCTTTTAGCTTTTCCTCCCTCTTTTTGCCTTTTGAACTTTAATTTTAACTTTTCAACCTTTTTCAAGAATTCTTTTATTTCTAAGGTTAAAGGAGGTAAAGTGAGAAGTTTCTTTTTTATAGATTTATTTTGATTATTAGTCTTTTTAAAATCTATCTTGGATGACTCTTTTTGAAATGTTTTAACTTGTTTGAATTTCTTAGAGTCTTTCTTGGAATTCAAAGTCTTACCCTTCATAGAATTAGATTTAATTTTCTTAGGTTCAAAAATGGGTTTTGACATGAATTTTCCTTAATTTGCACTCAAACTTGAAATGCCCTTCCTTACCACAATAATGACATTTAATTTTGGACATAGGAGAAAGAGTGCTAGAGAAGGAGGACTCACCTTTCACAAAAGTGTTGGTGAATTTAGGGCCATGTGAAGTATACTTATTATATCCAAGACCCGTCCTGTCTCCTTGAGATTTACCCAATCTAAATAATTTTTCAAAATTTTTCTTCTCCTTGGGTAAATTTGCACTCATACTTTTATTTGTATCCTTCAAGTTGAGTGACTTTGGTTATAAGGATTGAATTTTCATTTTTAACTTTTAATAGTTCATTTTCAATTTCCTTATATTTGATTAGTTCTTCACGGGCAAGTTTTAAATCAAATTTAAGTTCATTAATAACATTAGATCCAAGTTCTAGAGTTTTTATCTTATTTTGAGAATTAGATAAATTTTCCTTAGAAATGGTTAACTTGGATTCTAAATTGTTAATGTCTTCATCTTGCCTTTTTAATTAATCTCTTAGATTTAAATTTTCCTTATTGATATTATCACAACCCATCTTTAATTCTTTTAGTTCATCTTGAACAATATATAGGTTATGCAAAGAGATCATAAACTTAGAGTCTACACAATTTATTACTTCTTCTTTCTCTCTAAATTCATTTTTAGAAGAGACTAATTCTTTGTTTAGCCTTTTTTATTCTTCTTTTAAACTTTTATTTTTCTTATCAAGCTTTAAAGATAATTCATATAATTCCTCAAAGGCTTGTTGAAGGTCATCTTCATTATAATCATTTTCTTCTTCTTTTAAAACAAATTGAGATTCATTAATTTGAGGGTTTGAATCTCCAATAGAAAGAAGAAGGAGGGGTCTAGAAGAATCTACACAAGAATCTAAACAATCCATCATAGTGGAATTCATTCTAATGATTTTCATTAAAGCACAACTCTAGGGTTTTGACTCTAGGTTTTTACACCTAATCAAGAGTTCCAAACACTTGATCCTAAAATAGAGCACAAGGCTCTGATACCAATTGAAAGTCCTGGGATCCTAACCCTAGAGGGGGGGGGGGGGGGGTGAATAGGGTGAGCTACAATTAAGTGACAAATTTAGACAAATTTTAACTTCTTAAAATAAACTAATCACAAGTGATGATTTATCAAACAAGACGCGGAAGCTAATAAAACAATCACCACAAGCAAACACCACTACACAAAGATTTATAGTGGTTCGGCCTCAATGCCCACATCCACTACCGGCTTGTGATTTAATCACCCCACCGGATTTCCACTATCTATGCTTTTCAATAGGCTAAGCAATAACCTTTACAATGTTGTTTTTCTAGGCTAAACAACAACCTTTACAAGATGCTTTTCTAGGCTAAGCAATAATCTTTACACAATGCTTTTCTTACGCTAAGCAATAACCTTTACAAATGTGAAATTTCTCAAATAAGGTGTCTATGCAAAAACACTCTATGAGATACAATTAAAGCTCAATATATTTGCCTCTAAAATAGGCGGATATGAAATTGAAAAACCAACTCACACAAACACTATATGAATGCAAATGTGTATGCTCATGATGTGTGTGTGTGTGATAACTTCAATCAAGTTAAAAACAAAGCTCAATTAATATATGCTTAAAGCATTTCAAAGTTTAAGGCACATAAAAGATTTGATTGAAGTTTAATGCAAATCACATGTATGAATATCAACTTGTTAATGATATGAAAATCAAAGACTCACAAGTTGTATGAAAGAGACGAACTTAAAACATGTGATGCTTATACATTGTTGTTTTCAAAACTAAACAAATTTGACTAAGGTTTAAATGAATGAAAACAACAAATAATGTTTCAACCAAGTAAATGAATCATGATATAAAAGAAATCAAAGATTTAGGCTAAGCATGATTAATGAAGATTTTAAAACAAAACTTGGTTTGAAATCAAAGTGAAGAATCCAATCTTAATTAGATCAAAGATTAAGAGAAGAATGGATTCAACACATCATAGTTATCATACTAAAAATCATTTACCAATAATTTAAACAAAGCATATAACATATGATTAAGAAAGGTAGAGCTTACTTAGAGATTAAACTTCATTAATCCAAGCTTTAGCTCTCCAAATGACCCCTTGGTCTCTTTTAGTTCATCCCCTTTGTCTTGTCTCCAATACCTCAATAATGTCTTAAAAATCTCCAACTTTGATAAATGAATAAACTTCATTTTATAGCCCAAAACAGCCCAACGGCTAGTCCCCGGTCGACCCCATGACCCCTTGGTCGACCTGGCCTTCACAACGGTCATAAAACCGACCATTTGACAGGAGCCAACGGCTCTTTCCCGATCGACCCGCAGTGGGCTCGGTCGACTGGGTCCCCTGTTGGGCCGGTCGACCGAGCCCACTGCGGGGCGACCTGGCCTGGGACCAAAATTCCCTAATTTTGCATTTTACAAGGTATTTTCTTGAGGGAACTTTTGGGCCAATGAATCAAGCTTGGAAACATGTTTTAAATCAAACTAAGTGATTTAAAAACATGAAACATAGAAAGCCTAAAAAGATTTAAAAGATTTAAAACTCATAGGCTTGCTTGATTTCTAAAACAAATGCATCCAAGTTTAAAAACTTAAAACATGCATAAATCAATACTTTTACAAGTCTTAAAAACAATGCATGTATAAATCAAGATTTCAAGATTTTCTAAATCAATGCATATGTGTGTAAATCAAATGATGCTAAAATGTTAATGCATCCATCAAATTGAAAATACAAAATCCCTAACAATAGGTAGAGTACCTCTCCCTGCTTTAGTGTTGAAAGTAGGGGTGGTGAAGCTAGGTAGGCTTTGAGCTCCTGCAGAGCTTGGTCTCACTCCGGAGTCCATTGAAATTTTGAACTTTTCTTCAAAAGTTGAAAAAAGGGTCGGCACTTGTTTGAAGCTCGGCTGATGAAGCGATTGAGCGCGGCAGCCATGCCAATGAGCCTCTAAACTTGTTTCACCATAGTTGGACCTTGTATCCCTTGAATTGCTGAGATCTGGTCTGGATTTGCTTCAATTCCTCTTCTTGTGACCAGGCTTCCCAGGAGTGCCGGAGCCGACGCCAAACGCACACTTGGATGCATTCAACTTGAGTTGGAACTTTTTGAGAAGGTCAAATGTTTGACTTAGGCCTGCCAAGTGGTCCTATGACCTTTTAGACTTGACAACCATGTCGTCAATGTACACCTCCATTATTTTGCCAAACTAGGCCTGGAACATCTTGGTTACCAGCTTTTGGTAGGTAGCCCCTGCATTTTTTAACCCAAAGGACATCACTTTGTAGCAATAGATGCCCCTAGGTGTTATGAACGCGGTCTTTTCTTTGTCAGGCTCATGCATTGGAGTCTGATGGTAATCTCGGTAAGCGTCGAGGAAACTCATCCTGTCATGCCCCACGGTGGCATCAATCATTTGGTCGATCTTTGGGAGTGGAAAGTTGTCCTTCGGGCAAGCTTTATTGAGGTCCTGAGCATTTAGTTTTAGGGAGTTGGCTCCTGAGCAGGAAATATCTTTCGGGGTCATTGGGATCGATTCTGACCTCGGTCAGATCTTCAATGCTCTTCTGCTTTGGGGATCAGCCAACATCCTCGAGCTCTGCTTCCAGTTCAGCCATGTGCACATGTTGCGTTCTGCTTCTCCAGGCACCATAGCCATCAGGCACCTGCTTGGCCATCTGTTGGTCACCCCTGAACGTGATCACCTCAACTCTGTTGTCCTCATTCTCTAACGGGAATTTGAGATTTTGGTGATGAGTGGAGGGCACTGCTTCTATATTATGTAGCCAAGCTCGCCCCATAATTACGTTGTATGGGGATGGTGCATTCACCACAAGGAAGTCGGCTGTCATAGAGGCACCTCCAATTTGGACTTCATAGGAGACTTTTCCCTTGGGGTATACTGACTTTGAGTTGAAGCCCACCAAGGGAGTGCGAGCTTCCTGTAAGTCCTCTTCTTTGATACCCAACTTCTTGAAGCAATCGAAGTACAGGATCTCTGATGAACTCCTAGGGTCCATAAGAATTCTCTGTACCTTTAAGTTCTTTAACCTCAGGGTTAGGATCGGGGGATCATTGTGCGGGAGCTGGACCCCATCTAGGTCCTCATCTGAGAACCAGATTTTGAGACTCTCCTTCTGAGCTTTTTTGGCAACAGGTCCAAGCTCGGCTGTCGTCACCTGGTTGTTGTGCGAGGCCCTCCTGGTTGCTTCCCTTTGGGACTTTATCCTGCCAAGGAGCTTGTATATGGGCTCCTTGAAGATTGTGTTCACAGCCTTGTAGGAGGCAATGGCTAGCTTGGACTTCTTGTCGCCCCTGGAAGTGGGAGCCGAGATCGCTGCCGAACTTGTCGAAGCTTTGTTTCGGTCCATATTCTCCCTCCGAGACGATCTCTTGTCTGTCTTGGGAGGTCTGTCTTCCTGCCAGAGGCCGAAGCTTTCCCGAGCTCGAGCCTCGTCTTCTTCTTGCTCGACAAACTGGTTCACCCTAGTCATTAGTGCTGTCACTGTGACCACGGGGAATTGAACCAAGTCCTTTCGGAGCTCGTTGCCTGGCAGCAGAGCTTGTTTGAAGGACTTGAGGGCCACCTTATCAGTGGCGTCTTCAATCTGGCTGTACACAATCCAGAATCTTTTGGCGAACTGAGTGATGTTTTCTATCTGCCTCATCCTGATCGCCATTAGGTCATCATCCGTCTTAGAGATAATCCTTTGGGCTTGAAACTTCTCTATGAAGGAATTCCGCAGTTGCCGCTAGCTCGAAATTGATTCCTCCGGGAGTGCACAGAACCGCTTTAGGGGAAGGTCCCCTAGACTGGAGGAGAATACTCTGCAGTTCAAGTGATCTGTATCACCCCAAACTGACATTCTCTGAGTAAAGTGGCGAAGATGTGCCGTTGGGTCCGAGGTTCCGTAGTAAAGGACAAACCTCGGGACATTGAATTTCTCGGGTAGAGAAAAACTCCTTATTTCCTGAGAGAAATGAGAGGTGCCAAGATCCTCAGTGTCGTAGGCATTTAACCGGTCTCGGGTGAAATCGACCACCTCCATGTTCTGCTGGATCGTTTGCTTGACTTGCCGGTCTAGCCATTCTCTTAGGTCGTCATTGTCCTCCGGTCTTTGCCTCTTTGAGTCCTCGTTCAAGTGGCTGCTACTCGATCCCTCGTCATAGGCTCGATCGCACCTCTTGTTGTCCAGGATTTGCCTCAAATCCTGGTCTACCGAAGGAGCTCGGCTACGTCTATGAGGCGGAGCTGGGGCTTTTGTGCCCTCCCGGAGCTGCTGCTGAAGCTGATGGATCAACTCACCATGCTCTTGGATAATAAGGTTTTGGGCCTCGATATCCGTGAGGTGGGGGTTGTCGTCGTCGTCAACATCGACTTGGCAATGGGATTTATCTTGCCGGGGACGTTGTGATGGAGGATCATCTTGCCGGGAGCACTCTAGTATAGAGTTATCTCGTCGGGAAGGTGCTATTACTCCCTTCGACGACGGACCTGACTGAGTTACAGGTCCCTTTATGCTTACTGCACCAGATCTTCCCCCGGTTCTCCTTTGGCGAGGGGCCGGCGGCAATGGCTTTGGCAATATTGGTGGTAATGACAGGATCTTTGATGATCCTTCACCGTTTCTGGTTTTTGGAGGCATGATGTTTGTAAATCTGGTTTGATCTTTCCCCACAGACGACCCTCAATTGTGAGTGCTTAAATATTTATGGACTTAATTATAAAGGTACATAACTTCTTAGGAAGGATCAAATGTCTGAACCTAAAAGAGAATTATAGCATATTTAACTGAACATTTAGGATGGCCCGCCCATTTTTTTCATTTCCCTCTCTCTCTTGTTTCGGCTTCCTCTATCCTTTCTCACATCAATCTCTCTCCCGCCTTCCTCCATCACCCATGGCATTTTGGGTTCCTCTCTCCCACCCCAAATCTCTCTCCCATCTCCCTCCCTCTCTCCCTCTCGTCCGTTTCAAATTCCTGTCTCCTGGCCAACTCCGCAAATGGCTATGCATTTTCCTCACCTGTCATGGACCCCCAGAGACTCTCACTCCAACTTCCAGGCTCAACTTTGCTAACAGCGAGTGCTTCAAAACGTCGCGACAACAATGGCTATATGAGACTCTTTCACGTTCTCTATCCTTTTCTCCCCTTCTCTTTTTCACCCAAGGCGTCCCTTCTTCCAAAGCCTTATCCTCATTCCCTCACATTCAATTTTCCCTCTAAATGACACCAAACCCTAAACCCCTAAATCTTTGTATCCTAAACCCCAAATCCTAAGGATTACAAGAAGCCTCAATATCCTAAATCCCCAAATCCCTAAGCACTTAGATTCCCCGACCCTAAATCCCCAAATTTCTATTCCCTAAAGGCCTAAATCGCCCAAATCTCATAAACAATAAATCGATGCCCCTAACCCAGCCTTGATTACAATTATGGGGTGATTTGTGATTCTCTGATTTGAGATTTAGATCTTGAATTAATCCAATTTTTTATTATAGCCTTTATTTTTCTTCAAAGAGCGATGTGTTCTACTTCAATGCAAAAGTGTATGAGTTGCCAAATGCCTATAGGATATTCACAGGTTATTCTTTGTATTTAGTTATACAATATTGTTGTGTTTAGCCATTTCTATACTATCTAAGGGTTTTATCCTGTCAGTAATTGATTTTGGACATGGAAATGAATGTGAATATTGTATAAACATTTTTGTAGCTTGCTATCTAAAAATCCACAATCTCCTCAACACCCATTACCTTATAAAAATGAAAAAGAAGATAATGAGACACATAATTTTAATGTTTTTCAAAGAAATGTTAACCTTTGATAGCAGATGGATTTCCTTTCTATTAATTGAATACTCTTCATATAGTATTATTTTTAAAGGAAGAATGCTATTCTAGATTTTTAATATTGTAAACATACAAAATCTAAATCACTCGCTTTCACTTTTAAAATATTAAATTTTATAAATAAATTAAAATAATAATATTTTCATTAGCACGGGCATGTTTTGCTAGTTATCAATGGAATTGAATATACTTGCTTTAGTTTGGAGTCAAATAACAAATTTCCTCTTTTGTATGCTCAATTAGAGACAAATTCCACCAATTTAAATCCTAATCCCTAACCTATCACGTGAATCGATCAAGAATAGAAATCTCATGAGTTGTTTGTGATAGAAAACAGTCTAAATCACTTAATAGGACTTGAAAGCTCTGTAATTCTTATAGCTTACTTGTAGCTTGAAGAAAGGAAAAATTGAGATTTCCCTCAACCCTAACACCAAAGAAAAAAGGAAGGTTGATGAAGAAGATGAAGTAACTCAATTCTTCTTCCAAAATCACTTGTACATCATCTCCCATTGGCAATTAATGAAGAAGAAAATGGAGAAGAAAGGAAAGGAAAACCAAAGCTTGGTTTGTTGCTGGAATTTGATCGATTGAAATGAAACTTAGGTTCCTTCAAACCTTATATTCTGAACTTTGCACATAACCCCCATGACACAACCTTATTTACTTTTTGAGCCAAATGAAGACTCAATTGATCTATACAAGATCAAATGCAACGAAGTCTATTATGACAATTGGTGTACTCTTCGAGATACACGCGATGGTATCAAAAGTCACCGTATTCGACGGAATGAAAACTGAAATTTACAAAAAAAATCCTTATTCTAGCCCAATTGAGTTCAAAACCATCTCAATGGACTCATTCTCAATTCAAACTCAATTCAACTAATTGAGACTAACTCAACTTAATTTGACCATTAAACATAATTAACTTAATTAATCATGATTGACTAGAATTTATCTCGATTATCTCATGACGGGGTGTAACACCAATGCTTTGCACCAAGACGCACAACATCAAATTCCCAACCGTCTATCGAATTGTCGCTTGGAAATCTTTTGAAGCATAGACTGTCACTTAGAAAGACAAAATTGAGCCAAGAGTAACTTTTCTCATTTTTATGATTTTGACATTTTTAGCTTCCAAAGGCGATATCTCTTTGCTGATATTACAACAGATTATTTTATTTTTATATACAGTTGGAAAGCTTCCCTTGAGAAGATTGAAGTAGCATATAATTTTGTCCCATTTGGGTTTTCTTAATAGGTCAAATTTTACTTTAAGTCAAAATATATTTGCACTTCATAGCAATTTTGGAGTCTTTTGATAGCCTAAAACTTTAGTATCTAAAATGGTAATTGGATGATCAAAATGAACCAAGTCGCCCAAATTAAATAAGCCAGAATTTATCGTTCCTAAGAAGCGAACAATTGTCACTCAAATATTTTTGTGTACATCTGTGTGTAATTTGTGTGCAAATATCTTGTGAAAAACTTAGCATGCTCTACCAATCCAAGCATTGTCCACGATGTATAATCTCAAGAAGACATCCTTTTGTAAAACAATCTTCTTCATACACACTTGTACATACACACTTGTAAACAGTACATCAATCAAATTCATACGTTTTTCTTCAGGTACAATATATCTTTATGGGACATTTAGTTCAAAATATCTCATAGACTCTGATTTTACTGCAGAGTGCTTATCATCTCCATATATACCTTTGAAGGACTGGTACAACCAATTTGGACAAAAAAGCCCTCTCAATTCCCATACGTCAAAGAACAAGTACCCATATGAAAAGAAAAAAAAATTGCTTTTTTTTGTTTTTGTTTTTGCTAATGGAGGGTTCCCAACCCTTTGGGTTGGACTAATCTCTCCAAGCGCAGAGAGAAGCCGAGTAAAACCCCTGTGGCTCCTAGCTGACAGCACAAGTGGACTCAACCTTCGGTTCCTGAAGAGGGGGGAATCAGGTGTCAATACCAATCCCTCTAGTTCCGAAAGAGGGAGGAACCGTGGTCCTGACCACTCGTCCAACCCCTTGGGGTTCATATGAAAAGAATTCACTTCCCTATATTAAATGGAATAAGACTGCCATGATGTCTTGGTTGATGGGCTGGCCTAAAATTCTAAAAAGTTATTTTTTCATATGGTAAAAGAGGATCTTGGATAATGGAAATCTCTAATGTTTTTCCCAAATGGCAAAAGAGGGTTTCTAACATTAATTTTTTTAAGAATATTCTCCAATATGAGAAATCTTCAAGAATTAATACAAACCAACACCTGTCTTTTATATTCATTATATTTGCTCTTTCTCATTATATTTGATGGATAATTCTTTTTCCCTCGTGTTCTTCATTATATTTAACGAAGATAAATGGTTTTAAGAGAATGAGGTTGCTAAGGTGAGAAACCTTTAAAATAATCATCCATCAAATATAATGAGAAAGTAAATACCCAATGAATAAAAGAGTTGGGTTTAGTTTGTAATATTTTTAACTATTTTTCATTTTGGTCCCTTAAAATCATCATATCGTAAATCTTCTTTTTACAAATCTTCCATATTGAAAATGCTCCTTTTACCCATATGAGAAAAAAAAAAAAAAACACTTTTTTCAAATTTTAAGTGTCAGCATTAGGAAATGAGTTGCCCTGCCCCACTTGGGTGCTTGTTCTTTTCCATGTGGGAATTGAAAGGACATTTTCGTCCAAATTGGTTGTACGAATTCTACTATAGAATTATGGAAAAGATAGGCACTATACCATAAAATCTAAGTTTATGATGAGGTATTTTGGCATAAATGTCCTTAATCACCATCTATTTACTCAGTTGTATGAAAATCATCCATACACATCGGTCCTTCCCCCTTTTATATACAAAATCTCCATCCATCCATATCTTCCACCACATCTTCAACCACACTTACCATAATGCAATTGGGACAAGGTTTTAATGATGATGATGGTATCCATATAGTAGTGACTGTTCCTTTGTCTATATAGCCCGACCCCTATGGTGCATTACATTGCATACATAATTTATAATCGATCTCTCTGAAAAAATTAAAAAAAAATTAAAAAAAAATCTAGAAAAGACAAAAATTCGTTTTTTCAATAGTTCAATCTTCAGTCAATGAACCTTTTAATTTCATCTCGCTGTGGTCGTCGAATCCAACAAACCTGCATTTCACAGAGAACCCAATTTAGGATTTCTTTATACACTAGACAAATAGATAATTCTAAAATAAATCAGAGAATTATACTTATATTAAGCCGAAGGGTTTTCAATCTCATTTGGACATTCTTTTACTGTTAGTTATTATCTCCTCCCTTATCTCGTATAAGTGCCCCATTTCTCATCTGATACAACACTTATACTAATCTAATCCCATATAACTACTCATATCTCACTATCCATGTAATAAATGCAACTGTAGGAGGATTCTGTGAGTGCATAAATACCTATGTAATATATCCACATGCGGATTTCAATTAACAAAAAAAACAAGGAAGGAAAAGGAGATCGTGGCTGTCGGATAGAGGAAGTTGGAAGTCGCAGCTGGTTTTCCGGTAATCCTTGTCGCACAGGCACCAACCCCACGGTGGTCGAGCGGGTTCGTGACTCACTTTGCTCCCACATATACCGCCATTTCCCGGTCACCGTGGCAGAAAACCGGGTTCCACTACCTTTTCGGCAGTTTTGTGGAGAAGGAAATAAAACCTGAGGGGGGATTTTATGGGATGCAGAGTCCGTAGTGCATGCACTTCAAAGCTATTTGCAGATGTCAACATGATCTCGAAAGAATGACGACATTTTTTTTTTTGCTAGTAGAAAGAATGATGACATAGTGTTTATATTATAGAGTCCAGTTCCTGGGAGGCTTTTAATGCCACACCTATCACGGCCCGCCACGCCAATACGTGGGCCCATAGTGACGTGGTAGATGGTGACAGATCCACTTATGATCACCATGGGTTTTTATGCAGCTCAAAACCATGTTGGAGGATCTAGTACAAAGTTCGCAACATAGAGGAGTGTTTGATGGCAATTATTGTAAAATGTGAGTTACAAGCTTTTATTTCATATTTCAGAGCTTGTAGATTAGATTTTAGACCAAAGCTTCAAACTTTTTTTTTTTTTCTTTTTAAAGAATTATGGCTAATATTTTAAAAATAGCAGTCATCTTTACTTGAGACTTTCTTTAAATATAATACTGAGAAGGGAATATGATTTGGTTCTTATAGAGGCTTAGAAGAAAAATATCTCATACATGCAATATCAACAAGTATTTAATGCTTCTCGTGCTGGCTGTTTTAGTTTTCTATTTTTCTTTCCAACAAAACAAAAAAAAAAAGTTTCAATTTTACACTTTAAATGTTATGCACAAACTCATATTCCAAAACATCCATTGACTTGGGGGCTTCAGCCCCCACCATACCTGAGAAAAGCCCATAAAGGCTATATAGCCCATTTGGCCCAGCCCCCATTTAATAACCCATGGAAGCCCCCTCCCTCTCTAACTCCAAAATATCCTTGGCTATCAATCCCTTTCTTTCTCTTGGTTTCTCTCTCTCTCTCTCAAAGTCCCCAAGTCGAAAATCTTCTAATCAATATCCGGCTCTCCCTCTTAACTAAATCATAGGTGGAATCTTTTTTGTCATTTCATGGATTTGTTACATTATATGAAATAGTGTCTGTGTTAAATAGAGTGTGTAAAGTCTCTATTCATTTATTTAAAAAATTACGAGGAAGAAGTGCATCGTATAAAAATTTTCATTCCAAGGTTGATTATTTCAATTCATTGGAAATTTCTCATTTTAGACAAGCCTAACTTCAACTTTATATTTCAGGCTCACTAAATCTTTCTACTTTTTTTCCATTATAGACTGTTATTTGTATTAATAAGTACGATCAATCATCAATCTTCTCTTGTTCTCCTTTATTGTATATTTCTGTGTATATTGGAGGGTGTATTTCTAGAAATATCAGAGTTTAGTAGGACATTAATGCATTGCATAATCTTCTCAACTATTCTGGAGTCCAAAAAAGACTCTCTCATTCCAAATTATTAATATAAAGAAAGTATATAAAAATAATGATTGAAATTTTCAATTGACAATTGTCAGCCCCTCTCAAACAAAAATCCTGGGTCCGCCACTGTGTGAGAACTCAATACAAAGTTCTAATATATTAAGATAACACAAAATATACACACAAGTTGGGAGCAGCTATCTCAACAATTTTATCCATTAGGCAAGCCTGCAGTTGAGATTAAAAAAAAAAAACAGAAAAAAAAACATATAACTAAAATTATTGGAGCATTAACGCTATCAATGGGCCTAGATTTGGCCCAAACAGGAATCTACCCTATTCAGAAAGAAAAAATCAACTCTTCAACATCATTTTCTTAACACTGGTTGCACTTCATTTTCTTAGAATAAAGATTTTATTCGCAACATTAAACGCTCATTCAAAGTTAAAAAAGGTGATGCCCCTAAACTCCTTATTCTTATTAATCTAGATATAAAAAAACGCATAGGGAGAAAACCAAATAGCATATAGTGTTTTTCTGGTCCTAACATGATTGACCAATAAATCACTTAATTGACATTAGGGATTATTTTGTTGGAACAAATTACAATATGTTCTAGTAAGTTGTTTTAAGAAAAACAAATTGCTGAGGGAGAGATAGATTGAAGTGGGAACTATAGGAAGGTCATATACAAAAACCTCCTTGGAAATTGTATAGAGAGAGAAAGATTGCTGGGAAAGTTATTGGAGAAATGAAATGAGATGCTGGCTTACATCGACTTGAACAACATAGATGATGAGATTTGACTCATGGGCAATTTTATTTGCTAAAGATCACAATAGAAACCCTAGAATTCGAGAAGTCCCTTGGAAAATCGATTGAAATCGGCTTATGAGGAATTCATAACGGATGTCCCTCTGCATGTGTCCTAATGGACCATAGGTCTTAGAGGAAAAATCGTTGGACTGGTTGCCTTAGAAGACCAATATGAGGTATCTCTCACTAATTTACCCATTTTTTTTACTGTGCCAAAGAAAGACTTTCTATCAAATTATTGTGGTGAAAGTCTACCAGTCCGGACTGGGAGCCCGGGCTCCCAGTCGGGACATGTAGCATATCTCATTATTGAGAGGAGTACCATTTTGGAAGTAATAAAGTGTATGCTTGTTTTTTCAGATTTAGCCTGTCGAGAAGTGCATTGTTCGATCACGTAACTCTTAATCATTCAATCAAGTATCTTATTTATGCAATTGATTTTTCTCAACATCTTTTCCATTAGAAAAACTGTTTAATGAGATGGTTGATTGGGCTGTCTGGATTAGTCCAATTGTGCATGATGGGCCAAAACCATTGTTCAAGAACCAGGTCTTTAATGGAAACATCCTGGAATAATCTTCCTCTTAGGTTTTTCTTTCCACTAGTAGCTGCTTTTTCCATGCCCCCAAGTCCAGTGTTACGACTAAGATGATAACCACAAATATTTTCTTAACAATCCAAACCACTTGGGTTAGAAGAAACGTGGGCTATCTTCATTTGAAAATAGAAATGTTGAAACTTGACCCATGAGAGGGGTGAGGGTTCTCCAGAGGGATCTTATAGGAACGAGTGAGACAGTGGAAGAGTTTTCTTTGCTTGACCACTATTCATTGTCATTCATTTAATTGTGAAGTTGTGTTATTTTTGTTGTCGTTTTCTTCCCATATAATGCTGGGGACAATAGAAGCCCAAAAAAAAAAAAAAATTAAAAAATATTATTGTGGAAGAAGATCAAGAACAAAGTGGTCCCATGGCTTGTTAAGAAAGTTTGAGGTCTATTTCGCAGCACAAGCCACAGCCACAACAGTAGCATCTTTGCTTTCACACTGGAAACTTCCATGAAGTGGATCCAATGAACATTAGACTCCTGTTAGATGATGGCCCAGTATGTTATAAGTTATTCCGGAACAGACCCGTAACGCAAGCTCTTGTATGTGTATCAAGGAAGGAAAAACAAAAAACAAACACATACCAACCCACCCTCTTAGGCCTTGCCATCAACTGAGAACCAGAACCAGCTTTCTTCCAGTCCCAGTCCACTCTAACCAGGCTTTGTAATTGACTGCCAGATGTACGATAGAAACATCACCATATGGCTTGATGAGTTCATGCATCTACACCCCATTTGCTATCATGGCTCCAAGGAACTCTTGGCCTTATTATTGGAGCCCACCTGTCGGAACTTGTCTATTTCTCTTTAAAAAAAAATAATAATAAATAGCGTTTTCAGTCGGTGTGAGGCTTGAAACTACCCTGGATCGACCTTAAAAAAAAGGGCATATGATCATGGGATTGATTATAAGCTTTTTGGCCGTTAGATAAAGTTGGATGGAAATTTAAATAATTGGCATCTAGTTGTTGTGAATGTGGGTATTTTGATTTTGAAAATGTAGAATGGAAACAACTTCTCAATTGCTATCATGTGGCTGCCAATAGCCTCTAGGAAGGAGAGGGTGGTGGTAACTGGGTGAGTTGAGGGCAGGAAGATATGATTAGATGAGTTAAAAAAAATATTATAAAAAAAAAAAAAACCTACTAGTTCATGTAAATCTGATGATTAAAAGGTCGATAATTTACATTACAAGAAAGCAAATTTTATCCAAAGTAGAAGTTTTCCCATAGAGGAACTCAAATCATGTGAAGACTAGTCATTATTCTTCAACCTAATAATATATAAATCCAAAATGAAAAAAAGGGAGAAAGAAATGGCACATCCATTATCTGATGAAAAGATATTGCAATCATTTTTTTGTTCCTTCCAGAAAACTGTTCAAGAATCAATCACAAGAATGATAAGCAAATAATTCTGTATGTATTACTCATAAATAGAAAAATCACTTGTAAATCTACCTGTTTATAAAGGCAAAATGCCAGTCTTGAAAATGTTCGTAAATAATTGGACATAGAAATACCCCAGAATATTCTTCCTAAATTATATATATATATATATATATATAAACTCAATAGAACCTGGAGACCCTGGAATGATGCAGCACTTGGATCCAAAGTACCTGAAGAAAACGGGTATACTGACAATCGATCACGGCACTGAACTGTCTTGTTACTATTTACTAGTGGATAGGTACGTGCGTTGCACGTAATGTTCATTCCACTAAGATTTAACTCCAGTAGATAGAATTTTAAATCATATTATCTAATTTTTCCAACTGCAGGATCAAGGATAGAAGGAGCAAGGTAGGGAAAAGGAATCAGACCATTGTTGCTTCTAAAGAACGAAGAGGGGATCAAGCCCCTTCACCATTGGTGGGAAGCATGATTCAGGCTTTCTTTCATGAGCGAAAAGGTCCGTTGAACAAAACATGCGTGCAATTTTTTTGAGATATCTAGTCAAAGCGAAAGACAACAACCAAAATCAATGATCTAAATGATATATGACAGGATGTTGTATCATAGATTGAGAACTAAGAAGCCATTTTACTGAATACACGGTTAAGAATCAAAGCAAAGAAGATCCATTATTAGAATCAGTCTAGATATACAATTGTAACCTACGTTGAACTTGGCAGAATTGAGTATAGTTAAGAGATGCTATTTTAGTGTAACACAACAATAAACTCATCGAATATTGAGCTTCTAGTTCAGTCTTGCATTAATCACAGAAAAAAAAAGAAAAAGAAAAAAGGGCATGATATAAAAAATGTGCAAATTTGACGCAATAACTTTTTTATGCTATGCGTTTCAATTATTGGCGAGAGTGCTAGAAAAACATTCAGGTAATTCCGATGAACATGATTGAAGCAGTAGGTTTTAGAACACGTGCAAAAGTTTAATCCATTGGAATTGCAACTACACATAAGAATACATTATGGGTAGCAGTACAGCCTGATTTTTCCAATAAGCTACACTAATTGAGTCAAATGTCAAAAGGAAACGTACCGTTGATCCCAATGTTTGTCTTCCCACCACTTGAAGATTCTATAGAAATTAAATGATAAATAGGAAGATTAGAAAGTTCCCTACCTTCAATAAATCAAAGAGAACAGAACATTTATAATCTCGCTTACTCTGAGCTTTAGATGGTATCTCTGTAGCCGTTGCTCTAATTGTCTGAATACTTCTAGCGCCAAAGTTCCTACATAGTTAAAGAATGAAAATTATAACTTCTCTTTAACTACAAAACAAAAGCACAGAATTTCTATGACCAAAAGGCATAAATGATTTGTTTCTTAACTGTAAGGAAGATGCTTCTCTAGAGAACACTTGGGTCCCAAAAATGCATGTCTTGATCCTACTGGAAGTTAGACTGCGACTTACAGCTGAGCAAGATACTTGATCACAGAAACAAGAAAGTAAAGTATAAAATAAAATAAAAATTATTAAATAAATAAAAGACAGAGTCATCCTAAGACCCATAGCATAGTTGGAAGTGTTAGATGATAAGATTTGTTTAGATATTTTGGAATAAGAATACTGAATCATTTGAATTAGATTTTTACACAAGTTTCAATTAGAGTTATGGTTTGGTTAGGGTCTGCATTTTCTCATCACATCTTGTATAAGTAGGGATGATTGTTTGTGAAATGAACATGATGTGTTATTAAAATTTTAGCCTTTAGAAATTCTATATGGTATTAGAGTGATGGCCTGATCGCAATCTCACCATCGAGCCAGCCATGGCCATGTCCCTAACACTTTTCCTAAATAAAAATCAAACATCATCCCTTGTCTACAGCCTACACATGCAAGATTTATTCATTTTCATCAAGTTGAATCATTCCATTTTGTATGCTTCTTGGAGAATCATGGAAGTAATAAAAATAAAAACATAGCATAATAAGAGATGGAAGGAATTCTCATCCAAATAGAAGAAAGATAGCAGATTCCGCAGAGGCACTCCCATGAAAATCCATTTCCACCCAGTGTCATTTTCCTTCAACTTCATGGTACTCCATATAGTTTTCAATGACCTTTGTACTAAATATGTAGGTCTTCTTAGAAAGAGAAGAATAAAGGAGAATTCCCTCATCAAGTAAATGAGATTCCATGGAAGCTGCCATTGCACAAACAATTTCAGTTGATTTCCAAAGAAAATGCTTAAATTACTCACAAAACACAAATAAAGGACACGAAATCCCAAAAACTAAAAGAGAACAAAAGAAAAGAAGATTGAATCTCTGTTTGGTGGATCTTCCCTTCTGAAAAAAGTATTTGATCAGATTATATAGAGGAATGAACAAGTGGAAGTAGTTGTACAACATTTGACACACGAATAATCTAATACTTAATTCTAGTCACTTACTTTGAAGTAGACTGGGATGTATAAGCAAGAATTTTTAGTTGTGTATCAACAATTGGAATTTGTAAATCTAGACATATTATCTTTCAGTCTTTTACTTCAAGAAAGATATTGAGCTACATAATCTATGTTTCCTCTGTTCCAATCTATCCAAATGAAAGTATTGGATAGGCTACACTTATTGATAGGGGCCATTAGCCTACATACAAAACTTTTTCTTCACCTGCAACATTGATGTTCTACATTGTAGATGTGCGAACCATCTCAAGTGAGGTCCCTTAATTTATCACATATTGATGTTACCCTTAACTACTTTTTGATTCTTTCATATATTCAGCAAACATTCATGTTAACATTTTTGTATACCGATTTCTCTGCATGTAATTGTTTTCTTGATTTGCTAATATTTTGTCACACTCAATTATTTCCTACTTTTACCATAAGAAAGATTATAAAATCTCAAATTCTTAGTCAAGTTCAATTGAGTTTGTTACCATGTGATTATAAAACTACAAAAGAAAGATCAAGTTGGGTAAAGAAGTAAATTATTTCTAAAAAAGTATATTATTGGTTCTTTTATACATGGTACATGCAAAACGTTTCCCACCGAGAGTCGAATTGGTCCATGACTGATACATCATCTTGTAAAGATATAGGTGAGATAGAATAATGTTAGATACATATGTACAACATTGTTTTATTTACTAACAAAGAAGATTTAAAATGTATTGTACAAATATTGCAAGGTATTCATGGAAGAGAAAAAAAAATGCATACTTTTGCTTGGTTTTCAGCTTTTGAAAGGACCTACGGTTGGAAAAAAAAAAAAGCTTCGACATCAGCTGAAAGTATGAGAATAATGACACTGATGGCATTATATATGTCCCAGTAGGAAATGAATATACCGTGTACTGTGGGGTGAATCACTAATAATGCATACTTTGTATACACTCATGTACATACAAAGATTATATTGTATTGTTAAGTTCACTAAAATTTTCCTTGAAGAGGTTTTACATGAAATGGGCAAACTGCGAACGAGGATTTTGATATGAGGATTTTAAGCATCTTGTAAAACATAAATTCTATGAGCTACGAAATACACAATTAAAATTAAGGAAAAAAAAAGAGTAGAGTTCAAGAAATTCAGGTATACTGTGTCCATACTTGGAAGAGATGAAATTCCAAGAATCTGAAATTCATAAAATAAAATAAGGAAAGGGAAAATCAAGGAAGGAAAAAAAAAAGATAAGACAATCTACAAGAGCACTTACATTTTGAGCTCTTTGAGGGTGTATGCATTATGAACGAGGGAAGATGTGAATTGTCATGTATGTTCAGAATGAATAGTGTTATGAGTCTAATAGGGCTTTCTCTTTTCTTCTTTTTTTTTTTTGTGCAATTTGTGATTGGTTATGTCAATTAGGAACCTAATTTGACTGAATAATGAGTTAGGCAAGAGTTGTAAAAGCATTTAGAGTTTTATAACTATTGTTGGGTAGTTATTTTAATTAGAATGATTGGATATGTAAGTGTATGTCAATTAGGAACCTAATTTGACTGAATAATGAGTTAGGCAAGAGTTGTAAAAGCATTTAGAGTTTTATAACTATTGTTGGGTAGTTATTTTAATTAGAATGATTGGATATGTAAGTGATTGGATAAATGAGAAAATACCATTTTTGCTACATAAACAAACTAAAAGCTATTCATTCTTTTGTGATGTGATAATAATGGCCCTTATGAGCTACCAAATACACAATTAAAATTAAGAAAAAAAAAAGTAGAGTTCAAGAAATTCAGGTATACTGTGTCCATACTTGGAAGAGATGAAATTCCAAGAATCCGAAATTCATAAAATAAAATAAGGAAAGGAAAAATCAAGGAAGGAAAAAAAAGATAAGACAATCTACAAGAGCACTTACATTTTGAGCTCTTTGAGGGTGTATGCATTATGAAGGAGGCAAGATGTGAATTGTCATGTATGTTCAGATTGGCAAAGCTTAACTTCTGTCTAACATTGGAAAAGGATGAGGTTAGCGAGAAATTAAAAAGATTGAGATGAACATGGAATTAATAATAATACCATTAGGGAGACGAAATACCTGAGACGTCGTGTTTAATATGTTAAAAAAAAAGGGAACTGTCATAAACGAAAGGGAAGAATTGTCATCATGCAGGGAAAGTATATGATGTAAAGAAGCAATGAAATAGAGATACAAGCTATGTAGTAAAGATTGTTTTATGCATACCTCTGGGAGGACAAATCAGTGAGCTATAGGAATAGATATTGGTGAATTATATAGGTAGTGAAAGACTGAAATTAAAGTCTCAGATTAAAACTTTTCCATTAGTAAATGTGTGGTAATTCTTTACAAAATATAAAGCAAAAGTAATAGATATAAGGATTGTATAATTCCCATCATTCAGAAATTTACATGTTGCTACTGGTTAAATACATTCAACCTATTACAAAATGACCACCATAAGAAACCAAAAAGTGACCAACATGATTGTTTCAAATTTGCAGTTATGCGGCTGTCATTGTCTTCATATGGCATTGGCTTTGATCCTACAAAGGATACAACATTTCAACATTTCAGGAAGGGATTAACAAGTACCAAAGTTATAAATGTTACTATGAGTAATATTTTTAAAGTTAGTGAAAGAATAGTGTTATGAGTCTAATAGGCCTTTCTCTTTCTTTTTTTTTTGTGCAATTTGTGATTGGCTATGTCAATTAGGAACTTAATTTGACTGAATAATGAGTTAGGCAAGAGTTGTAAAAGCATTTAGAGTTTTATAACTATCCTTGGGTAGCTATTTTAATTAGAATAATTGGATATGTAAGTGATTGGATAAATGAGAAAATACCATTTTTGCTACATAAACAAAGTAAAAGCTATTCATTCTTTTGTGATGTGATAATAATGGCCCTTCTCTGACCACTCTGATGTTCTTGTACTTTGATGCAGAAAAGAAAAATCTTGTCTTGACAATTTTTCATCCATATTTTGACTTGATCATGATTTTCCTGCAAATGAAAATAAAGATAAAAATTAAATAATATAGTTCGAAACATCTTGAATAAAATTATGTTTGAGAATTACAAACGTTATTGAAATAAAATCACCTTCATTTGAGTATTCATAATATGTTCTCCTGTACAAGAGAATATTTTTTGTGCTTCATCTTCAAAGAGCGTTGAATGAATAGACGTGGTTGAGTCCGTAATTTCAATATTGATAACGCATCTATAGTTTAATGAAAATTAGTATGTGTTTTGATTTATAAATGTAAAATACATAATTTGTCTACATTATTAACATACCTTGGTACTGCAGTATCTAATCTGTTGCAATTGAGGCACGTAAATGATGAACCGTATGTCTCTTGTGTCTTTTTTTTGCAATGATTGCATGACATATACCAGAACTGTTGGTTTTCTGGTATGTTTGTAATTGAACCTTTGATCCAATGAATGCTATCCTATAATAATATAATTATGATGTTACACATGTAGAATAAATAATAAAATGGAGTAAATAGATACATACATGTTGTCCAGAATCCATGATTTTCTGGATCGATGTTGTTTCCAAATCTTTTGGCTTTGGTAGTTGTAAGTATGATTTCTTTGAAACAATATCATCCAGTACTTCCTTGTTTTGTATAGAGCTGTAAAATGCAAAAAAACAATTAGTTTTTTTTTTATTTAAACATGTATAATGTTTTTTTTTTTAAGAAAATACTCACAACGAAAGCATTTCTTCTGCTTCGGGTATGGTCGGATTAATGAGAATATTTGATGATGACCTTGTTGAGAATGACCTTCCTTAATTGATGATGAAAACATTGATTAAAATATTATAAGACATAAACATAATTTAAAAATTGTAAGTACTATGAATCAACAGTAGTATTCAAATAACTATATATATTTTATTTTAAAATTGTTATTAGAAATGAGGTAGATATTATAAATTAATTTAGTCATTTTTGTTTCATACCTCTAAACTCTTTTGGAGCTAGATTTGTGGCGACAATGACTGGCCTGGATAGTAAGATTTCGAATATTGTTTTACATTCATCTTCTATGAATTTGTCCCAGGCAGATAGAAATATAGGCTCCAAACTATACAATAATGAAGTTTAATAGTTAGTATTTTTGTGGGTATCTTTGGAAAGTTTTAAAAAGATGCATACATTGAAAGGTAATAAGATTTTGAGAATGTGAAAAATATACTTTGAATCAATGACAACTATTTCTTGAATTAATGCATCTTTGTTGTCCCATTTCCTCTTGAATGTTTTTTTTGGGAGAATATCCAAGACAACGCCAATGATATCTAAAAAGCAAGAAAGTATTGTTAGGGATTAAAAGTATTGATATATTTGAGACATTGGATGATTGATACCTGCTGTTGTTGTTGAGTTAGGATCAATGGAAGTGGATTTGAGAGGGGTGAAATTATACTCTTTTTGTGTGCTGATGATGGATGCCTCTTCAACCACTTCTACTTTTGTATAACTGTTTATGATCATCTGATAGTCATGCTCGACAAGTTCATACTGCGGTGGAATTTTTTTAATGAAACCGTTTGATATGTAGTATGTACAATCCCGTGTGATTCTTGAAGCAAATATATTGATGTCATCATTGAAAATTGTTGCTTGCATTTTTGTCCCCTATATTGAAGAAACAAAGCTTTTGCATTAATAATATAATAGGATGTAAGTTTTCATGCTAATATCAACTATAGATGAAATAATACCTCTTCATCAATCAAGATTAAGTGTTGGTAAGTTGATTTACTATTCTTTGAAGATTGTGGACGTCTCATTTCATGGATGCAAACCTTTGTAGTCCAGCTTTGAGTTGCATCATTAATTTCTTTAAGCACTTGACATTGCACTGCCATTTTTTATGCATGTATGCTTAGAAGAGTAGTACCCTGAAAGGAGAGAGATTGTAATTTGAATTAGAGAAGCAATAATGGATATTATTGAGCTAATAATAAATATGTAGCATGTATATGGCAATGGGAAAAATACAAATATTACTGTAAGAATCTTAGTTTTGATATTTTAAAATTCTTTACTATTTAGTAAATTCATGCATTTAAAAAAAAATATTCAAATCAATTTTTAAATTGGGGACATGGATTGTTTTTTGTAATAGAAAATAAAGTCTAAAATGCAGTAATGATAGAACTTTTTATAATAATTTGAAAAAACTGACATGTCTTTGATTGAGGTATCCTACAACATTTATATTATCATTAGACATAAAAAATAAAGAAATACATGTAAAATAATCTATTGATAGTTATATCAAATTTGTTTGGGCCATGATTGGACTCTTATATTCAAAATGTGATATACTTATCCCCTAATTATAATAACAATGAATTTCAAAATATGGTACTCTTTTGGAGATGTAGTAAACCTTTTGAAGCTTAAATATGTGGAAGAAGTTGGTCGTTGCCGTATTAAACTGTAGGTGTTGAGATAGGTTATGGGGCAATGGAATAGGGTAGTAATTTCTAGTTTTTATGAATCATGTATAATTTGTAATATATGATATCTAAGTAAATGTATAAAAGTGGTCTATGCGATAATATATACCTGTATTATATGTTTGGCATCATCAGTTGTTAGAAGCAAGCGCCAAGAGCTCTCTGTAGACAACATTTCTTGTATATATGATGTTTCATTCTTGTTGTTGGAAGATGGATTTATTAATATTTTGATGGCCTCAGCTGATCTAACTCTTGATAAGGCAACGTATAGTTGTCCATGTGAAAAAAAGGTAGATAAATGCCAACATTTTCCAATGTCTGCCCTTGAGATTTATTAATTGTCATTGCAAAGCTCAAACGAATGGGAAATTGTTTTCGCTTGAATGGCAATGGAAATTTCTCGTCCTGATCTGATTGCAATGGGATTCGTGGTAAAAACACCCTTTTCCCTTCATGATGACCAACAATAATTTTAGCATCAATCACATTCTTTTTGAAAATTTCTGCAAATTAATCGAGTGCCATTGCAAAGGCCAGAAGAAGGGTCGATGTTACGTAATAAGATGACTGGACAATTTTTCTTCAATATCAATTCATGTGGAGGCAATCCACTTGGAGTCAACCCATTTAGAAATTCTTCTGGTAGATTTTGCTGTGCCTCATCTATTGCTGAATCAAAGCTATAGTATTTGATTGAATCTCCTGGGAATTCTTCAATCAAGATTTGGTTCAGCTCATCAACAAATTCATTTTTTGTTGTCAATATAGCTCGGTTTGTCATGAAATGTGCATCATATCCATTCATGATGAGATTTGGAAAGACACAATTGATAAGTTTGAACTTTGAGCTAATGTCATCCATGTAAGGAATGAGCATTGTTTTTAGAATTTGAATTCTTTCTTCTGAAATAGCTATTTCAATTCCATTCCCAATACATAACAGAAATTCACTAAAATGTGGATCTATTTTAGCTCTCATATTTTCTGTTAGTTGTATTTTCTGGATTTTTTTCCATAATTCTGACATCACCAAGCTTGCATCAATTGTTTCCTTTTTTCCACCACGAATGACAACAGGGGGTATTTGTCGAAAATCTCCTCCAAATACTACTACTTTTCCTCCAAATAGTAGTTTGTAATCAGTTATATCTTGCAACATAACATTAAGTGCTTCAATTGCCTGCCTATTTGCCATGGATGCTTCATCCCAAATAATAAGTTTTGCTCTACGCAATAGCTCTGCCAAACTTATTACATGCTGATCTATCTTCAAAGTTTAATGGTAATTTGAACCGTGAATGTGCAGTTCGCCCTCCTGGCAAAATTAATGCAGCAATGCCAGATGTGGCAGTTGCTAGTGCAATATGTCCTTCTGATCTCACAGTTATGAGTAGAGCTCGATATAAATATGTTTTTCCAGTTCCTCTTGGACCATCGATAAAGAATACACCATTATTGCCACTTCTTATTCTTTCTAATATGATGGTATAAGCTCTTTTTTGTTCATGATTCAAATTTTGAATTGTGAACAACTCATTTTCTGAAATTGGGATGTTTAGTTCTTCACGAATTTCTTTTAGGAGCTTTTCATCTGGACTATCAACAATCATTATTTCTGGTAAAGCATACTCATTAATACTTTTACCCATTGATTCAAGGAAGTAATTGATACTTTGCAATGCTTTTGCCTCAATGTTCCTTGCAGATATGAAGTTTGTTTTTGCAAAATCTTCAGACATCGCATCTTTATATTTGTCCCATAATGCTGCAGGATTATGCACTCCACAGTAAACCAAAAGTGTAGCAAATAATCGCCGTAATGTAAAAGGCATTTGGAACAATGATGCTTCTTCTAAGCATTGATCAATATTGTTATCAGATTCAAGCAAACCGAATTGCTCTGCTGCTTTACGGAATGTATCAAATTTAATTCCATTGATAGTTCGTAAACTTTGATATGATGTAGCTCCTTTGACATGATTTAATAGTAATCGCATATAATATCTTTCTCCCTCAACTGGGCTCGCAGCAACAAGTCTACCAATTGCATTCCGTTGCTTTCTTTGGCTCCAGTATTTTTTATCTTCATTCGAAACATAATATTCAGGGAATTCCTTATAAAGAAATTTGCAAGCATCTTTATCTAGCTGATTCATTTGAAAGTATCCAGTCAACATTGTTTTAGATGCTTGTTGATTATGCAAGACGCTCAATAAGTTCGTATCTTCTCGGAATCCAACAGTTTGCATATTTTGTAAATGAACTTGTAAGCTTTTGACTGATGGATACATTTTATTTAAACAGAATTGGTAAATCCTCCAAATTGCTTCTGGAGGAGATATCCATCTTGCTTGTTGAAATTGTTGTATCTCATCAATAACTTGAGGAACAACATTGTTGCTAAGATTAAATGACTCTATCATGTCCTTTATAAATATACTTATACAGATATTTTACTGCTTTTACTGTTAAACAAACTTCAACATTCATGTGACAATTGAATTTTGCTAATAGATATGGGTTATATGGAACTACCCACCGATTATCTAGCAAACAACCACGCACTTTGATCTCTTCTCCAGTGTTTTGTCTCTTATATAATGGATAAGAATTCTTTGTTTGTGTTGTGATAGAACAAAATTCCCGAGGATAGTGATTTTTGCATTGTCCATTTCTCATACAAACATTAGTCGGATTCAAATTGCCACATGGTCCATGCATCATATGCTGAACAACCATTTTGTATAGATGTGGATAGCTTCTGCTATTAGGAAGTTCAGCTGACACAAATTTGTCATACATCTCTGGGGTTTTCAGTTTGTACTTGTTCTTTAAGATGAGTAGGAAATGAGCATGTGGAAGTCCTCTTTTTTGAAATTCTATAACATATTCATGCGCTGCAACTGCACCAAAAATATTATTTATTAAATCAAGTTTAAGTTCTTCTATCTTTGCTCTAAAAACTCTTGCAATCAAGTCTGGTCTATTTTGTGCTTCTTCGTGATGACCAAGTTGATCTTTAATTTCTGACCAAGCTGGATTACAAGTGATTGTCAGGAAGATGTCTGGTTTGCCAAACTTTTGAACTAATGCCATTGCATCTAGATACCGACGACGCATATTTCTTGGACCTCCTATAAATGATGGTGGCAGTACTATTCTTTTTCCAATCTTCTTTCCAGAAGTTTCACCAATGCTAATGCTATCCATTATTCCTTGATATAAATCTGCTCGGATTGAATTTTGATCATTTCGAAAGTAATCCAAGCGAGAAGTTTCAAGTTTTATATACATGTCAACAGCATACTGTTGTAAAAGACAACCAGAATGTAGCAAGATTGAGCTTTCAAATGGCCGGATTTGTAATTATAACAGTAATATTGTCGACATGATATATTTTCTTTTGCTGAACTTTTTTTCTCTGAAGCTGACAGGAAAAAAAATATATTATAAGTTTTTAGTGTTCAAGTTGATTTTATAATAGTTTATATGAAGATAAGATATACCTCGCTTTTCTTTGTTCAACAAATCATCAATCGAAAGTATATTTGGATGACTTAACAACTCATTTCTTTGTCTTCGTTTGATACCTCTATGCCAACCTGAATCTCCATAAGGAAATAGTAATGGATACTCCAATGGATCATAGCAACCAAAATAATGCTTAATTCTATGACTGTGTCCAGAATGACTATATATTATGATGTCGCGTTCAGCTAATTGGTTGGCATTTGAATTCTCAGTCCAGATTCCTGCAACTTGTGATGTTGAAGGTGCATTGTATACCCTTTGATCAAGTTGAGGATCACATCTTATGAATATTCTTGTATCATCGTTGATGGACAAATGTCTTAAAGATCGAAAAAATTCAGAATAAGGATTGATGGTCAATATATCCATTAGCTTTTGAACAACATCAAGCCTAAGCTTTGGTGACTGATACATCCTATTCTCCACTTCATGATCAGTATCACAAAAGTATAATTGCAGATATGATGGATGGCCATCAGGAGGTACCAATTCATTGATGTAATGGTAAACTTGGCCTTGAACCTTGAAAGTGTAAATATCTTTGTTCCTCCTACAATGCTCTTTTTCATATTTGACACCAAAGGAGGTGAATGCAAATGTATTGTTATATGTTCTTACATGTGTTCTGAAATGAACTGCTTCTTCACTATTTGATGTGAATAGAGCTAAAAGCTCTTCAGGAACAAAATTTGAAGCTAGTAATACCTGACCAGTAGAGCAGCAAAAACCCTTTGGTTCATAAGCAAATCTCTTTGCTCCACAATAGCTACAATCAGGTTTTTGTTCTAATATTGATGGATGGGAAGGAATGCTTATATCAAAACTAACCATAGCTACATGTAAAAATTGTATTAGTATAATTCGGTTCTTTTAATAGACCTAAGCTATTTTGTTGTATAAATATGTTTACCTTTTTTTCTGTAGTTTAATGTAGAAGTGTTTTCTAAATAAACACTTGAAGAAGCATCTTCATCAGATTCAGCAGGTTGTCTCGATGTTGACCCTGGTAGAAGATATATATAATGTTTAGAAGTTTGTAATATAAAAATATATTAGATCAGATGAACATATTTATTAATTTTTTAATATAGAACTTACCAATCTCATAAGTATGGTATACTCTTTTTTCCATTTGGGCTATAATATTTGCGGGAATATCATTGAGACCGACACCCAGCGGTTTATTAGTGCGTTCTGTTTGTTGCAAAAGATAAATATTTAATTAGAAAAAAGTTTCTTATATTTTTGAAACAATTTTAATATTACACATAAGAGTATATACCTGTTTGTTGACTTGTATTAAATGATGAAGTAAGATTTCTAGAAGATTATCCTTTTAATAACTTTTTTCTAGCATAAGCCTCCCTTTTTCGTAGAAGAAGTGCGTCTTTTTTTTCTTTTGGCAATGAGGCGTACCATTGTCTTCTTTGTAGTCGCTTTTGCAGTGTTACATGCTCTATATTTGCAAAAATATTGGAATTAGTAATTACAAATACTATTATTCATTGTAATTATAAACATAAATGTATTATAAAATTTAGAGCAAACCTAAGTTTGATGTTGCTTTTGTGGGATTTGCAATTTTAGAAGCATATCTTTTCTTCTTTGGAGCAGGTTCTAATGTTTCACTTTGTAATATTTGTGTCCTTTTATTTGCTTCCCTCTTTTCCATGTTGATTCTTTCTTTTTGTTCAATAGACAACTTGGTGTACCAAGTTGTGTTGCCTCTGATGACGCTTTTTGCAGTTATCTTTTATAGAAAAGAAGAAGTCAGTCACTTTTTAGGTTTGATACTATATTTGAGTTATGCTCAGTTCTTACGTTTGATACTATATTTATATAGTATGAATTTAACCTTTTAACACTATGTAAAATGTCTTTCAAAATGTAAATTATCTTAAAGTATATGATGGTAAAGCAGACAACATAAATCAAGTAAGTTCATATAAATTAAAAAAAAATTAACATGATTCCCACTTTAGTTAAAGAAAAATAATACCAGAAGTCCATTTTCATATAGGTGGACAACATTAGCAATTTAAAAGAAAAGAACAAGAGAGCAAGGAATCCATAAAAAAATAGCATCAAATGTAGTAATAAAAGAACCATTAATTATTTAAATTTACTGCAAAAATGTACATATGTTCCAACAAATGCTAAATTAAATGGAAGGTAAGCTTTCCTTCAAAGAAAACTAAGATTGAAGAAATTGAGAAAAATAAGCAAAATCCTAAATGAATGAGCCATATTTTTGGAAGAAATAATAACATGAGAACATGAGAACATCTGTAATGACAGGATGATATTAAAATAGAAGAAAACTTATCTTCATGTAAGAGAGTTAAGCTCTACTATTCAAGAAACCTATTGTAAATTTCAGCTAGTGAAATGATGAATCCATCTAGATTATAGCAAATCGTTATAGTTTATTCCAATGGTACTTAATAAGAAGATAGTTAGTTTGATTAGCAAATCGTTATAGTTTATTCCAATGGTACTTAATAAGAAGATAGTTTGTTTGATTAGAATAAGAAATTAATGAATATGCATAAGATTTTGCAAATCATTAGAAAAGGTGACAGTATGACTGTAGTAGGGGTGGGATAGGATTTGGCTTGCATCATTAAAAATATGTGTGCGTACAGAATATCATATTCATCATTGACTTTAAAATACTTGTATTAAAAATATTCAAAAAGTATAAGCAATGAAAGGTATGTTGTAAGTTCAAAAATAAAATTTGCAGTTAATGCAGAACAACAACTTGATGAATTGGGGTGGATGTTTCCAAAATCATGACAAGTTTGCAAACATTTAAAGGTTTGCAAATGAGTTAGGAAATTGTTGAAAATTATAAAGTGGCTGGCAGTTGTTCACCTCTCAAACTCAAAAGCAAATATTCAAGATTTGATTAGGAAGGTTTATAAAAGGTCCCAACAAAGAAAGGGGGTAAAAGAGAGCTTGTATGTATTTCAATTTTTTCTAATTTTGACCCATGGCTTATGTGCTGATGTGGAAAGAAGAAGCCTCTTTAGCCTTTGAAGCAATGTAAAACACAATATTTGGGAGTAAAAAGGATTCGACTTTTCATGATTTATTCAAGAAAGGATGGATAAGTCCTAACATAAAAATAAAATAAAAAGTAAACAAATGCCAATTAAAAGCAAACGAAAAGCAAATAAGACCTAACATACTTGATTCCTTACCTTGACTCAATTAGATTTTCACTTCCTTAGATTCAATTAGACTTTTCCTTTGTCAGATGTATACATGGAAAGGATCAGAGCATGCCTTAAAAAAAGTAAAAGTTACAACATCCATCAATCAAGTGCCTGAACAAGAAATTTAAGGGATTTACAGCATTGAAGAGTTAAACTACAAGGAAACACCATGGATTGGACAAATAATAGAATAATAAGATCAAATGCTCTACCCTACTACAAACAATTTGACCATGTACATAGAAAGTCTAAATGAGCTCTTCTACCACATCTCAAAAGGCTATAGTAGGGATGAGGAGATAATGCTAGACCAACAAAACCCATAGAAAACATGGTAATGGGGTCAATTGAATCATACGTCAAGCAATATGGATAAAATTTACAAGACCACTATTGAAAGAAAAAGGAAGGAAACTAAATCCAAAGATATGGAAATCACATTTTGAGCTTATCAAAAGAAGAGCATAAAAAAAAAAGGAATGACAAGCATTTGACTATAATATAGCACTTAATAAAAAAAACTACAATCAAACTGTTATAGTTAGAAAAGAACAAACTGAATTGAAGAATACCATCGAAAAATAAAAAATAAAAAATAATCAAGATTGGCCAGGTCAACCAATTATACTGATCTTAACTGTCCACATAACTGGTAATATAGTACACCAAACTATTACACAACATTTAGAAACAACAATAGCGATCCCATACTCTACATCATATATGTCATATTTAAATAAGCTTCAATCATATAACACTAATATTACATGAAATTCCTTTCTCATTTTTTATTTAGTTGACCACAATTTATGGTTCATACTTTTTCTACTATTGTTTGTTCAAGAAGGATATCAGCCCTTTCCAGTTCACTTCTTGTCAAAGGAAAAAAATTATCAGCTGATTTGGCAAAATGACCACAGTAATTAATCAACATGCATGCATCAACAAAAGTTATCAAATTTGAATAGGTTATGCTGGGATTAACCAAAACCATAGATTCATTTCATTAATAAATGTCAAAGTACCAATTCAATAAAGTTACCTTGTGGCACCAAACATCTACGGATAAGCTCCACAAAATTAAGTGGCTACAACTTAAAACTTATAGGACATGATTTTCACCTTGAAAGGGTACAATCCAATTCTATATACTATTAGAAGGGAGGAATTAGAGTTCATACTACTCTGAGTTCATAAAACTATCCAGGAATACCACTCTGAGTTCATAAATCAATGGACCGAATGTAATTACTTTGTATATGCCACTGTCTCTGTTGCAACACTGTCGGCCATCCAAAAGGTTGATGAAACCAAGCAATGGGACAAATTTCTAATGAAACTTTGCTAGGAATTTAAAACTGTTTGATCTAATCTTAATGAGTCAAGATCCCTCAGCTTCTTTTGACACCTGTCTTAATGAACTTGGAGAACAATGCAGCTTGACCAAAGCTACCTTTGAACAAAAAATTTCTGACAATACCTTCAATGTGGCCTATGCATCTCAAGGAAAACCAAGGGCCGGAGATATGAGCAAGATTCAATGTTTTAGTTGCAAGGAACTTGGTCATACTGCCAGTCAAAAAAAGGTTTTTCAACTATTGTAAAGGAACCGGGCATCTTATTACAACAGTGGAACTTATCAATTCCATCTAAAATTAAAATTTTCCTTTGGCGGGCTCTACATGGGCAGCTTAGCATTTCCTATACAACAAAGTGTTGCAATAAAGAGGTCACTGATAAAATTCATGAATCATGATATAGTGCGAAAGAGCAAAAGGAAAAGATGAATTCTTCACATAATAATTGTAAAGGTAATTGCAACTCTCTTGTTGTATATAATGTCTCCATTGCACATTAGAACACACCCATGAGCAATGCAAAGTTGGATAAACAAATTCAGGGCGCTTGAAAAATAGAATAAAATACCTTACTGATTTTGATATTCAGTATTATAGGTTCTCATTGTCAACCAAGCCCTGACTTGATATGTCAGCATCAATAGTTGGTATTGGGGAGGAATATATGCAGGTAGACATCAACCAATTCAATAAAATATTCTAGAAGCATTCATATTCAAGCAACAACTACGTGGCTGTATGATGAACCAAAACGGAAACAGAAGAAGTTCAAACCAGGTTACCAACTTGGGCTGTTTTCCCAAAAAATCTGACCTACAATCAATAAAGTCCCAGAATCATTTTGTGAATTAATGGACCTCAATACCAATTCTGCAAAACCATGTTAAATCTTTTAAGATGCATCCCCCTCAACTTCAGAATATTTCAAGGAATCAGCCGAAAATGCAGTCAAATGACCAGAGTAACATGAATTACAAATTGGAGAGAAACAGAAGAAGAAATTACAGACCTTAAGCCTGTGATCACCACCAAGGATCTTGATGCGGAGGATGTGCTCGTTATCGTCAAGGAGCTCCAACTGTTCAGTGCTTTTAGTTGCTCGACCCACAACACAAATCCACTCCTTTATATATATGACAGAGAGAGATGTCTGGAACAGAAACCTAGAAATCAAGGAACTCCCATTTCATCATTTTCTCACTTTCCAAACAACAAAGCCAGACAGAGAGAGAGAGATCTCTGGAAGAGGGAAATGAAGCAAGGGTCTGGGAAAGGAGAAACAAGCGATTTCTCTCCAGCAAGCGAAACACAGAGAAGCAAGGGTCTGGGAAAGGAAAAACAAGCGATTTCTCTCCATCAAGCGAAACACAGAGAAGCAAGGGTCTGGGAAAGGAGAAACAAGCGATTTCTCTCCAGCAAGCGAAACACAGAGAAGCAAGGGTCTGGGAAAGGAGAAACAACCGATTTCTCTCCAGCAAGCGAAACACAGAGAAACAAGCATAGAGAAACAAAGAAAAAGAAGGTGCTGGTTTATGGTGTCAGGAGAAGATAAGGATAAAAACTTCGCACGTGTATAGGCACGTGTATAAGGCATCTGAGTCGTCCAAAATCTGCTGCTTTTATATTATGGGATAGATTTGCATTCGCTTTCTGTATGCCATATGCACCATGTGAAACAGCTTCAGGCCCATATTGAGAGCCATTCTCAGCAACACCCTGAACAAGAATATAGAACATGTGATATTTAAGTTAATAAACCTGCACATTAAATTCTCTTAAAAGTTAGAAAGTGATATTCGACACAGCATTTATCTATGTACATGAGACTGGGTGTCATATGCTCCATGAGAAACAGCTCCATACCCATATGGAGAGACATTGTCAGCAGCATGATGAACCTGAAACAAAATACAGTCCATGTAATATAAATATAACAAGCACTTTGATTCTTCAAAAGAATGCTGTATTAAATAACTGTTTATCTATATACATGAGCTCGTTGCATGTCATATGGACTATGTGGAACAGCTGCAGATCCATATTGAGAGACACTGTCAACAGCACCCTGAACCTGAAACCCAAATCAGTTGTTATCAGTATGTAAACTGCACATAAGTTCTCAGAAAAACACTAGGTGGAATTAGTCAAACTTTTTTCTTTTTTTCTCCTCCTATGCACTGCACATGAGCACGTAGTAAGTCATATGCACCATTTGAAACAACTCTGGATCACTTTGAGGACCATTATAGGCAGCAACCTCAGCCAGATACAATCCATATAAGAAATGTTTTTTTTTTTTTTTTTAAGATTTTTTTATAAAAAAAAAAAAAGATGGGGGTAAGGCTATGACGAATATGAAGATGATGATCGTGATTTTAACTAATGTTAGCTACTTGCAGAACATCCATATCCCCAAAAAAAGAAAAAAGAAAAAAGAAAAAAAGTGATAATGTTCAAGTGCATCACTGTGTACATGACTTCGTTGCAAATCATATGCACCATGTGAAACAGCTCCAGACCCATATTGAGGACCATTTTCAGCAGCACTCTGAACCTGAATATGAATCATCAGATACAAACCCATCTAACAAGTACATTCTATTCCCTGAAAAGTAAATTGTGATATTAATTGCTTGTCTATATACTTGAGTTCGCGGGTCATAAGTGCCATGTGAAACAGCGTCAGATCCATATGAAGAGTTGGTTTCAGCAGCACCCTGAACCTGGAATGAAAACCATGTGACATCGGTCATCTAACAAGCAAATTCAATACTTAACAATATCATATATGTCACACTTTTGACACTCAAACACACTTCCAAAAAGAAGGAATAATGCTCCCTAATAAACATAATTATGTAGAATTAAGATTATAAATATATCAGTATCGCAGATTCTCATTAGTTTGTTTCTGGCATCATCTTACATCTGAGTTTGCTCCGTTCGAGCATGTGATGAATGGAATTAGACAGAATTAAAAGCGTATCATACATCATTATGTTAGCTTCTCTTTGGTTTGATTCCGCCATCTCTTACATCAAAGTTTGCTCGGCCATGTGATCAGTGGAGTCATGTAAACAGCCCACTAGATTCATGCAACTCACTTGAGAGTTGATTCACATGTTTGGCTGATTGTTGGAAATACCTTTTAAGAAGTTGAAGACATGAACTCACTTGAGAGTTGAGTTCATGTTGCAACTCATGCAACTCATTAGCTTCATACAACTCATTTGTAGACAGCACAAGTTATGATCATGGCTTACTAGGTTCATGCAAACCCGTCCTCTCCCATTATTCTTGGATTGGTCGAGCAAAAAACATGAAGACATGCATTTCGTGTAATGACAAAAAAATGACGAAAATTAAGGCTCTTAAAGTACGGGTTGGTATGATCATATGGTCCCCATTTTTTACACACATCCAACAGACCTTTCCATCCCCCTAACCCATATCCAGTATAGCCCAACTGGCAGCTATGATTAACTCAAGAACACATCATGGTTTGTCAAATGGGTCAGTGGGTCATGGTCCAATGGGTCAGTGGGTCACAACCCATGGCAGAAAAGGCCCAACTTGTGGGTCAAAACAAGCATCGGTTGTACAGCTATGTAAATTATTTCCTGCCTTATTAGGAGATCTGATTAGAATAGAATGACTGTAATTTAGCTAATTGCCTTAATTCTTGTAACACATATAGCAACTTTAATCTATATAATCAAAGATCGAGACCCTCAAAGGGATCATCGAATTCACAAAGGATCTGTTCTCTTCTTCCCTTGCTGCCTTTCACATGGTATCAGAGCTATGTGTGTCTGAGTGAATCTTCTCCATCTTCCAAGTATTGGAAATTGTCATAGTCTCTGAGAGACTCTCTGGGTATTTTTTTCTTCATCTTCCAAGCATTGGAAGTCGTCAGATCAAGGTGTGATCAGAAGTGGCCCACCCTAGATCAACATTATTAAGCCAAAACATTACAACCAATCTGGTCGTCTGCTTCCTCTGGTGATTGAGGACATTGGTTGAGGATTTCTTCACACAGATCAAGGATCTGTGCTCTGCAGAAGCATCTCGTGGCTGTTTCTTAATCTGATCAACTGGTGGCCCACCTACGATCATCTCACAGTCCACAAGTTTCACTCCAGCCTTGGTCGACCATCCCTCCTGGTTATTTTAGAGATTTTTTCAGCAATTTTCAGTGAGCAGAGGTAGGCGGTTTGCTCCCTCTCGTGATTAATCACTTTCTTTAAATAGTTTTCATCACCACCGTACAAAATCTTTGATTCAGATCCTATCTGGATAAAACTTGTACTGCTGGAAAGGAAATTTACTCCTAGTCTCTAGCTACTGGTCTGATCACCATTCAGATCTTTCTGTGTACCACGCAAGGCTATCAGTCCAATTTTTTTTGGTCGCCTGGGTTGTTTTAGTGCAACTTTTTGCACTCTGTGTTCTGGTTCTACTTGGAACCCTCTGTTACTGCATCTGCTATCTTATATTGCTGCTATGTGCTATCTTAAGGGATCTGATAAGATTACTGACATGGATAAATCTGAAATTACATTGATCAAATTTAATGGGAAAAATTATACTTCCTGGTCCTATCAAATTCAAGTATATCTTGAAGGAAAGGAGATGTGGGGACTCGTTGCAGGATCGGATCCACGACCTAAGGAGGATGAGAAAAAAATTCTATCTTGGAATACCAGGGATGCCAAGATAAAAACATGGATTCTTGGTTTTGTGGAACCACAATATATATTGAACCTCAAACCGTACAAGACATCCAAGGAGATGTGGGAATATCTGAAACAAGTGTATCACCAAGGGAATTCTGCCCGACAATACCAACTTGAACTGGAGATTGCTCAATATTCCCAAGGCACTTCTTCCATCCAGGACTATTATACGGGTTTTCTTAATCTGTGGGCAGAGTATGATGAAATCAAATACCTCCATGTCTCTGAGGCAGCTCTCTCTGAAATACAACAATTACAGGCAACTTCTCATAGAGATCAGTTTCTCATGAAATTGAGATCCGAATATGGGATCATTCGTTCTAATCTGATGAGCCGAGTTCCATCTCCATCCCTGAATGAGTGCCTTCATGAACTCTTGCGAGAGGAACAAAGTCAGCTTACTCAGCATGCTTTGAAGCAACAGTTCTCAGGAACCTCTTCTAATGTCGCATATCCTGCCATTGCCAGTTACACCCCTGGTGTCTCCCACGGTCCTGCATCTACTGCTAAAGGACAACCCCCTGCAAGGAATCTTAGCAAAATCCAATGTTTTGGCTGTAAGAGTTATGGACACTATGCTTCACAGTGTAAGACCAAGTTTTGTAATTACTGCAAATCAAATGGTCATGTTATTAGTGAGTGCAAAAGGCGACCACAGAATCGCACTCCACGGGCATATCATGTCAACACTGCCGATGCTTCTACTTCCAGTGATAGTCCTTCAACACCGGTCATGCCTTCACCACCTACTGCCTCCAATACTACTCCTCAGATCACCCCTGAGCTTATTCAACAAATGATCATCAATGCCTTCTCTGCACTTGGCATTTCAGGTAACCACCAATCCTCTTCCTCCATATGGTTTCTTAACTCTGGAGCTTCCAATCATATGACCTCCTCCCCCACTCATCTTACTAACCTGCAACCATACAATGGCAATTTGCAAGTTCATACTGCTGATGGTCAAAAGCTTCCTATTACTGCCACTGGTGATATCATTCATTCATTACCTCTCACAAATGTCTTTCTATCTCCTCATCTCACCACGAACCTTCTGTCTGTTGGACAACTTGTTGATGATAATTGTAATGTTTCCTTTTCTCGCTCTGGTTGTGTTGTGCAGGATCCAGTGTCGGGGACGGTGATCGCGAAGGGGCCTAAGTGTGGACGCATGTTTCCTCTTGTTATGCCTTTCTCTTAGAATAAACAAATTTCTGCTTTTTCTTGTTTTTCTCCTCAAGATGTTTGGAGGCTCTGGCATAATAGACTAGGCCATCCTCATTCAAAACTGTTATCTTTGATGTTAAACACTGGTAGCCTTAATAAAAATGCAACTTCTTTTAGTCGTATTTCTGATGAGTGTTCTGTTTGCAAACTTGGAAAAAGTAAAGTTCTTTCCTTTCCTTCAGACTCGACTATGGCTTCTAATTGCTTTGACATTATTCATAGTGATGTCTGGGGGATTACTCCTGTAATCTCTCATACACATTTCAAATATTTTGTCACCTTTATTGATGATCATAGTAGATTCACATGGGTATATTTCTTGCACTCTAAATCTGAAGTCTTTGATGTTTTTCAAAAATTTATGGCATATGTTGAAAATCAGTTTTCTACTCGCATAAAAATTCTCCGATCTGATTCCGGAGGGGAATATATGTCCCATCTGTTATATTGAGAAAAATGAGAAGAAAGAAGTTTTGGAGAGAACGTGATGCATCCTTGGATGATCCACTGCTCTATTTATAATCATGTTAGGCCTTAATCAAGGCACTAATTTTGTCAAGTGTACAAATTAGAATCTAAAGGAATAGAAAGAATCAATCCTAATCTATACAATAAATACAATCAGCAAGAAATCAGGAATACAATATCTACATGATCTTTGACACAATCAACCCACGTGAGTGGGATGCTGAATGGGCCTTGGGCCTTGGCTGTAATGGGCCTTGGGCCTTGGGCCTGCCTTGTTATCTTCTACACTCCCCCTCAAATTGATGTGGTAGGACAGAGAACATCAATTTGCGAGTAAGATCCTGATGACGTGTTCTGGGGAGAGCTTTTGTGAAGATATCTGCCAACTGGTTAAGAGTAGAGACGTGAGGCAGGGTGATCTTCTCAGTAACAACATGTTGGCGGATGAAGTGACAATCAATCTCAATGTGCTTTGTTCTTTCATGAAAGACTGGATTGTTAGCAATCCTGGTAGCGCTTGTATTGTCCCCATGAAGAGGTGTAGACCTACCAACATGGACACCGAACTCACAGAGAAGACGGCGTAGCCAGATGATTTCAGCACTAGCAGACGACATCGCGCGATATTCGGCCTCCGCAGAAGACTTGGAAACTGTAGTTTGCTTCTTGCACTTCCACGAAATCAGAGAATCCCCAAGAAACATACACCAGCCAGTGGTGGATCGCCGAGAATCAGGGCAACCAGCCCAGTCGGCATCCGCATAAGCCGAGAGGCACAGAGAAGAGCTAGAAGGGTAAAAGAGACCATGGTGAAGAGTGCCTTTAACATAGCGGAGTATTCGCAAAGCAGCAGCAAGGTGGGGTTTGTGAGGATTGCTCATAAACTGGCTAATCGTATGAACTGCATGAGAAATATCAGGCCGAGTCATAGTTAAGTAGAGCAAACTCCCAACTATCCGCCGGAATACAGAGGGATCTTCCAGAGGAGGACCATCATCCATACTGAGTTTGGTGTTAAGTTCCATAGGCGTATCAAAAGTGTGAGCATCGCCAAGTCTTGCCGAAGTGATCAAATCGGTAGCATATTTGCGCTGCTGAACCCGAATGCCTGATTTGTTACGCAAAACCTCAAGCCCCAAAAAGTAGGTGAGAGGACCAAGATCCTTCATCCGGAAGTGGCGAGTGAGATGGTGTTTGAGATCTGTAATGCCAGTAGTATCATTGCCACTGATGATCATATCATCAACATAGACCAAAAGGAATGTGTAGCCCTTTGGTGTCCATCGAAGAAATAGGGAGCTATCAGAATGACTCTGACGAAAGCCGGCTTGAAGTATTGCTGCCTGGAATTTATCAAACCAAGCCCTGGGAGCCTGCTTGAGGCCATAAAGAGATTTCCTCAATTTGCAAACATGTTGAGGAGGACAAGCATATCCCGGAGGGGGTTTTAAGTAGACAGTCTCTTTCAACTCGCCATGAAGAAAGGCATTTTTGACATCCATTTGCCATAGAGGCCAGTTGCGTGCTGCAGCAACACAAAGGAGAGTACGAACAGTGGTCATTTTGGCCACTGGTGCAAATGTCTCTTCATAGTCAATGCCATACTCCTGCTTGTAACCCTGCGCAACCAATCTGGCTTTGTAGCGATCAAGACTCCCATCCGAGTTAACTTTTACAGAGTAGATCCATTTGCTGCCAATCACAGAGGCTTTTGCAGGAGTCGGTACCAAGTCCCATGTCTGGTTTGCTTCAAGAGCGAGCAATTCCTCATTCATAGCATCCTGCCAGTAAGCTATTTTGGAGGCCTGTGAATATGAAGTGGGGATAGGGGCACTATCTAAAGATGAAAAGAGAGCAGGAAATCCATAACGGTCAGGGGCAACAGAAGGACGACTAGAGCGTCGCAGAGAGATGGGATTGTCAAAAGTAGCCGTATTACCTGCCGGTTCAGAAGGCGTCACTGGGAGAGGATCAGGAGAGGGAGTCACCACAGGTGGAACCGTGTTGCGCCGGACATAGACTTTGGGAACAGAGGATGGAGAAGCCAATTCCTGAAACTGTGGTAAATATGACACAGCAATAGGATGATGATCCAAGCGTAAAGAAAAGAAAGGAATCTGTTCCAAGAAGATCACATTGCGAGATATGCGCATGCGTTTCTCGAACGGATCATAACACATAAAACCTTTGTGCTCATTACTGTAGCCAAGAAAAACGCACTTGGCCGCCTGTGATGATAACTTAGAGCGCTCAGTAGGAGGAAGATGAACAAAGCACAAGCAACCAAAAACACGTAAGTGAGAATATGAAGGGGAACTACCAAAAAGAACTCCGTAAGGAGTAGTCTTTCCTAGAACAGTGCTGGGAAGACGGTTAATAAGATACACAGCAGTTTGAGCAGCATCACACCAAAATTTGGGAGGGACTAAGGATGCAATTAAAAGAGTACGAACAGTTTCAAGAATATGTCGGTTCTTCCTTTCTGCAATTCCATTTTGCTGAGGGGTATGTGGACAAGATTTTTGATGAAGAATGCCTTTATCAGAAAGAAAGGCAGAGAATTCATGAGACAGATATTCTCCACCAGAATCTGATCTAAGAATCTTGATAGATCTCTGAAATTGGGTTTGGACCATGTTATAAAATTTTTGAAAAATGGAGAAGACTTCAGATTTCAAGCGCATAAAGTAAATCCAAGTGTATCGAGAATGGTCATCGATAAAGGTCACATAGTACTGAAATCCCGTCCTACTCAAGGTAGGAGCAATACCCCAAACATCAGAATGAATAATGTCAAATGATGCTAATGCACGAGAATTATGAACAGGAAAAGGCAAAATGTGACTTTTACTTAAGCAACAAGTTTCACACTTTGATTGAGAGAAAGAAGACATCATTTTATTATCAATTTTAGAATCCAAACAACCAATCTTAAATAAAGAAAGCAAATGGGCATTGTTTACATGACCAAGACGGTTATGCCAAACAGTCCACAATTTATTGAAATTTTGAGAAGAAGAGGAAGCAATGAAAGAATGATGTCCAATGTCCAGCAAGAACAGGCGTCCATGTTTACTCCACGTCGCGATCACCTTCCCAGTTTGTCGCCCCTGTATAACACAGCCAGAAGAAGAGAAGTGAACAAGATAGCCATCATCAATAAGTTGTCCTACAGAAAGTAAATTGGCTGATAATTTTGGAACAAAGTAAACACTGGGAAGGGTGATGGATTGGCCAGAGACACTAGATAAGGTAATCGTACCAACTCCAGAAATGAGTAGTTGATCACCATTAGCAGTGGTTATTCTCTCTTTTCCTAAGTAAGGGTGGGAATCTATAAAGCTATGTTCTACAGATGTCATGTGATTGGAAGCTCCTGAATCTAAGAACCATGTGGATGGGGTGATAGGAGAAGAAAGAGAGGCAGAAGAATGGAATGCAGGAAAAGCTATAGAGGAATGAGTTTGATACCGACCACCAGAAAAGCCCATAGACGCATAAGCAGAAGTAACTGTGTTTTGGATCAGCTCTTGAATCTGGGCTGGAGTCATGGATATAGCCCCGGATGAAGTGCTTCCTGTATCAGATAAGGGTGCTTGAGCCTGAAATGCTGCAGGAATGTTCTGTCGGGGCATATTAGAGGGAGGCTTCTTAGGCTGTGTCTCATTCCGTCGCTGTAGGCTGCGACAGTCCTCAATAAGGTGACCAGTCCGTTTGCAATATCTACAAACCAATTTCTTGCGCCAATTTTTGGCAATATGTCCGAAGCCTTTGCATTCGTAACATTGAGTCTGCTTCGGAGTTGGGGTTGCCAGAAGAGCCGAGTCAGTGGGAAGAGGGGCAAGAAAGGCTTTTGGTTCTTCCAGAATGGTACGCTGGGAGGTGAGACGAAGTTCTTCGCGAAGGACCTCTTGAAAGCATGTATCAAGATTCGCAGAAGTTTCTCTATTCATGAGGGCCGACCTGACAGATTCAAATTCGGGTCGTAGATTCATAAGAAACTGGCTAATATGAGTTTCTTCTTGCAACTTGAGAGCTTCAGATAGAAATCCGGAAGACACTGTTTGGATCAACATGGAATCTCTTTCAGTCCATAACGTGAGGAAACCATTAAAGTATTCCTGCACAGATTTATCCCCTTGATTATACTTTGCAATTTCACTATCCAAGTGAAACTTCCGGGCCTTATTTGTTTGATGATAGACTTTCTTGAGGTGAGCCCACATATCAGCAGCAGTGGTGTAGGCTTGAAGAGCCACAGCAAGAGATGGATCAATGGAGTTAAGGATCCATGTGATCACTTTAGCATTGTCTTTGGACCAGGTGGCTACATTTTTTGAATCAGTAGTACTTGTAGGTTGTGGTTTAGTGATCGACCCATCAAGATACCCAAACAGTCCTTGGCCTTCCACAAAATTCTTGAGATGGAAAGACCAGGCCATATAATTATTCCCATTAAATTTAATTGGAATCACATCATATTTATCCATGGTTGCAGCAGAGACCACACAAAAGTAGCAGTGAGCAGTAGCAGAGAAGAACAACAGGAGCAGATCACAGTGAACAGCAAGGCACAATGTAATAATATGCTATGATTTTCACTAACCAAGCATGAAGGATGCAATCAGATTTGATGATATGTGAAAGCAGGAGAAAAACTTCACAGAAAACACCAAAACAGGGGCCAGACGAACTGGATTTTCAAGGCAGGAGTGGATCGTGGGGTCCACAATAGTGTCCAATCTCAGATCAGAGTATATAATCTTAGAAAAGATCAAAAGTATGTCCTCCAGACCAAGTTTGAGGAGATTTGGGTGAAGATCCACAAATCTGGACGGTGATGATGAAATCCTTTTGAGAAAAAGGACCCAAAACCGTCAGATGAAGAAGGGGTGAAAAAGTACCTTAATCGATGAGTAAAAAATCCAGAAAAATCTTCAAAAATTACTTGAAGACTAGTCGATCAGGATCATGGGAGTTGCTGATGGCCAGTGATTGATCGGAAGTGGGCCACCTTGATCAGGGAACTCCAGGCAGAGAGAATGGAAGAGACGATCAGATTGGAGGAGAAGCACTCAATGATGTTGTGGAGAATCTCTCAGACTGAATGAAGGAAAAATCTCCTCATAACCTTAGCTCTAATACCATGTTATATTGAGAAGAATGAGAAGAAAGAAGTTTTGGAGAGAACGTGATGCATCCTTGGATGATCCACTGCTCTATTTATAATCATGTTAGGCCTTAATCAAGGCACTAATTTTGTCAAGTGTACAAATTAGAATCTAAAGGAATAGAAAGAATCAATCCTAATCTATACAATAAATACAATCAGCAAGAAATCAGGAATACAATATCTACATGATCTTTGACACAATCAACCCACGTGAGTGGGATGCTGAATGGGCCTTGGGCCTTGGCTGTAATGGGCCTTGGGCCTTGGGCCTGCCTTGTTATCTTCTACACCATCAGTTTCAAACTTTTTTGCAACAACACGGGATTTTATCACAGCGATCGTGCCCTTATACTCCTCAACAGAACGGAGTTGCAGAACGAAAAAACAGACATCTTCTCGATACTGTTCGTTCTCTTCTCCTAGAATCATCAGTTCCCGCGAGATTTTGGCCCGAAGCTTTAGCCACTGCGGTTCACTTAATCAATCGCTTACCCTCCTCTCGCCTCCACAATCACACACCTTACTTTCGTCTCTTTCAGAAGGATCCTACGTATACCCACATGCGTATCTTTGGATGTGTGTGTTTTGTTCATCTTCCTCCTACTGAACGTACCAAATTAACTGCTCAGTCCGCCAAATGTGCGTTCCTTGGCTACGCATCTCACCAGAAGGGGTATATATGCTATGATCCTGTGATCAACCGCATTCGAATTTCTCGAAATGTTATTTTTTTTGAAAATCAACAGTTTTTTTCTACACATTCCTCGGATTTACCTTCATTTTCTCATCTACCAGCTTTTTCTGATCCAATCTCTTCCCCACTAATTGTTTATGAACGTCGTCGTCACAAAGATGTTCCACAACTGCCTCCCCCTCCGGATCCCTCGCCGGCACCTGATCTTGCCCCCGCTTCATCACCGGAGGCTGCATCTCCACCTCCACTTCGACGCTCTGCTCGTGTCTCTAAGCCTCCAGACAAATATGGGTTCACTCACACTTCCTTACTTGCTACCCTTTCTTCCATTGCTATTCCTACTTCTTACTTACAGGCGGTTAAGCATGACTATTGGCGCAAGGCTATGCACGAAGAATTAGATGCACTGCAGCAGAATCATACTTGGGATATTGTTCCATGTCCCTCCTCTGCAAGACCTATCGGCTGCAAATGGGTTTTCTCCGTCAAACTTAAGGCCGATGGCTCGTTGGATCGTTATAAAGCACGGTTAGTCGCATTGGGCAACCGACAGGAATATGGCATCGACTATGAAGAAACATTTGCTCCAGTCGCAAAAATGACCACAATCCGGACTGTTCTGGCCATTGCTGCTTCTCACTCATGGCCTCTTTATCAATTTGATGTTAAGAATGCTTTCCTTCATGGTGATCTCAAGGAAGAAGTCTATATGCGGCTTCCTCAAGGAGTTACGGGTGTCTCGGCAGGTGACTGTGCGCGCTTACGACGCTCTCTCTATGGTCTTAAGCAAGCTCCGCGCGCGTGGTTTGAGAAGTTTCGGGATGCTCTCCTTCATCTACAGTTCTCTCAAAGTGCTTCGGATCCTTCTATGTTCCTGCATCGCTCCTCAAATGGGATTACTGTCCTCTTGGTGTACGTGGATGATATCATCATATCTGGGACCGATTCTGGCATGATCACTCATCTCCAAGCTTCCTTACATGAATCTTTTCATATGAAAGACTTAGGGCCTCTCACATACTTTTTAGGTCTTGAGGTTCATCAGTCAGCGAAAGGTCTTATCCTCGATCAGCACAAATATGCTATGGATCTCATTGAGACGGCTGGCCTTCAACACTCAACTCCTGTGGATACTCCTGTTGAGGCCAATCTTCAACTCGCACAAGATACGGGTGATCTTCTTCCTGATGCCACAATGTATCGCCGCTTGGTCGGCAGTTTGATCTATTTGACTATCACTCGGCCTGATATCTCATATGCGGTGAATCTGGTTAGTCAGTTCATGACACAACCACGCCATCTCCACCTTGTTGCTGTGCGGCGCATTCTTCGCTATGTTCTTCATACACCATCTCGTGGTCTGTTCTTTCCTGTGGGCAATTCGACTTCTCTCATCGCTTACTCTGATTCTGACTGGGCTGGTTACCCAGATAGTCGACGGTCTACCACGGGCTGGTGCATGTTCTTAGGGGACTCGTTGATCTCTTGGAAGTGTAAGAAGCAGGATAAAGTCTCCAAATCCTCCACAGAAGCCGAATATCGTGCGATGTCGGCCGCCACTTCTGAAATTGTCTGGCTTCGGGGTCTCCTTTCTGAGCTTGGCTTTCCACAATCGGGACCTACACCTCTCTATGCTGACAATACCAGTGCCATACGGATTACTGAAAATCCCGTCTTCCATGAACGCACAAAGCACATTGAAGTGACTTGTCATTACATACGTGATGCATTTGTGCGTGAAGCCATCACTCTTCCTCATGTCCCTACCAGTCTTCAACTTGCCGATCTTTTTACCAAGGGACTTCCTCGGCCACGGCACCAGTTCTTGGTTGGCAAATTGATGCTCGTTGATTCACCCGCATCAATTTGAGGGGGGGTGTCAAATGGGTCAGTGGGTCATGGTCCAATGGGTCAGTGGGTCACAACCCATGGCAGAAAAGGCCCAACTTGTGGGTCAAAACAAGCATCGGTTGTACAGCTATGTAAATTATTTCCTGCCTTATTAGGAGATCTGATTAGAATAGAATGACTGTAATTTAGCTAATTGCCTTAATTCTTGTAACACATATAGCAACTTTAATCTATATAATCAAAGATCGAGACCCTCAAAGGGATCATCGAATTCACAAAGGATCTGTTCTCTTCTTCCCTTGCTGCCTTTCACATGGTTTGCAAACAAGGCCATTTTCACACCAAAGTGTGAAACTCTTTCACATCTCCCAGTTGCAAAAAGGCACAGTGCATGCAATGCATGGTGATTACATTTGGTTATCCAATTGGTAGTAGTTGTAGGATCAAGTCCCATTGACCACTTCTGTCTCTTTATCTCCCTCCAATCATGTAGGCCCATATATGTGATCCAAACTATTCAATTTGTCTATTGCTAATAATTCCCAAGACCTTTAAGCTGATTGTCCTAAACCTTCATAGAATTTGAGCAATTTGTAGAAAGCATCCAAAAAATTTCCAGCCTATAGATCCAATTTTCTACACTTCCGCACGCATCCAATTCATGATCCAAACCATTCAGTATTCTCATATTAGCAATAAACATCAAGACAGTTAGTTTCACATCTTATATCTTCATGGATTTAGAGACATTTTAAAAAAAAAATGTCCACGACATTCAAACACATCTAAAACCATTGGATGTACTCATTCTCTTGTGATGTATTTCAAATAGCAAAGTATTTCACGTGTAACATTTGCATACACAAAATCCATTTTCCTATCCCATGTGAAAAAGGCAAACGACCCCCAAGCTTTCTTCTCAAAACTGGCCCTTATATTTCCTTATTTTATTGGGGCGTGTGGGTGGTAGTGGAAACTCTCTCTCTCTCTCTCTCTCTCTCTCTCTCTCTCTCTCTCTCACACACACACACACACACACACACATCGGCTTTGTTCAGGTGAACTTTTTGTGAGCCCCAACTGTAGGGCACATTTGGGGAGGGGACCGGATGGGAAAGATCTATGTGGGACCACCCCACATATCAAGTTTGACCCCAATCCCATGCCCCTAACGCCTTCATCCGTGGTCCACAAGTTTAATGGCTTCGTATTAAAAAAAAAAAAAAATTTCAACCCTCAGTCCAATGGTCCAGTCCATTCGGATGGGTGCCAAACCTAGGGATTAATGACTATCAGCGACGTCCCTGTTTGTGCACGGTTTGGATGGGTTGTTAGGTGGGCCCCTATTGAACTAAGCCATCCCTAGATCGATGACATTAAGCTAAGATGATGATGATGCATACAAATATATTATTCAAATTAAGTCATTCTTTTATAAGCATCTATTTCACACCTTTCAATAGGGGCCCAACTTTAAAAAATTCTAGCCATTTACATTCACCTGCCCCATGAATTAGTAGTCAACCTAATTTGGGATTAATCATGGCAGTTAAACCACATTAGGATTTAAGCACACACAAATATATATATATATATATATAATTGAGCTTTTTTCATTAGTAACATTAACCCACAACCACAAGGTTGCAATAGCAAGCATCTTGCACCATGCCATAGGTTCTTGTCAAGAATATATATATATAATGTATGTATATCTTACAATTAGAGAAAAACAATAATTCTTAGCTTTCCACAAAGGTTGGAAATTACAATACCTTTCCAAATAATAATAATATTTCTTCGCTTTAAATTGAGGGTTAGAATAACTCATAGTGATATCTGGCCCACCCCTTTATTGTTTATCCTCATACCACCTACACCCGTGAATTGGATGCATCCTAGATGGGCCCCATAGGAAGGGTGAACTTTATAAACACATCCACGAAAAAAAAACACACACATTATTCCAAACAAGGAAGATGAGGGGAAGAGCAAGGAGGGGTAGGAAGGTCACAAATGAGGGGAAAAGGAGGAGAAGAAAGAAGACCATGCCAATCAAGCATACGAGGGGTTTGGTTTAAATCATCTTAACTATTGATTTGAGAGTCTCGCAATTTAAGTTTTAAACATTAGACATTTTCATGACTAAACTCTAAAGGTGGATGTCAGTCTGATGAGTGTCAAACTGAATTCCAAGTCATTGGGATTGTGAATCGGGACTGATCATAGTTAGGTTGGGAATTGATCATAGTTGGGTCTGGGGTTGCTGTTTGCAAACATTGATCAAGGTTTGACCCTGATAAATTTATGTGCCTGCGCACATCAAATAGATATTGTCGAAAGGTTAAAGAAAATCGATAAATACAATTTATATATAAAAAAGTATTTAAGAATCTAGATACGCAAACTGTGGGCTCCACACGTGCAAGTCCCTTTGTCGAATCATTTCAGATTATCTCTCAAATTGGTCATCCCAGCATTTCATTTTGGGAAAGACAAAGAAGCAAAAATAAATAAATAAAAGAAAAGGAAGGAAAAACTAGTGGAAAGATATAAGTTATAATAAAAATTCAGTTTTCGCACATTTAACAAAATCTGCACTGCAGATACCTATTTCTATATGCCCAAAATTCAAGCAATTAAACATCCACACGCACGAACACACATGCACACGCACTTACCACACATATATCTGAATGATTGAAACATAATCATTTTTGCATTATTATTTAAAAAAAAAAAAAGTCAAGTCACCAAAAGGAAGGAATCCTTGGAAGCTGCAGAATGTTAATAAATGAGATAACAGAAACACGTTTAAAACCATATAAAAAAGAAAAAGAAAAAGAAAAGGAGGTATGTTTAACCTTTAGATGTTGAGTTCCTTCCATCATGATTTCAAGGAAGCTAATGAAATCACTAACTCATCATCTAAGTAGAGGGACAACAAGAAAATTTTCTAGACCCTATGTTTAACATTAACCCACAACCTAGCAACCTTCCACTGTGCCACGGGATTGTCTTTTCTAGAACCTATGTTGAAACATTGAGCAACATTCCAATACCTTGGCTCAAGAATTAGTAAGGATGGAGAGATTGAGGAAGATGTAAAACATAGGATAAGAGCGGGATGATTGAAGTGGAGACTTGCTTGTAGAGTGTTGTGTGATATTGTGGTCAGCGCATACCAACAAGATTCAAGGAAGAATTCTACAAGACAACAATTAGATCAGCTATGATTCATGGAACAAAATGTTGGCCAATCAAGAAGCAATATATGAAAAAACAAGTGTAATCGAGATTGAGAATGTTAAAATGGATGTGTGGTAAAAATAGGAAAGATAGAATCAGAAATGAGCGTTTTCGAGAGCATTTTGTGGTGGCATCAATAAAGGACAAATTAAGAAAGACTCTTTTGAGATGGTTCGGGCATATCCAAAGCAGGCTAGCAACGACACTATTAAGGAGAAGTTTTTCTATGCAAGTTGTTGGCCCACCAGAGAAAGGGGTTGGCCAAATAGGACGTGGATGGAAGTAGTAATCATAGATATGAAGAAGTGCAACCTATTAGAGAACTTGGCTTAAGATAGATTGGAATGAAGAAAAAGAATTCATGTAGTCAACCCCAATATAGTTGGGAAAAGGCTTTGATGATAATGATGTTGTTTACATTTATCCTTTGTTCCTCTTTCTTGTATCTATAGACTGGACTTTCTCAATATATTGCCCTTAAAAAAATGGAAACAATGTTGAGTTCCATCATATTTTGAGGAAAGTAAATGAAGTTCACGATTCATTAGCATCTTAAAGGAAGTTTAGATAAGTTATGTGTATCTAGGAACTATGTTGTTTTTTGTTTTGCTTTGTTACTTTTTCGTGTATATGAAGGCTATCCTTTCTCATCATATTGCTTCCATACCAACGACGTATCGATTCCTACTATTTCACTTTTTTAATGAATTATTAAAGCAATATCAAACAAAAAGAAGAAAAGATTAATGAGTTGTCTCCACCCCTCGGCTACTTTAGTCTAGTCCTAACCACGGGTTGGCGAGTCTATGCTTGGTTACATAATTCTTTTTATTGATTTAGGGGAAAAAAAAAAGAGCCTTGGATATTTTTCCAAATACATTATATATTGTAGACATAGAAATGGAATACAAATCTTAAAAAAGTTGCAAGAATAGAAACATAAGATGAATCTAAGAAATGGTGTAGGCATAACAGTCTTGAGTAAAATACTAATATATATATATAGAGAGAGAGAGAGATCAACACCCGAAAGTATAGTTACAAGTGTAGAAATCCGATACCAGTATGAGGTTGACCAATTTGACAAATCCTAAAACCTCAGATTTTAGGATTTCACGTAATAATTAGTTAACTTAATGTAAATGTTTGTTAGGAAAAATAATGTTATGGATAAATAATAAATAAAATTATTGTACAAATCTAACTCAAAAAAATTAAAAAAACTTATAACACTCTTAAATGGTGATGATGTACCAAATATTTTGATAGTTTAGACTGGATTTGAAAAGAAGAAAAGATGTAAGAATATTTTATCAACTACAAAATTAAATTTAGGTAGGTCCTAAATGAATCACAAAGAATGTGGTACGGTGTCATGTAAGATACTTGTCCGGCACCGGTATATTGCCCCTTGCAAAGAATTTGTGCGACATGGCTAGACACACACCTGATACATACTATAAGCATCAACATATGAACTTCCTCCATACCCCACTTCAGGGTTTCCATATGTTCCAGAATCCATAGGACCTGAAAAATGTCAAACCACAAGCTACTGAGAAAGATGAAATGAGTATTGATCCATCAAAAATAATCTAATCTATTCAAGAAGGAACTATAAGATCCTGACAGGCGTGTAGCTTGTTAAGGCTCCAAGGTAAACCAAACCAAAACCGGATATTAATAGGGACAGATCCTATTCCTATTCCTGGTTATTGACACATCAATTACCCAATTATTATTATTATTATTATTATTATTATTATTATTATTATTATTATTTAGTTTATAACAACAATGATTTATTTTAAAAAATAAAAGGAAGCAAGGATACAAGAGATGGGAATGGAGAAGACCAGTATAAGAGTACACACTTGGGCCTGGGGTTCCATGTAATTGAACTCCTAGGAATTCTAAGACTTGATATTCCTAAAGTGGTTAAAAATGAAGAATCAAAGGTGAATATCCAAAAATGACCATCAATAACATCCCCTTCAATGGGAAATTGAATCAAGGGGAGATGCGAAATGAATACCCAGCCATCACCCTAGTATTTCAAAACCTAGGAAAGTAAAGGTCCCATCTACAACTCTACCTCATATCCTTCGCCCCTCACCTCTTTAATAATCTTCCAGTGGAGTTGTCCCTGTTGTTGCTTAGCTAGTTAAGGATGTGTCATGGGGCATGAGTTCAAGTCCCTTGTAAAGAAGAAGAAAAAAAAAAAAAAAAGAAAGAAAAAAGGGACATTCGGTGGAGCTCATTTGACCATGAATTCCTATATGTTCAATCCCTATTTTTTTTATATGCAAACAAACATGCCGATGAGGCAATTCAGTAAATAAAAGCCACAAAAGGGCAAACAGATCAAAGGGTTAGGATGATCTGATCATTGATTTTTTATTTTTTATTTTTAAAATGCATTCTAAAACCGTTGAACTTGAGGCCTACATATCAACGGGTGAGGATGATCTGATGGACTTTAAATTTGGCACACATGCACGGGTTTATATATATTCCAAATATGTATTTATATATATAATTTCCTAACACGGTTTAGGCCGACTATAATACATACAATGTTATTTGCTTAGGTGAAGAGTAGGCAAGTACCTAATGGTGCATACCTGGGAGGAGAGGGCGAGGATAGGAAAGCCTATGTTAGGATAAAGGGCACATCCATTACAAATCATTAGGATCTGAGCTACGATACCTAGATACTTCAAAATAGGCAACATATTGTGTCGTATCTTATCCAAATACTTCACTTCTTTACATGTAAAATCTATGCCCTTGCCATGTCTATGGCGCGTCCCTATGTATCCATGTCTATCTTGGCATCATAGGATCTAAGACGGTGAAAATGTGGCCACCCCAAAATGGATGGCTAAAACTTTTCATGGGTCAAATCCGTAAGTGATCACATTCTAGCTGAGAGCCAAATTGGGCCCGGAGGCAATTCAAGGGAACAGTGATGGAGCCAGAAATTTTTCTTAGGGGGGCAAAAGTTTCTCATAGTGAGAAATTTGAGAAAAAATTAGAAACTTTATTACACTATACCTCAAAACTGTTATTACATTAAAATGGGTACAAAAAGTTAGTAGCTAGTTATTAAATTATACCCCAAAAATATTTTAAAAAAGGATGAATCTAGATTGCTCTTTATATCCAACAATGATAAAAATGGGTACGAAGACTAGAGAAGAATTGTAAATTGGATAACCATAGCATTTTTCTCATGAAGTGATCTTAATTAAAAACTAAATAAAATATTTAATTAAAATTAAATAATTATCTAGAACATAATATGGGGTTGACGTTTATAAACAAGTCATGATCTTTGGCCCATTATTTAGAGCCCAAATCCTTTCCAAAACTTTAATAAAACCACTAACCATGATGGAACCTTTGACATGTAATTAGTATAAAAAAAAATTTAAGCACCTCTATTTATAGCGACCTGAAATTTCTTATTTAGGAATTAAATTAGATTTAAGGTCATCCAAATTTTGAAGTAAAATGTTAAAACCTCAAAATGTGATAATAAATTAAAACAGCCGTGGTGATTATTATTATTATTTTATTTTTTTGATAACCCAGCTGTGGTGATTATGATTTTCAAACCTTGAGAGGATTAAGATTCTAGGCTCAATAATGGGCAAAAAAAAAAAAAGAAAGAAAGAATAACAAGAGAAAAACCACAGCATAATGCATTACCTTATTGGTGATTTGATGAGTTGTCCTTTTTATGAGAAAAAGACCAAATTCCCCTCATATGTTTTAGAAGTTTCATTCTTTATTGAGAGGGAAAAAAGATTATTGTCGAGCAAAAATGAGAAAAAGAAAAGTTAAGGAGGGGCGAAAAGGATAGGATCAAAATATATCTATCCATATCTTTCTCCTTATTTAAAGGGAATGAATAAGTTGAGAGGGGGCAATTGACCCCTCTCAACATTATGTACCTCCATCCCTACAAGGGAATGCTAGGACTCAAGAGGGGAAATGGTGAAGAGGTTGACTTTGCACGGACTCTCATCATGATTTTCACTTAAGCTATGTTGCTCAGGTGATCATCGACTCAATAAACAAATATCGGAGTACGGCCCATAAAAAACTTCAACCTTACCCAGTTACTAATAGAGAAAATAAAAAGGGCCAACTCGAATTTCTTGAGTTGGATCAACTGGGTAACTGATTAATCAGACCCCTTCTACAACCTTACATAGGATCATGGTCAGTATTCTAGATTAATGATCTAAATGGCCCATCCAGGGGATAGAAGACATCCTAGATATGACAATGATGCTAACATTCCCTTGAAGAATAACCAGTATTGATTCTCTCAATTTAAGAACAAAGGACAACCTGAAATTTTAGTTACCATCCAATTAAAAAAAAGGGAGAACAACGGACAATTCCATGGCTCCTTTTTTCCCTGTCAACCAAAAAAAAAGTAATAATCTAGTATAAGATATACCAGCACCAGGTTCCTTTTACATTTCATCCTCCATATGGGCAAATCATTCAAATTTACTTGGTGCCGGACAGTTCTGAAAAGGAAAAGCATCCGGAATAGGATATATGAACAGTTTCATTCAATTTCGGATGAAGCAAGGGTGACTCGTCCTGGTTCATCCAAAAATCAACCAATACTAAGTGAGTTGCCCCAAGCAACTTGTCTGATGGGTTCAATACGAGCCCAAAACCCCTTTAACATGCTCTTTTGCATCATTTTTCAACCCTACTTCATTTGCTTTACTTCCCCTTTCTCATTTCCCGCCTTTTACATCTCTCGTGAAGTTATTGTGTGCTAGAAACTCCCTTGCAATTGCAAGATTTCATCATCTTCCATGATCTTCCTAGGGTTTTGATTCTTCTCTCTCATTCTTACATTTTCTTTCTTCCTACCTTTCATTTCTTACTCTTAAGGCTTATAAGACCTAGGTCTACCAAGTACCAACTCTTGACCTAAGAATCAATATTTCAAGCTCTACTATTGAGAACAAGACATGAACACAAGAGTTTATTATTATTATTTTTGGTTAATGAGTGTTCTACTTAAAAGAAAACATACATTAAATTTTACACACTTTAAGTATTTAAGGATTCCTCTATTAGCTATATGAAGCCATGAGCATCACGTCAATGTTCCGCAAGACTATAAAAGTCTCTATATTTAAGATGAGATAACATGCCAAGACACTCATGGTTGACTGGTGTTGGCACCTTATTATCACACATATGCCTGGGGAGGTCCTCAAGTTTAAAGTATCACACCAGACTACTTGTCCAACTTAGCAAAAAGCTAAAAAATAAATAAAACAAAAGATGAGATAACACTGACAAATCTTATTTGGACATTTTACCTGATTTTCACTCTCTTATTATTCTGTTTTTTTTTTTTTTTAATCTTTTAGTAACATTTTATGACCGGCACACCCATATGGCCCATCACGGACGACAATGATTTGTCCTGGTCAAAACCAGCACTGCATTTGATTATACTGCCTCCACTATTGCTAGTAACAATGCCTCATTGGAACCTTTAGAGCCTAAAGACTTTGAAAATACCAATCTCATTGAATCACAACTGTCTAGAAGAATGCCTCCCTTACTAGTTTTCCTGCCCCCACACCATCAACATTAAATCTCAAGCACCCAATGCAGAGTACTCATTCTTAGAAAGAGGAAAAAGAAAAAAGAAAAAAAAAAAAAAAGAGAGAGTGCCCATTTCCTCTTTGTTCCATACCAATTTTAGGGGTATGTCCAATTTCTGCAAATACCATCAAAATTGATATGCTAGAATTCCTTCCCAAAACCGACCCTACTTTCAGTAGTACTTTTTTTTTATTCAAAATGAGATCCTTATCATTCTTCCTCGCTCCTAAAAAACCTCTTTTTTTTTTCTTTCTTGCCTTACCGCCACCCACCTGTGAAAAGGATGATTGCTTGCACCATCCAAGAATGTTATTGCCCAGAAAATCGGACCGATCCAATGATAGTAACTATCAGTTTAAGATGATAATAAAACATTGCTTTTGGGGCCCAAGAAATCTAGCTTAATATTTAAGGTGATTAATCCAATTGAATACAACTCCAATCATAATCACGTTTCAGTGTATACCAATTCAAAGATTGTAGGTTTGTGTAAGGGGTATTGACTGATCCCGCCATGCCACACCTGAAAGGGCACCTTAAAAGACTGCCCACTAGCAAGAGGTCAGGACCCTAAAGTTCCTCCTGCGCAAATAAAGGATCATAAAAGAACATTTTGATATGCACATACAGAAGCTTGCATATCGAGAGGGAAGTATCTATCAAAATGACATAATTGGGTTCATCTCTATAACAAGCTAACTGAGAGCACAATAAACAGGCAGTCAAAAGGAATACCTGGATTTGCTGCCGCCGCAGCAGCAGCTGCTGCCTGGGCTCTTTTCTCTGCATTAGCCAGTTCAACCCTTAGTTTTTCAATCTCCTGGGCCATGGAAATCATGCTCTTCTCCATTGCCTCACTTTGTTCGAGGTTATCGGCATATGCTTTTTTCTCATACTCAACAGCTGCCCTGCCCAAATATAAAAACAAGAAACCTGCAAAATGAAAGCAATCTGAATATACACAGAAGAACTACTTGAAGTAAATCCATTTGATAATCACAAACTGAAATACATTTTAATTAACAACCTGCCCCTTTGGATGTCCTTCTGCATCCCCTCAAGCTCAGCCTGGATATCCGGAAAGTGCCGCAACTCGGAGTGTGTTCGTAGATGCCACGGATACGGACGTCGCGATCGGCCTTGAGGTCAGTGGCAACGGTGGAGGAGCGGCGGAGAGCTCTTGTTTGAGGGCGACATGGGTGGCGGCGAGGCGCTGGTTGTTGAGGAGGAGGGTCTGGAGGTCGTGGTGTTGGGCGGCGAGGCGGTCTTTGAGGATTTGGGAGGGGGTGAGGAAGAGGGTTAGGGTTTTGGAGGAGGGATGGATGGGGAAGGATTGGGGGTTTGTAGTCCCTAAGATTCAAGATATGTGGGAGTTTGGGGTTTCATCCCGCCATGCCTCTCTGTCTGTGTTTTTTCTGTCTCCCTCTCTCTTTCTACTTGGTTTGCTTGGCTATTTTGATCATTGGTTGATTTCAAGTTAGGGTTCATAGATCACATGGAAGGACACTAGGGTTGCAAATGCGTATCCAATTGTTGATTACAGAAAAGTTTCGACCCAAAACAATCGGATCAATTCATAAACGGTCTGGGTCGGGAACCCAATTTAGGTTCCATTTGATAAATGGATCTAGTTCGGGTCCATATAGATTCCGACCGGTGGCCCCAACATATGGGTCATTGATATTACAAACTGTATCTCAACGTAAAAAATTTTAGGACATTTTTTATATATAATACTAGAGGCAGTAGACTTAATACACGGTTATAAGTTGAATGATATACTTATTTTAAGAAATAATACAAAAAATGAAGAAAAGTTTAAACCAGTTTTGAAACTAGATCTATTCGTCTAGGTGGACCCGATACCGGAACCAGATCCGGGTTTTTCTATCGGAACCGGGTCATACAATACCACACTATACATTGCGTATTTTGAAGTGTCGATGCATCATAGGTGGTATTGAGCGATTGATCCCGAGGTGGGGAGATTGTATCATAAGTTGTATACTGCTCAACCCATAGCCTAGGACCACATTTTGCTCTGGGAAGTCGAGGGCTTGATACTGCACTATCACACTGGGACACAGGAGATTTATCCAGCTCCCCCTAGGTTGTGTACCACTAATGACTCACCCATCCAGGAAAAAATATTGCTGGATTCTGGCTTATTTTATCTTCTGGACTGGTAATAAAAATGTGTGGCCCATTCCTTTAATAGGTGCGAACTTGTGAATTTGAACTGGTTTTTAGCTTCAGCAGTTGGGACGTCCAGCAACAATCCATTTTCTAAATTTGAATCTGTATTACTTCGTTTGAATTGGCTTAGGCATGGATGGGATTTCTAAGCAAGGAAGAAGAGAAAAAAGTAGAAGCAAAAATAAAACATATTGCCCGAAATTACTAAAGATCATAACAGAATTGCAATCACAATGAAGATGCAGAAGATGTAAATACTGTCGGGAAGCTATAGAACTGATGGCATGATAAATGATATTATTAGAAATATGAAGTACAAATGTCAAAAACCATCACAAATGTTACACCTTCAATGAGGTATCAAACGATTATCTTCTCAATGGAGAGCCTACTGCCTAGTTTTCTGAACCCATGTTGCCGAGCTTCGTGCCAATCCACAAAAATGAAAAGAGAGCATGGAGCACTTGTACAAGCATACCGCCATCACAACCCAAGGCTGTCTTCTCATAAGAACGATCGTTGCAGTTCACGGCCATAGGCACAATATGCCAGAATAATGATGTTGATAATTATTCCAACAGATAAAATTAAGTTTAACATAGATTATCATTGTAATCCTTCGCTGAGAAATGCTCCAACCATTGCTTCGGAGCAGCTGGATGAATGGCAAGAAGGTACGCTATAAATTTTTTCTCTGAGCCCACAATAACAGTAGAAAGTGAATAGTGCCTCTTTAGCAAGCCCTTCTCCCTAAGCCAAGTAAGGATTTTGTATCTGGGTTTGATCCTCTTTTCTAAATCATAATATAGATATGAAGGGAATGCATCAAGATGCTCTAAAGAGTAATGCAAATCATTGAAGAGGAAGTTCACCTTCTGTTCCAACATTTCTGTGTTCTGGTTGAGGATTTTCGGGGATGTTTTTATCATCTTACAGAGGCTAGAGTGCTTGATCCCCATGAGAATGAGGCAATCAAAACGTTCCTGTAACTGACTCCTTGTTCCGTGTAAGTGGCGCAAGATCTCCACAGTGTTCAAATTGTTTCCAAAACCAATTGCTAGCAAGAAATCTAGCTTTCCAAATGTGTGATGCTGCTTCGTCGAGAATTTAATACGCTCTATGTCATCTTGAAAATCATCCTTCAATTCCTGTTCTGTACTGCTGTTAACAAAATCAGATAGAAGATGATGGTTCCCATTCAAAATCTTATCAGCAAACCAGTCGTGAAGATCTAAAGCTTTCATTGTCTCGGGCAAATTTTCCACCCTATTCTTTCCCAAAACATGGGGACATTCAACAGTGATCACATTCAATTTCTCATTATCCAACCCAATCTGTTTCAAATAATCACATATATTAATTACAGGACCCTCGAAATTGAAACTCAAGATCTTGGGATGTCGGAGAATTAATAAACCAATATCCTCCTTTTCCATACCCAATCTGCAAAAGAAGTCCACCTTTTTCACGAAAACCTCTTCGGCAAATCTAACAAAAACATCACAGCTCCTACCAATCAGCTCCCCCATCATTTGCTTCTCACAGCCCAGATTGTAGAAAACCATAATTTTCCTACAAATCTCATAGCAAACATCCACATTGTCCCCAATACAGCTAAAAAAATTGAAATCATAAAAAATCCTTTTCAAAAGACCAAGCAGCACTTCAACCTCACCACCAGATTTGCTGTTTTGGCCCAAAATGGAAGGATAGGCCAAACAGATGCCAATCACCAAAACTCTATCAAACCCAAATGCTTCAAGTTTGCGAAGCCGTTTCATCAGTTCTCTTGGACTCTCATTGAAAACTGAAGCCTCCTCCTTGTAAATCCTCCCAAGTTTATCCCAAGGGAAACTATATTCCACAAGTTTGTGGACCACAAGCAGAAGATTTTCATTATCTTCAGATAGGAAGAACTTGTGGGGAGGCAAGAATGCAGGGATTTCACTAGGAGAGAAGCCAATGCTCTCGAAAAAGAATTCAAATTCATTGACAGGGTGGTAACGGAGGAAGCGGTGGAGGGTTTTGGATACATTGGAGATGGAGAATTTGAACTTTGAGAGGAGGTTTAGAAGGGATGAAGGGCAGTTCTTGCTAATGTGCTCTGCATGGGTGAAGGATAAGCAGCGGGTGGAGTGAAGGTATTCAGTGAGGGCCTGCTGGGCCTCGTGGATGGCACGATCCCGCTGCTGGGAAGGGAGTCCATGGAGAGAGTGGATCAAACGGCTATAGATGGAACTGCGGAAAGAGGTAGATGAGAAGAAAAGGAAATGCATAGCTTAGGATTTTAATCATTAAGGATTTTTTAATGTTATGTGTAGTAGCCTGATTTAGGAGGTTCTTGAGCATGCTGGTGGGATACTGATAAGCAGCAATAATATTCCATAACAAGCTGGCATTTTGTATTTGTTAAGCATCAAACAAGTTGAATAGTGAGTTAGTCTATGCCAAAACAAAGCCCCATCTTCTGCCATTTTCCCCCCAGTTTATTGGGCTTCCATAACTGAAGCTTCCTCAAAAGAAGTGAGAAGCTTAGAACTGTTAGATCAGTCAGGTTTTCCTACTAAAATCTGCAGTTTTCCTTCTCAACTGCAAAAAAAAAAAACATCATCAGTGGTGGAACAAATTAAAAAAAATGTAAGCCAAGCTTTTATCAATAAATATGAGTATGTCTGTAACTTTGTGTGTGTGTGTGTGTCTGTGTGGTGGGGTTCTCCTCAGAGAGAATGCTCATGGCCTTCATGGTCGAGAAACTAGTGGGCCTACCTAGAGGAGGGGTCCAGCCCCAGGTTCTCCCCAAAACCCATGCCTACTGGGCGAAAAAAGACATCAACAGTGGAAATGTTTGGAATTGGATGTCAAACTGAGTTTGGTGGCAATTCACAGGGAAGGGGAAGGATCAAAGAGGTGCAAAACTTGGCCATGATTTGGCCATAAAAAGTAACTAGAAGGCCCACCTCAATGCATGTCGACCACAGGGTAGGGTGTGATTGAAATAGGGGCCAAATATCGGTGATCATAACCGTCTATTAAAAATTAAAGAGTTTTATACGTACAGCGGTAACAGATGGCTATGGTCCTGACCATGCCAATAATTTGGCCCGACTCTAATCTGGATTAAAAACTTTCAATCCAACTCTAGTACAGATTTCATCCTTTCAAAGACAACGAAAATTTCTACCACTTCACCATTAAAGATTCTTCAATTCCTTTATTTTTCCTATTCCATAATAGATGGACAAAGTCAACATTTTTCTTAAAACAACCTAGCCTTAAGCCACGTAGGGGGCCTATAATTACCCATCCATGATTGAAGCAGTAGCACATGGTTTCCAAATACTCATGGTCCACATGTGGGACCCAAGGAAGTTTAAGAATTCTTTATTAATTATTAGTAGTTTCTAATTTTTATTTAAGAAGTTGTGTTTAGGAATAATTTCTAATTTGGATAGGATTATTAGTTGTTTCCTAATTTGATTAGGATTGATTTCTTAGGATTTAAGTTTCTTTTACTATGTATATGGCTTGTAGAGAATTATTTCTCATAGATTAGAATTGAATAATAGAATTCCCTGTGTTAGGATTTTTTCTTCTTCATGTGATTGTTCTTCGGAACCCTAAATTGTGCCCCCGGCACTTGCATCCTAACCCTAGGATTGCATCAGAGCCAAACAATCGATCCCTCGATCGTCAGCGTGTTAACCCCATCCCCATCCCTACCTTAGTCCAACATACACCCAATCTCCCTCTCCGTTCAAACCCAAAACCTTTCAGAACCCCACCCAGAAACCCTTATTGATAAGATTCCCCAGAGTCTTCCAAATCTACAGCAATCCCCAAATCCAAACGTAACCACGGTCGAAACAACTGCCGAGGCCCCAAAGCCACCGCCAGAACCCCATCCCCATCCATCACTGACAAAACCCCACCCCTGACAGGACCCCCAAAACCGCAACCCAGCACCCTTCGGAACCATCCATACCTCTTCCAATCTCCCCTTCCAGCGACACAACCCCTACCGGCCCTCTCCGCCTGCCAATCCCCATCTTTTCCACTGCTCTCTCTCTCTCTCTCTTTCCACCCACAGAGAGCCCTTTACACAGAAAAAAAAAAAAAAACTAATATAGCAGCGACGAAAGACCAGAAGCAGAAAAGATAGAAAGGAGAAGAAGAGGAGAGGAGAAAGGAATCGTGTACCTTTCCCCACGGAATCATCACCGGAGCACCACTGTGGTCGCTGCAGACATCTCCGCCGCCGTCGTCGTCGTCGTCGTCGTCGAAGTCGCCGAGCTCCAGCGTGATCGTCGATCCCACCTCCCAACCCCCTTTTGTCTCTTCGCTGAAGCAACGGAGAAGGGCTCCTAAGTCCTAACCCTTTTCTTTCTTTCGGGCGTTCAGATCGAATCAGGGGACTGACGCCTGCACGTGCCAGCCCATTGGGCCTCCTCTGCATTTGGGCCTAGTCCATCCCAGGCCTAGTTCAAGTTAAATTCTGATCTTGACCCATTCAGATAAAAAGCCCAGTACCATCAACAGATTTCAGTAAGCAGCAAATTCTGTCCCGATCAACGGTTGAAATTTCTTCCTTTCGCGATATCAGACACACCCACCTTCCGATTTTAGATCCGTCTTCACCAACGTGCTCGTGGAAAGCAGATCTACACATCAGGTCAGTCAAAAATTTTAAATCTCCATTACACAAAAAATGTCTCCCAAGAAGAATGTAAAAGTGGAATCTTCCTCTCACAATGATGATGATTTGAGGGGAACCGTTGGGCAACTATCCACCATGATGGTTCAAATGCAAGAGACTCTTGCATGGATTGAGACCCGCTTAACAAATTTGGAAACTAATTGGCGTGACAATAACCATCAGGATAATGGAGGACATCATCGGAATCAACGAGACCCACACGTCGTAAATGTTGATTGAGATTTGGGTATTAAACTCGTGATTTCCGAATATGATGGGAAATTGAAACCTGATGAGTTCTTGGATTGGTTAGTGTGTGTTGAAAATATTTTTGCACATAAACCAATGACGGATGATCATAAAATTACTCTGGTGGCAACTCGCTTTCGCAATTATGCTACGATATGGTGGGCCGAGTTGCAAAAGAAGAGGAGATATCAGCAAATTGACCATGTTGACACCTAGGCCGAGATGAAAAATTTGTTGAAGCAAAAATTCCTGTCGGTCAATTACTCCGGAGATCTGCGTTCACGTTTCCAATACTTGAAAAAGGATCTAAGACAGTTGTTGAGTATTCTGAGGAATTTATGACCATGCAAGCCCGTTGTGGTTTGAATGAAGATGATGAGGTCTTAGTCAACAGATACTTTAATGGGCTTACACTTGACATTCAAGATATCCTCGCATTCAAGCATTTTGATAATGTTGATGAGATTATTCAGCATGCAATCAAAGCCGAGGGAATTGCAAATCATCAAGCCCAGGTTATGCAAAAGAATTCCTCCATTGCAGGTTCTAAACCAAGTACATCATCGGAGAAAATTTTCACCAAGCCCGAAGGTCAAAATAGACTCACGTGCTTTAATTGTAAACAACAAGGGCATCGTGCAACAGAATATCCAAAACATATCCACCTCATTGAGAATGAAAGTGATGTGCATGATGTTCCAAATGATCTTAAAGAAAATGAAACAGAGGAAGTAGTGGATATTCTGCTCGAGGAAGGTCTTGAGTCTCTCCTGGTCATCCCAGCAACTACATCGACTACTGAGAAGAAATGGTTGTAAGAAAATATTTTCCGCTCCAAAGGAACAGTCAATGGTGAAGAATGCACAGTTGTCATTGATGGAGGCAGTTGTCAGAACATCATATCCCAAGCTTTTGTGGATCGTTTACAGTTGAGAATTCGGAAGCATCATCGTCCTTATTTTGCTAGATGGTTAATGACAGGTGATGAAGTGCAAGTCCAATATGCTTGTCCAATTACCTTTTCCATTGGTGCAGATTATACAGATACAATTTAGTGTAATGTGATACCCATGGATAGTTGTGATATCTTATTGGGTCATCCATGGATGTATGACAAGAATGGAACTAATGACATGCGCGACAACACATACACATTCATGCATGGTGAAAAGCAAGTCACACTCCGTCTTCTGAAGCCGACGCGACCAAAGAAAGGTTCACGTTCTCGTCTTACCAAGGAAGCGCTTCACGTGCACACTATCTACAGAAGTAACATCAAGACGAAGAGCCAAGTTCGAGGACGAACTCTTTTTCTACCTGGGGGGAATTGATGCAGTAACACATGGTTTCCAAACACTCATGGTCCACATGTGGGACCTAAGGAAGTTTAAGAATTCTTTATTAATTATTAGTAGTTTCTAATTTTTATTTAAGAAGTTGTGTTTAGGAATAATTTCTAATTTGGATAGGACTATTAGTTGTTTCCTAATTTGATTAGGATTGATTTCTTAGGGTTTAAGTTTCTTTTACTATTTATATGGCTTGTAGAGAATTATTTCTCAGAGATTAGAATTGATTAATAAAATTCCCTGTGTGAATTTTTTCGTTGGAGACTGTTTCTTTTTCAAGTGATTGTTCTTTGGAATCCTAAATTGTGCCCCCGGCACTTGCATCCTAACCCTAGGATTGCATCAATGATGGATTCAAAAGAAGGCATAACCCATGTCACACAATATTTTTACAAAAATGTGACAAGGTTGTACACACAGATTTGAACAGAAGAATAAATGGTCCACAAATTTGAACTAAAGTAAAGATTTTGGTTGTTGCAGCGTAGACCTCATGGCCACATGTATAAGGCCCACATAGATTTAGGAATTTATTTTCATGTCATTAGTTTCTTTAAATATTGTAATTAGGATTAGATTTCTTATATTATTAAGTTTACTTTTACTAATTATATGGCATCGCAGAGAATTATTTTTCAGCGTTGTTGATTAATGAAATTGAGTTTTCTCATTGAGGTGCTTTCTCATTGAGGTGCTTCCTCTTTTATTATCTCTACGGAGATTTATTGTGTCTTCGGAGACGTGATTTTAGCACTTTCCACGCAAGCCCTAACCTAGGGCCTGCATTAATTGGTATTCCCTCCATCGTCAGCGTGTTACCTCTATCGCCATCCTTACCTTCGTCCACCTCTATCATCCCATACCCCTCTGCCGAAACCAAAACCCATCCCACAGACCACCGTCAAACTTACCTGACCCTACCCCTCTGCCATCAACCTAGCCCCAATCGTCTTCCACACCCGACCCCAAACCTTTCTTCCTTCGTCGAGCACCAACGGTGCATCCCTTCGTCAGTCTTCTTCCCCAAACAGCCACTCCAAACCCCATTCTGCCCCACCTTCTCCCACTGCTAGAAGCCCTCAGCCAGAAAGCCCCGCTCCCCCGCCCGCCCCCCCCGGCAAAACCCCCTTTCACCACAACCCCAACCCATGAAAAAAAGAAAGAGAAGAGAAAACGAGAAGAAGAAATCGAGGAGAACAGGGGCTAGATTACTTACCTGGATCGGTGTTGCATCATTACATCACTGCCTCCTCGCCGCCGCACAGCCCGCCTGACCGCAGTAGAGAGACAGCCCTAAGCCCTTTCTTTTTCTCTGCCTTAGTCCACATGCCGACAGAGAGCTCAAGTAACTCTGCGACACGTGCCAAACTTTAGACCAGACTTAAGAGTTAGAGCATTCCCACGTGGCTAGCTTAGCTTTAGTTAAATCTAAGCTAACTAAAGTCACTTTTGTTATTTAAGCTATCCTACTATTCACATGCACCTACATCAGCCTCTTTACTTTATCTTTATTTCATTTAAATATTATTTCTTCATTATTTCTTTATTATTTTTTGTAACCGTCACTGTTCATGAATGCCTTTTCAACTGATGGAAAAAGGCACTGTTCATGTTACAGTACCACGTTTGGAAATGGTACCCAACGGATGGAAATGGTTTTTTAATCTATCCCGAGCTACAGTACCTCGTTAAGTGTAGAGAGGCACTGTTCATGAATGCTTTTTCAACGGATGGAAAAAGAGGCTGATGTAGTCCAATTTCATGGTACTTTAGCTATTTTGTAGCTAAAAATTGCATTCAGCTAGCCACATGCGAATGCTCTTATGTGGGACTAAATCTGTTGGGCCTAGTTTTCTAGTTTGGGACGAGCCAGGTCTACAATTTGTAAGATCCGACCCATTTTCAAAAGCCCATAGCAACAAACAGTAGCTGCTAACACAAGTGATAACGTCAGCAACATCTCTTTTCCAGCTACTTTATGCTGTACATCTTTTGCATATTTGGATCAGGTGGATCCGACCCAATTAAAATTGAACCCAACTTGTTTTGAAAAGCCCAGTCAAGTTGTGTTGACATCTTATCTACATCAGCAGCATCGGATTAACGGCATAATTGACGATCTTACCCGATCAACGGTTGCGATTTCTTTTAGGATATCCAACACATCCATCGTCACATTTCAGATCCGTTTTCGCTATTGTGATCGTGGAAAGGTATATCTATAGTTAAGGTCAATCCGTTTTCAAGTCAAGACGAAATTTCATATCAGTAGCTTTTACAATACTCTTCAAAGACTCAAATATGTGGCTAAATATGGAATGTGGTATGTTGAGAATAAAGTCTATTTTCAATCCTTTCTTGATTTGAGACAAGGAGAATTATCTGTTCTTGAATATTCTGACCAATTTTCAAGACTCCAAGATGCATGTGGAATGGAGGATGATGAAGAACATGATTTCATTATTTTTGTAAGAGGCTTGCGACCGGACATAGTTGAGAGATTGACTGACTGCAAGACCATCCATGAGGCATTTTGGGACACAATTCGTGTAGAGCGGATGCTTAAAAGGTCTCATTTTGTGGAAGTTACTCCTCAAGAAAAAAAGTCGTCTGCGTAATAGACCGTGTTAAGGAACCAATGCCAGCGGATATGCAGACCGCTCAGCCAGACCTAGACACAAAAGATTCCACATCTATAGTTGGACTTGAAATTTCTTCTATGAGTCCTAATCATCCCAACGTGCCAATACCAAGTGATGAAGAGCAAGTTATTTATACTCCCCACATTAATTCTCCTATTGATTTTGTCTTTGGGGATCACCGCTATCAATGGGGAGATGACTAGTGGATAGTCAAAGATTCTGATTTGATGGTGCATGTTCTATAAGTCAGGCACGTTAACACATATTTCAGCCGTCAACAACTATTATGCATGAAGCTGTGCTAAGTAGTTATAGATCGACTGACAAATTGGAAGTTCGTCATATTGATCTTTGATCCAGGTGGACATTTTCCGAACTCGAGGTCGAGTTCTTTTTCAAGTGGGGGAGAATGATGCAGCATAGACCTTATGGCCACGGGTGTAAGGCCCACATAGATTTAGGAATTTATTCTCATGTCATTAGTTTTTTTAAATATTGTTATTAGGATTAGATTTCCTATATTATTTAGTTTCCTAGTTTTATTAGGCTTCTTAAGGCTTAAGTTTACTTTTACTATTTAAATGGTATTATAGAGAATTATTTTTTAGAGTTGTTGATTAATGAAATTGGGTTTTCTCATTGAGGTGTATCCTCGTTTATTATCTCTGCGGAGATTTATTATGTCTTTGGACAAGTGCTTCGGCACTCATTGTGCTTTTAGCACTTCCCACGCAAGCCCTAACCCTAGGGCCTGCATCACGTAGCAATCCAACAAAAAGCTTTGACACTTGAAGGAACAAGCAAGAACCAAATAGGTTCCAAGGGAAGGATATATATAAATAAATAAATATATATATATATGTAACGCCCCAATTCCGGATACCGAGAAAGTCGTCGGAATGACCGAAGTTGGCGCGCTACGTCCCGGAAAATCCGAGAACTTCCAAGATCGTAGGTCCGCAGTGAGGTCCAATTTAAAACTTTTGAACAATATAATCTCAATGGTTAAGTTGCGGAAGCATAACAAGTAAAGCGGAAGCAATTTGGTATCGATATATATATATCAAGTAAGAGCGGAACAATAGTCTAGTTTAAAAGTGTTAGTTGTTAAACAAAAGTTGATTACATAATTGATAACTACCCGGCTCACTTACAAAATTCTCTCAAAACCCAAAATAAAGTAAACTCTCAAAACCCTGGTAATAGCTCTTCACCCTCCGGCTCGACATCTGGGTCGGTCGGGCCCCATACGTAATCTCCTGCGACGGGCGCCTCTACGAGCGCGAGCGCGTCGTCTGCGAACTCTAGGTCAAGGCCTAAGCACCAAAGATGGGTCAGATCTAAAGATCTGGCAAGTCACAGTATACAAGTAACATAAGACATATATATCAAAAGAGTAGAAACAAGTATATAAATTAAGGAGTAACAAGGTAAATGATCTAGACAGTTGAGCAAGATAAGCATAAAGAATCAGGATAAATATAAGGCATCTAATCTACTACAAAATGACACATTCACACGAGCTGGAATAATACAGTTGCGGCGGGGAATCTCACCAGTGCTGGGAATTACTAATCCCGCAGATCACTCATCAATCTCATCACACTCATCACTCAAAGACCGGACCCGGTATCACACCATCCGTCTAACAACACATAGCTCATCATGATAGCTCCTCTACACTCATAATAGCTCCTATCGGGGATGATCAGTCCACAAGCTGAGCTTAAATCAACCGAGTGAATGTCTATGCCGACTCAAGGAAACTCTAATGGTCTGTGTCTGTCTAGGCTTTGCCTTGCGTGAACAAGGTCCTAACCAAGTCTCTAAAAGGTTCATATAGAAATCAGTCCATGGATTACAATCCAAGCCCAAGCCCACTCGTTGGATCCATACCAAGGCCCATCAACACATGGCCTGGTCTAAAACAGTCCAAACGAGGCATCATATCCATTTCTACTGATAAACAGCTCATTCTAATCCATGAGGAGTTATAATCCCAACATAAACTACCTCTCCAATCTAAGGGTACACATATCCATACTTAGGCCCAACAAGGGCCCGCCTAGCCACAGACACGAGTCAATGTTCTCCCAAATCACACTATCGGGTCACCTCTAAGATATCCTAGGTTTAGGTCATGTATTTCCATTAATTAACAATCATTAGCTACAGTAAGGATATAAGAGTGACAATAATAGAAAGGTGAAGTGTGAACTTCAAACATGAGAATCAATAGGGAAGTACAAGAGTCCAACCTAGGTAATGGACCACATTCGGGTTCAGGTCCATCTCCGGTAATTAGATCTCTAAATGAAGTCTCAGATGTCAAAGGATACTGTGTTTGGTGCTCCTGAGATTACGAGCATCATTGACAACATTTAAGAATCGAATTATCTTAGATTAAACGACCAAAACCCTAATCGTTGGTCCCCACGAGTCAAAGTTGAGCCACACTGTTGACTCGGGCTTAGTACATTGATAAATGTCCATTTGAATGGTCAATGGGCCCTACAAATGATCGCCACTTCAATTGACGGAAAATTGGAAAATCACAGTCTCCCAGTGTGCTCGGTCGACCTGGCATAGGCTGAGTCGACCTGCACACTAGGGGTTGACCCCCAGGTCGACCTGGTGTGCAGTGTGCTCGGTCGACCTCCTGGCCTGGTGGGTCGACCGAGTGCACTGGAAAAACTAGGTCAAGCCTCTTGGAAGACTTAATTTGTTTCCAATGGTTCCCAGCGTGTCCGGTCGACCTCCTGGCCTGGGTGGTCACCGCATACACCAAAAACCTTGGTAAGAGTGATGTCCCAGCTTTCAGACATTTTTCACTGCATTTCCTGTGTGCTCGGTCGACCTGGAGCAGGGCTCGGTCGACCTGGAACACAGGGTGTCTGGTTTTCAGGTGAAAAACCAACTCGCAGTCAAAAACAGTGTGCCCAGTCGACCGGGTACACTAAAAAACTCACTCTGCAGGAAAATTTAATTGGGAGCTGTTTTTCCCAGAATTCAATGTGCCAGGTCGACCTGGTACACTGCAAAATCTGCAGAAACCCAATTTTCAGGGTTTTTCCATTTTCAACCCGATTTTCCACCAAAACACCTCCAATCACTCCCAAACTTCACCAAATCAATGAAAAACATAGAAACACTCCAATGCACCTCCATCCAACAATAAAATGGGCCATTGATCTTCTAAATGGGATGACACCCATCCATCAATGCCAACCATCCATTAATACTAAGCTCATGGTTAACTCTAGCAAATATACATCTACTAAATTTAAAACACATAATCAAGGAAGAAGAACACATATTCTATGTTAAATGGGTATATTGTACTTGCCTTTGATGTGTGAGAAGTTGTAGAGAGAGAGAAGAAGAGAAAGAACCAATCCAAGCAAGAAGATGAAGAAGTAGCAGCTCTTAGTGTTTTTCTCCAACACAAGAACAGGCCAACACACAAGTCTTTAGGGGAGAAATAAGAGAGAGGAAGAAGAGGTAATGGAAGAGAAATGAGAGAGTGAATAGTAGCTAAGGGTTTTGGGGAAATGTGCTGGATTTATAGGATTTGGGGGTGGCTAAAGACTAAAAAGCCCTTTGGGGTTGTATAGGATTAGGGGCAAATGGGTCTTTAGGTGGGGAAAGTTCTAGAAATGGTGCTTTTAGGAAAACCCCCTATAGAAAAAGCTAATTCCTAGCTAGGGTCTCCACCAATCTATTAACCCTAGAATTACAAAAGACTCCCTAAAAACCCTATTACTAAAACAATTAGGCTAATCTAACTCAACTTAGGAGAATAATACATAACTACCTTGATTAACCCCCAATTAACATAATTAGTATTTAAAAACTCAAATAGAGGGCCCACAAAGGGGTGGGGCCTCACATCATTCCCTCCTTTAAAACATTTGGTCCCCAAATGTAAAAATAAGACTAGAACATACCTGAGGTAGAAGATGTGGATAGTCCTTCTCCACTTGGTCGCGTAGCTCCCACGTAGCCTTTTCAGCATAGAGACGTGAAACACATCGTGCACTCCTGATAGCTCTGGCGGTAGCTGAAGCTTGTAAGCAACGTCTCCAACTCTCGACCTGATCTCGAACGGTCCGACGGATCTCCGCGCTAGCTTACCCTTCTCGCCAAACCTAAGGGTACCTCTGGCTGGGGAGACCTTCAAGAAAACTGTCTCCTTTCTGAAACTTGAGAGGTCTGCGCTGGTTATCTACATAGCTCTTCTGTCGACTGCGGCTAATCTTCAGGTTCTCAACTATCTGTCGAGTCTTCTCGCTGGTGTCGTTGACTATGGATGGTCCATGAAAACTCCTGACACCAACTTCTTCCCAACAGACTGGGGTCTTGCATCTCCTCCCGTACAAAGCCTCGAATGGTGTCATCTTGATGCTCGCATGGTAACTGTTGTTGTAGGCGAACTCGCAGAGCGGTAAGGAATCCTCCCAATTCTCCTTGTAGTCCAAGACACAAGCTCTCAACCTGTCCTCCAGCGTCTGGTTGGTACGCTCGGTCTGCCCGTTTGTCTGAGGATGATAAGCGGTATTGAAACTCAACTTGGTGCCCAAGGCCTGTTGTAGACTCTCCCAGAAGTGAGAAGTGAAACGCGGGTCTCTGTCCGAAACAATCGAAGCTGGAACTCCATGCAACGAAACAATCCTGTCCACATACAACTTAGCAAGGACGTCGAGTCCTGCCTTCATCGAGACTGGCAAGAAGTGAGCTGACTTAGTCAATCGATCCACAATTACCCAAATGCCGTCATGGGCATTTTAATTAGTATTTAAAAACTCAAATAGAGAGCCCACAAAGGGGTGGGGCCTCACATATATATATATATATATATATATATTAACATGTTGACTGACAAATCATGTTAAAAAGTATAATGTACAAATAAAAAAAAAATCAGCCCAACAAGGCTAGAAACCAAAATCAAATTAATAAAATCTAACAAATAGTTCAACAGTTTTCCCTCCAGCTTCTTCAAAGGCCTGACAAAGAAACACCCAAAAGTTCTTTTTGAACTTCCACCCAATATATTACTCTTTGAGCCTTCATAGCCATTTCACTAATAGTATCTGACTTGTTAGAGAATATGTTACTGTTCTTTGCCAACCAAATAGACTGACAAACTGCTGGGGTAGAACAATTTCAAAGAATGGCTCCGCATTGATTAATATACCCAAATTTCCAACTTTCTACTTCCTTCTAAAACATTCGAGACCAAACCAAAGAACTCTGAGCAGCCCAAAACAAAATTAGTTTGGTTAATTCAAATCTCAATTTGATTTTATTTACTCTGTGGTCTTCCTAGTGATTTGATATGATTCATTTCTCTACTCACAATATTGTGTGTATTATCAAGTGCTAAATCACATCTTAGTCACATGTGAGGTCAAGGAGAAGTTCGGTTCCTAAGATGGTTTCCACAGCTATCACCCAAGGGATAATAAATTGGGGCTGATCAAATGAGAATCAAGAAAGTAGAAATGGAATATGAGAGAAATCTGCTTACCATGGTTGGAGGACGATGGAGATGGAATTCATTGGAAGGTGGTTTTTGGTCCTTTTGGAGGAGCCCGACCTCTCTCTCCGTCGCAAAACCCTAGTGGAGGGAAAAAAACAGAGTACAAAAAGAATGAAAAACCCTGCGTCCTGCGCCTGTTTTTGTATGGACTCTTGACCCAACGGACCGAGCCCTTATCTTGGCCACCTAGGATGAAAAAGAGTCTCCAAAATCCGAATACCCCAACGATTACGGGCTCAAGATTTACACACTATTTTATTTTGAAATATATATATATTTTTTAAGATTTGGACATTTTTTGTTGTTGTTGTTTTTTTTTTTTCTTTTCCCTTACCTTTGGATTGGGTGGACTTTATGGGCCCAGTACAAAATCTTGGTCGATAGGGCTTTCATACTAAGAATGCAATCTACTTAAATTATATATGCATATAATTAGAGGTGTCAAATGTGCTGTGCCACAGACCAGGCTTGTGTAGTGCTTGAATCTTGCTTGGGCCTAGACCATGCCATTCGTGTAGAACTTTCGTGTTGAGTTTTGTCGAGCTTCCATTTTTTGGGTCTTAGACTAAAAATTTTAAAAGATAAACACAAAAAAAAGATTACACCATTCTGCTGTGTTCAGCAAACAAGACAATTATTTCGCAATATCCTCCCTCCTCCGCCTCCAAGGGAAAAAACTCAGATTCGTCTTTTTTGTTGTTATTTCGCGATATGGTCGATATCCACCATTATGCTGTGTTTAGCAAATAAGACAATTACATGTTGAAGAAATTCTGACTAACATAATGGTCGATATCGACCATATTTCAAAATGACAAAAAAAAGCCCACATGAGGACCCCTCCCGTGTCCAATGTGATACGGGGTCCTACAGGCATATGAGGTCCTACAGGGAGTTGTCCCGTAATTTCATCTATGAGGACTTTACGGGGGAAAACCCCATAGGACGCCATACGTCCGATGAGAACTTTGTAGTACGTTGGACACGGGAGGGATCCTTTGGCCTCAATTCATCTTTTTTCTTCTTCTTTTCTTTGGGATGGTCGATATCCACCATCAACTATTATGCTAAGCCTCCTGTAGATGTGTGCCGAAGGGTAGATCAAAGATGGTAGCAGAAGGGACATGGAAAATCTCCATCTCTTCATCCAATCCCCTTTCCCCCAAATTCCTTGCCGCTTCATCTCCATGAACCCTAATTTCTCTCTGTCTGATCTATTCCTCTCCCTCCCCTCCCCTCCAAAGCCTAGACTCCTCCTTTTTCTCCTTCAATGCCCCCCCCCCTCCCCAACTCCTCTGTACCGCTCCATTCCATGCTCCCCACCACCCCCCCAGCCCCACCCTCTTCCTTCGCCTCCCCGGCAACGACAGAGATGGCCCCACCCTCTTCCTTCGCCTCCCCGGCAACGACAGAGATGGGGTCGCCACCGGCGCCGAGTCCTGCGACTGCTACCTCAACATGTACGCCGAGAAGAAGCCTGACAAGGTCGACCCCAACGAGATAAGCCTCTCCAAATGGGGCTCCTGCATGGGTCCATCCTCTATTTTAGCATTGCAACGACTCTTGTGTGACTGGCAACTGTCCTCCATCACTTGGATCATTAGCAGTCCTTGCCTGAATCCAAGCCATGGCAAGATCTGGAGTCTCTACACCTCTACCCAACACACAAGATGATGACAGTAATGCGTTCAAGGTTTGCTGAATTAAGTTTAACATTATATTATATATGATGCCAGATTTTTAAAGTAGGCTTGTATATTGGTTAATATTATTAGAACAAAACAACCCTATGTGGGTGAAAATGAGACAAGTTTGTTTCAATTCGGTGCTACCTAGATAATTAAAAGGGGCTGCAGTGTTTTGTTACTGTACCTGCAGAAGGTAACTACTCCAAGTTAAATGAGCAAGAGGGATGAAAGCAGAGAAGGGAAAGACCTCTAAGATCTCCTATTACAGCACAGATGTACATCACACTAAAACTAATTTGAGATGATACTTTTCCCTAAATGAATCCAAAACCTCTAGAACTCCTATTACAGCACCTCGTTGAGGCCCTCCTTGCGAAAGCCCTCCCACGCAAATTAGCCCATGACAGCATTGGTCGATATCGACCAATTTTTCTGGCAGATCTCCTCCAACCTATAACTGCCTTAGTTGCTAAACATGACAGAATGGTCGATATCGACCATCACAGCTTAGTCATGATGGTCGATATCGACTAATCTGTCAATTAGATTTCAACCTATAACTGCCTTAGTTACTGAACATGACTGAATGGTCGATATTGACCATATCACAAAAAAAAAAAGACTGAAAAGCAACAAGAGGACCCCTCTTGTGTCCATTGTCCTAATAATCGATATTGACAATAATAATGGTCGATATTGAGCATATTACAAAACAATGAGAAAAAAAGGACATATGAGGACCCCTCCTGTATCCAACATTGAACTGGGTCTTGCTGGGACGTATGTGATCCTACGGGGATTTACCCTGTAAATTCCTCAAATACTTTTCACTATTTTCATTTAAAGAGATAACCCATTATTTTTATATTATTTCTTTAATTCCATGAGGCTCAACACTCCCCATTGGGTGGAATCGGGCAGGTCCACTTTTTGCAACATGCATGTTTTAGAGCTGAGTCATTCATTTTGGGACTCGAACTCGTTAGCTCTGAAACCATGTTACAATTTCTTTGCTAATCATTCCTATCAAGACTTTAAGGCATTAGTAAGGCAAGGGAAGTACTTTTCACCATATCTTTGGGATGATTATTTCTCTAATCATTTCTATCCCCCATTTACTTCCTTAAATGCACATATAGATTTTTGGGCCTCTCCAAGGCTTTCTAGAAGAAGCAATAATTTGGGAGTCTTTGAAAATTCTTAGTTTTGACTTTTCTCCATGGAAAGAATATTTTTTCTGGGGCTTATCTTAGTATTTTTGAAGACTATTCAAATGTTGTTGACTGCGACAGCTTTGCTTTGTTTCACGCCACCCATTAGTGTTCATTATGGGACCTAAAATTCTTTTTCTCCATCTCGATCAACATGGAAAATTGCAAAATACAATTCTAGTTCTACCACTTTCTTAACCATTTGAATGTTTTACTCACAAGAAAGAAAAAGACCCAGCTAGACTTGCATGTAAGTCGAAGTCGTCGTTGTCTTTTTCTATTTTTTTTTTGCACGTGAACACGGATGTAGTAGTTATCTGCCACTTTTCTTTGAAACGGGCATCTCTACTTTGGGCTCCTTTTTCATAGTGTGCATCAAATCATAGCATGGAAAACGCTCGTTACTATGATCACATCAACATGATTTTGTCCGCGGGATTCATAAATTCTGCGGGCATCCTCATGTAAGAGAGAGACGATGCTGATCACTCATATACTGATTTAGGAACATAAATTCAAAATTTCCTTCTTTTAAGCTAAGATGATGACATGTCAATGGTCAATCGGTCGATCATTATGTGGTCTGAAATAGGTTACTTTAATATGTGGTCTTCTTACAAGTTATAATAATTATTTAGAGCAGTTTTAAACTGTTAATGGAAGGGTCCCCGGACATCTCTAATTTCTCCCAAGCCTATCAGATTCTGCTGACCTAATTAAGATCAGAGGATCCAAACAAGCCATACACATGAGTCTCTTGCCGTCTGCCATACGACACAAGACTCAAATTCCACAAATCTCGACCGTGTCCAACACTCTGTAATAGTCACCTACGCATCCTTTATTATATACTCTCCCTACCTTGTAATGGCTGCAGTCTCTCCTCTCAATTCAGCCCCACTTTCTTTTTACTACTCGTAAGTCATAGCAGCCTTCTGTACCAATCTTCTCTAATGAAACTTCCACTCTTTTTGCAATTCCTCTCCATGTGTTTTTTTTTTAGCTAAAGTGGAATGGAGATGGACAATGCAAAACTTACATGTGTTTTGGATTTTAAAAAAAAATCCTCATAAAATCTTCAAAATGAAGCAAATGGTGAGCCCCACTTACCATCATTACTGAAGGTGGACCTAATTACCTTATAAAATAAGAGTTTCTTTTTTTTATAATTTTATCAAATAGACTAATTATAAATTAGAATTTAAAAATTAGAGCTTTTATTTTAGATCTTAACCAAATTAGCTCTTATTAATTAGACTAGACTTTCTAAATAGCCCGAATGTTCTACGGAGGAGAATAATCTCCCAAGTGGGCACATCAAGAAGTTTCCTGTGTGATAGCCTATGGGGTTCAACAGGACCGATCCAACTAGATAAGGGGTTGGAAAGGTCTATTCATTAATAATAGGCTTATAAAAAATAGGCACATTTGACAATTGAATTGATCGATTAAGGGCCTATAAATCTATTCAACTGGTTTTTTTTTTTTTTTGTTTAATGTATTTCTCTTTTTGATAATTAGGGTCAAATTAGGGATTTTTTGCCAATTCATCTAAACAGTGACTGCATGGGGTTGGATTGGTCATAAGTGGGCCTAATATGGGAGGTGGGCACCTGTTAAGAATGTTCGGCAGATTAGGGTAAAAGTTGGATCATGTCACAAATGGGTTGGGTGTGCTCTGGACCAAATGTTACATTCTAGAATGGCTCCACATTGATTAATACACCCAAATTTCTAACTTTCTATTTCCTTCTAAAACATTCAAGACCAAACCAAAGAACTCTGAGCAGCCCAAAACAGACTTAGTTTGGTTAATTCAAATCTCAATTTGATTTTATTTACTTTGTGGTCTTCCTAGTGATTTGATATGATTCATTTCTCTACTCACAATATTGTGTGTATTATCAAGTGCTAAATCACATCTTAGTTGCATGTGTGGTCAAGGAGAATTTTGGTTCATAAGATGGTTTCCACAGCTTTCACCCAAGGGATAATAAATTGGGGCAGATCAAATGAGAATCAAGAAAGTAGAAATGGAATATGAGAGAAATCTGCTTACCATGGTTGGAGGACGATGGAGATGGAATGCATTGGAAGGTGGTTTTTGGTCCTTTTGGAGGAGCCCAGCCTCTCTCTCCTTCGCAAAACCCTAGTGGAGGGAAAAAGAACAAAGTACAGAAAGAATGAAAAACCCTGTGTCCTGCGCCTGTTTTTGTATGGACTCTCGACCCAATGGACCAAGCTCTTATCTGGGCCACCTAGGATGAAAAAGAGTCTCCAAAATCCGAATACCCCAACAATTACGGGCCCAAGATTTACACTCTATTTTATTTTGAAAGATATATATATATGTATATATATATTTTTAAGATTTGGACATTTTTTTCATTGTTGTTGTTTTTTTTTTTCTTACCTTTGGATTGGGTGGACTTTAATGGCCCAATACAAATCTTGGTCGATAGGGCTTTCATACTGAGAATGCAATCTACTTAAATTATATATGCATACAATTAGGGGTGTCAAATGTGTCGTGCCACAGACCAGGCTTGTGTAGTGCTTGAATCTTGTTTGGGCCTGGACCATGCCATTCGTGTAGAACTTTCGTGTTGAGTTTTGTCGAGCTTCCATTTTTTGGGTCTTAGACTAAAATTTTTAAAAGATAAACACAGAAAAAAATTACACACAAATTTAAATGGTTTAGTCAAACTTGACCTACTCCACTGACGAGAGAACCATTAAAAACTTTCTAAATAAAGGTTTTTCAACATTATTACTTTTGAAACCTTTACAATTTTTGTACACAATTAAAAAAATATATAAAAAGTAAAAGACTAGATTTTTTATATTTACACTAAAGAAAAAGAAAAGAAATTATATTTGTATCCACTTCATTGTGCTGTGAAACGGCCATGCCTTGTTGTGCCTATGGGGCTGGAAATCAGGCAAGCCCAACATGGCCCGTGCTTACGGGTTGTGCCATGCAATGCCTAGGCCCGTTGATTGTCATATCGGGGCGCCACAGCCCATTTGACACCTCTGCATACAATAGAAGAATATAAGGAGTCATTTGTAAAGTCTAGTCTAATTAATAAGAGCTAATTAGATCAAGGTTTAAAATAAAAGCTCTTATTTCATGACAAAATTGAGGCCTACCTTTTAAAAATCATAATGTAGAACCGAACATTTGTGTCATTTTGCAACTTTTATGAGGTGATTTTTGTAAATCTTGCATTGTCTGCCTCCATCAGCTTTAGCGAAAAAAAAAATTCAAAAACAAAAGAGCCTCCATCTATCATGTTTTTAGGAGGTAAAACCTTTAATTTGTAAATTAGCTCTAAAAATAAAAAATACAATTTGGCGTTTGTTAGACGCTCTATTGCATAAATAAGCTCTAGTTCACAAAATAAGAATTTATTTTTAGAGTTACTAAATGCCCTGTTGGTATTTTATTGTCGTTAACCTGTGAATTCTATCATGCAGATATCAAGACCACCCATATCAAAGTCTTAGGCCTAGTTGCTGGGCTTGAATTTCAACCGTTTGTCTTGTCAATTGTCATCCATTTTTACGTGGTGGATCCTATGTAATGACCGCCTATGGCCATATAGGCTATGTACAAAGTCTGGGTTGGCAGTATCCTGGTCCACCTCTGGTGATCATGTTTCCAGTGTCCATGACCCAATCCAAGTGATTCTCTAATCCAGCCCCTTTGCATCCTCAAGACAACCTATTTTTAGTACATGAACTTAGCATGACTAATTCAGTTCATAAGGTCCAACCCATCTGGACCCGGCCTTGTTTTTTCTAGGGATAATAACAGATTACCTACCTGAACTTTGCCTATATTTTAAAGTATCCCCATGTAGTTTGGTATTTTGTACTGAACCTACATGAAGTTTAAATTAACAAGCAAAAGTGACAGATTCTGATAGTATTGACAGCGTATATGTATAAATGGCCTGTAGGGCATACTTGCAGCAACTTACTATTCCAAATGGCTTTAGAACGAGACTTTTTTGCCCATGAACCTAGCATATAAAAAAAAGATAGAAAGGATGTAAGTCTGGGTGCTTGGTTGCTTCAGCCATGATCTTGGGAGCAGCTCTCGGTCTTCTTCTTCAACTCATCAACCTGTGAGCAGCTGTCAGTCATCTTCTTCAGCCATATCAAATGCCTTCCTCTTCAAACTCATATACCCGGTTTTCTCGTGGTCAAAGCTTTCAATTTGATGGTGAAATTCGTTACTGTCATTGCGAGCATATGGTTGCTTTGAGAACTTCCCGAACACAGCGGAACATGGGAATGAGGTTTCTTGGCTGTGCACTATATGGGGTGAGTCATTGACCCATCTGTTTGATCTTCTCCATGTCTGGTCAACCATGGTAGTATTAATGTATTTTTTTTCATTTTATTCTCAGATCCAGCCAGCGTGTGGATTTTTTGAATGGGTTGATGGAGAAATAGAGATTGTGCCAAAGCTATTGGATAAATTTGATGTGTTAGAGAGGGAACAGAAGTCAGCTTGTCGAAGGGAAAGATGTTACCTACGTGTGTTGCTGGGGACATGGGTCGGAATTCTGTTTGTGTTGTTCAAGTGTTATCTACTGATATCTTGGACTCTTGTAGATGGGTTGAAATTACCATGATCATATGTATGAGTTGGAATATAATAGAAAATGGGTTGGTGGTGTTTGTTTGTCAATGACTCTATTTTTTTGATGAACTTTAACTAACCTGTAATAAGAAAACACTAACAAAAAAAACTTCCCTCCTCTGGACATACAATGAAAATGGGAACATCATCATCCTTCCAATAACAAAAAATTTGGAAACATCATCATCCAAACAGTTACAAAAAACTTTCATCATCCAAACAGTAACAAAAAAAAAAAAAAAGGAAACATCATCTAAACAGTAACTAAAAAAATGGAAACATCATCATCCACATAGTAAACAAAAAACTAAAAACACATTTGGCCATTGCAAGACCTGGCATCATGGCCCAAACCCAAACAATAAATAGGATGATCCAAATCCAAACAGTCATCCTAAAAAAAAGTTGTTTAATAGAGTCATCATTAGTGACACAACATCATCCATTACAAAAGCCCATTTTAAATAGTGGTTGTTATCATCAACAAGTTGAGCTCCGTTTTCTTGCTCCAGTCCGCCCTCTACCTGCTTGTAACTTCCCTCTATCATTGGCATTTCTTGCTAATGAAATTGGCTGAGAAGATTATTGTGTGACTCTCCCTTGAACAATCAAAATTTGAAGACCATAGTGAGTACATGCATATACTATAATTAGAAGTAAAAAATCAAAAGGGTGAAAAAGCATTACCCTGTGTGCTGGTATGGGCCGAGAAGCAGGCATGGGCTAAGAAGCAGGCAAGGGCTGAGAAGCTGGCTGAGTCTGAGAACCTAGATGAGGCTGAGAAGTTGGCTGAGGCCAAGAAGCTGGCTGGGAACCTGGCTGAGAAGCAGAGAACCTGATCCAGAACTAAAGAGTCTTGAATTGGGATGTACTGGTCCCTTGCAAGACCTAACATTATGGCCTGTTTTCAAGCATCTAGCACAAGTCATTTTTCTATTCATTCTAGAAACCCTAGTAGAATTGGGTAACTCATCTGCATCCCTACTCCTCAACTTCCTTGGCCTACTTGCAGGTCTTCTATATAAAGAAGGACCAACTGCTTCCATTCCCCTTTCTACCCAATCATGCATTCCAGGTACTGGGTGTATCATGCCATTATATGCTCTCAAATACATCTCTTTACTGTAGTATGCATGAATGTAATCATCAGGCCTTTCTTGATTCATGTATATACATGCTATGGCATGCTTGCAAGGAATCCCAGTCAAATCCCACATTCTGCATAAACATGTTCTACTTTCAATGTTAACAACAAAAGTTTTGGCAAAACAATCAACCTCAAACTCACTTCTGCCCGACCAGTTGGCAAAACAATGTTTGCTTTCATTCTTGTTCTTTTCCAACTTCTCCAATATCCCCGAACAAACTGTGCCTTCATATTTAGTCATTCCTCTCAACTTTACTTGAATTCTGTTCATCAACTTCCTCCTCACACACTCAAGCAAACCAACTATTGGTTTATCCCTTGCTTCTAGTATGTAACTGTTGAAAGACTCATAGAGTTTGTTTGTTAATGCATCACATTTGGCCCTTGTGGAAAAATGAGACCTAGCCCATCTGTTTGGATTAATAGCTATCAACCAATTATATGCAGCCTGGTCCATCTCTTTGATCCTCTGCATATTACTATCAAATTTTCTTGGTGATCCACATGATGTTGTAGCCCACATAGCATCTTTCAACAATTTTCCTCTGAGAAGTTTTTTGAAGTTATCATACATATGCTTCAAGCAGTGTCTAATTTCAGCGGTAGGAACAACTATCTCAAATGCCGCATCAAGCCCTTTCTGTCTATCAGACATAAAAATCCAGCCCATGTCACCCCCATCTCCGATGTCATCAACCAATGATTTCAAAAACCAAGTCCATGAGTCTATATTTTCAGCCTCTACAACAGCCATTGCAATTGGAAACAAATTCTCATTCTCATCTCTACCTATTGCAGCCAGCACTTGTCCACCATAAATACCTTTGAGGAAGCACTCATCTAGACCAATTATGGGTCTACATCCACTGACAAACCCGACCTTTTGTAACTCATAACAGACATACAATCTCTGAAAATATGGAATTCTATCCATGTGAGGTCTATGTGTCACCACAAATAAACTTGTATTTTGATTGTACTTTTGGACAGTGACACAATAGTCCCTCAATCTAGTGAACTGCAATCTAATATCTCCAGAGATGTTATCTGCTGCCTTCTCTTTGCTCTATACAACTTATCCTTCGACAAATCAACCTTCAGATCTCTTCTTAGCTCTCTTTGCATTGCAGGGATTGACCATTTCGGATCATCACTCATTCTCTGCTGGTATTTATTAGTTATATAGTTGGAAGTGACCAAATGACTTTTAAACTTCATACCACATGTATGATTGGGCTTGAATGCCTTAATTTGAAATGTCTTCTCATCCTGCATGGGTGATGCATGAATCCTAAATCCACAATCATATTTACAAACAGCTGTGATTCTCTTGTTTTCATTTTTCAAATATTTAATGTCGTAACCCTGCCTTACAGTCCATTCAACAAGTGCTTGTCTGAATACTTGAGGACTTGCAAATATCATACCCAACTTGAGTTGATGATTCTCCATATTAGTCAGCTCATTAAAACCAGGGAATTTCGGCATGTTGTTCTCATCAGATGAGCTACATAAAGACTGAAGCTCATCCTCATATTCAGCATCTGTATTCCAGTTCTCATCAACTGGTACTTATTGGTTTTGGGTCTGTTCTCCTTCCACACTCTTAGCTTCATGAGGTTGTGATTCATCCTCATGAGATCCTCTGAAGATATCCTTATCATCAGGCTTCTCAACATCCTCATATAACTTCAGAGGCTCATCAGGATCTAATCTGATGTGATCACTCTCAACCTCACTGTCATCATCATTAGAGTCATCATGATGACATTTTTGCTGATCTTGGTTATCATCACTGCCTTCATCCTTAACATCAGTGGCATAGTTCTCATCACTATTAACTTTCCTACTACCTGATGCAACTTCTGCTGCAGGTAACTGCTTCAAGGGACCTTTGCTGTGAATATTTTGCATCAAGACCTTCCCCTTAGGTGACACAACCATCAAAGGTTTATGTCCCCTCTCTACATAAATATTCAACACCTCACTTCCCTTATAATATTCTAATAGATCAACTACAACCTTGTCTGATTCAATCCGCCTCAGACCATCTTTAAAACCCAAGTCTGGAACCTTAAAATACATTATACTGTTCGCTGGGTACCCTAGTTCCATCACATAATCCCTAAACTAAAAAAATGATGCTTTATCAATATCAAAATCAGTAATTTCATCCACCACACCCCCAATGTACACACTATTTGGTGGCTTTGTAAAATAATCACCATGGTGGAATCGTACTATCACTTCATCAAACGACATCTGCATGTAAAGGACATTTCTTTGAGGCAAATTCATGTACAATCACATAGAATTTTCATCAAATTCATCAAACTCATGTTTGACAAAACCATGGATGTAAAAATAAATTTTTGTCACTGTGGTCCCCTCCATTTTCACTATGCAGACAGATAGGGACAATTGAGGGCTATCTGGCTGTGGTCTCCATTTTCGCTATGCAGACAGAAAGAGACAGAAAGAAAGATTTTTTGTGTCACTGTGGTCCCCTCTTGTGAGAATTGGGTGCGATCTGGCTGAGAAGCAGCCGACACAAAGCAGACAGGTGGGGATCCTATTTCACCAAAATTCATAAAAATACAAAAAGGGAATGAAATAGATAGCACAAGAGAGGACCATTTTCACACAACATCACTATATCAAACAACGAAAAGTCATACATCCACTAAAAGTAGTCGAAAAACTCATCCCCATTCACTAAAATGAGACACAGAAATAGACAATTTTCTAATGCAAATTTCATATAGAGATAACACAAATCCCATCAACAACTTTACAATCCATGCACGTAGAGAATGTCTTTTTTATCAAAACCCTAACCCAAAAACCCTCGGCATCAGACATTATTAAGGGTTTGAGATTATACATTCCTTTGAAATCGTTGAAGCTTCTTGATGGATTCTCCGCAATCGTTGAAGCTTCTTGATGGCACAAGAGGGGACCCTTTTGAAGGAGGGTCAATTTCTCCCAAAACTGCCTCGCCAAAGAAGAACCCTAGCGGTTTCCCCCAAAATTGCCTCTCCAGCGACTAACCTTAAAACCGCAAGCTGTGAAACTGATTGAAAAGAGTAAGACACGGTTTATATATGGAGGGGTAATTTCGTCATTCCATCTTTTCCGTCACGACCGTCTATAGTTGCATTGTGAGTTAAAATACAGGTAGATTTAATACAAAATATCAAACTACAGGGGGGTAGTCTGAAATACAGGCAAAGTACAGGTAGGTAATCTGCTATTATCCATTTTTTCTATATATTAATTCACGGCGGGACCCATTGGTCTAATTGGTCAATGAGAGTGTCTCAACTCTCAAGCAAAGGGTGTCTCCCGTATTCATTTGCTCGTTTTATTTTTACTAATAATATTCTTTTGTGATCAGGTAAGTGATGATGGCGTCCAACATCTTGATTCGGAGCTCAAAATCAAATCCAAGGACTAGAGAGCCTTTTGCCCAATTCTCGACTAGGTGATAGTTATTAAAGAGAAAGGTATCTAGTCTAAAGGGAACTTACATTTGGTGGTGTGAGTGCCTAAAAGTTAAGGACTCAAATTAGGTTAGTGTAAGACTCGTGATTTGTTGTTTAAGCTTCTTTGGGGAAGATGGATCGCCTTAGAACGTGAAAGGGAAGGAAAAATAGAGATCAAAGACCCTGGCTGCCGTCAACCGAAGGCTCTCCGATGCCTGAGTTAGTGCTGTCACTGAACAAAGGATGGAGATGAGAGGCAAGTATGCTTTTCTGTAACGCGATATGCAATGTAAGATGTTCCGCATAATAATGCGTGTTATTGAGTGATGTTGTAAATAATATACCTCCGAAGGGATTCTTACCCTTGTATATGTAGAGGTTTCACCTGGCGCACCCTTAGTTGGGGTAGGTGGAGATATTGTCAGGTCGAATCAAGAGATGACCCCTGGTATTAATGTGGATGTAATTGATCAAGACGACACCTGATCACTATCCGGCGCCTATCTTGTCTGTCAGCATGTTCTGCAATGTAGTCGTAACTTTATAAAAGTACAATCATGGCCTAGTACTCATCTATGTGGATGGACCGAGCTGAAGATGGTACTGAGGCCAGATTAGGATGCATCTTGGCACTATTGCCGATGTGCCTTATACCGAGACCGAGATGAGCCCAGCCGGTACTCTTACCGAGGCTGGCTCAAGCTTAGCGCTGGCTGTCACTTTTTGCCGAGCTGAGATGAGATGTCTAGTTGGTATCGTTACCGAAATAAATGAATCTTGGCACTGTGGCCGAACTTGGATACCGAGATCGGGATGAGCTGAGCTGGTACTGCTATCGAGACTAACGTAATCCTACTCTTAGGAAAACACCCCACACAATTGCCCCCAGCTCGCGACTTCTTGGAGTTCTCTAACTTTCTGAGGTCGGGGGAAGCTGAGTATCGTGTTGAGGGGATCTGAAGTATCAATTTGAACTTCATCTCGGTGTTGGCTGATGACGTCTGATCTTTATCATGAAGTTTGTTTGCCTTTCCAAGAAATAAATAGCATGTCGGTGATGCTTCGTCTGCCCGAGGTGATAAATATTAGGTAGGTGATGCTTTATCAGCCCAAGGCAATAAATAGCATGCTGATGTTTCGCCTTCCTAAGGCAATAAATGTAGCGTCTGAATCTCTGTGCGAGATTAACTGGTAGTGCCACGTGTCTACATCTGGTTGGTCGTTCAATGAAATTGAAGCGACGCTTGCCTTCAGGAATTTGAACGGGCCCCATATCGTTTATAAATAGGGTTTTTCTCCCTTCGTCTCTTTTACTTTGGCATTCATCAGGGAAAGCTCTGCTGCAAGAGAGAAGAGAACCATGCCGGAGCTTTGCTGAAAGTTTGACTTATCGAACCAGAGCCCGAAGTCTGTCTCCTTTTCTGTGAGTTTTCCTCTCTGTCCCTGTCTTTTGTACACCACCTTTCTCTGTTTAGGGGTTTTGCTCTAGGGTTTAGGGTTTCAGTCTCTGCCCTTTTTCCGATATCACCACCTATAGAGGAATGGGATCTTATAGGAGTTGGGAGGAGACCCTTGAGGCCATGGCCTGCTTCAGGGAGATGTATGGGATCCCAGAGGACGTTCCAACGAAACTGGATGACCCAAAGGACCTCTTCGAGGGTCGATCCTTCCGGGATGGCTGGATGTCATTCCCGTTAGTCTCAATAATAGAGGGAGGGGTTAGGTTCCCCATCCCCCCTCTGCTTAGGGCATGCTTGGAGACATGGCACCTCGGCCCATGCCAACTGATGCCCAATGGCTTCAAAGTCATAATGGGCGTTGCCGAGCTCAATAAGATATTGGGTATAAACCTCAGTGTCCATGACATCGATGACGTATATGACCTGTGCAAGACCGCTAGTGACGATCACAGTTATTATCTCCGGGGGAAGCCGAAGATGGAGCCCTTTGTCCACGATTTGGAGGACTCCAACAGACATGCCGGGGACGACCGCCTGCTCGTCTCTGGCAACTGGGAGTTCGACAAGGACGAGACCGAGGAGAAGAAATTATACAGGATTCCTCGATACTTCGGGGTTCCTCCAAGTAATTACCAAGCTCAGAGTGTTCTCGTTTTTCTTCCTTTTGTTGTCTTGCCTAGTCGATGTTATCTTCTGTCGTGCAGAGATCAGCTGAGCGTGTCGGCTGGAAGTGGAACGATAGCTGGCTGAAACTCATACGCGAGTATCAAGGCCACAACGGGCGAGCTGCCTAGTTCCTCCTCGGATACGAGCCGAGGTACCACACGTACATCAAGAGGAAGGAGCTCGGGCCCGCCAGCTCGGAGGCTGTTAATTTGGCCCAGCTCGTTGAGAGCTACTCGTCTCCCTCTAACCGTGACGAAGAAAGGGGAGAGGAGATGGGAAAAGGCGGCCTATTTTGAAGGTGAAAGACCTGGGGGCGAGACTTTTTAGGGGTCGAACTCCATCTTCCTCAGCAGTCTCGGGGAGTGCCGAGGGTTCTGCTGGTGCTGCCTCGGGGAGCGTCGAGGGTTCTGCTGCTGCTATTGACCCGGGTGTAGACACCTCATTTTGGCCCCCTATGATAGCCTTAAAACACTTATCATATATGATGATGCCCCCATTTCACCCATAATTGAATGGTTAATGGCATAATTCAAATTAATTATTGACGATGAAGATGCTTGTTGATAGTTTTAGACTTAGTTCGGCAATTCATAGAAATTATGAGAGAAAAGGCCGAATCGCGTTGAGATCTCGAGTTCGACCAGCTACTCATACCAGGCATGGACTACAACACTATTCCAAACCCTTTTCAGACTATATAGAACACCCTCAGGTTATTCTTAGAGAAACTACACATAGTTTGCCTAAGTACAATGCGATTAACATGAATTAAGAGGTTAGAATCATTGATCCAAATATTCCTTACTTATCCTGACCTCTGACCTTTAGGATCTATAGACCACAAGATTCTACGTTCCAAGAGCTTTCCGATGATGTATAGAACGTCTAATTCCGACCAACGGATTAAAAGATATGGCCCTCAGAAGAATACATAAATGATACCGCACAAGGGACACACTTGGGCGCCCATATAGGTGCGCCCAAGTTCCAAGCTGCACTTGGGCGCATACACAGGTGCGCCCAGGTTCCAGGGGCACACTTGGGCGCCCATGCAGGTGCGCCCAAGTCTCTGGTTACCCTAGAACCCACTTTAATGCACATTTAAGTTGGTTTCGCTCCACTCTTCATAGTTCTGACCCAATCTCAATCCGAAAGCAACCCGAAACCAAACCTTAAGCCCATTCAACCTAGAAGATAACATGGGCGCCCCCACAAGTGCACCCAAGTCCAATGCCCTTTGTTTTAGTCCAAATTCAACCCGAACCAAACCCTAGGTCAACTGAACCCCAGGTCCCTGCCGTTTTCCAACCTCTGATCACTATGATGTATGGACCAACAGATTCTACTTTTCAAGAGCTTTCCGACGATATATAGAACGTCCAATTCCGACCAACGGTCCAAGAGTTATGGCCCGCGGAAGATAGCCCTAACGATCCCCCGCTAGAGACCACTTGGGCGCCACCCTAGGTGCGCCCAAGTTTCAACCTGCGCTTGGGCGCACACACAGGTGCGCCCAGGTGTCCAGTTGGCTTAGAATGGAACTTGAATACATATTTGTGTGGGTTTCGCTCAATCCTTCGCAATCCCGACCTGATCTCAATCCGAAAATAGTCCGAAATCGAACCCAAAGCCCACTTAGCTTCCTAAGCCAACATGGGCGCACCTATGTGTGCGCCCAAGTTCCCGGACCAACATGGGCGCACCTATATGTGCGCCCAAGTTCCCGGAACCCTAAACCTACCTTAGTTTGCGTGAAACTTCTAGAGACTCGTGCACATAGCAACCCTAAACCCCTCCTCCACGAAAAAAACCCTTATATAAGGATCTCTTATGTCATTTACAAGAGGAGGCTACCAAGAAGAATAGAAAACTAGAAGAAGAGAGAGAAAAAAAAAGAGTAGCCACCATAGAGAGAGCTTTAGATCTAGGAGGAAGAAGAAGGAGAGGAGATTTCTGGTTCTCAAGATTAGCAATGGAGAAAGCTTCTGAAAGCCATGGATCTGCGCGAAAGCTTCGACCTAGGACTTGAAGGATACGATTCGAACCGGTATTTCTAGATTAGGTTCTCTTCCATTGATATTTAGTATCATTAATGTTTAGAAATATGCTTAGGATCATGCATGCATTGTAGATCTGCATTAATAGTAGTCTTTTTTAGTAGATCTAATACTTAGCAATCATCCATCATTAGTAACATGCTTAGGATCATCCCTACTCTGTAGATCTGCATCATTTCTTGCATTCCGAACTCGTGATTAGGATAGACTTTGCATCCATTTCGTTTTCATTAAGTAAAATAAATAAAAATAAAAATAAATAAAAGAAGTACAACAGAACACTTGGGCGCAACTATCTGTGCGCCCAACTGTCTGCTTTAGGTTTCCATTTCGAGTTTCATATTAAGCATAATTTATTTCTCAGATCCAAACTCGTTTTTCATACATATTGATATTGGAACCTTCGGATCTATAATATTGCACCCCAAATCGCGCGAAAAGCATTGAGAAAAGAAACAAAGAAGAAGAAAAGTGCAGGAAAGAACTTGGGAGCAACTGTGTGTGCGCCCAAGTTTCTGGATAGGGTTTTGGCCCCGATTTCTCGTTTCACGCGTACTCTGGTTCTTAGATCCGAGCCTACCCCTATAAAAGTTAGTATTAAAGTCTTCGGATTTGAGAAAAGTGTTAAGAGAATCGAAGGAATACCGGAATATAGTACCAAGAGGTAAAGACTAAAAGAGACAGCAAACTTGGGAGCAACTGTGTGTGAGCCCAAGTTGTGCAGAGGAACTTGGGAGCAACTGTGTGTGAGCCCAAGTTGTGCAGAGAAACTTGGGAGCAACTGTGTGTGCGCCCAAGTTCCAAATTCGTTTTCCGGCCCGCATCTTCATATCTTTGCATTCCATTTAGCTTGCTGCTTTATCTTTTTTAGTAATTTCAATTGATTACTGCACTTCTAGACTTCGAAGCATCAAATCATCATCATTTTAGGTTAGGGTAAATTACATAAAAAAAAACCAAAAAAATCACAAAATCATAAAATACTTCTCCTCTCATCTTACTCCTTAGTAATTAGAGAAGAGAACAAAAAAAAAAAGAAAAGAAAGTAGTTAAAGGAAGTGTTAGAATTATAGAAGTAGACATTAAGTATCTAATTTTAGGATATTTCATTCATGCCTAAGTAAATCAATAAATTCGATCAACCCCATTCTAAAACACTTAATTATCTCAAAACACCTAATTAAAACAACCAATTGAAATCCACAGAATTAATTAACTAAATCCCTAAAATTGATTAACAACTCTAAATTAAAACCCTAATCAACAAACCTTAATTAAAATTCTGATTAATAAGCCTAAATGAACCAAAACCCCTAATTAATCGAACCCAAACAAACAAAACCCTAGCCACCAATCCCTAATTGAGACCCTAATAGAAACCTAATTAAAGACGATAAGATCTAGCCACACCCAGAGAATAGAGACATTCCCCAACCAGAATACCAAATCCGACTTAGAAGCACCCTAGAATTGAACGAACTAGTAGCTCCACAACAGGCAGACACTTAGGAGCAACCACAGGTGCGTCCAAGTTACCCCAGAAACCTAGGCTCACATATAAGTGCGCCCAACTTCTTATTCCAATCCCGAAGCACATTGGTCGCGTTTTTTTAACTCCCGAATTTAAACCACGTATATTTATTGACATAGATCACCTGAGACTCCAAGCCTAAGTGAACAGAATCTCGTAGAGAACCAAAACACGCGAATCAGACACTTAGGAGCAACCATAGGTGCGCCCAAGTTATTCAGGAAAGATAGGAGCAACCATAGGTGCGCCCAAGTTATTCAGGAAAGATAGGAGCAACCACAGGTGCGCCTAAGTTATTCAGGAAAGATAGGAGCAACCATAGGTGCACCCAAGTTACTCGGGAAACATAGGAGCAACCAGAGGTGAGCCTAAGTTATTCAGCAAAGATAGGAGCAACCATAGGTGCACCCAAGTTATTCAGGAAACATAGGAGCAACCACAGGCGCGCCCAAGTTCGCCTCCACCCGGGATCTCCGAATCCATATTCACCTTGAACCTTGACTTTAATCAACATCATAAGACTATCACAGAACCAATAACAACCCACAAATTATAGATTTAATTAACTTAAACCCAACCGGAACCTCGAACCGAAGCCGGACGGGGAAACAACATCAAAGCACCACTTGGGCGCCCACCCAGGTGCGCCCAAGTTTACAACAACACCTAGGCGCACTCACAGGTGCGCCCAGGTTCGCTGTCTAGCCCAAAGTAGTAAACCTCGGTTATATTTCAAATTCCGGACTTAAATCATTAAGATAAAATCAATCCAGAACCTAAAACAATATTAAAACAAAAGCTTACGCTTATAGAAACTCCCCGAATTCCAAAATCAATAGCGATTCCATCGTCACCAGCCCAAGCACACAGAACCTGACACTTAGGCGCAACCATAAGTGCGCCCAAGTTGCCTGAGTAACATAGGCGCAACTGTAAGTGCGCCCAAGTTCTCCGTCAGTCCTATTTCACCGATTCTGACATCTTTTCATCATTTGGAGTAAAACCTGAAAGTCCATAGCCTTAAACAACTAAAACAGAACCTCAACATATTTAAAAACATATTAATCAGAACTTTAAAGCATCCCTAAATCACTCTTAATCAACTTTCAATTTAAAAAAACAAACCGAATTAATTAAGATCATAACCAAATTCCTTAGGCATAGAAATTGCTAAGCTTAGGCTATTTACACCCTAGGATTATATCAGATTTCCTTCATTAGATAGATTAGAGCATTAGGCTTCGTCCCATCACTTTTCCTGTTCCGTTAGGGGACTGGGAGAGCTGATGTGGACGGTCTAGGACCTTAGGTTAAGGTTAATCCGATGATCAGTAATAAAGCATTAATCACGTAAATCCAAGTAAAATCCCCTAGTTAGGCCCTTCTAGCCCTAATATCAAAAATCCATAAAAACTATAAAACCAACAAAATAAACCCAAAAAAAGTTTTTTTCCTTTATTTCTTCCTCCACCTTAGGTGCCAAATATTTAATTGAACTTAATGATAAAAGGGAACAAAGAACTGACTTCTAAAATTGAATAAATGAGAATAATTAGATGAGATGAGTGATTTCACACACTTTGCATATTTTTATTTCGGCCCATCGGCCACCCTCAAACAATCACGGCCCATCGGCCACCTTCAATCAATTACAGCCCATCGGCTTTTCACTTTATCACTCGTGTATCGCACACGAAAAACACAGAAATCACAAGTCAAAGTCTCATTTGCATCATCATTTTGGTTTGAAAAAGTCAGCCTTTAAACCCTATTTTGCCAAGGGATTAGAAGGGGGTACCCGGGAACGGGGCCGATCCTCTTCTTAAATATTTGGCACCTCCCCCCTTTTTATTTTCTTTATTTTAATTATTTTGTCTTACTTGGATATATAATGATTATGCTATGCGAGGATTAACCTTATTTGGACTTTTACTCATAACCCTGAATTGACCCAGTATTAAAGAGACCCAAAAGACCCAAATTAATGTGACAGGAAAACCGTCGTGTGTTGCCGGCAGCACATTAAACGAGAGAAGAACCCACCCACTTATTTTCTCCCATTTTTCTTCGGCTTTTGTCGAAGAACGGTGTTACGGCCGTTACCGTAGCTGGCGATCGTGATCCGTCGATTTTGAGGGTAGTCGGAATCCTCATTTTCGATGTAAAAATTTAAATAGCACATATAGATGAATGGCGATTCCCCTCCCCTGGGGGATCAAAATTCACATCCGACACCGGGCACTGTTGCTGGAACTGCTGTTGCTATTGCTGGTGCTGGTGCTGATGCAGCTGGGTAGCGTTCTGCCGAGACCCCAAGAGAGGGAGGCCAAGCTGAGAAGAGGCTACGGTCTGAGGGCTGCGGCTCGGGAGCTCGGCAACAGCCTGCTGAAGGGGCTAAAGAGAAGGTCCCGAGGGAGAAGAGGCACTGGAGCAAGGGCTCATCAGAGAAAGGCCCTGGGCAGGCCTTGGTCCCCCAGCCTGCGGGGGCGGCTCTATGGAGGACGATCGGACTGCAACATGCAGGAAGAAGAACAGGTGAGAATGGCCATATCAAATATGAAGGATCCGATGAGGGCTTTGATGACAATCGGAGAGGTTGTTAGTTGGAGTGGCCTATACCGTAGGTTGTCTAGGATGAAACAAAACTTAGATGAGGGTGTGTTGAACACCATCATTGACCATAAGAAGAACACACGTAGGGTAGGCACAACCACCCAACCAGAGAGCCGCGCAACTCCTGAGGTGAGCTTGAATCAGGAAGAGGTCTACCGACCGTACCAAGAGCGTACCAATGTTAGCTTTAACCAACATCAAAACCAAGCGCAGAATGGCAATCCTAGTTTCCAAGGTGGTAACCCGAATCACCAAAGGAATAACCAAAATTTTCCACGAAATAATCAGAACTACCGGAACCTTCCGAGGAATAACCAAAGTTTTGACCAACCGCCAAGGAACCAAGGACCTCCAATGAATCAAAATCAGAATCCTAATCCTATGCAACCGGCTCAAAATCTGACGGCTCCGCCGCAAAATCGAAACGTGAATCCTCAACCTAACTATGGTACTGTCCCCTTCAATTACAATAGAGACAACAACGGCAACCAAAATAACCCGAGCAACGGAAATAGAAGAAGATTCGGACCTAAGAGGGCAAACTACCCATCCCTTCCTCAACCATGGACTGCTGTCTTCTGGTCTCTTTTAAGCCAGAACGCCCTCCAACTCCCACCGGAACGACCGCAGGCATGGTCCGAACACCTGGACAAGACCAAGTTTTGCGCCTACCATAGGATGCCGGGTCATGACCTCACCCAATGCTACACGGTTAGAGATTTGATCTATGACCTCAATGACGAAGGTAGAATTGATTGGGGTAACATTAGGCCAATAGGCGGGAATGACCTACGAGGTGCCACTCCTAATCAAAATTCAACCGCTAATCCAGCGCAGAATATTCCCAACATGCAGATCTATACGAACCCGTTACCTCAGCATGGAGCATCAACCTCTGGACAGGGCCCACATGCCCAACTAATAAACATCGCCGTAATAGAGCACAGGTACATTGATGCCCCAGCTCAGGGGAGTATACACCATAGCCAACCATGTCATGATGATTTCTTTGAAGAGGAGGATTATCGAAAATACATTACGCCATGGGATGGGAAGACCAAATTCAAAATCTTTAACTCGGGGATGGAGGCGATCGTTGACTCCCCTGACCTTTACAAGGTAAATTTTGATGAGCCAGACGATCGAGAATCACCCATCATCACGAACTCACAGCCAGATCCTCACCCAGATACGAATGCACCTCAGGCCCACCTACGATCTGGACGGATCCGTCCTCCCCGGCTACCTCCTCATCCAGTTACTCAAAACTTAGATTCGCAAAATCCCAATGATCAAGTTGAGGAGTCTGTTGATGAAAGAGCTTATACTTCGATAGAAACGGGGATAGAGTATGACCTCTTAGGACACCTCACTAAGATCCCAGCTAAGGTGTCCGTCCTTGATTTGATTAAGACATCCCCCAAGCATCAGCAACAACTACTCGAGGCTATTACGCGCTTACAAGTCCCGGTAGGCATAACTCCAGAGGAATTGAGGACATCTATCGCAGCCTTGGCCCCGGGAGCTTCATTCCCTGCCATCACTTTTACTGAGGAAGAATTAAAGGAAATACCGCCTGAGGCGAGGACATCTCCTTTACATCTGACAGTCAAGATAGCAGGGAAGGAAATGTCAGGAGCTTTGGTTGACACTGGCGCATCACTGAATATTTGTCCGTTGAAAACCTACAAAGCTTTAGGACTCACAGTAAAAGACCTAACTCCAGCCCCTATGGTTGTGACCGGTTACGACGGAAATAAGAAAACAGTTTGTGGAAAAATTATGTTATTAGTGCAAGCGGGCCCGTTCTCAATGCCGGAAGAATTTTATATTATGGATATCCCCGCCACTTTTAACTTAATCTTGGGACGCCGATGGTTGAATCATATGAATGCCGTCATGTCAAGCAGGCATCAATGCGTCAAATTCCCCTACTTAGGCAAGATCATGAAACTAATGGGGGACCCGCCTGTCATTGAACCGGAAGAACTTCAAATACTCCCAACCCTACAACCCGCTCATATTACGCCAGAAGTCAAAATTCATGGATACAGGGTCGACCCTCTCATCTCCTTGATGGATACAGACTTGATGCAAAATATGTTCTCCGATCTATCCTGCCTGCAGGATCCTGCAGCGGACAACGAAGGTCAAGATCGAGGATGGACCCTGATGAAAAAGATGGGGTATCAACCCGGATTTGGACTAGGAAGGGACGGAGAAGGAATTATTGACCCTTACATACCAGATCCCAGAGCGAGAGCAGAAGGGTTAGGGTACGACACCCACAATGACATAAGGTATAAACGGGAGGACTGGACCTTAAACGAACATTTTGTGAAGTCCAACAAGGCCCTAGATCCCAATACACCACCGACCAGGGAGGGATGCTACAATTTAGACCCAAATGATAAAGGTAAGTTCGTTTTAGTAGAGGATTGGGGAGATTCGACATCTTCCGAAAGCGAGACTTACGAGGAAATCTTCGGCACTTGGAGAGAGCTCCATCCGCTAAAGGAAGTGAACAATATAGACCACACCATTGACCTGAGATCCCATACCTTATCATGTAACATGCTGAGTGTGAGCGAGTCAACTCATTTACCCAAAAAAAAACGCCGATTGCCAAAATCCCAGAAAGTCGCGAAACGTGGGAAATCGAAGACCCTACTAGCGAAGAAGTGGTATATTGGCCGGCTGCCTGGCGCCACTGGCGAGAAGACCCCTCTCAAGAAAACCGCAAAATCTGGGAAACCGATGACCTCAATGATCACGAAGTGGTATACCGCCCCACCGCCTGGCTACGCCAGCGGGGAGGATCCTCCTCGGTAGATGATCCATCCTCGATCCCATCTGTACCATATCATTCCAAAAATTCCAAAAAAATAGAAAACCCCAAAAACCCAAAAAAATTAGAAAATAGAAAACCCAAAAACATAGGAGCCGTAGGAGTAGAAGACTTTAGTCATCATCAGAATGTGGGCAACCTAAGACGATGGAAGATACCACCGGTAGAACAGTCTCGACTAGAGGAAATTATGACCAACATCAATAAGTTAGGCTGCGAATCTCTACCTGTCGTTTCAGAGCCCGAGCCTTCCACAGAGCATGCAAACATTAATGATGGAATGGGTGTTTATGAACTAGTGGACGCCGAAGAAGGGGATGATGAAGTCTCTGAGGAATTTAGGAGAGTAATCAAAAAGTTTGATGAGGAAACACAAGCAGCTGCTGAAAAGACAAAAGAGATAAACCTGGGGACGGAAGAGAGACCCAAACAAGTCCAAATCAGTGCATGCCTGGAACCTAATGAAGAGATTGAAATCTTTGAAGCCCTAAGAGAATACCAAGACGTGTTCGCATCAGATTATAACGACATGCCCGGACTTGCACCCGACCTTGTAGAACACCGGATACCGTTAGAGGAAAATGCTAGACCTGTCAAGCAAAAGTTTAGAAGAATGCTCCCTGATGTTGCGTTGAAAGTGAAGGAGGAGGTTGACAAACTCCACCAGGCTAAGTTCATCAGGGTTGTGTTGTTTCCTCAATGGGTTGCCAATATAGTCCCGGTGAAGAAAAAAGATGGACGCGTCCGAGTTTGTATTGATTTTCGGAATTTGAACAAAGCGTCTCCCAAGGACGATTTCCCCTTACCTCACATCGACGTGCTTATTGACAATACCGCAGGGCACGCTATGCTATCATTTATGGATGGTTATTCGGGGTACAACCAAATCAGGTTATCACCAGAAGATCAGGAGAAAACCTCGTTCACTACACCCTGGGGGACTTACTGTTATGTTGTTATGCCCTTCGGTTTGAAGAATGCCGGCGCCACTTATCAAAGGGCCATGATGGCAATATTTCATGATATGATACACGATTGTGCGGAGGTCTACGTGGACGACATTCTAATCAAATCCAAAACCCGTGACACCCATGTCATGGCCCTCAGGAGAGTCCTCCAACGATCTAGGGACACCCAACTGAAGATGAATCCGAAGAAGTGCGTTTTTGGAGTATCCTCTGGCAAACTCCTGGGCTTTATGGTGAGCAATCGAGGAATTGAAGTTGATCCGTCTAAGGTAAAGGCCATTCTTGAAATGCCGCCCCCGAAGAACCTAAAAGAATTGAGGGGCCTCATAGGACGACTACAGTTCATTAGAAGATTCATTTCGCAGCATTCGCAAAGATGTGAACCGTTCTACAAATTGCTAAAAGGAGGTGTGGAGTACCACTGGGATGACAACTGCCAGAAGGCATTCGAAGATTTGAAGAAATATCTATTGAGTCCTCCCGTTTTGAAACCCCCTACTAAAGATGAGCCTCTCATTTTATACGTGTCAGCGACAGAATCTGCGATAGGTGTGGTCCTGGGTCAGCATGATGAGACCGGCCGAAAGGAGAATGCTATTTATTACCTGAGCAAATCTCTGCTACCCTATGAAAGAAAATACTCCCCGATGGAGAGAACCTGCTTAGCAGTTGTTTGGGCTGCTCAGAAATTGAGACACTACTTCCTAGCCCACCAAGTCAAACTCTTAGCTAGGATGGACCCTTTGAAATACATTTTCGAGAAACCCGTTACTTCGGGAAGAGTCGCGCGATGGCAAATGCTCTTGGCAGAATTTGACATAACCTATGTTACCCAGAAGTCTATAAAGGGACAAGCAATCGCCGACCATCTGGCACACCTCCCTTTGCCACAGTACGAGCCAGTCAAAACCGAGTTCCCTGATGAGGACATTTTATTTACAGACATTGAGGAGGTTAAGAATGATGACTTATGGACCATGTATTTTGATGGGGCTTTGAACCAAAATGGAAAAGGAGTCGGGGTAGTATTACTATCCCCGGAAGGAGTTGCCATACCGAAAGCCTACAAAATCGGGTTTCCAGCAACCAACAACGTGATGGAATATGAAGCTTTACTAGCAGGACTGAGAGAGGCCCACACCCTAGGCATCGAGAAATTAAGAGTCTTCGGTGATTCCAAGGTTGTTATTTCCCAAATAGCCGGCGAGTGGAAGGTCAGCGCCCCAAAGCTCGCACATTACCATGCAAAAGCAAAAGAATTAATGTCCGATTTCAAGAAGATTTCCTTCCTCTACATCCCTCGCGCCTTGAACCGATTGGCTGACTCGTTAGCAATTTTAGCCTCAATCATAGAGATGCCCAATGATAAGGATTCCAAAGAATTCCTGATTAAAAGGCTAGATTCTCCGTCCGTCAAACCAATAGACCTGACCAAAGGGGACCCTGCCGAAGTCCTGCCAACAGTTTCAAAAGATAGGAGTAAGGGAGCCAAGGCCAAAGAGTCTGGTCACAAGGAGAACACCAAGCCTGAAGGGGTCCTAGCCCGCATACAACATGACGATGACTTGGTAGACGATCACCCATGGTACTACGATATCTGGAATTACTTACACGATGGCTACATCCCTGAATACGCCACCCGATCGGACAAAAAAGCATTGAAAGAAATGGTTTAGAGATATGTCATAGTCGCGGGACTATTGTACCGTAGATCATTCAGTGGAATTCTCCTACGATGTGTGACCACAGAAGAAGGGCAGGAGATAATTGAAGAAGCACACTCAGGAGAGTGTGGAGGACATGTCAACGGCCAAATGTTGGCTAAGAAGATTATCCGTTTAGGTTATTATTGGCCATCCCTAGAGATGGATTCAGTCCATTATGTTAGGAGATGCAAAGAATGTCAGCTGCATGCCGACCTAATACATGCCCCCGCATCATCCCTTCACCCTACCACAGCTCCATGGCCTTTTTCGACATGGGCCTTTGATATCATAGGACCCCTGGCCCCTACACTAGAAAACACACAAAATAAGGCATTCATATTAACAGCTACGGAATATTACACTAAATGGGCAGAAGCAGAGGCATATGTTAATATTAAGGCAACCTCTGTAGTTAAATTCATCAAAAAGAATATAATAGCCAGGTTTGGCATCCCTAAGGTATTCATAACAGACAATGGCCCCCAATTTATATCTCAACAAATGAATGAGTTGTGCACAAAATATGATATAGAACTGCATCATTCAACCCCATATTATCCCCAAGCCAATGGTCAAGCCGAAGCAACCAACAAGACCTTACTGAAGATCATCAAGAAGACTGTGCAAACCGCCAAAGGTAGTGATTGGCCAGACCGTTTGGTTGAAGCGTTGTGGGCGTATCGGACTTCTGTAAGAACTCCTACAGGAGAAACCCCATACTCTTTAACTTACGGAACGGAAGCAGTCCTTCCACTCGAGGTCCTTCACCCGTCACTGCGTGTCCAGCTAAATGAAGATATAACAGAAGATCAGAGGAGAGAAGCACTACTACTTCAGCTAGACCTACTCGATGAGAAAAGAATGAAGGCAGCAGAGCATGCACAAGTGTATCGGAAGCGGATTGCTAGAGCCTATAACAAGCATGTCAAAGAGCAAAGATTCAAAGTCGGTGATTTCGTGCTAAAGCGCATCACTCCATCCCAGCTTCCGCATCCCAGAGGTAAGTTACGACCCAATTGGGAAGGCCCTTATGTAATTAAAGAAGTATATTCTAGAAATGCATACAGACTAGTAAATGCAGAAGGGGAAGAGCTCCCCGATCCATGGAATGCTATGTACCTAAAAAGGTACACAATTTGACCCTTCCCTACTTCTCGCGGAGTATGACCCTCCTTGCCCCTTAGCGTAGTTGAAGAAATCCAGTAGGAGGACCAAAGAGATGCACATTGATCAAACTTGGAACTCAAGCACACACCAGCACCTAAAAAAAAAAAAAAAAAACACAAAATGGTGAGTCTACCCCACACAAATTTCGCACGGCTAAAGTCACCCAATGTAAAGGTTTGAAGGTGGGAATGCCCGTGTCATGAAAGCTTTTTGATTCCAAAAAAAAAAAAAAAAGAAACGAAAAGAGTTTGTTTAGCTGGGAGCCCAAAAAAAAAAAAAAAAAAAAAAAAAAAAAAAAAAAAAAAAACAAACGTGACTAGTTTGGGTTTGTAGCCTTTTTAACCCGAGCCAGTAAGCCCGTAGAGGTATTTACATACTCAGTGCCCTAAAGCCATCTGGTTTGGGAGTCATTGGCTGAAAGCTCGTTACATGGGTTAATTAGAAAGCTTAAGAGACCTAGGCATTGCACAGTCACATGTTAAAAAAACAAAAAAGGAGAGAAGAAAGAAAAAAAAATATTTAGTTAGAAGTCCTGAAAAGAATAAAAGCTTGCTGACTAGTCTGGGTTCGTAGCCTTTTTAACTCGAGCCAGTAAGCCCGTAGGGGTATTTACATATCTAGTGCCCTGAAGCCACCTGGTTTGGGAGTCATTGGCTGAATGCTCGTTACCTGGGTTGATTAGAAAGCTTAAGGGACCTAGGCATTGCACGGTCACATGTAAAAAAAAAAAAAAAAAAAAAATCTATTAGAATTAGGCTCGCTGAAGTGACACGGGTACTCATCGGATGAACTAAGCAGAAGGTGGTCGAAAACCACAACACTAAGGTAGCACGGTGACTCACCAACCCACACACACACATTACTCACAAATGAGCCCCGTAGGCAGTCATGTGCGCTCCAAAGGTCAACCGAAAAGACTAAGCAGCTACAAAAGGAGGCCCGTGAGGGTTCGATCTCCAAAGGAAAGTTAGGGAGGAGCACATCACCACCGGAATGAAAATCATGGATCGAGAAGCTAATCTACCTTCACGCCCTCACCCACAGCCCAAATGAACACTAGTCTTATGCTGGGGCATTTTTTTTTTTTATATATATATACATTCTTATTAACATCTATCTATCTTACACGGCCTCCCAATATGGATCCTCATCATACACGATTGTCACGGGCACTCACTCGCCTGCACACACGCTCACCTCATGCATGCTTTCGTTACTAACGACTTTTGATTGGATGCAGTAAAGAACACTTCCCCTAAGGTATCAATCCCATCTTGTTCTTTCCCAAAGCTTAAATGCCAAAACGGCCCCCTGACATTTTTACCGAGAAAGAAAATATTACCTTAGCCAGACTATGCAAGGGGCCTAAAAATATTGAACTAACAAGTTTGTTTTGAGACCTTGCAGGGAACCCAACCCCGATCACATCCAAAACATCCCACAAGCTGGGGCATTTTTTTATTTTACATGCATTATTCTGCGCACAACTCCTCATGATTTGAAAAGAATACAGTGGTGGTATTTAAATTTGAGATATATAAATTATGTCTGTTATGATGCTTTATGATGAATTTAATTATAAATGCCTATTGTCCATACCTTTTCTATGATATCTCGCCGTGTTATTAAAAAAATGCAGTTATCTTGAAACTCTGTCTTTACATTTATAGTTAGCAATGTCAATGCCTTAAAACATAGAACTGCCTAGGCCACAAGCATCACACACCCAGGCACTCCCATTGTGTGAGAACCCTAAGTCTATGTTACAGCTCCGGTACGAAAGTGTAGTTATTTGGTCTATTGTATAGGTTTCATTACCGGCTATCTCTGATTACCGATGGCCTTCCATACGAGATCCATGCTTAGAGCACGAATTTCGAGAAATTCTAGAAAAATTTCGGCAGCATCTCCCCTTCTTTTTTAGCCCCCGGAAAATTTCCGGATACAAGAAACATGTTACCTGTGAAGAAAAACACTTCGTATATTCCCCGACACCCCCACAAAAGCTCCTCATCAATCAACCACACCAACCATAGCTCTTCTAAGGCATTAAAACATATTATATCAACTACACATACGTGGTACATACATACACATAATACATCTCAGATCAAATACATGCGAGCCCACGCCATGAGCCAAGTACAACATGAAATAACATAAATACATGGCCAGCATGTATGAATACAACACAGAACAAGGATACACAAGGGATGGGTCCCTAGGGGATCAATCGAAGGACGATAACCCTATGAAGCAGCTCCATTATGACGAGCCGACGATGCAAATGAAGACGGACCAAGAGCACGTTGAGAAGGAGCTCGCATCGAGTCCGAAAACGCATAACCTCTCTCTTCCGCCCTCTGGCGATATCGATCAAGGCGCCTTCGCAGATCAGCAACCACCTCCTCATGACATCGCGCCATGCGATCCATGCGCTCGTTGTACTGATCCTGGATAAGAGCCCTCTCCTCACCCGGGCTGAGACGTGGAGGAACGGAAGCAACGATAGCACCGCTCTGCAAGACGAGATTTTAAGGAAATATTACATTCAACAAACCTTGTGCCAACAAATATAGGACTTAAAAGGAAAAGGGCCCTCACTTGCGTAGAAGCCTCATAGCTCACAAGCTTGGCGCGTAGCTCGTTAACCTGTAAATCACAAGATTACAAGCCACATCAGCAATGAATGAAATAGTGAGATCGAAGTATCACATAAGTAGGACCCATACCTGTGCCGTTAAGGCAACTCTCTCCGCAAGCGCTCTATCACGCTCACTACGGGCCTCCTCCTAAAGATCATAAAGGCAGACAGTCAGGGGTCAATCGTAAAAAAAAAAAAAAAAAAAAAGGGGACGACACAATAAAAGTTTGAGCCTTACTAACCTTTAGTCGGTCCATCTCAGCTCGCAGTGTCTGCAGCTCGCCCTCCAATCTCAACCTCACAGCCTCGGACGCAGCCAAATCCCTATTCCTCTGCACAAGCAATTAGATGTCATAAGTTTTAATTTGCGGTGAAGATTGGGTTAATAACCTTCTACCTCAGAGGTGTCCGCCGGGGTATCAATGATGGCGTCACCTGTCCTCGATTCCTTTTGTAGATCCATCTGGACAAAGTAAAAAGAGTCAGTGGGCTCAAGGCATTACTTTTACAATAGACGAGGGATCATGATTCCCGTGCCTCCTTAGCCACAAAGGACGCATGTAGTCCCATCGTCAGGGCCTCCTAAGGTCACGAAGTATATGGTGCAATAAATGAGCTCTCTGGCACACAACACCAAAGGATAGTACCCCCAATCACCATATTACGAATTGCACGGACATTACCTTCTCTCCCACCAACGTGGATAGCCGGAGTACCTCCTCCCGAAGGGCTAACTCAACATCAGATATCACTCTTGTAGAGGTCCCCTACCATGAGGTACAATGGGAACAATTAGAAAGGGAGGATAAAAGATATACATATATATATATATATGTGTATATATAAGGTTCATGAACTTGGTGGAATTTACCTCGCCTGCATTGTCATCTAATGGACGAGTCCCTTCACACCCCATCCCAGCCGAGGAAGCCGCCTGAAATAAGAAAACAACATGGTGGATTAGATCGAGAATAAGGGACAATATCAAGTCAGATAAGTAGAAAGGATTAAATGATTACCCGAAGTGATAGCAGCGTCTCCATCGCCTCAGCGCAATTTCGGATAGAATAGGAAGATCCGCCAGAATACGACTCAGGCAGTATGTACCGGTGCGTGTTGTCCCTCCAGCGCTGCTCATAATCGCGTGATGCCTCTTCATCCGCGCTGAAGGTAGGCGCTTGTCCCCCTCCATCCCAATCATTTATCTCACGCTGGTGCGGATGGGAATGACTAAATATCGCTTTGCGCCATCCCCTATATGAATGACTCATGGCAGGTTCAAGAGGTAGGACGACCTGACAACTACCGAACTGGCGAGCAACTCGGCTCACAACAAGCTTGGAAACAATCTGAGGGGCGTGAAGCCATATATCTCTCGCAAATAAATGCACCCCCTCTCGCACCGCCCCCAACTCGTCATCAGAACCGCCCTGGTAAGGACACCAAATGATCTAAAAAAAAAAAAAAAAAAAGAAGAAGAAGAAGAAGAAGCAAGGGGAGCATAGCCCCGAAGAATGTCAACCATTAGCAACCCAGGGAAAAGATGGCCGATTTTGGCCTAATTCCAAAACAAGCTAACGGCTCAAAAGAAAAAGAAAAAGAGAAAGAATAACTTACCTCCCGCTCCATCAACTCGTTCAAGATGAAGCGGTAGCCCTGTTCATCCGTCCTCATTCTCAAACCTTTAGTCCGCTTCGCCAGCTCTGAAGGTCGGATGTCAGCGAAACCCCGTACAGTAGCATTCGGATACCACCGCGCCGCCCGGGGAGTAAGGCTCAACCGCACTGGCAAACGCTCGGGGCGACCCTGCAGGATGTGCTCCCACATCCATACCTGTTTCCAAACAGTTAAATCATTAGTGAGGTGGAATATTCAAAGCAGAAGGCTAACAAGTATGAGAAGCTGATTTACCTGAAGGATCGGGACAAAGCCCCGAAGACTCCTGTGGCCCCTCTGGACCCGGCATCTATCATCTAGGCTACGGAAAAGGAAGGCAAGAGCTGCTGCACCCCAGGCATAGTCACCTACCCGGCTCAGATCATCTACAAACTTGAGTAGGGTGCCAGACACTCTGTTGCCCGTGGCATTCGCAAATAGGCATTTCCCAAAGAAATAGAGGAGGAACGCACGGAGGCTCTCATCCTCGCCTTGCCTAGCCGACGATAATCGAGGACGCCTTAATGCAACGTCGGGTCGAGTCCCCTTTTTCCCTGCCAAATTGGCAAAGATCTACAATTAATGATACTCGTCAATTTACGAGAAGCAATATTAAGATCATGGCTTACCACCCACCCGTCACATAAAAGGTCTCGCAAGGGATCCCCACTCTCTTCCGACGATAGTACCCATCGACGGGTACCTCTCTACACTCATACCCTGCAAATGGAAAAGGCAATTATAAACATTAGTTGCCAAAATAATAGGGGGGAAGGAATAAACTTGAGAATTTACCTGGAGGAGGGAAAACATCATCACCACCCTCATTATCTCCGGCCGCCGCTTCGTCACCACCCCTCTCAGCTCCGCTACCCCCGTCGTCCATCGGGTCATCACTATCGTCGGACGCAAGTAGCTCATCCAGAGGCGTTATATACTCCTCATCATCAGAGTCGCTGACCGCGCCCTCGCTCTCATCCATGCCCGTCTGTTCGGTAGGAGTCGGGGCAGGTCCACCGTCTCCACCCCTAACCGGTGAACCTCCGGCAGCCGCCATCTGCACCCCATGGCCAGCAAAGAGCTCTGCCTGATCACGAGTCCAACCTACATTGCATAAGAAACAATGATGAGCGAGTGAGCAAATGAATCAAAGACTACCGGAACAAAGGGAGAATACTCACTGTCTAGAATCTCCGCCCGCGTAGGGCCATAAGCCTCCCATAGCCACTCGATGTCAATCTGGTTAGAGCCAAGGTAAGGCCGTGCGCCAAACAAACGCTGAAGCAAGGGCCGGATGAGCTTGGGGTTAGCATCAACCGCACCAGTCGAAACCGGTAGACCGCTCACCCTCAGACCCCAACATCTTGCTATATCCTCGAGGGTGATGGTCATCTCGCCGGTCGGGAAATGGAAAGAATGGGTCTCATCCCTCCATCTCTCCGAAAGTGCGCTGATAAGACAGCGGTCGACTCGAAAAGCTACAATCGACATAAAATCTCCAAAACCCATAGCCCTGAGACGATCCTTCAGAGTGTCTGGCAGCTCCGTCCACCACTCTTTCACCTTAAGCCACCCCACCCTTATCTGAGCAAGAGGTACAAGCTGAAATTGAAAAAAAAAAAAAAAACATCATGATCGTTAGCCCAAAGATTTAAAGATGAGTAATGATGAGACGAAATACAGAAGAGACTAAGTGTCATTACCTTGCCCGCTCTTATCTCGTCGGCAAGGTGGGGATCATTTTTAGTTCGTTGCTTCTTATGCCTCTTTCCAGGCCGGGCCGTATTCTGCCCCGCCTCGGGCTCTCCGGTAAGTCCAACCTCAGGGTCCTCCGCTAGTCTATCTACGGGAACGCCCCCGTAATCTCCTGACGCACCCTCTCCCGACTCAACCATAGTCGAGGTCCTCTTACCAGCGAGCCTCGTCTTAGCCATCCTGCACATTAAAAAAAAAAAAAAAAAAGAAAAAGGAAAAAAAAAGCATATATGAGAAACCATGGATTTAGAAATACATGAGCAAAAGGGAAAGTTTTAACTTTTAAGATGTCACCTAAAAGATTGTGCAAAACAACCAAAATGAATCCATGAGAGACATCGAATTAGAAAACATTGGCCAATCCAATCCTGAAGCGAATTAATCAAAGAACAAAAGTAAAGCCAATAACAATAATAAGTAATTATAATATTAATGAGAACGAGTAAGGTGAACCCCGTCTGAGTTGAGACGATCCCCTGACTTTGCCCACTGTCCCATCATAATTATCACACCCCTCCATATACAAATTCACTCTTCCATGCAAACAAACAAACAAACCAAAAGAGAGGGGGAATTAAAAAAAAAAAAAAAAAAAAAAAAAAAAACAGAGGATCTTTAAACACAGTCACACATATAAAAGCCAGCATAAAACATGTCATCATCATCTCATCAGGAACAAGATTAAAGAAGCACTCTACAAATTTAGGCCAATCCCTGAATAACAATGACAGAAAATTAATACAAAAAAAAAAAAAAAAAATGTCCAAGCCGTCCCCTGCAATGGCCAAAATCTGTGTCAGGGGTCCGAAATCATGTTCGCCACATTCTCATTTAAGGTTAACGGAAGAGTCCAATAAACCCAACTATCCTCACTGGACTCAATAGTCTCCATGGGTGACACCATACTCCACTCCTCATCATCTCGTCAGTCCTAACTAGTTACAGGTAAGCACCCATTCTCCACCCAGACTGATTTTGCCGAAGGTTCCTCACCGTGCAATCTTTCAAATTAGAGTCATGAGGGCTGGATTGCCAACCTCACAACAGAGACAGCTCTGACATTTCTCCTCGTCTTGAGCCACCATTCTCTTGACTGCCCTTGACCAAAACCAGGCTCGGCACCCCCATTCCACAACCATAGTAAAACAAAAAGAAAACAAAGAGAATGAATAGATTGAAGGGGCGGGACCCACACACCTGGATGCTCTAGACCCCGCGCTGCTCCTTCTCCACTGTTATTTCCACTCTTCCTTCACCTACAAACAACAACAGATTCAAAACGAAAAGGGGAGGGAAAGATGAACAAAAAAAAAAAAAGAACAGGGGAAAGGAATAGAGCACGCATACCTGACTTCTTCTCTCCTCCCTTCCTCTTTCCTCTTCTTCTTCTCTCTGTTCTCTTTCCTCTTCCTCCAATCGTTTTACACCTGCAGCAACAGCAACAGGTTCAAAAAAAAAAAAAAAAAAAGAAGAAAGAGAATGGAAATGGAAATAGAGATGAATGGAGCGACCTACCTGACCACCTCTCTCCTCCCTTTCCTTCCTCCTCTCTGTTTCCTTTACTCCTCCCCCACTCGGTTTCCACCTGAAGGCAGCAGCAATGGATAAAAAAAAAAAAAAAAAAGAAAGAGAAACACAGAGAAAGAGAAGGCGAATAATAAAAAAAAAAAAAAAAAGAAGAAGAAGACTAGATTCACATACCTGGGCCACTCAAGAAGAACTACACTCCCCTCTCTTCTCCCTTTCCTTCTCCTTCTCCTCAGCCCACTCGTCCTTCACCTGAAATGGCAGCAGGAGCATTCAAAAAAAAAAAAAAGAGGGAAGAAAGAACAGAAAGAGGGAAGGGACGGTCCACCTACCTGAGCGCCAGCAAGCCTGCGCCGCACCTCCCTCGCACCTCTTCTCTATCCACTCCGCTCCCAGCTCCTCTGTCTCCACCTGAACTCACGCCCAAAAGAGAAAGGAGGAGTGAAAAAAAATGAAAGAAAAGAAAGAGAGGGAAACGGGGAATGAAAGCAAAAGAAAGAGGGAAAAGGGGGCTAACCCCATGACCTAAAAGCACGCCCAAGGCTGGGCGCTGGATGGCCCAGCCCCATCATATGGTGGGGTCCATCTCTGTGGGGGACACACCTAAAAGCATAACCCTGTATCTCTTCAAAAATATATATATATATATATATAATAATAATAAAAAAAAAGAGACATAAACATAAAGAAAACAGTTAATTAAGAAACTTAAACATCCCCCATAATCATGAACTCAATTACAGTACATAAAAGAAAATCCATGAGATTAATTAGTCATCACCCATTCATCATACATTAATAATTCCTGATTAAATCTCATAACTCCTCATCATAGTATCACAGCAATGAGAAGTCTCCATTATTTAAGACTAAAGCATCATCACATAATAAATAAAAATAAACAAAAGAGAAAAAGGGAATTATAAAATCTATATTGTTTTTATTAAAATTTTGATAGGAGTTGGTTAACAGTGGAGTGACAAATTAAACTAATTGCCCTAGGCACAAACTAAAACGAGAAGAGGTGATCATCTCTGCCTCCAAATCACACTTGAGGCTTATAACTACTATTAGCGGTCCTAATGACCCAACCTCTTGATCACAACCTAGCCTAAAATGGGGACTCCTGGTGAGCCATTCAGAATGGGTGAATCATGCCGTTGAAGACTGGGAAACGAGCCATCCGTGCCTCCATCCCTGCGACGTGAGCCTCGAGCTGCCCTTGTATTTCATTGAAAATATTTAGGGGATTACGAAGGGCATCACAAATCTCTCGAATCTGTCGGGAGTCGTCCTGAAAGGCGGTATATACTGGGTGAATGAGCGCTGAAAGCGTAGTGTTCTGCATCTCGAAATATTTCCTATAACGCCTAGGAATGCACGCTTCAGCCTCATGGGGGCAAGACATGGTCATGGGCCCTAGCTGATCCATCCGCCTTTGCAGGGTATTGAAGTCATCGATCGGAGCCCTTTCGCTTGCAGTTTTGGTAGCTTCCCAAACCCCCAGCATTGCTCTGAGGTCTATCAAACTCCATAAAAGGGATTGAAGCACCTCGCTGACAAAACCCGGTAAGTCCTCCATGAGCCCAGTATAACCTCCCAACCTACCAAGGACAGTCCTCCCAACGACGCACAAATCTTCATATAGCCCGCAGATTCGTTTGTATTTTGTAACTAGCAGATCATACGTCTCGCGCTTGTCTTCAGTAAGACGTTGGTCCATTATCTTTTCAAAGTCAAACACACAGTCATAAATAGCGGGAATGGATGACTCATGCTCGAGATAGAATTCCGCTCGATCCTCGGAGTCGTGGTAACCTATCATCTCAGTTCCAGGGGACCAGTATTCCTCCCCTGGCACATAAGGCTTGCAAGCGCCAGGACCTGCACCAGCGTCGATGGTGAATGAAAAGACAGGAAAACCAGCCATTGAATGAAGTCAAACCTGCGAACAAAAACACCCAACCTTAGAGACTCTCCACTTGAATAATAGCAAAAAAAAAAAAAAAACAAAAAAAAAAAAACAAAAAAAAAAAAAAAAGGTAGAAGATCACTTGGGCGCACCAGGGGTGGCGCCCAAGTTTATCTTATGAATTTCATCCCATGTGGGTCCGGTTCAACCCAAAACTATTCATCATAACCCTTGAGATCCGTGAGGCAAGTTCCCCGAGGGTACTGACAAATCACTTTCAGATCTTTAGGAAACCAAAAACATGTCCTTTTTGCTCAAGCAAGTATCAATAATGCAATGCAACATATTAATAATAATAATTAAAAAAAATATATTAATAATTGCAAGAGAGAAACCTGAGAACATGGGGAGTAAATAAAAAACCCACTGATATTCAATCAAATAATAAAACTCCAACCTTAAAAACATCTCTCAAGAAAGAGCAAAACAAATAGAAAACATGTTGCATAATTCAAGACCAAAAGAGTGAAAAGAGTGCTTACTTAAAGACAAGAAGGAGAGCAAAGACCCTGGAACTCGAAGTTTGAGGAGTGAAAAAACTTAGAGAAACCCATAGGCAGCCCTTCCTTATATAGGTTGGTGTCCTAACATCAAAAGGAAAAGAACACCACTTGGGCGCGCTCCTAGTGGCGCCCAAGTTCTTCGCTTTCCAATTCTAAGCCAAGAAGGAGAATGCCACTTGGGCGCACTCCTAGTGGCGCCCAAGTTCTTCACTCTTCAATTCTCCCCCACGGAGGACACCTCACATAACCAAGTTCTTCGCGTTCCAATTCTAAACCAAGGAGAAGAACACCACTTGGGCGCACTCCTAGTGGCGCCCAAGTTCTTCATTCTTCAATTCTATCCAGGAAAGGGCACCTCGTGTAACCACCTCACAAGAACTCTAAACCAAGTAGGAGAGACTACTTGGGCGCCCATAGTGGTGCGCCCAAGTGCGCAGGAACACATGGGCGCCCTTCCATGTGCGCCCAACCCTATGTTTTAGCCCGGAGGACCCCACAATGCATAGATTCAAGACCAAAATGGTTCTTTGATGATTACTAATCAAATCAAACAAAGGCAACAACAAATAATAACCGAAAGAGAGCAATGAAAGCATCTGAGTGGCCAAAAATAAAATAAAATAAAATAAAATAAAATAAAAAATAGAAGAAATGCTCACCGAACATCATCCTTTCACATGAGAACTCATTGCATACATTCTAGTCCCATCACATATACATCTAATATTGTGCATTGCATTCCATGTCATCTCCATCAGTAGCAATTAAAATTACTATTTCTGCAAGTTATAAAATTGAGTACTAACAAGCAAGAGCGCAGAATCTTTTAGTGTTTATCCACTGCAGATTTACAACCCATGAATGAGAATAACAAAAGTGATTCAAACACGCTGATGGGGATGAATGACACAAACTTATGCAAATGGACAACGAAAGAAAGCGGCAATGAGCCCCATCGTCGGATTTATGAAAAGCCCTTGAGGTAGGTACACCTAACTGTGGATTTTCATGATTTTACCCCACGTCTAGAAATTGAGTCGCCGTAGGCCTCCCTTAAGCGCTTATAATCGGTACGGCAACCATAATATCGTGTTATCACGAATTGCGGTGTTTGCCGACTCAAGTCTTGACGTTGGAGAATGGAATCCGTGTGACTCGAAACTCTCCATGATAAGCACAAAATGATGATCGAATCTATCCCAGGTTCTCATCTAGGCTTGGGTGAAGACCAAGATCCCTAGAGAGTGACGGTTATTCCGGTGGACATTTTCCATTGATTTAGCTTTTTCGATGCATACCTGAGTTTTAAAATAAAATCTCTTTTCAAAAAAAAAAAAAAAAATATGCATCTCATTCTCACATGCACCTCACACAATTGCTTGAACTATGTTTGTGATTTCCTTCAAGATCTCCATTATTGTTAGTTAGTTTTAACTATGCCTTACGCATTCCATTGTGGATGAAAGTCAAAAGACATTATATATGACAAACAGAATAAAACTCTATTGCAAGAACAAATGAAATTTTAATAGTGACTTAGCCAATCGAAAGATCGACTTCTGATTCAGACCACTGGGGCACAGTTCCCACCATCTTCTTTAAATTAAGCAACCGGGGCACAGTTCCCAACCCGCCACGTGGCAATACCACGGGCACCGAGGCACAGATCTCGGGTTTCCAATTCAATCAGTAGGCACGTAACTTCTTCTTTTTATTTTTTCCCCTGAATCAGGATCGATCCTAGAAAAGTGAACCTCACCTTTAGAACAAGTTTGTAATTGCATACATCCGTAAGCGGCCACTCCCGCGAGCTCAAAAGCTCCCGTGAGTCATGAGTGGAGTGTCTACTTTCTTTGGAGCACAACTCTCCACGTGTTGTTCTCCAAAGAGGGGCATACTGTAGACACCTCATTTTGGCCCCCTATGATAGCCTTAAAACACTTATCATATATGATGATGCCCCCATTTCACCCATAATTGAATGGTTAATGGCATAATTCAAATTAATTATTGACGATGAAGATGCTTGTTGATAGTTTTAGACTTAGTTCGGCAATTCATAGAAATTATGAGAGAAAATGCCGAATCGCGTTGAGATCTCGAGTTCGACCAGCTACTCATACCAGGCATGGACTACAACACTATTCCAAACCCTTTTCAGACTATATAGAACACCCTCAGGTTATTCTTAGAGAAACTACACATAGTTTGCCTAAGTACAATGCGATTAACATGAATTAAGAGGTTAGAATCATTGATCCAAATATTCCTTACTTATCCTGACCTCTGACCTTTAGGATCTATAGACCACAAGATTCTACGTTCCAAGAGCTTTCCGATGATGTATAGAACGTCTAATTCCGACCAACGGATTAAAAGATATGGCCCTCAGAAGAATACATAAATGATACCGCACAAGGGACACACTTGGGCGCCCATATAGGTGCGCCCAAGTTCCAAGCTGCACTTGGGCGCATACATAGGTGCGCCCAGGTTCCAGGGGCACACTTGGGCGCCCATGCAGGTGCGCCCAAGTCTCTGGTTACCCTAGAACCCACTTTAATGCACATTTAACTTGGTTTCGCTCCACTCTTCATAGTTCTGACCCAATCTCAATCCGAAAGCAACCCGAAACCAAACCTTAAGCCCATTCAACCTAGAAGATAACATGGGCGCCCCCACAAGTGCACCCAAGTCCAATGCCCTTTGTTTTAGTCCAAATTCAACCCGAACCAAACCCTAGGTCAACTGAACCCCAGGTCCCTGCCGTTTTCCAACCTCTGATCACTATGATGTATGGACCAACAGATTCTACTTTTCAAGAGCTTTCCGACGATATATAGAACGTCCAATTCCGACCAACGGTCCAAGAGTTATGGCCCGCGGAAGATAGCCCTAACGATCCCCCACTAGAGACCACTTGGGCGCCACCCTAGGTGCGCCCAAGTTTCAACCTGCGCTTGGGCGCACACACAGGTGCGCCCAGGTGTCCAGTTCGCTTAGAATGGAACTTGAATACATATTTGTGTGGGTTTCGCTCAATCCTTCGCAATCCCGACCTGATCTCAATCCGAAAATAGTCCGAAATCGAACCCAAAGCCCACTTAGCTTCCTAAGCCAACATGGGCGCACCTATGTGTGCGCCCAAGTTCCCGGACCAACATGGGCGCACCTATATGTGCGCCCAAGTTCCCGGAACCCTAAACCTACCTTAGTTTGCGTGAAACTTCTAGAGACTCGTGCACATAGCAACCCTAAACCCCTCCTCCACGAAAAAAACCCTTATATAAGGATCTCTTATGTCATTTACAAGAGGAGGCTACCAAGAAGAATAGAAAACTAGAAGAAGAGAGAGAGAAAAAAAAAAGAGTAGCCACCATAGAGAGAGCTTTAGATCTAGGAGGAAGAAGAAGGAGAGGAGATTTCTGGTTCTCAAGATTAGCAATGGAGAAAGCTTCTGAAAGCCATGGATCTGCGCGAAAGCTTCGACCTAGGACTTGAAGGATACGATTCGAACCGGTATTTCTAGATTAGGTTCTCTTCCATTGATATTTAGTATCATTAATGTTTAGAAATATGCTTAGGATCATGCATGCATTGTAGATCTGCATTAATAGTAGTCTTTTTTAGTAGATCTAATACTTAGCAATCATCCATCATTAGTAACATGCTTAGGATCATCCCTACTCTGTAGATCTGCATCATTTCTTGCATTCCGAACTCGTGATTAGGATAGACTTTGCATCCATTTCGTTTTCATTAAGTAAAATAAATAAAAATAAAAATAAATAAAAGAAGTACAACAGAACACTTGGGCGCAACTATCTGTGCGCCCAACTGTCTGCTTTAGGTTTCCATTTCGAGTTTCATATTAAGCATAATTTATTTCTCAGATCCAAACTCGTTTTTCATACATATTGATATTGGAACCTTCGGATCTATAATATTGCACCCCAAATCGCGCGAAAAGCATTGAGAAAAGAAACAAAGAAGAAGAAAAGTGCAGGAAAGAACTTGGGAGCAACTGTGTGTGCGCCCAAGTTTCTGGATAGGGTTTTGGCCCCGATTTCTCGTTTCACGCGTACTCTGGTTCTTAGATCCGAGCCTACCCCTATAAAAGTTAGTATTAAAGTCTTCGGATTTGAGAAAAGTGTTAAGAGAATCGAAGGAATACCGGAATATAGTACCAAAAGGTAAAGACTAAAAGAGACAGCAAACTTGGGAGCAACTGTGTGTGAGCCCAAGTTGTGCAGAGGAACTTGGGAGCAACTGTGTGTGAGCCCAAGTTGTGCAGAGAAACTTGGGAGCAACTGTGTGTGCGCCCAAGTTCCAAATTCGTTTTCCGGCCCGCATCTTCATATCTTTGCATTCCATTTAGCTTGCTGCTTTATCTTTTTTAGTAATTTCAATTGATTACTGCACTTCTAGACTTCGAAGCATCAAATCATCATCATTTTAGGTTAGGGTAAATTACATAAAAAAAAACCAAAAAAATCACAAAATCATAAAATACTTCTCCTCTCATCTTACTCCTTAGTAATTAGAGAAGAGAACAAAAAAAAAAAAGAAAAGAAAGTAGTTAAAGGAAGTGTTAGAATTATAGAAGTAGACATTAAGTATCTAATTTTAGGATATTTCATTCATGCCTAAGTAAATCAATAAATTCGATCAACCCCATTCTAAAACACTTAATTATCTCAAAACACCTAATTAAAACAACCAATTGAAATCCACAGAATTAATTAACTAAATCCCTAAAATTGATTAACAACTCTAAATTAAAACCCTAATCAACAAACCTTAATTAAAATTCTGATTAATAAGCCTAAATGAACCAAAACTCCTAATTAATCGAACCCAAACAAACAAAACCCTAGCCACCAATCCCTAATTGAGACCCTAATAGAAACCTAATTAAAGACGATAAGATCTAGCCACACCCAGAGAATAGAGACATTCCCCAACCAGAATACCAAATCCGACTTAGAAGCACCCTAGAATTGAACGAACTAGTAGCTCCACAACAGGCAGACACTTAGGAGCAACCACAGGTGCGTCCAAGTTACCCCAGAAACCTAGGCTCACATATAAGTGCGCCCAACTTCTTATTCCAATCCCGAAGCACATTGGTCGCGTTTTTTTAACTCCCGAATTTAAACCACGTATATTTATTGACATAGATCACCTGAGACTCCAAGCCTAAGTGAACAGAATCTCGTAGAGAACCAAAACACGCGAATCAGACACTTAGGAGCAACCATAGGTGCGCCCAAGTTATTCAGGAAAGATAGGAGCAACCATAGGTGCGCCCAAGTTATTCAGGAAAGATAGGAGCAACCACAGGTGCGCCTAAGTTATTCAGGAAAGATAGGAGCAACCATAGGTGCACCCAAGTTACTCGGGAAACATAGGAGCAACCAGAGGTGAGCCTAAGTTATTCAGCAAAGATAGGAGCAACCATAGGTGCACCCAAGTTATTCAGGAAACATAGGAGCAACCACAGGCGCGCCCAAGTTCGCCTCCACCCGGGATCTCCGAATCCATATTCACCTTGAACCTTGACTTTAATCAACATCATAAGACTATCACAGAACCAATAACAACCCACAAATTATAGATTTAATTAACTTAAACCCAACCGGAACCTCGAACCGAAGCCGGACGGGGAAACAACATCAAAGCACCACTTGGGCGCCCACCCAGGTGCGCCCAAGTTTACAACAACACCTAGGCGCACTCACAGGTGCGCCCAGGTTCGCTGTCTAGCCCAAAGTAGTAAACCTCGGTTATATTTCAAATTCCGGACTTAAATCATTAAGATAAAATCAATCCAGAACCTAAAACAATATTAAAACAAAAGCTTACGCTTATAGAAACTCCCCGAATTCCAAAATCAATAGCGATTCCATCGTCACCAGCCCAAGCACACAGAACCTGACACTTAGGCGCAACCATAAGTGCGCCCAAGTTGCCTGAGTAACATAGGCGCAACTGTAAGTGCGCCCAAGTTCTCCGTCAGTCCTATTTCACCGATTCTGACATCTTTTCATCATTTGGAGTAAAACCTGAAAGTCCATAGCCTTAAACAACTAAAACAGAACCTCAACATATTTAAAAACATATTAATCAGAACTTTAAAGCATCCCTAAATCACTCTTAATCAACTTTCAATTTAAAAAAACAAACCGAATTAATTAAGATCATAACCAAATTCCTTAGGCATAGAAATTGCTAAGCTTAGGCTATTTACACCCTAGGATTATATCAGATTTCCTTCATTAGATAGATTAGAGCATTAGGCTTCGTCCCATCACTTTTCCTGTTCCGTTAGGGGACTGGGAGAGCTGATGTGGACGGTCTAGGACCTTAGGTTAAGGTTAATCCGATGATCAGTAATAAAGCATTAATCACGTAAATCCAAGTAAAATCCCCTAGTTAGGCCCTTCTAGCCCTAATATCAAAAATCCATAAAAACTATAAAACCAACAAAATAAACCCAAAAAAAGTTTTTTTCCTTTATTTCTTCCTCCACCTTAGGTGCCAAATATTTAATTGAACTTAATGATAAAAGGGAACAAAGAACTGACTTCTAAAATTGAATAAATGAGAATAATTAGATGAGATGAGTGATTTCACACACTTTGCATATTTTTATTTCGGCCCATCGGCCACCCTCAAACAATCACGGCCCATCGGCCACCTTCAATCAATTACAGCCCATCGGCTTTTCACTTTATCACTCGTGTATCGCACACGAAAAACACAGAAATCACAAGTCAAAGTCTCATTTGCATCATCATTTTGGTTTGAAAAAGTCAGCCTTTAAACCCTATTTTGCCAAGGGATTAGAAGGGGGTACCCGGGAACGGGGCCGATCCTCTTCTTAAATATTTGGCACCTCCCCCCTTTTTATTTTCTTTATTTTAATTATTTTGTCTTACTTGGATATATAATGATTATGCTATGCGAGGATTAACCTTATTTGGACTTTTACTCATAACCCTGAATTGACCCAGTATTAAAGAGACCCAAAAGACCCAAATTAATGTGACAGGAAAACCGTCGTGTGTTGCTGGCAGCACATTAGACGAGAGAAGAACCCACCCACTTATTTTCTCCCATTTTTCTTCGGCTTTTGTCGAAGAACGGTGTTACGGCCGTTACCGTAGCTGGCGATCGTGATCCGTCGATTTTGAGGGTAGTCGGAATCCTCATTTTCGATGTAAAAATTTAAATAGCACATATAGATGAATGGCGATTCCCCTCCCCTGGGGGATCAAAATTCACATCCGACACCGGGCACTGTTGCTGGAACTGCTGTTGCTATTGCTGGTGCTGGTGCTGATGCAGCTGGGTAGCGTTCTGCCGAGACCCCAAGAGAGGGAGGCCAAGCTGAGAAGAGGCTACGGTCTGAGGGCTGCGGCTCGGGAGCTCGGCAACAGCCTGCTGAAGGGGCTAAAGAGAAGGTCCCGAGGGAGAAGAGGCACTGGAGCAAGGGCTCATCAGAGAAAGGCCCTGGGCAGGCCTTGGTCCCCCAGCCTGCGGGGGCGGCTCTATGGAGGACAAGCCTCCAGCTCGAGCTTGGGAGGCCCATGACGGTGGAAGACTGTCTAACCAGCAGTCCGTCAGTCATTGCCGCTCTCGCCAATGCATTCGCCCTGCCACTCGACATGCAGAGGCACAAGGGAGGGGACAACGTGACACTGCTGTCTTCATCTCTGCAGTCGATCTTCTCGGTAAGTGTCCGATGCAGATCTCTAAGTAGCATTTGTTTCTGTTAGCTTTCTTCTAACTCTTGGTCTTCTTTCTCAGACTGCGCAGAGGGTTCATGTGGTCCTGGAGAGGGCCCGTGAAAGTGGCTCCAAGGTCGAGAAGCTAGAAGCAGAGAGGAAGAGACTCGTTGCGGCCTTGGAGGGGATTAGCCAGGGGGCAGAAATGGAGTTTGCGCTCCAAGAGCTCAGTAATGTGAAGGCCGAGACCCACGAGCTGAGAGGCGTGGTTGTGGTCAAGGAAAAGAAGATTCTCGCACTTGAGGCTGAGCTTGTAAAGCGAGATGCCCAGCTCGAAATGGCGCACAAGGAGAAAGCCGCTCTCCAAGCTGAGATTGATACATGTTTCCAAGGCGGGGTGGACGCGGCTACAAAAGCATACGAGGCCCAAGTCGAGAATATCAGCTCGACCTGTTCGAGCTCGGGTGTCGAGCTGTACTGAAGAAGGCAGTGATCTCATATGATCATCCTATCTATCAGGACCTGTCAAAGTTCACTTGCCTCGAGCCTGAGTCGAGTTCTACCCCACTGCAGAAGCTGCTGCGGAAGCTATTCCAACTCCGCCTGAGGATGCTCCCCAAGCCACCAGGATTGAGCCTTTTGACGTCAATGTCGAGGCTACTGAATCTTGAAGCTTGTATTTTTTTCTTTTCTCTCGTATGTAAAGAACTGACTTTGTAATGATTCTTTCGTCAATGAAGAGGATTTTTACATTCATACTTGCCCTCTCATTCGCTCTGATAACAATATGTGTGTGCTTTGAAAGTCCTTGGGATCCTAACCCTAGAGGGGGGGGGGGTGAATAGGGTGTGCAACAACTATGACCAATTAAGACAAATTTTAATTCTTAACATAAACTAGTCACATGTGATGATTAACCATACAATATGCGGAAGCTAAAATAAACAATCACCACAAAAGCAAGCACCACAACACCAAGGTTTATAGTGGTTCGGCCTCAATGCCTACGTCCACTACCGGCTTGTGATCCAATCACCCCACCGGATTTCCACTATTTATGCTTTTTACTAGGCTAAGCAATAACCCTTACAATGTTGTTTTTCTAGGCTAAACAACAACCTCTCAATGTGCTTTTCTAGGCTAAGCAATAACCTTTACAAGATGCTTTTCTTAGGCTAAGCAATAACCTTTACACAATGCTTTTCTTAGGCTAAGCAATAACCTTTACAAATGAAGATTTGTCTAAGAAAGTGTCTTCACAAAAGATCACTCTAAGAGATACAAATTAAGCTCAATGAAATTGCCTCTTAAATAGGCTAATATGAAAGTTAAATTCCAATTACAAAACATACACTAAAACAAGCTAAAGTGTGTGCACAAGTGTATGAATGCTTTCTTCAATCAATTTCTACAATGAAGCTCTTAAATGAATGCATGATGCATTTTAAAATCAAAGCTTATAAAATGATGATTGAAGGTAAATGCTAATCACATGAAAGATTCACACAACATAAAGAAATGAACTAAAACATGTTGTATGAATATTAAAGTCTATGAACACATGTGATTTAGATAAGAGTGATTGCAAACCATTCTAATATACCAATGATGATAATGAGTTTGCAAAACAACTCTTTAAAAGCTAGAAATCATGCATCAATGAAAATACAAAGATTTAAACATGCATTGATTCTACTTTTAATGGAAATCAAAATGATAAGTAAGATGTACCTTTTTAAAACTCAAGCATTTGATTTCCAAATAGCCCTCTAGCCTTTCCAACTTCTTCCCCTTTCTTTGGCTCCAAAATGGTCTCAAAAGTTCATGTATCAAGCCTCAAAGAAGGTTGGAAATGAATTGACTTTATAATGAAAAACAGTCCAACGGCTAGTCCTCGGTCGACCTGCAAACAGGTCTCGGTCGACCGGGATCACACAACGGTCATATTTTTGACCGTTGGGGCTCCAGGGGCCCAGGTGGCCTGCAGTGTTCCCGGTCGACCGGGACCTCTGGGCCGGTCGACCGGCGACACTGCCGGACCACCCCCCTGGGACAAAAAATCCCAACTTTTGCATATTTGAAGGTTTCTCTTTTTTGGGGATTTTTGGGCCACTAAACCAAGCTTGGAAACATGTTTTAAATCAATTGAAGATGTTTAAAAACATGAAACACAAAAAGCCCAAAATGATTTGAAACTTTAAAACCAAAGGCTAGCTTGATTTCTAAAAACTCTTTTCATATGAAAATGCATACAAAGATGATTCTGAAAGTGATGAATGTATGCAAGGCACAAACCTAAATTCTCAATATGATTTCTCAAAAGTAATGCACAAAGAATTAGGATTTCAAAAGAGTTTGGATTCTAAAACCAATGCATCCAAGTATAAAAACCAAAACATGCATAAAACAATACTTTTACAAATCTTAAAAGCAATGCATGAATAAAACCAGATTTCAAGGTTTTCTAAAACAATGCAAGTGTGTGTAAATCAAATGATGCTAAAGTGAAAATGCATCCATCAAATTGCAAATACAAAATCCCTAACAATCTCCCCCTTTGCAATTTGATGGCAACTTACTCATCATTGAAATTACACACTAAGTCTTCAACTCCCCCTAAGCTGGACAAGTCTTGAAATCTTCTTGGATGCTCCTCCTCTTAGCTTGGGCTCTTGGGCTCTTTTCTTCAATCTTCTTGATGCTTGGAGCTTGATCATTCTTCAAGCTTTCTTTTCATCTTCCTCTCTATGGCCAAGCATTTTCTTCTGCTCCAAGCTTTCTTTCTTCTATTAGCTCTCCCCCTTTGACCATGCCTCTCTCTCCCTTTGGCAAGATATGCATTCTCTCCCCTTGTAGAAGATCATACACAACTCTCCCCGTAGGAAGCTTGGACATTCTCGTCACCCTTCTTGAGAACTTGAATGCTCTCTCTCCCTTTTGAAGAATAGGAGATCTTTGAGTACTTAAATGTTCTCTCCCCCTTTGCCATTAAATTGCAAAGGTACCTACACACATGAAATAAGGAAAATACCTTTAGTAGCACATGTTAACAAATGAAATCGAAAATGAAATACATAACAGGCTATCATGTATGGAAGTTATCTCTAAGGGCTAAGAGGCAATCCAAGGGTCAATTTGATCAAAACTAATACTTCCTATGAAGGTTTACACTCCCCCTCAATCCATACTCTTCTTTTGTCAAACTTTTGACAAGATATAACTATTTGGTTCAAGAAGTAGATAGTTTTACCAATTGAGGGTCAACTTCAAGGAAAGGATTAGATTCATTTAACTATAAAGCACAATATGATCAAATTACCAAAAGAAAGCAAGGTCAATGGGAAAAACAATCATGGATACCAATTGGAAAAACAAAGAGTACCAATTGAGATTTAAAGATAAGTCTATTAAACACAATCACTCTAAAATGGATTTAAAAATATAACTATTAGGAAAAATCCAAATTAGAGCTATCCATGATGAAATGGGGTTTACTAAACATAGCATTAAATAATTTAACTATGAAAATCATATGCTATGAAAGTTTTGAAGTCATTTCATTCAATCAAAAAATATGACTATCATGTGCAAGAATGAGTGAAATGAAATTCAAACATGAAGCCAACCTCAACTAATAACCAACCAATATTATGAACACATAAACATGGTGGTCATGAGATATACCTATATGAGCAAGAGAGGTGGCAAACATGAGCATTATGATGCTAATGGAATGTGACATGGAATGTAAACATATAACTATCAAGATCAATCCAATGTACACAAGGTCTATCACATTCACAAGAAATCAAATCAATCAAAAATTTTACCAATTGAAACCAATTGAATTTGACAACATGAAAAAGAGCAAGGATGTGACAAACACAAGATTTCATCAAGCATCATAAATGGATATTATCACTATTAAAGATATGACTAGAGAGCATAGTGATGAACAAGGCAAATTGCAATGCAAAAGGATATGACTTGGTAATGCATGCAATTTCCAAAGTGTCAAAATCATATGAATTCAACATCTAAGATATCCATCAAACATATAGAAATACGAGGAATGAATTTCAAAGAGTTTCATATGATTAAGATCACTACTTATGAAGTTGAAACATGTATAAGGATGACACCAAGAGAATCTACATGAATCAACATCATAACCATCCAAAAAAAATGACTAGAAAGCATAGAGGATGGATTTTAGTTCTAGTATGGTTTCTACAAATATAACTAAGATCACAACCATACATAGAACCAATAGTCATTTGCATATAAAAAGAATGTAAATAAATAAGCAAGGATGCAAACAACATACATTTCCATTTCTAAGATAATGAAACCAAAAGAAAAGGAAATAAGAACATGGAACATGCTTAAATGATTAATAACTAATGAGGTCATAGAGCATTTCCATTCAAACAATCTTCAAATCATTTTGATAAACAAAATCCAACAATGAGCATAAAAAGAATGAATTTGAAGATGAATTCTCAACATTGTATTTTAAAAGATATAACTTACTTGAAACACATACAAGTTGAATTTTTTCAAAACAATGATTTTCCATTTTAAAGTATAACTTAGAAGTCCATGGAAAAACTTGAATTGATTCAAATCATTTGTTCAAATAATCTAACTATGACATCTACACAAATGATTCAACAACAATTGATCATGAATAAATTAGCTATGAAAGCTTTTTTAAAAAAAAATCACAATCAATTGATCATGTAGAAATGCAATGCAAAACATATGTGTGCAAAAAGCAAATCAAACATGATGAATTTATAATCAAAAGATTTTGAAAACCATGATATGTAACTAGAATGGTGCATGAAGACAAAATCAAATGATTACAAAGAGACAATGCATTTTAATAAATGTAACTATGTAGAAACAAAATGCAAATGCAACATGACCAACAAGGAGATTTAACTATTAAAGAATAGGTTGGTCAAGTAGGTTCAAGGCCTTAAGGTTTGTCTAAGTGAATAACTTTAGGAATCCACCTAAGGTCTTGAGAGGGTTGAACTTTGAGGTCTTGTTTGGAATTCTCACCAACTAAAGGAGATTTGACTTGATAAATTTTCAATTTAAACTTATCACCATGATATTTAGATTTGACTAAATTTAGCTTGGATTGGTGATTAGTCTTTTGATGTTGGTGAGTTTGTTTCTTTGGGGATTGATTCACCTTTCTTTTCTTCTTATTTTCTCCCTTTACTTGACTTTTGAATTTTAAATTTAACTTAGTTACTTTATTCAAAAGTTCTTTCATGGGTTGATATAAGGGAGATAGGTTGAGAAGCTTTTTGTTCATAGATTCTTTTAAGATAGGTTTAACTTGTTTAAACTTCTTAGAATCTATCTTAGGAGACTCCATTTTAAATGATTTACCTTGCTTAGTCTTTTTGGAGTCTTCTTTGATTTTTAGTGTCTTACCCTTCATAGATTTAGATTCTACATTTTTGAGTTCAAAGATGGGTTTAGACACATGGCTTCTTTTTCTTAGTTTGCACTCAAACGTAAAATGCCCTTCAATGCCACAATAATTACATTTAGATTTGGGCAAGGGAGAAAGAGTGCTAGAGAAAGAGGACTCACCTTTCACAAAAGTGTTGGTGAATTTAGGGTCATGTGACATATTCCTAGTAAATCCAAGACCCGTCCTATCTCCATGAGGTTTACCCAATTTAAATAATTTTTCAAGTCTTTCTTCACTTTGGGTAAACTTGCACTTATACTTTTGTTTATATCCTTCAAGTTGAGTGACTTTGGTTATAAGGATTGAATTTTCATTTTTGACTTTTGAAAGTTCATTTTCAATTTCCTTATATTTGCTTAGCTCTTCATTGGCAAGTTTTAATTCAAGTTTTAGTTCATTAACAACATTAGATCCAAGTTCTTTGGTTTTTAACTTACTTTTAATCAACTTGGCTTCTAAATTGCTAAAGTCTTTGTCTTGCCTTTTTATTTGATCTCTTAGATTTAAATTTTCCTTATTGACATTATCATAATCCATCTTTAATTCTTTTAGTTCATCTTGAATGTTAGATAGATTATTTAAAGAGATCATGAACTTAGATTCTAAACAATTTATTACCTCTTCTTTCTCTCTAAGTTCATCTTTTGAAGAGACAAGATCTTTGTTTAGTCTTTTAGATTCTTCTCTTAACTTTTTGTTTTTCTTTTCAGTCTTTAAGGATAATTCATATAATTCCTCAAAGGCTTGTTGAAGATCTCCTTCATTTTCATTAAAATTTTCTTCTTTTATGTCACAATGAGATTCATTAGATTGAGGGTTTGAATCTCCAATAGAAGGAAGAATGAGGGGTCTAGAAGAATCTACAAAGTCTAGCATAGTGGAGTCCATTCTAATGATTTTCATGCAAGGACAACTCTAGGGTTTTTTACTCTAGGTTTTTACACCTAATCAAGAGTTCCAAACACTTGATCCTAAAAGATAGAGCACGAGGCTCTGATACCAATTGAAAGTCCTTGGGATCCTAACCCTAGAGGTGGGGGTGAATAGGGTGTGCTACAACTATGACCAATTAAGACAAATTTTAATTCTTAACATAAACTAGTCACATGTGATGATTAACCATACAATATGCGGAAGCTAAAATAAATAATCACCACAAAAGCAAGCACCACAACACCAAGGTTTATAGTGGTTCGGCCTCAATGCCTACGTCCACTACCGGCTTGTGATCCAATCACCCCACCGGATTTCCACTATTTATGCTTTTTACTAGGCTAAGCAATAACCCTTACAATGTTGTTTTTCTAGGCTAAACAACAACCTCTCAATGTGCTTTTCTAGGCTAAGCAATAACCTTTATAAGATGCTTTTCTTAGGCTAAGCAATAACCTTTACACAATGCTTTTCTTAGGCTAAGCAATAACCTTTACAAATGAAGATTTGTCTAAGAAAGTGTCTTCACAAAAGATCACTCTAAGAGATACAAATTAAGCTCAATGAAATTGCCTCTTAAATAGGCTAATATGAAAGTTAAATTCAAATTACAAAACATACACTAAAACAAGCTAAAGTGTGTGCACAAGTGTATGAATGCTTTCTTCAATCAATTTCTACAATGAAGCTCTTAAATGAATGCATGATGCATTTTAAAATCAAAGCTTATAAAATGATGATTGAAGGTAAATGCTAATCACATGAAAGATTCACACAACATAAAGAAATGAACTAAAACATGTTGTATGAATATTAAAGTCTATGAACACATGTGATTTAGATAAGAGTGATTGCAAACCATTCTAATATACCAATGATGATAATGAGTTTGCAAAACAACTCTTTAAAAGCTAGAAATCATGCATCAATGAAAATACAAAGATTTAAACATGCATTGATTCTACTTTTAATGGAAATCAAAATGATAAGTAAGATGTACCTTTTTAAAACTCAAGCATTTGATTTCCAAATAGCCCTCTAGCCTTTCCAACTTCTTCCCCTTTCTTTGGCTCCAAAATGGTCTCAAAAGTTCATGTATCAAGCCTCAAAGAAGGTTGGAAATGAATTGACTTTATAATGAAAAACAGTCCAACGGCTAGTCCTCGGTCGACCTGCAAACAGGTCTCGGTCGACCGGGATCACACAACGGTCATATTTTTGACCGTTGGGGCTCCAGGGGCCCAGGTGGCCTGCGACACTGCCGGACCACCCCCCTGGGACAAAAAATCCCAACTTTTGCATATTTGAAGGTTTCTCTTTGTGGGGATTTTTGGGCCACTAAACCAAGCTTGGAAACATGTTTTAAATCAATTGAAGATGTTTAAAAACATGAAACACAAAAGGCCCAAAATGATTTGAAACTTTAAAACCAAAGGCTAGCTTGATTTCTAAAAACTCTTTTCATATGAAAATGCTTACAAAGATGATTCTGAAAGTGATGAATGTATGCAAGGCACAAACCTAAATTCTCAGTATGATTTCTCAAAAGTAATGCACAAAGAATTAGGATTTTAAAAGAGTTTGGATTCTAAAACCAATGCATCCAAGTATAAAAACCAAAACATGCATAAAACAATACTTTTACAAATCTTAAAAGCAATGCATGAATAAAACCAGATTTCAAGGTTTTCTAAAACAATGCAAGTGTGTGTAAATCAAATGATGCTAAAGTGAAAATGCATCCATCAAATTGCAAATACAAAATCCCTAACATGCTTGACTTTCGTTCCACAACTGGGCTCTTAGCACAAACGTCCAATTCTTAACCAAGTAGTTGAGTTCGGTTTAGAAACCAAAACTGAGTGAATATTGGGTAAGAATAACTTTGGTTCCTTAACCAGAAGTAACTTTGGCTAGTCGAGCTAGGTTCAATAACCGGAATTCTAATTGCGCTGAAGTTTAAATAACTTTAAGAAGTTTCTGCACCTTTAGAGGTAGAAAACTTGTAGCTGTTTCTGCAACAGAATTAGATTCTCATAGGAAGCAATCAGGTCCTTCAACTGCATAGCTGGTTCCATAACCGAACTAGGATAGCCGCCGAGTTCCATAACTTGGCGCGCTGCTCGTTTGGTCCCATGACCAGGTTGTCTGGTTCTGTAACCGAGTTGAGATTTTGCAGAGTTCCATAACTGGGCCCTCTTCAGCTGTAACCGAGCTGTAGTCTCCACGCTGGTGCTATCACAGAGCCGAGACTTGTTGCCGAGTTCCATAACTGCGGCATTTTGCAGCTTTTTCTGTAACCGAACTGTGGTCTCTTCCATGCTGGTGTTGTCACCGAGCTGAGACGTTTGTCGAGTTCCATAACTGCGGCGCTTTGCAGCTGGTTCTGTAACCGAGCCGTGGTCTCTTCTATGCTGGTCCTGTCATCGAGCTGAGAATTTTGCCGAGTTCTATAACTACAGCGCTTTGCAGCTGGTTCCATAATCGGGTTGTGGTCTCTTCCATGCTGGTGCTGTCGCCGAGCTGAGTCTTTTGCTGAGTTCCGTAATTACGGCGCTTTGCAGCTGGTTCCATAACCGAGCTGTGGTCTCTTCTATGCTGGTGCTGTCACTGAGCTGAGACTTTTGCCGAGTTCCGTAACTGCGGCGCTTTGCAGCTGGTTCTGTAACCGAGCTGTGGTCACTTCCATGCTGGTATTGTCACCGAGCTGAGACTTTTGCAGAGTTCCGTAACTACGACGCTTTACAGCTGGTTCCGTAACCGAGTTGTGGTCTCTTCCATGCTGGTGCTGTCACCGAGCTGAGACTTTTGCCGAGTTTCGTAACTGCGGCGCTTTGCAGCTAGTTGTATAACCGAGTTGTGGTCTCTTCCATGCTGGTGTTGTCATAGAGCTGAGACCTTTGCCGAGTTCCATAACTTGGCAAGGGAACAGAGTTGTTGTAAGTGAAGCTGTCCGGGTCATGGCTGGTGCTATCACCGAGGCCATTGCCGGGGCTGTATAAGTCGAGGTTGGTGTTACCACCGAGGCCCGACGTTGAAGTTGTGTAGCGGAGGTTGGTGTTGTCACCGAGGCCTCTGCCGAAGCTTTGTTTCATGTTCGAAGAAGCTGGACTGAGGCTGGTGCTACCACCGAGGCCATAGCAGAAGCTATGAAGACTGGAACTATCCAAGCTATCGCTAGTGCTATCATCGAGGCTGCTGCTGGAGCTGTCAAGGTCGAGATTGTTCGAGCAGCTGGTGCTGTCACCAAGGCTGTTGTTGGAACTATCAACTGAAGGAGTTGAGTTGTGGTCGGTACTTTCACCGAGGCCGCAGCTGAAACTCTTGTCGGGCTGTGCTTCTACCCGAGTCGTGGTTGGTGATATCGCCGAGACCACTGCTGGAGCTGTCGCGATTGGAACTGTCCAAGCTATGGTTGGCGTTATCTCCGGACCGGGACTTGAGGATGAAGAGTGCATGGCTTAGTCAAGGAACTGTTTCTGTGACCGCAGTTTCTTTTCTGGGGGAAGGGTCCCGCCAGAGGTTGAAGCTCTTATGAGCTCGAGCTCGAGCTTCGTCCTGGTTCGCCCTGTCGATCAGTGCTTTCACAGTGACTATGGGGAACCGAACGAGGTTCCTTTGAAGCTTGTTGCCTGGCAGCGGAGCTTGCTTGAAAGATGCGAGGGCCGCAACTGCAGGCCCTGGTATCAACAAGGGACGGATCTTCATTATTATCGTTGTTGCAATCCACTTGGTGGAGGAAATGACGAGACCCGGCTATTGCTGGAACTTTTGCTTCGGGGGGGAGTCTCCAGCAGGGCCCGTAGTACTCTTTTGGGGGTGCTCCGGTGGAGGAGCACTTTGTTGGGGAGGTGCTGTCACCTCCTTTGCTGATGAACTTGTCTGAGTTACAGGTCATCCCGTGCCTATTGCATCAGACTTTCCCTGGAACTGGTTCGGCAGGGGGTTGTCGATGATGGTGGCGGGGCTTTGCAGATCCTTTGCCGCTGTTAGAGGCATGGCTTTGTCTATCATTTTCCAATAGACGACGCCAATTGTGAGAGCCTAAAAGCTAAAGACTCAGATTAGGCTAGTGTAAGACTCGTTATTTGTTGTTTAAGCTTCTTTGGGGAAGATGGATCGCCTTAGAACTTGAAAGGGAAGGAAAAATAGAGATCAGAGACCCTGACTACCGTCAGCCGAAGGCTTTCTGATGCCTGAGTTAGTGCTGTCACTGAACAATTGATGGAGATGAGAGGCAAGTATGCTCTTATGCAAGGCGTTTTGTAACGCGCTATGCAATGTAAAATGTTCTGCATAATAATGCATGTTAGGGATGCTTACCCTTATATATGTAGAGGTTTCACCTGGCATACCCTTAGTGGGGGTAAGTGGAGATACTATCAGGTCAAATCAAGAGATGACCCCTGGTACTAATGTGGATGTGTTGATCAAGACGACACCTGATCACTATCCGGCGCCTGTCTTGTTTGTCAGCACGTTCTGTAACATAGCCATCATAGAAGTACAATCATGGCCTAGTACTCATCTATGTGGATGGACGGAGCTGAAGATGGTACTGAGGCCAGATTCGGATGCATCCTGGCATTATTTCTGAGGTGCCTTATACCGAGACCGAGATGAGCCCAGTCGGTACTCTTACCGAGGCTGGCTCAAGCTTGGCGCTGACTGGCACTTTTTGTCGAGCTGATATGAGATGTCTAGTTGGTACCGCTATCGAACTAGATGGATCTTGGCGCTGTGACCGAACTTGGATACCGAGATCGGGATGAGCTGAGCTGGTACTGCTACCGAGACTAGCGTAACTTACTCTTAGGAAAACAACCCACACAGGTGGATCATCTTTTTTCCGCAACTTTTGGTCTATGAGATGATGTTGGCATTCTCTGTGATGGCCCTACCATAGATGGGTTAAAATTCTTTCAGAAAAGATTCCTTTGTGGTTGGAGGTTGGACTTGGACAAGTCAAGTAAAGGACGTTGCCGTTGCCGTTGTCATTGCCGTTATACATTTATCATCATAAGTTCCGACATAAGTTTCCTAACATCAAATTGAAAATCCATTGATCTTTGATCAATTGGTGAGGGGCCACAGACCTTCTTCCTCATTCACATGACTCTCTCCAAGGGGCTGGCTGCCAGCTTAGTCTAGATCTTCTTATTTCCACTAAGATTCCATGTTGCCCAAATCCAATGGAGATGCTCGCTCCAAAGATGTCCTTTTCCACTTCCCAGTCCAAAAGCTGAAGAATCTCGAGATTCACTTTCTTCCCATAATTTCACCTTAACTTTCTTCCCATAATTTTACCATAATTTCATAGTAACTTTCTAACAAACTCATCAGAATCTCTAACATCCATCTCAATTATATCATATGGTACTTATGTCAGTGCCAGTGGCCCACTGGATTAGATATGTCCTGATTTCTTCTAGGAGCTTTGATCGTGCAATTTTGATGAAGATGATGATATCTTAGGGTTTAAATGGATGGATATGAGACTGACAGTGATAATCACGAAAGGAGGATCATACTTGGCTTAATCCCAAGATAATCACCACCGGGCCCAAGCTCTGATACCATTTTGAATTCCTTTAGCAAGCCACAAAAACCTTAAGGTGTTAGTAGAAACAGTGGAAATACTTTCTAATATTCTACCTTGGGTGGAGCCCACTCCTCGATAGATTTTCAAATAATTTCCATAAAATCACCGTCCTACTCGATAGACTTTCAAATAATTTCCATAAAATCACCATCCTAATGGTCAAAAAACACATGATAAATATTAAAGTTTGCCGTGTCCTTTCCTAACCATTTGAATGTTCTACTTACAAGAGAGAAAAAGACCCGGCTAGCCTTCCATGTAAGTCCAAGTCATCTTCGTCTTTTTTTTTTAGTGCGTGAAGACGGATATAGTAGTCATCTGCCACTTTTCTTTGAAACGGGCATCTCTACTTTGGGCTCCTATTTCACAGTGTGCATCAAATCATAACATGGAAAACGCCCGTTACTATGATCACATCAACATGATTTTGTCCACGGGACTCATATATTTTGTGGGCATCCTCATGTATGAGAGAGACGACAATGATCACTCGTATACCAGTTTAAGAATATAAAATCACTTGGTGTTATTATGTTCGTGGAACTATAGCGTGTTTGAATGGATGGTGAATTGAATTGAGGTGAGGTAAAGCCTCTGTTACCCGGACAAAAGAAGAAAAGGGGTTATATCAAAAGTACATAAATTCAAAATTTCCTTCTTTCAAGGTATAATGATGACATGTCAATGGTCAACTGGTCGATCATTATGTGTTCTGAAATGGGTTACTTTAATATGTCGTCTTCTTACAAGTCATAATAATTATTTCTAGCAGTTTTAAACTGTTAATGTAAGGGTCCCCTGGCATCTCTAATTTTTCCTAAGCCGCCTATCAGATTCTGCTGACCTAATTCGGATAAGAGGATCCAAACAAGCCATACACATGAGTCTCCTGCCGTCTGCCATCCGACACAAACTCAAATTCCACAAATCTTGACCGTGTCCAATACTCTATAATAGTCACCTGCCCATCCTTTATTATATACCCTCCCGACCTTGTCATGGTTGCATTCTTCCCTCTTAATTGAGCCCCACTTTCTATTTACTACTCATAAGTCATACCAGCCTTCTGTACCAATCTTGTCCAATGAAACTTCCACTCTTTTTTCCATTCCTCTCCATTTTCTCAATCCTTGTTTCAACAAACCCAACTTCTGCCCAATGCCTGGACGACCAGAAATCTTCTTTGCACACCCTCTTCGGCTCTACCTACCCGCTTTCTTGGACACCCAACACTAACTGCTGCATCTATTGGGAGGGCATCACATGCGACGGCTCCACTGGTCATGTGACGGGCCTAGGCCTCCCCGACCAATGGATCATGGCCTCAATCAGCTTCACCTCCTTAATCTCCTTGTCAAGTCTCAGATATCTCGATCTTTCTGACAATTTCTTCTTCGACTCTTCCATCCCAATTTCTATTAGTGCTCTCTCGAATCTGACTGAGCTCAATCTCTCCACTTCAAGCTTCAGAGGCTACGTTCCGGTTGAGATTTCGCGCATCAGGAGTCTGGAATCGCTTGATCTCTCCTTCTCTATCTTCAAAAGTCTCTCTTCTTTTTGTTTTCGCCTTCCTGATTTTGAGTATGTGGTGGGTAATCTTTCTGGGCTGAGGGAGCTATATTTGGATGGTGTGGATATCTCTTCTCGTGCGCTCGATTTGTTGGTGGGTTTGGCCAATCTCAGGTCCCTCCATCTCAGTTCGTGCAATTTGACCCGCGTTCAATAAAGCCCAGTAGCAGAAAAGCGTTGACGTCAGCAATTCCGTACTGTCAAGGCAGATTTGACTGATTGACGGTTGAAATTGTTTTCGCAATATCTTGACGATCTGGAGTCCGATCTGAGATCCGTCTGAACCTGCGGACTCGTCTCGAGGAGATCTACCTAGGTTTAGTGAAAGATTCGCTAAATGGCTGCTAAATTTGAGATTGAAAATTTTGACGGAAACAATGACTTCGGTCTATGGCATTTGAAGATGCACGCTTTGCTGGTTTAGAATGAGTTGCAGAAAGCTTTGAATTGAAAGAATACTTTGTCTGACAAACTGTCAGATGATGAGAAGGATGAGTTGCTGGATAAGGCGTACGGTCAGATTCTGCTGTTTCTGAGTGATGGTGTACTGCAAGAGGTTGCCTAAGAGAAAACTGTTGCTGGCATATGGCAGAAATTGGAGAACTTGTACACACGAAGTCTCTCACAAATCGTTTGTATCTGAAAAAGCGATTGTTCACCTTACAAATGCAGGAAGGTACGTATGTTTCAACCCATCTTGATTATTTTATGAAAGTTGTTTTGGATCTTGAAAATATAGATGTTCATATTGATGATAAGGACCAAGCCATCATGTTGCTATGCTCTTTACCACTCTCGTATGAGAACTTTGTTGATACCATGATATATGGTAGAGAAACTCTTTTTAAGGAAGATGTTGAGTCAGCCTTGAACTCTAAGGACTTAAATAAAAAAAGGTTGCCACTAAAAACACTGACAGTTCTGGTGAGGGTTTGGTAGCGCGTGACAGAACAGAGAAAAGAGAGCAGAATAGAAGAGGCCGATCAAGGTCAAAATAAAAAACTAGAAAATTAAAGTGCTTCAAATGTCACAAGGAAAGGCACTTTAGAAAAGATTGTCCAGTGCGAAAAGGGAAAGAGAAATATGATTCTAGAGAAATTGCCAGAGTTGCAACCGAAACTACAGAGAGTAATTCTGATGGTACAGAAGTTCTTTCGGTAACTGTTGGTAGCTCTGCAACTGAGTGGATTCTTGATTCGGGGTGTTCCTATCATATGTGTCCTTACAGAGATTGGTTTACCAATTATCAATCTATTGATGGTGGTAAAGTGCTTATGGGAAATAATGTAGCATGTAAGGTTGTTGGGATAGGTGCAATCAAAATTAAGATGTATGATGGTATTGTGAGAACTTTGTTAGATGTTAGGCATGTTCCAGAATTGAAGAAAAATCTGATTTCCTTGGGTACGCTTGACTCCAACAGTTGTACTTACAAAGCTGGAGGTGAAGTTGTGAGAATTTCGAAGGGTGCTCTTGTAGTGATGAAGGGACTGAAGCAGAATGACCTTTACTTCCTTCAAGGTAGTACAATTACAGGTGCTGTAGCTGTGTCGTCCTCAGATTCAGATTTAAAAACTACTAAGTTATGGCAAATGCGGCTTGGGCATATGAGTGAGAGGGGTATAGATGAGTTGACTAAACAGGGTTTACTGTGTGGTCAGAAAATAGGAAAGCTGGACTTTTGTGAGCATTGTGTCTTCGAAAAACAGTGTAGGGTCAAGTTCAAGACAACTGTTCATCGGACTAAAGGTGCTTTGGATAACATCCACTCTGATCTTTGGGTCCCTCTCGTGTTCCGTCTCTTAGTGGTGGTTTATATATGTTGACTTTCATTGATGACGATTCTCGGAAGGTCTGAGTGTATATCTTAATGCACATACATGAAGCTTTTGCACAGTTCAAGCAATGGAAGTCTATGATTGAAAAGCAGATAGGTAAACAAATCAAGCGCTTGAGAATTGACAATGGCTTGGAATTATGTAACAGTGCTTTTAATGAGTTCTGCAAGAATGAAGGGATCGTGAGACATCGCACAGTCTGGCATACACTGCAACAGAACGGAGTTGCAGAACAGATGAACAAGATTATTTTAGAAAAGACCCAGTGCATTCTCTCTAATGCAGGGTTACCTAAGAAGTTCTGGGCGGAAGCTGTTAACACAACTTGTAATCTGATTAATTGGTCTCCATCAATAGCTATAGAATGTAAAACTCCTATAGAGGTATGGTTTGGATCTCCTGCTGATTACACCAACTTGCGGATATTTGGTTGTCCTGCCTATGCTCATGTGAATGATGAAAAGCTTGAACCAAAGGCAAGAAAGTGCATATTTCTAGGATATGCAGATGGTGTGAAATGATATAGGCTGTGGTGCCTAGATGAGAAATCTCCCAAATGCATTATAAGCAGAGATGTGACCTTTGATGAGTCTGCTATGTTCAAACCGAAGGAGTGCCATGATGCTGGAAACAAAAATGATGGCAGTAAAAAGGTGGAGGATAAAAACGGTGGTGTCAGTAAACAGGTGGAGCTTGAGAAGTAAGCTTTAGAAAACTTGCAGGATAAGGTGCAAGCAGATGTCCCAGTTCGACAGGATGTAAAGGAGATGCAAAGCTCAAACGAGGAAATTGCAGTTCCAAATGATTACATGCTTACCAGGGACAGAGAGAGGAGACATATTAAGCAACCTCAGAGATATGGGTATGAAGATATTGTTGCCTACGCTCTTAATACAGCTGAGAGTATTGAGTCAGAGCCGGTTACATATTGGGATGCCATCGCTAGCAAAGAATCAGCAAGATGGGCTATAGCCATGGGTGAGGAGATTGAATCTCTTTACAAAAATCAAACTTGGGAGCTGGTGAAACCTCCGAAAGGCCAGAAGATTGTTGGTTGCAAATGGGTCTTTAAGAAAGAGGAAGGAACTCCAAGGGTGGAAGATGCTAGGTTCAAAGCACGACTGGTTGCAGAAGGCTATACTCAGAGGGATGGTGTTGACTTCAATGAAGTGTTCTCTCCTGTAGTGAAGCATAGTTTTATCCGGGTGCTACTTGCTATGGTTGCTAAATTGAATTTAGAACTGGAACAGCTTGGTGTAAAGACTGTGTTTTTACATGGCGAGCTAGATGAACAGATTTATATGCATCAACCAGAGGGGTTTGAAATTCATGGAAAGGAAGACCATGTATGTTTGCTAAAGAAATCGTTGTATGACCTGAAGCAGTCTCCTAGGCAGTGGTACAAGCGTTTAGATACCTTTATGGTTGGAAACTGTTATTGCAGGAGTGCTTACGACAGTTGTGTCTATCCCAAGAAGCACTCAAATGGCTCGTATGTCTATTTGCTGTTATATGTTGATGACATGTTGATTGCTGCAAAGGACATGTCTGAGATCAACAGGTTAAAGGCTCAGTTAAATGGTGAATTTGAGATGAAGGACTCAGGTGTTGCAAAGAAAATTCTTGGAATGGAGATACGAAGGGACCGGAAAGCTGACAAATTGTCTTTGTCACAAAAGAGGTACTTTGAGAAGGTTTTGGAGCGCTTTGGTATGCAAAGTTCAAAACCTGTGAACACTCCATTGACAGCCCATTTCAAACTTTCCGCTGCTTTGTCACCACAAACTGAGGAAGAGGTGGAGCACATGTCTCGTGCTCCTTATGCTAGTGCAGTTGAGAGTATCATGTATGCCATGGTTTGCACGGGGCCAGATATTTCTCATGCGGTTAGTGTAGTTAGCAGATACATGGATAACCCCGGGAAGGCCCATTGGCAGGCAGTGAAATGGATACTCCGTTATTTGAAAGGTACTACTGATGTTGGGATAGTGTATAACAGAAGCAACAACACTTCTGGAAGTGTTATTGGATATGTTGATTCGAATTTTGCTGAAGATTTAGACAGAAGAAGGTCCTTGACAGGTTATGTCTTCACTTTTTCTAGCGGTGCCATTAGTTGGAAGGCAGCATTGCAATCCAAAGCTGTCTTGTCTACCACTGAAGCAAAATATATGGCAGCTATAGAGGCAGTGAAGGAAGCTATTTGACTGGCAGCTACAGAGGCAGTGAAGGAAGCTATTTGACTGACAGCTACAGAGGCAGTGAAGGAAGTTATTTGGCTGACAGGCTTGGTTGGAGATCTGCGATTGGAAAAGAAGCTGTTTTCTATGACATCAGAGTGCGATTGATCTAACACACAATCCTAAGTATCATGAAAAGAAAAAACACATTGATGGTAGGGCACACATCATTCAAGATGTCATCGCCGAGGGTGTTATTGCAATAGTTAAGATTGCTACGGCGGACAATCCAACAGACATGATGACCAAGACTATTCTAGTAGACAAGTTCAAGCATTGCTTGGACTTGATCAATGTGGTCAGTACCCGAGTGCCCTCAGGGGCAGGTGGAGACGGTGAGACTTGTTTTGTGCATAAGGATCAGCTTCAATGTTCGCCAAGATGGAGATTTGTTAACTAGTATGGCTCACTAGAAATTAGTAAGTCTTGGTTAACCGGGCCCCTGGATTGCCCAAGTTGTACTCTGATTAGAAGTAGGCCTATTATAGTAAGTCTAATGTGATTAGAAATAGGGTTTAGGTGTAACAGGGTTTGGGGTTGATATTATAAATAGAGACCCAGAGTCTTTAGGATGTACACACACAACCTCTGATTGCATAGTGATTCTCGTGTCTTCCCCGTGGACATAGGCGAAAAGCCGAACCGCGTAAATCTGTGTTCTTCTTGCTTGATTGATCTCTTCTCGTAGCCCTAGATCATAACATAGATTACTCTCATAACAACTTTACATCTGTGATTCCAACTAACATCTCTTTATACCTTAATAACACTGTTTTCTTCTCACTCTCCAACAATAATATCAGTGGAGAAATTCCTCCATCCATTTGTGCTGCAAAAAAATTAGTGGTCCTTGACCTGTCGCTCAATAACTCGAGCGCCTTGATTCCAACTTGTTTGGGTGAGTTGAACTTCCTTTTGGTACTAAATCTTGGGAAGAACAGCTTTCGTGGTGTCATTCCTCACAGTGTTTGACATGGATGTAGCCTAAGGACACTCAACCCTATTAGAAATCTGTTAGAGGGGGCTCATTGCCAGAATCGTTGGCTAATTGCACACAGCTAGAAGTTCTAAACATAGGGAACAATCTGATAAACGATGCCTTCCCATCTTGGTTGGGGTTTTTAAAGCAATTGTAGGTTCCCATATTGCGAGCGAACAAATTTTATGGTCCAATTCAGCGGCCTGAGCATCAAAATGCTTTCTCGCAGTTGCAAATCATTGATGTATCTTTTAATGGTTTTATAGGAATTTTTTCCTCAGAGTGCTTTCGAAACTTGATGGCAATGATGGATGGTAAGGTTGAACACCAAAGTGGATTTAAATTCTTGGATCTAAATCCAGAATACTATTAGGTTACATTGAAACGGTTAGAAATGGAGTTTTTGAATACCCTAACCATCTTGACATCTATTGATTTCTCAAGCAATGGATTCCATGGAAGCATTCCGAAAGAGATTGGGAATCTCAAATATCTTTATACACTCAACATGTCCCACAACGAGTTAATTGGTCCTATACCATCATCATTTGGAAATCTACAGCAGCTTGAATCGTTAGATTTATCAATGAACCAATTGTCGGGAGAGATCCCCACAACTGACTGCTCTAACTTTTCTCTTTGTCTTGGACCTCTCGCAGAACCGGTTAAGGGGAAGAATACCACAGGGCGAACAATTCCTCACCTTTAAGAATGATTCCTTTGAAGGTAATCTAGGATTATGTGGGTTCCTGTTGGGTTCTTTGTTTGTTTCAAAAATTCTAAAGGCATTTTTTGTAAAAGGTGTTTTGTCCTTTTGCCTTTTTGTTTTATGGGTAGTGTAAGTTGTTGAAAACAAGTCATCCCACATTGCTAAAATCCAACTTTTGAAGAGGCTTTATAAGTATTTTCATTTCTATACTTGCTAAAGACTTTTGGAGCATTTTGCCATGGGCCCTATGAGCGCACGCAAGTCGGGCTTGACCCGGGGTGGCTGGCCCGGAAAACGTTTAACCGGGCGTGCGTCTGCGACGCGTATCCTGCGTGGCCTTGAGGAGACCCATTTACTGATATAGTAATGCCAACCTTTAGCCATTTTTTTCATTAAAATTAAAATGATTTTATTTAATTTTATAAACTGATTTTAATGCTTTTAATGTTGAAACGTTGGGTTATTTTTAACGTTGATGTTTTAACGTTGGGGATTATGTTTTAACGTTGGGGATTGGATTAAATATGCCTTAATGTTTTTTAATGTGACCCAACGGAACATATTGTATCTGTTTATATTAGGGCATCTCCATCATCGCTTGTGATATACAGAAAGCGATATTCTTGCCTTGCTGTTCCTCTGCTTTTCTTCTGAGCAATCCAAAAAAAAAAAAGGGAGTATAGACTTCAGGTTGCTTGTGCGATTGGACTTGAGGATTGGCCATTATATCTTTGGGGCAATTTTGCTGAGAAACTTTCGCACCTGGATTTCATCTGAAGGGGGCGGAACTCGTCCTAAAGAGAGTGTCATCAGACGTGCCTCTGCTACAGATCTACTGTCGTTGTTGCTCTTTGTCTTCAACAATTCACAGTAGCAGTCTTCAACAATCGGGTACAATTGTTTCAATTTAAATTCTGTTTGACAGCGTTCTGTAGTATTTCCAACAAGTTTAGGACGAACACCATGACTACTTCCCCTGTCAAATTCATGCATCAGGACCTAGTTCGGTTGGCCAGTTTTGACGGATCTAATTTTCGACGTTGGCAGCAGAAAGTTTTATTTTTGCTGACATCTTTGAAAATTGCTTATGTCCTTACCAAATCATGCCCTGAATGTGAAGAAGGACAAGGAGGCTCTTATGCACGAAAGAAGTGGAAAGAGCATGATTACTATGCAAAGGGCACATTCTAATCCTGGTAGCAGATAATATTTACAACATGTATTATGAAGCCCGATCTGCTAAAGAACTCTGGAGAGCTCTTGATAGAAAATATAAAACAGAGGAGTCTGGGGCTAAGAAGTATGCAGTTGGTTGTTATTTGAATTTTAAGATGGTAGATGACAAGCCTATTCTTCCTCAAGTACATGACTTACAAACCATTGTTAATGAAATTATTAAAGAATGGATCCGAATTGATGAACAGTTCCAAGTGGCTACAGTCATTGAAAAATTACCATCCACTTGGAAGGACATACAAAAAACCCTTCGTCACAAGAGAAAGGATTATTCCTTGGAGCGCCTTCAGTGCTACTTGAGAATTGAGGAAAAAGCCCAGATTAGTGATCAAAAGGATTTGGTTGAGAATAGTGGTAAGATCAATTTAGCTGAATCTAAATTCCAAGTTGATAATGAAAAGAAAGGGAAATTTGATCAACATCTAGGTAGGAATAAAAAGAATAATCCATCCTTTAAGAAGAAGAATCCGAAGCAAAACCAGAACAAAAAGTTTAATAAAAATCAAGGGATTGTCAAATCACAGGCTAAAGGCAGGTGCTTTTTTTGCGGCAAACCGGGACACTTTGCAAGGGAATGTCGTCTCCGAAAGAAATGTCCGTAGCAATCTCAAACAACTAATCCTCAAGCTAATGTTACTGAAGATGATCAATTTGTTGCTGTTATTCCTGTGATAAATGCCGTCAGCACAGGAAAGAGCGAAGGATGGTGGATTGACACTGGTGCAACCACTCATGTCACCTTTGATAGAGGTGTATTTAAGACCTATGAGAAGGTCACTACTGATTGTAAGCTCACTCTGGGAACTACCATTACTACTTAAGTAATCGGTAAAGGGAAGGTTGGACTTTAGTTCACTTCCGGGAAGATAGTGACCTTGCTGAACGTATTCCATGCATTAGAATTGAGAAAGAACATTGTGTCTGGTTATCTTCTGAATAAGGCCGGATTTAAACAGGTAGTAGAATCCGACCAATTTGTAATCACCAAGAAAGGTGTATTTGTCGTTAAGGATTATGCATGTGAGGGTATGTTTAAATTGAATGTTGTCAATAATAATATTGCATCTTCTTCTGCTTATATTATTGCTTCAGTTGATGAATGGCATGGTAGATTAGGTCATATAAATCTCAGAACTATGAAAAATATGAGTAATAATGGACTAATTGATAAATATGATGGTGAATATAAAAACTGTGTAATATGTTCTCAATCGAAGATTACACGGAAACCTTTTCAGCATGTAGAAAGGGAATCTACATTACTTTAGTTGGTTCATTCTGATATATGTGATCTAAGTAATACTATGACTAGAGGTGGTAAATATTACTTTTTTACTTTTATTGATGACTGTTCGAGATATACTTATGTATATTTACTAAGAACTAAAGATGAAGCACTATCTAAATTTAAGATTTATGTGACTGAAGTTGAAAATAAATTGAATAGAAAGGTTGTGACATTAAGAAGTGATAGAGGTGGTGAATACACCTCAAAAGATTTTTTAGACTATTGTGAATCTAAAGGAATTAAGAGAACTTGTAATGCCCCTTATACACCCTAACAAAATGGTATAGCAGAAAAGAAAAACAGGACTTTGATTGAAATGGTTAATTACATGTTAATAGCATCTGATAATCCTAACAAACTTATGGGGTGAAGCTCTGTCGACAGCATGTTACATTTTAAATAGAGTTTTACATTCTAAAACTAATAGAATACCTTTTGAGATTTAGGAAGGGAGAAAGCCTGGCCTTAGATATTTTAAAGTTTGGGGGTGTTTAACACATGTCAGGATAGTAGATCCAAAAAGGCCTAAATTAGGACCCCACTCATAGGAGTGTGTTTTCTTTGGCTATGCTCAAGATAGTGCTGCCTATAGATTCATTAAATTAGAAGACTTAAGTCTAGTTGAGTCTAGAGATGCAGACTTTTTTGAAGACTTTTTTCCTTTTAAGTCTAAGTTTACATCAGAACCTTCTTCACCCAATAGAGTTTTAGGAACTCCTGAGGAAGAGGAAACTCAACCTAGAAGGAGTAAGAGACTTAGGACTTCTACTAGTTTTGGTCCTGATTTTGAAACCTATCTAGTAGAGGAAGATCCATCTACTTTTTAGGAAGCTATGACTGCCCATGATGCTGCCTTTTGGAAGGAAGCATTAGATGATTAGATTGAATCCATTTTAGCTAATAATACATGGGAATTAACTGACTTACCCCTAGGTACTAAACCTTTAGGGTGCAAGTGGGTTCTTAAGAAAAAACTTAGGCCAGATGGGTAAATAGAGAAATATAAAGCCAGGCTAGTAGCCCAAGGCTTCAGACAAAAATAGGGAATAGACTTCTTTGATACTTATTCACCTGTATCTAGAATTAGTTCTATTAGAATATTGAAAGCTATTTCAGCAGTTCATAATTTGATAATTCATCAGATGAATGTAAAAACTACTTTTCTAAATGGAGATTTGGAAGAGGAAATTTATATGGAACAACCAGAAGGCAAATTAATAAAGTGTGTAAATTAATAAAGTCCTTATATGGGCTAAAACAAGTATCTAAACAGTGGCATATGAAATTTGATGAGGTAATTCTATCTAATGGCTTTAAAATAAATGAAGCTGAAAAATGTATTTATTATAAATCTAATGGTTGCTCAACAATAATAATATGCTTATATGTTGATGATATATTAATATTTGGATCCGAAAGACTTAATAATAAGCATAGAAGAAACAAAGAAACTTCTCTCTCATATCTTTGATATGAAAGACTTGGGAGAAGCAAATGTTATATTGGGAATTAAAATCATAAGAGATGATTCTGGAATCAAGTTATCCCAATCACATTACATTGAAAAAATATGATTATTTTGATTGTAAACCTATGTCTACTCCATTTGATCCAAGTATTAAATTAGTGAAAAATGATGGCGAATGTGTATCTCAAATTGAATATGCTAGTGTAATTGGTAGCCAGTGGAGAACCTACATGCATTGGGTTGGGGGCCGAAGCCCCCTCCAAATTGGAAAAAAGCCCATATGGGCCCTAAGGGCCCTTAAGCCCAGCCCCCAGTTAAAAATAGCCCAAGTCCCCAGTCCCACGATTCCTTTAATTCCCTTTCCACTTTAACCTAAAAACAGTAAACCCCCTTCTCTGTTTCTCATCTCTTTCCCTCCCCATCTCAAGAATCCCCATCTCAGGCTATTGGCTACCAGCATCGGCACTACGCCATCACTCACTCCTGCAGGCGGCAGGGCAAGTGCTCATCTCTCTCTCTCTCTCATTTGGTAAAAGAAGACAATGAAACCATGTTTGTTCTCTTGGAAAACAAATAAACAATGTTTGTTTTTCCTTTGGCAAAAGAAGACAATGAAACCATGTTTGTTCTCTTGGAAAACAAATAAACAATGTTTGTTTTTCCTTGGAGCATGTTATTGTTAGATACCCTCACCTAATCCCAATGCCAATGCAAGGGACATTCTCTAGGGCTAGTGGAATCTGGAATCAAATGTTGTGTATCCTTGATCCAAACAGGCATGCCATTGGAACTCTCCAAACTAGTAGAGACAGAGTGAACCGATGATGCTGGCATGTTGCATGTGGACCTAGGGTGGTCAGCACATGGTACAAGGACAATTGGACAAAAGGGTGTCACCTTTTCCAACTTCTAGTTTTATATTTTTATTATTGTTCTTGAACAGTTGCACTAACCTTTCCATTATTCCATATGTTAACAAACATCATGTAGGCTTTAAATGGTGATTATGGTGTTTAGTTCACTATTCACAAATGGTGATTATATGTTAACAAACCTCATTGCCCAAGTTCTCAGTAATAAAGACCAAGATAGTTCATAATAACAGCTTTTCAATTTATCTTAATGATTTATTGATTATGGTTGTTCTTTGTTTAAATGGCTTTCAATCACATGTTTCTCAGGTGGGTTGTTTTTTGCTGTTATTTTCCTTCTCTAAAAGGCTTGGCAACTAACAAGATAATCTCAGAGACTTTCCTTTCGCAGATTCATATCTGGTTGAGGTGCATGCTTATTTTCCTTTCAAATTCTTGTAGTTGTATGTCATTAGTTTAGATTGGAAGAAAATAAGTTTAATGTTTGGTTGATGTGTGTGATAATTGCTATATTAAGTTAGTGTGCTTTCTTAAATTTGTAAGCCTCTTTATTAGATTTGATAAAAAATAATAGTTTATTTATTTTAATTATGATTTGTTTGAGGTTGTTTTGAGTGAGAATATTGGTTTTGATTTATTGAAAGTATGACATTTCCAAATCAAATGGAAAGCAATTGGATTAAAACTCTTAAAAGTTAGATAAAAGAGTTTGTTTCGGTCCACTTGGTGAGATCGACAAATTTCAACATCTAGAAATAGGACACATTTGACTTGTTTGCAAATTGCTTTAACCAAGGTCTTGATTGGTTATGCTCTTCATCAATTTGAACCAGATATGAAAAACTATTTCAAAAGAAAATCAACTAATGATCTAGCGTCTTCAACTCTAGAGAGTGGGAAAAATGATCAACCACCATCAACCTTAAAGAAAAGTCGTATAGCAGTTGATTTGAAAATCTTCCCGCAGACCCTGGATTACATTGTCCAATATCAAGTTATCATCCTATGGACCGGGATGAAATAAGAAGAATGTATCTGCAAAAAGGCCCTTGTCAGCCTCATGACCATAAATTCCCTTACACGCAATTTGGACAGCAGAAGAGGCGGTTTAATGCTACTTGGTTTAAGGATTATGGAAGTTGGATGGAGTACAACATAAAAAAAGATGCAGTGTTTTGCCTATGTTGTTACCTTTTTGGAGGTCAAGCACGAAGCGATGCTTTTGTAACTAAAGGATACAAGAATTGGAAGAAAAAAGAAAGATTTGTAGATCATGTGGGAGGGCCTAATAGTGCTCATAATCAAGCATACGAGAAGTGTCAGAATTTTTTAAATCAGAAGCAACACATTGAGACAGTTACTGAAAAACAATCAGATCAAGTTCGAAGATAGTATCGAATCCGCTTGAAGGAAACGCTTAGTTCCATTCGCTTTCTTTTACACCAAGGGTTACCTTTTCGTGGTCATGATGAATCTGAGGATTCAAATAACATATGTAACTTTCTTGAGTGTTTGAAATTTCTTGCTGATAATAATAAGACTATTAAAGGAGTTGTATTGGAAAATGCCCCAGAAAACTTGAAATTGACCTCGCCTAAAATTTAAAAAGACATTGTGAATGCATATGCCATAGAAACTGCTCAGGCTATCATTTACGAGCTTGGAGATGCACCATTTGCACTTTTGGTGGATGAGTGATATCTCTATGAAAGAGCAAATGACTATTGTTTTACGCTATGTGGATAAGCGCGAATGCGTGATTGAGCGTTTTTAGCCATAGAACATGTCACAAACACTACTGCTCAATCACTTAAGGTGGCTATTGAAGCAATATTTTCTAAGCATGGATTGAGCATAACAAGTTTGCGAGGGCAAGGTTATGATGGGGCTAGTAATATGCAGGGAAAGCTTAACGGCCTCAAAACGCTCATTCAAAATGAGAATCCCGCCGCATTCTACGTCCATTGCTTCGCACATCAACTTCAATTGACACTCGTTGCAGTTGCTAAGATACATGAACCAATCTGCATATTCTTTGAGTTGGTTTCTAATTTGTTGAATTGCATTGGATCCTCTTGCAAACGCCATTACATGCTCCAAAATATGCAGGTTGCAAAAGTTGTCGATGCACTCGATAATTAATGGTGAACTTGAAAGTGGACAAGGCTTGAATCAAGAGACTAGACTCAAACGGCTAGGAGATACACGTTGGGGTTCGCATTATGACTCATTGCTTAACTTAATTCATATGTTCTCCTCTGTGGTTGACGTACTAGGAATTCTTTTAAAAGATTATTCAAGTGAACAAAGGGGTTTGTGCGGGTTACTTGCTAACTCAATTGGAGTCTTTTGATTTTGAATTTAAAATGCATATAATGAAAAATATATTGGTGATTACGAGTGAATTATCAAAGGCATTGCAACGAAAAGATCAAGATATTGTTAATGCAATGGAATTGGTAAAAATAGCGAAGCAGCAATTTCAAATGATGAGAGATGATGGGTGAGATTCTCTCCTCTCTCAAGTTCATTCATTTTGTAGCAAACATGAAATTAACATTCTCAATATGAATGATTTGTTTGTTGAGCGACAGAGATCGCGGCGTAAAGGTGAATTGACAAATCTACATTATTACCGTCTTGACATATTCTACATTGTTATTGACCTGCAGCTTCGAGAGCTTAACTCCCGCTTCGATGAGGTGAACACTGAGTTGCTTCTTTGTGTGGCATGCTTGGATCCAAATAATTCATTCTCTGCTTTCCAGAAGGAGAAATTGATCCGCCTTTCTCAATTTTATCTAGATAATTTTTTAGATTCAGATCGGATGATACTTGATAATCAGTTGGATACTTACATTATTGATATGCGCACAAATAAAAAGTTCTTGGAAGTGAAAGGAATGAGTGGGCTTGCGCAGAAGATGATTGAAACAAAAAAGGACATTGTATATCCTTTGGTTCATTTGCTTTTGAAATTGGCGTTAACCCTGCCAATTGCCATCGCTACTGTTGAAAGGGTATTTTTTGCTATGAAAATTGTGAAGAATCGGCTGCGCAATTGAATTGAAGATGAGTGGATGAATGATTGTTTGCTTGTCTATATTGAAAAAATATATTTAATAGCATTGATGATGAGACAATCATGCAAAGGTTTCAAAACATGAAGAATCGTTGTGGGCAATTGTAAAAGTTTTGTTTGTTGGTTTATTTATTTATTTTTTGCTAAAGAAAATCTTTTGTAATTATGTGATCATGTACTTTTGATGATAGAATGTTAGTTGATAATGTAATTCGATATTTTGTAAATGCATGACATTTTCTCTTTTGCAAAAGTTAGTGTTAAGAAATACCAACAAAATAGCAATTGACTTTTTCAAGTGACTATCTTCCCCCCAAGTCAAAATCTTGGGTCCGCCACTGTTGGTAGCTTAATGTACGCTATGAATTGTACTCGTCCTGATATAGCTTATGCAGTCAGTAAATTGAGTAGATATACCAGTAACCATGGTATAGAACATTGGAATGCTGTATCTAGAGTACTTAAGTATTTAAAGAATACTATAGACTATGCATTGTGTTATTCTGGTTATCCACCTGTAGTTGAGTGTTACAGCGATGCTGATTGGAATTTAGACTTAGATGATTCTAAATCTACAAGTGGATATATTTTCACTTTGGGAGGTGCTGCAATATCTTGGAAATCAAAGAAACAAACTGTAATTTCTCATTCCACTAAAGATTCAGAGTTCCTGGCTCTAGGAGCTACTGCGATGGAATCTGAATGGATTAGAAATTTATTATTTGATATTCCTTTGTGGACTAAACCAATTCCTCATATTATTATTCATTGTGATAACACTGCAGCAATTATTACTGCAAACAATGCCACGTACAATGGAAAGTCTAGACAAGTGCGACTACAACATAGCTATGTGAGACAATTACTCGGAGGTAGAGTAATTTCAATTGATTAGGTGAGATCAAAAGTTAATCTCGCAGATCCTTTAACAAAAAGCCTTGCAAGGGAGAAAATAAAAGAAACAACTAAAGGGATGGGTCTTAAGCCTATAAATCATCAATAGCGGGAACCTAATCTATGACCGAAGAAATAGGTTCAATAGGAAAAACAAGCTATCCAGATGATATGAAGTACTGACATGTAGAGTATGTTTACTCTGTACTCATCCCTGTTGTATAAGATTACTTGGTGGTTGGTACATTACTTGCAGCAAATGAGGTTGGATTTAATCCTTAATGAGATCTATAGCCTATATGGTGGGGTGCACAGCTACAACAACACTCTTGATAGACTCACCTATATGAGTGTGGAAGTGGGGCCACTTCCCATGAGAATTTGGGCACATTCTCTAGAGCACTCATGAAATCCGGAATATAGCACATGGCCGTAAAGTGCTGACCTTATGACTCCCAGATCAAATCTTAACATAATTCTGACTGCTATAAAGAGTTGAAGTTCAAGACTTTGTTCACTTCAACTCCTAAAGGTTTGAAATTATGTCATGACGGTAAGGTTCAAGCTCAGTCACCTTACCAGTGAGATGCTCATAGAATATTTTGAAACAGAGGGGAGAATGTTGAGTTTTTTGTTTGTTTCAAAAATTCTAAAGGTGTTTTTTGTAAAAGGCGTTTTGTCCTTTTGCTCGTTTTCCTTTTTGTTTTATGGGTAGTGTAGGTTGTTGAAAACAAGCCATCCCACATTGCTAAAATCCAACTTTTGAATAGGCTTTGTAAGTGTTTTCATTTCTACTTGCTAAAGACTTTTGGAGCATTTTTCCATGGGCCCTATGCACGCACGCTAGTCGGGCTTGACCTGGGGTGGCTGGCTCGGAAAACGTTTAACCGAGTGTGCGTCCGCTACGCGCATCCTACGTATATATCGCGTGCATGGGGGGTGCAGGTCTAGGCCAGGTGGCCTTGAGGGGACCCATCTTAATATGACCCAACATAACAGATTGTGTTTGTTTATATTAGGGCATCTCCATCATCGTTTGTGATATATAGAAAACGATATTCTTGCCTTGTTGTTCCTCTGCTTTTCTTCTGAGCAATCAAAAAAAAAAAAAGGGAGTCTAGACTTCAGGATGCTTGTGCGATCGGACCTGAGGATTGGCTGTTGTATCCTGGGGGTAATTCTGCCGAGAACCTTTCGCACCTGGATTTCATCCGAAGGGGCGAAACTCGTCCTAAAGAAAGCGTCATTAGACGTGCCTCGGCTATAGATTTACTGCCGTTGCTGCTCTTTGTCTTCCACAATTCACAGTTGCAGTCTTCCTTCAACAATTGGGTACAATTTTTTCAATTTAAATTCTATTTGACAGCGTTCTATAGTATTTCCAACAGTTCCCATTGTCAAAGCAACGTGAGGAACCATGGGAGCAGCCTACCAGAGAAAATTTACCTTTGATCGGAGGTTAATATGCATAGGATTGGGATTTGGCTTCGGTAATTGGATGGTTGTAGGCCCACTTATATTTTGGCCAAGAGGTAGATGGGGGTATTACAAACATGTGGACAAAATCTTGGCTATGGCAATTGTATGGTGGGACATATGCGGCATGCACTACACCAAAAATTGGAAATTGGAACGGAAAAGCGTTCCTAATCCTTCCGTTCCTAATCCGTTAAAGTGTTCCAATTTCTGTTCCAATTTGGTACCAACCGTTCCTAATCCAAATTGGAACGGAAATTGGAACACTTTAACGGATTAGGAACGGAAGGATTAGGAACGCTTTTCCGTTCCAATTTCCGATTTTTGGTGTAGTGATGCGTATGACTATACTGAAAAAGAGAGCATATGATCGAGTACGCCACACCCTCCTAAGAAGATGATGATGGGGCCACTAATTACATGTCAAGGCTTGGCAGGAAAAAAAAATCTGAACTGGTCTGAAAGACCTTGCACAGTGTTGTCATTTATCAATTTCTAGTACTTTTCTTTTTCTAAATGTTTTGTCTTTCTACCCTTTTTGAACTGCATCTTTTGTTTATTTGGATCACTAATGTTTCTCTCCATGTTAATAAAGTTGGAAGAGAGTATCTGGCAAGAGCTCTAAATGAGGCACTCTCTCTGATTCTCTATTGGCGTTGTGGTAACACTACTGACATTAACATGTTTTCCTTTATACATTAAAAAAACAAGTCTGGCATTACGTCTGACCAAAAAAAAGTATAAAAAGGGCACTCTCAAACATCTAAACTTTGCTGGAAGCTAGTACTTTAATAACATAAACAATATCTCCCACTAAGATGTCATCTATACCTGCATGCCTTGGCTTTCTTCTTGCCCCACTATCCACATTAAATTTAAGAATATTAAAAGAGGGGAGAGACAAAGTGACTAAAGGTCTCTTCTTAACACATCAACTTCTCAAACAAGCTTCCAAATTATTTAAGATATTATTCATGTTCAAGTGCTCCAACTCTTTTTTAATACTCGTCCATTTAGTTATTTTAAGAATAATCGTGAAAATAATATTTTTTGTATCCTTTGACTTGCGGTTAAAGATTCTATTATTCTTTTCCTTCCAAAACAACCAAAGAATAGAGAAATGAATCAGTATGCATAGGATTAGGCCAACCCCTCTGAAAGGACACAACCTCCAAGCTTCTGCCAATTCACTCAACTCCTTGGCTAAGGCAAATTCACAGTGCATGAACAAGTGGATGATAGATTAGTCTTCCTTTTCACATAAGACATGAGTATCCAAAATGACTTCAGACATTATCCTTATTTTTCTTAGATTGTCCACAATTGAAATCTTACCTGCAACTGGCAACCAAAATAATACAACCCTTGTAGTGGCCAAACCACACGACACGTGAGATAAATGAGAATGAACCCCCAAGACACAAACATTATAATGGGTTCCAACTTCCACTATCTTGATACCAGTATTCAAAATCAAATCCAGACGCTATATTGTGCCTTTTTGACCAACTGTCGAAAGGGTGAGAGCTGCCCAGAGAGGTGACAGCTCTAACATTTCTGTGTGTCATAAACCTCTAGCATAACCACTTCAGGTGGAAAATACCACAGGCCAAACAATTCCTCACCTTTTAAGAATGATTCCTTTGAGTTAATCCAAGATTATGGGGGTTCGCATTGTCAATGCAATGTGAGGCACCATGGGAGCGGCCTACAAGAGAAAATTTCCCATCAGGAAAATATTTTGATTGGAGATTCATGTGTAGGATTGGGATTTGGCGTAGGTAATTGGATGGTCATGGGCCCACTTATATTTTGGCCAGGAGGTAGAAGGTCGTATTACAAACATGTGGAGCAGATCTTGACAATGGCTATGGCTATGGCTATGGCTATGGCGATTGCACACTTATAAGATGATGGATGATGGGATCACTAATTTTCTTAATTTTGAGGCGTGGAGGGTTAAAAAAAAGGGGGTGGAGTGAACTGAAAGCTCATTTATCATTTTATTATTTAGTTTTTATTTGGATCAGTGCTATTATTTATATGAAAATTATGCAGGGAAAATAAAATATTTTTTAATTTAGAGCTTATTTACATATTAGAGTAATTGATAAAACTCTACTTGTGTTTTTTTGTATTTTTTATAGAGGTTATTTACAAATTAGAGCTTTTGCCTTTTAAAAAAAAATAAACTAAAGGGGTGTTTTTTTTTTTTTTTTCCTAGAGCTTTTCTTAGCTAAAGTGGAATGGAGATGGACAATGCAAAACTTACACGTGTTTTGGATTTAAAAAAAAATCCTCATAAAATCTTCAAAATGAAGCAAATAGTGAGCCCCACTTACAATCATTACTAAAGGTAGGCCTAACTATCTTATAAAATAAGAGTTTTTTTTTTTTTTATAATTTTATCAAATAGACTAATTATAAATTAGAATTTAAAAATTAGAGCTTTTATTTTAGATCTTAACCAAATTAGCTCTTATTATTTAGACTAGACTTTCTAAACAACCTGGATGTTCCTGGGAGGAGAATAATCTCCCAAGTGAACACATCAAGAAGTTTCCTGTGTGGCAGCCTGTGGGGTTCAACAGGATCGATCCAATCTCATAAGGGGTTGGAAAGGTCTATTCATTAATAATAGGCCTGTAAAAAATAGGCACATTTGACAATTGGATTGATCGATTAAGGGCCTAGAAATCTATTCAACTGTTTTTTTTAATATTTTTTTATGTATTTCTCTTTTTGATAATTAGGGTCAAATTAGGGTTTTTTTGGCAATTCTTCTTAACAGTAACTGCATGGGGTTGGATTGGTCATAAGTGGGCCTAAGATGGGAGGTGGGCACCTGTTAAGAATGTCCGGCAGATTAGGGTAAAAGTTGGATCATGTCACAAATGGGTTGGGTGTACTCTTGACCAAATGTTACATTCTAGAGTCCGGTAATTAGGCTGAGGTTCTGGACACTATAGAGTATAGGGTTTTCTACATGGGTGAAAATGCTAAAGGGTAGAACTTGCTACTTGTGCAAAATGGAAATGGGCCCAGCCAGTGGGCCTGTTCAGAGCCTTGCCCAAATTGGACATCTCTTAGACCTATTAATGGGCTTGGGCCTGATTGAATCAGTATGCCACTAAACCATATGATTAAAAGCCTAACTTTATGCTCAACTTGCCTGACCTATATGTTTAACATGAAGGACAAATTTTCACAAAGATGGTGGGACGGCCAACCTTAGAGGTCTGTGTGATAAGGAGGGATGAATTAGGTCAGTCAAAGACCCAACCCAAATCTGGGTTTGCTAGACCACAAATTAACTTCATCCTGTTGTGGTTATTTTAATTACTGTATGATTTTATCAAGTTCGAAGAGAAAATAGGTAATTTAAAATGATATTGGTCAGGGAATACGTCTATTTCTTCTATAAAGTTCCAAGGGATAATTATATTTCTTTATTTACTTTTATTGCTGAGAATTCTTCTATAGTTGTTCATGGCCAGGTCTGTGACGTCTGTCTAGCTTGAATCTTGTCCAAGCTAAGCCCATTTATTTATGGGAATTAAGATTTAGGCCGAATACAGGACCTTGGCCTGAACATAGGCTCAAACCCAGCTTGTTTAAAAAATACTATTAAGCTTTGTACATGTATATATGGACGTTTGATATGTCAAATGGGATATTTTTACCTCAGCTGTTGCAAATATTTGCAAATGTATCTGTTAAGATGGAGGGGCTAGGGCATGTTTGACATCATTCTGTGAATGTTTTATTGTAAGAATGAATGAAGAAAAACCTATATTCTACTAGCATTTTGTGAGAGAGATAATGTGGAGAGATGGAGTGAGGAGGGAGATAAAAAAAAAAGGAGAGATATTTTATAGATAAAAAACAGGGAGAGAAAATGTCATGCATACTCATAATGATGATAAAAAGGCCATAGGATGATTGGATTGGGTTGGTTTCTCAAACATGCAAGCACTCACTAGAATCTTGGGCGAACATAGGAAATTCATGGGGGCACGGGGGCGCGGGGGGGGGGGACGACTTACATCACTGTAACATTTTCCTATATGTATGTAAAATTCTTAGATTTTTTGTAATTTTTTATTTTGACCATAAAACTTTCTTTTAATAATTTTCATTTGGCCCCCACTAGTTCCATTTTTTGGGTCCGCCCTTGACTACCGTGGTCTAATTCATTTGTTTGCACTCTTTCACATACTCATGTGTGTTTAAACTCATTTTTGTATTGGACGTGGTAAATGAAGTGCAGTAGTGGTGTGCAAACGAGCTCATCTTTTATGTAAATTTATTTTCACCTGGCATAGTGGAAAGTACTCATTAATGTAACATTGAGGTTATGGATTCTAGTCACATATTCTATAATAAAAAAAACAAAAAGAAGAAAGAAAAAGGAAAACCTTGAGGTTGTGGGTTGTAGCCATGTTACTATTGTTAAAAAAATAAGTTGTTTAATACATTTACTCCTGTGAAAATGGTGTTTCCATGTATTGTATTACGCATGTACATTTCACATGTAAATCCCATTTATATATATATATATATATTTCTTTTATTGGTAACATTAAATTAAATTAAGGATAAAGCGACAATATAAGAAAATTTCCAACAAAAAGAAGAAAAAAAAAAAGAGTTGATACGAAAGCTTTATATTAACACCAAAAACAACAAAACTAAGCAATATGGGCCACAAGCGGAACAACTTTATGCACCCCTTGTTTGGTTAGAGAGTCTGTCATGCCATTTGTTGACCAACAAATATGAGAGAATGAAACTTTACTCAAAGAAGATAAAACCTTAATCTCATTGAGATAATATTGAAATCTCCATGGACCCCTCTCCACCTTAGACACCTAACAACCCCCGAATCTTTAATGTGTAACATCAAACAACCCCTGAATCTTCCGATTCAATGTGACATTGTAATGGCCCACCCATGGTGAGTCCATGTGCTAACTAACATGTTTATTTCCTCACATTGATATAGACATTTGGATATGGAGATCAATGGTATGTTTATGAGTGACCAGGTGAAATGGTTGCAGTTAAATTCGTGATTAATGTTAGTCGAGCTCGTGACATTCTAGTGGAGTGAACCACATAAAAGGCCAAAAGACATGTCCAAATTTGCAGATTTTGGGAATCCATGAATCTTCCAACTGATGATAGGCCCACATTGTGTGCCCAACCTACGCCAAAAAATAATTCATTAAATCAATTCACTAACTGTAATGGGTTTTCTCGTGAAATGATTTAGATGTCAACTCATGATATTGTTAATCAAAAGAAATCATGGAATCAACTCCCTGTTTGGCATTCATGTGACAAAAATTAGAAGGTGTCCCCTTTAATTTTATAATAACTAGGGGTTTTAGTGGTCTGGGCCAGGCCAAAGCTTGTTCAAGTCTGTCCCATTATTTATTTGTCCTAATAATGGGGATATGGTCCCATGGGCCTGAAATCACTCAGCCCATTTGCAAAACATAAACAACCCTTTATGAAATATGTCAGGCCAAGTCGTTCCTTTAACCATGTAAAAGCCCAAGCCTGGTTTATGTGACAGCCTGGGTAGAAAATTAGATCCAAATGCAGCCCATTGACCTAAAACAAAGCCCAATGCAGACTGGGTAGGGTTGATTTGGCCAAATGCCAAATATATATATATATATAGAGAGAGAGAGAGAGGACCCCTTCTCTTTCCACCCCAGGGGTAGCTTAGTTGGCCTAAGACCACGGTTTGCACCCGTAGGTTGTAGGTTCAAAGCTGCATTTCCACACTGGAACTACAGGTGAGTTTACCCGGCTTCCCTCCTGGCCCGGAAGCTCACTAAGAATGATGTTGATAATTATTCAAACAGATAAAATTAAGTTTAACATAGATTATCGTTTTAATCCTTTGCTAAGAAATGCTCCAACCATTGCTTTGGAGCAGCTGGATGAATGGTAAGAAGGCAAGCTATAAATTTTTTCTATGAGCCCGCAATAACAGTAGAAAGTAAATAGTGCCTCTTTCGCAAGCCCTTTTCCCTAAGCCAAGTAATGATTTTGTATCTGGGTTTGATCCTCTTTTCTAAATCATAATATAGGTATGAAGGGAATGCATCAAGATGCTCTAAAGAGTAATGCAAATCATTGAAGAGGAAGTTCACCTTCTGTTCCAACATTTCTGTGTTCTGGTTGAGGATTTTCGGGGATGTTTTTATCATCTTACAGAGGCTAGAGTGCTTGATTCCCATGAGAATGAGGCAATCAAAACGAGAATGAGGCAATCAAAACGTTCCTGTAATTGACTCGTTGTTCCGTGTAAGTGGCACAAGATCTCCACAGTGTTCAAATTGTTTCCAAAACCAATTGCTAGCAAGAAATCTAGCTATCCAAATGTGTGAAGCTGCTTCATCGAGAATTTAATACGCTCTATGTCATCTTGAAACTCATCCTTCAATCCCTGTTCTCAACTGCTGTTAACAAAACCAGATAGAAGATGATGGTTCCTGTGTGGGGCATCCCTTAATGCGCCAGTTAAGCAAAAGCACGACGATGATCCCTACTGAAATCCCATCTCGGCTGGAGGCATCTCGGCACGAGAAGCCGTTGAGGACGTGGTACTTGCCGAGACCACCATCGACACACCTCGTCTCGGCCGATAGGCTAAATCGGGCAGTAGAGCTCACCTCGGCAACGTCCGAGGTGGCGAGTTCTGCACGAGGCAGGCGTGGTCGGCCACACCTGACACCCGGACACGTGGCAAGGTTTGAGCGCGTGCTGACGGGACATAAGCGCCATCCACCCTGTCCACTTTTACCCCATCTGACGGCTACAACCATATCAGGGCAGGGCCCAAGAAGGGATCCGATGGGACCTCAGCCGCCAACTAGTCAAGGCAAAATCAGGCCCAACAGGACTAGCATTTAATGCAGTGCGGGCTGATTGAACCCTCATTTAATGCAATGTGGGCTATGATGGACCCCCATTAATTGCTCTATGGGCTAATGAATCCCTAGCAGTCAAGTCAGAGGCCCATTAGCTGACATCTCCAGAGGCTTTCTCATATAAGAGGTTTGATGACCCAGAAGGAGGTAAGCATACGCAGACTCATGCATGCAACCACACTCTACTTTCTCTTCTCCGATCAGCCTTCCTACTCGAACTTAAGCATCGGAGAGTCCTGCGCGGCCCCCAGCCAGGGTGCTCTGACCGTTTCTTCTCCCCTTTCAGGTCTCTTGCTCTAGCAGTTCTCTCTCGTCCCTTGGATAAGTCGCTTGAGGCACCTTCCTAATCTTGTGAGTATATTTTCTGCACTTACAATTGGCGCCATCTGTGGGGAAGATCGATCTACATAATCTTCCCTATCACCATGACGAGGAGAGCTGCGAAAGGCGGAGAAACGTCCAAGATGAAACGTGCAGGACAGTTGTCTGACCTCCTTCCTGCCAAGAAGAGGTCTGGGAAGAAACCAGTTGCAGAGGACTACGACGAACGTGATTTCGTCCAAATCAACGTCCAAGAGCGTGACCTTCGCCCAGAGTCACCTTCCCACGAACCAATGACATCTCTCCGGCAGGGAGACTCTCGGCAGCAACCTGGAGGAGGTCTCCTGCTGGGTCGGGTTCAGCGGAGCAAGTCTCCAGCAGTCGACAGACCGACTCCCTCTAATCATCCGGAGGATGCTGATGACGAAGATTATAATCCTAGTGATGACTTCGACTCCACCCTTGAGGAGATCAGGGCACATAACGATACCATCAAAGAGCAGCACGCTCTGATCCACGAGCTCCAGCAGCAACTGGAAAGAGCTACGGGTTCAGCCAGGCACCAGCAGCAGCCGCGTCAGCAGCAGCAACAGTCGCAGCGACAACACGAGAGGAGGGTTTCTCGTGGCAAGCGCACTGCCTCGCCCGAGGAAGACTTGAGGATTCACCTGAATGAGAAGAGGCGTGACCGAACTTGAGATGAAGGCTCAAGCACCAGCCGCAACTACTCGAGGAAAGCGTCGGAAACCATTCCAGAGAACAAGTATAACAGCCAGGAGTGGTTGGACGAGCGCATCAGGCGGACAGTCCAGCGCAACTTCGAGGTGGCCGGTCTCGCCCGGGACCAACGGGAGGCCTGCGAGACTGTCGATCTCGGCGCATCCCCCTTCTCCCGCGACATCAGGAGATACCTCATGCCAAGGAAGTTCATCGTACCGAGGTTCGTCACTTATGACGGGACCTCAGAACCAGCTGCGCATCTTAGACACTTCTCCCAGAGGATGTCTGTGTGGGGGGGACGAGGGCCACCTGAACTGTCGAGTCTTTTCCTCCAGTTTGGGTGACCTCCCCCTGAAATGGTTCTGCGCACTCCTCAAGAGGTCCATCTCAAGTTGGCAGTAGCTCCAGCAGTCCTTCATGAAGAAGTTCTAGGCCTACAGAATCTTACCTAAAACGGATGCGGATATTATGGCCCCGAAGATGAAGCAAGGGGAGAACGTCACCCAGTTCGCGAAGCGATTCTGGACGGTCTACAGCCAGATCAAGAACTCCAAGGACGAGGTAACAATCTTTGCATTTCATAATGCCTTGCTGCCAGACAGTGATCTTCGCAAAGGTCTGGCCAGGAACCCAGTGTCCTCTATAGCAGCGCTGATGTCCATAGTCAACCGCTACATCGCCCAAGAGGACGATCAGGTCCGGGCTCGGGAAAGCCATGGGGCCGCGCAAAAAGACCAAGGTGAAAAGCCCTCAAAGAAAGATAAAGGACCATCCTGAAGAGATGAACCGGACAAACGCTGGACGCCAGCCAGCTCGGCAAGGGCTCAGGCATTCACCTCGGGAAGAAACAAAAAGCCTAGGCTATCCGAGGACACATACCGGACAGTTAACACGATCTTCAAGGAGCCCATCCATAAGATCATGTATAAGATTAAATCGAGGCCGTACTTCAGCTGGCCGGAGCCCATGAGAAGCGATCCGTCTTCCTCGGATCAGAGCAGGTTTTGTGCATATCACAAGCAGAGCGGCCACAAGACTGAGGAATGCAGGATACTGCGGTCACATTTGAAAAAGCTTGTCCGGGAAGGACACTTGTAGGAGTTCGTCAAGGCGGACAGCAGGAGTGGCACCCGGGCTCCGCGCAGAGACGAGAGGGGCCACGACAGTGACGGGTCGGAGAAAATCATCAGTGTTATCCATTTAGCTCCCCTGCCCAAGGGGAGTAATCGAGCTCGTGCCGAGGCCAGGCGGTCCTCCCACAGTGAGCAGGTCATGGTTGCCGAACTCGGCTCAGCTCCGAAGAGGGCTCGTAGGGAGCGACCCGAGGTCAGGTTCTCAGATGCGGACTTGGAAGGGGTCCAGCTCCCCCACAACGACCCGCTGATTATCACTCTGAAACTAGACTGCACTGAGCAAGGTGTGAAGGACTGCACCGTGCAGCAGGTCCTGGTCGACCCTAGCAGCTCATTTGAGGTCCTCTATTTCGACTGCTTCAGAAGGATAGGTCTAACAGAGAAGGATCTGCAGGAAGCCCGAATCCCCCCTCATCGGCTTCAGCGCCAAGCCAGTGTACCCTAAAGGAAATGTGACGTTCAGGGTCGAAGTCGGTGGCGCATCCGTCGTGACAACCTTCCTGGTTGTCGACGCACCCTCACCCTATAATGCCATAATGGGCAGGACCTGGCTCCACAATATGGAGGCAGTCCCCTCGACTCTTCACCAGAAGCTCAAATTTCCATTGGAAGGGAAGGATGGCAGGGTAGAAATCGTCACAGTCCGAGGAGATCAGCAGACGGCCAAGCAGTGTCTGACGGCTGTGGTGTCCGAAGAACGAGAACCCAAGGAAGTTAACATGGCCGAAATGGAGAAGAAGCTAGATGAGGTCGGCCAGGACCTAGAAATGAAGAGCGTGGAGGACTTGACCGAAATCAGGATCGACCCAAACGATCCGGAACGGTTCTTCCTGCTCGGCAGCCAGCTCAGGGAGCCAGAGAAGTCAGAGCTGGTCCAATTCCTGGTACAGAACAGGGATGCCTTCACCTGGACGCCCCAAGAGATGCCCGGCATTGACCCTGAGGTAGTGTGCCATAAGCTGAATGTAGACCCTAACCATAAACCGGTGATGCAGAGAGCTCGCAGAACTGGGGTGCCTCAGACAGAGGCCGTGATCGAGGAGGTGGACAAGCTGCTCTGGGCTGGCGTGATCAGAGAGGTCCAGTACCCGACCTGGCTAGCCAATACAGTGGTTGTCAAGAAGAAGACTGGCAAGTGGAGGGTGTGCGTCGACTTCACCGACCTCAACAAAGCCTGCCCCAAGGACAGTTTTCCTCTACCCAAGATCGGCCAGATGATCGACAACACTGCCGGACACGACATAATGAGCTTCCTTGACGCGTACCGCGGTTATCATCAGATACCGCTGTATGGCCCGGACGAAGAAAAGACAGCCTTCATAACACCCAGGGGCACCTACTGTTATAAGGTGATGCCATTTGGGCTGAAGAATGCATGAGCCACCTACTAGAGACTTGTCACCAAGATGTTCCACTATCAGCTCAGCAAGACTGTTGAGGTCTACATCGACGATATGGTAGTCAAGTCCAAACAAGCGCAGAGCCATTTGAAAGACCTGGCCTAGGTTTTCGATGTCCTGAAGAGGTTTAAGCTCAAACTCAATGCCTCCAAGTGCGCCTTTGGTGTCGGTTCCAGCAAATTCTTGGGAAGCTTGGTCACACGCAGAGGGATCGAGGTAAATTCAGACTAGATCTCGGCATCCTTAGGGTACAGAGTCCTACCTCGGGAAAGGAGGTCCAAAAGCTCACCGGAATGGCAGCCGCACTGAATTGGTTCATCAGCAGATCCTCAGATAAGTGCCGGCTTTTCTTTCAGCTTCCTAGAAAGAATTTAAAATTTCAATGGACTTCGGAATGCGACCAGGCCTTGCAGGAACTCAAGGCCTATCTTTCCTCACCCCCTCTGCTCTCAACTCCGATTCATGGAGAATTTTTGTACTTATATCTGGCGGTCTCGGATCATGTGGTGAGCTCGGTCCTCGTCCGAGAAGAGGACAAGGTCCAAGAACCAATCTATTATACGAGCAAGACTCTCATTGATGTCGAGACTAGATATTTGTCACTAGAGAAGCTCGCTCTGGCACTCGTTAGTGCCAAGCGGAAGCTCTCTCATTACTTTCAAACTCACACCATAGTGGTTGTTACAGAACATCCACTTAAGTCTGTTTTCAAAAAAGCTGACTTTTCAGGAAGAATCTCCAGGTGGGCTGTCGAACTGGGGTAGTATGAAATTCAGTATCAGCCCAGGACAACGATCAAGGCCCAAGTACTGGCAGATTTCCTTGTCGAGTTCTCTTCGAGTTCGGCACCAATCCAGCTCGGCACCGAACTGGGGGGCAGGGGGCACGAGGCGCCCACGGGCCCTGAACAATCACAAGGCCAAGCCCTCGCCCCAGTTTGGAGAGTCTTTGTCGACGGGTCCTCCACCTCGAAAAGAGCCGGTGCAGGAGTCGTCCTCCAATCTCCGGAAGGGCTGGTCATCGAGCAGGCTTTGACCCTGGATTTCAAAGCGTCGAACAATGAAGCTGAGTATGAAGCCTTATTAGCCAAACTGAACAGCGCCAAAATCCTCGAAGCTCAACAACTGGTGGTCTTCAGTGATTCGCAGCTAGTGGCGAACCAGCTGACAGGGGACTACCAGGCTCGCGACGATAGGATGGCTGCGTATTTGGCCCTAAAAAAGAAGATGCTCTCTTAGTTCCATACGGCCGAAATCAAGCAGATAGGCAGAGAATCAAACTCTCACGCGGACACTCTTGCAAACTTGGCCTCTGCTGTCGAAGCAGGAAGAAAAAGAAACATTGAAGTAGGATCGCTGGCTGTGCCGAGCATTGGGCTCCATCCACCTTAGGAAGTGCTGTGTCTTGACCTCGGCCTGAGTTGGATGGACCCCATCATAGCCTACCTTAAGGACGCCAAGCTTCCCGAGGATAGCGGCGAAGCTCATCGAATCAGACTCAAAGCAGCCTGGTTCTGGTTGTCTCCCGAATTCAAGCTCTACAGGTAGTCGTACACAGGCCCGTACCTCCAGTGTGTTCATCCAAGCAAAGTCGAAGACCTTATCTTTGAAATACATGAAGGGATCTGCGGAAGCCATATCGGAGGGAGGTCCCTAGCTTACCGGGCCATCAGCCAGGGTTACTGGTGGCCATATATGCAGAAAGATGCGTAGGTGTACGCCAGGAAGTGCGAGAAGTGTCAGAAATTCTCCCACTCTCTCCATCAACCGGCGCAGGACCTCATTCCGCTCTCTAGCCCATGGCCATTCGCCCAGTGGTGACTCGACATTGTGGGACCGCTTCATCGAACTCTAGGGAACAAGAGGTGGCTAATTGTGGCTACCGGCTACTTCACCAAATGGATCGAAGCAGAGCCACTGTCTTCCATCACAGAGCAGGGTTCTAAAAACTTTGTGCGGAAAAACATTGTCACGAGGTTCGGCATCCCCAGAACGTTGATCTCGGATAACGGGACTCAGTTCGATTCCAACCTCTTCAGGAGCTTCTGCTAGGAGCTCGGCATCCGAAACCACTACTCCACCCCGGCTTATCCACAGAGCAATGGCCAGACAGAAATTTCCAATAAGGTGGTGCTCGACGGACTGAAGAAGCGACTAGACAGAGCAAAGGGAAGGTGGGTAGAAGAACTTCCGAGCGTCCTGTGGGCTTACAGGACAACTCCAAGGCGTTCCACTTCGGCAACTCCGTTTTCCTTAGATTTTGGGATGGAGGCTGTCATTCCCTTAGAGATTGGCCTCCCTACTTTGAGGACCGAGCTCTTTGATCAAGGCTGGAACGAGTCACACTTAGCTCTGGAGCTGGACTTGGCCGACGAGCGAAGGGAAGCAGCTGCAATCCGGTTGGCCGCATATCAGCAGCAGCTGGCCAGAGGGTATAATCAGAAGGTTAGAGAAAGAAGATTCTCGGTGGGCGAGCTCGTTCTCAGGAAGACACTCCCGAACGATAGAGACCCCAACCAGGGAAAACTGGCGCCAAACTGGCACGGACCCTTTAAGGTGATCTCTACTGCCGGACAGTCAGCCTATCGACTTGAAGACATGGCAGGAAGGCAGCTACCTCGGCCGTGGAATGCTTCTCATCTCAAGAAGTTCTATTTCTGAAACCTGTACCCTGTACTTGAAAGATTTCAATGAAACAGAATTTCCCTTTCAGAGAACGCAGCATCTTGTATCAGCACTTCGGCACTTCGGCTACGACCAATGATGGGATCGCCTCGGGTCGGCTACGTGCCACCCGAGCATGAAGCCTTTATGGCCAATGATGAGATCGCCTCGGGTCAGCTACGTGCCACCCGAGCGTGAAGCCTTTATGGCCAATGATGAGATCGCCTCGGGTCGGCTACGTGCCACCCGGGCGTGAAGCCTTTATGGCCAATGATGAGATCGCTTCGGGTCGGCTACGTGCCACCCGGGCGTGAAGCCTTTATTGCCAGTGATGAGATCGCCTCGGGTTGGCTACGTGCCACCCGGGCGTGAAGCCTTTATGGCCAATGATGAGATCGCCTCAGGTCGGCTACGGGCCACCCGGGCGTGAAGCCTTTATGGCCAACGATGAGATCGCCTCGGGTCGGCTACGCGCCACCCGGGCATGAAGCCATTACGGCCATCGACCTGTGGGATAAGCTAAGTTCTGCCTCGGCGATAAACCGGCCCTGCCACCTTGGCTCATCCAAGGCCGCTGGACCTGCTGACGAACACGTCTCGGCTAGTAGAAGAGTTCGAAAGACTGAGGCATTGCGAAGTTGGCCCCAAGCACGAGTCAAACGTAATGCAAGCCCTGCCGTGTGCCAGGCAGGGTAAACTATGGTAAAACATCCCTTTCTCTGTAACTTCCTAAGTTCGGATGGATCCCCAATTTGGAAAACACTGAGCCAAACCCTAACACTTAGACAAAAAAAAAACCAACAACAACACGAGGAAGAAATGGCGCACTGTGAAGCACAGTTTGAGGCAAACAGTAACGCATCACAATCGCTCCATTGCACAAAGACTGTTTGAAAAGATGGCTCTATTTCATTAGCATGTTCGAAATGAAGCTTTTACAAAACAAACAGTTACAAAAAGATACGCCAAGAAGGTACAAAGAAGGTTTCAATAGAAAAAGTTGGCATGTCAGGGGCTTATGCAGCGCTGGCGTCAGCGTCGGCACCTGCTATCTGAGGGGCTTCTACCGTCGAGGGGACGAAGTCGGGGTTGGCAGTCACAACCTTAGTGGAGTCGGTGGCTTTGGCGGCGGCGACCTTGGCAGAATCGGGGGCGCTGGTGAGCTCCTGGCTTGGGAACTTAGCTGGGCTTTGGTAGTTTGGATCGTCCTCGGGGACGCCCACCTTGTCCAGTGCAGCCAGCCATCCAAGTTCCCAGGCCTTATCCCGGACAACCACTACTTGCGCCTCGTACAAAGAGGTCGCTTCAGCGACTCCTTCGTCGTAGGCCGCTTTGGTCTAGGCCTCGAGCTTGGCGCTGGCCTCCTCGGTCTGCTCGGCCATCTTCTTCCTATACATCTCTATTTCGACCTTTGCAGCCTCCACCTCGGCCGTGAGGCTTCGGACGGTCCCGTCCAGATCGACCGCCTTTTTCCCCATTTCCTCCACCTCGGCCTCCAACGTTTTCTTCTGCGCCTCGGCCCTTTCGGCAGCCCTCTCGGCGCTGCTCTGTTGCGCCCTCTCTAGCTGGAAGAGGGGCCTCTGCACCAGTTGCAAAATGAACAAGGCATGATTATAAAAACTTTAGTAGGGAAAACAGTACGTAGAAGGCCAAAGTAAGCGGAACTTACCAGCAGCCCCGCCAGCATCGACGCCCCTGCCAGCGCAGCGTCGTCTTGCTCCCGGTGCCAGACCATGTCCCTGGGGAGAGAGCAGGCGGCAGCCAGAGCCGCCATCACTGAGGCATTCCCCGGAACCTGGTCCTCCACTGACACGGGCTTCCCGGGACCAACAAGTAAGGAAGGTCTCCAGGGAGCTGGCCCGGGCGGAGGGACCATGACGGATCTCGGGGTGTCCTCGACCACGGGTTCAGTCTGAGCCCTTTTTCTTGGCCCGGCCTCCTCCTCTCCCGTGGCTCCCTCGAGTTGCTGATTGCTTTCCGGGCGAGGGGGGGGGGGAGTGCGGGCACTATCGGCTGCCGGAGGAGAGGTGCGCTGCGGGATCCTCCTGGCACTGCCGGAGCCGTCGAAAGCCAGGAGGGTCAGATCTTTCACTATGGGCTGACGACGGGGGGCCATCTCCTCCTCCACTGCTTCCTCAGTTACGATCGGGCGGTGGGGTCGCCTGATGCGCAGGCTCTCGCTCGACTCGGCTTCGGAAGTTGAGGCTTCAGCGCCGGATGCTCGCCTGCTCACCTCGGGGGCTGTCTCGGGTTGAGCCTCGGCCTCCCTTCTCTCCGGGCTCCTCCTTTGCGGCTCGGGTACGACCTCGGCTCCCTTTGGACCAGCTTCCGACCTCTTGATATAGCCCCTGTACTTGGGCTAGTATTTGAGCAGTGCCCACGCAGCCCGATTGGAGAAATCGGTGCACTTCGTAACCCGGTTGTGCCAGGAATCGTTCCTTACCCAACCTCCAAGCCCGACTTTTCTCTGCCGAGCACCTGCAAGATTGGAGAAGCGTCAGTTCGGGGATATGGGAGGAGGCAACAAGACTAAGTTAAGATTGAAAAATGAAGGGTTTCGTACTTGGGGCAACCCCGGGGCGGCGGGGGATGCTGTACGCTCTAACTCCCTCCTCGGGGCCGAACTCCCAATTCCCCGAGACGGAAATGATCTCGTCCCCTGCGTACTTGCTGAAATCTTCCAGTGCCGTGACGAAGGCCCTTCGCTTCGGCTTGACGCGGAGGTAATAGGTGTCCTCCTTCGTTTTACAGAGGTCGTACACGTCCTCTATGTCGCGGACGTCTAAACCTATGTGGAGGTGCTGGTTCAATGCCACTGTACCCATGATGACCTTGAAAGCGTTTGGCATCAACTGGCAAGGAGTGAGGTTCCAGGAACAGAGGCAGGCCCGGAGCAGTGGGTGCAACGGGAACCTGACCCTTCCCTCAACCACCGCAATGAGCGGGAAGGGCATCCAGCCTCCGACACAAGATCGACGGAGGTGGTCCATAGGATCACCCTTCCGGACGAGGACGTCGCCCGGAATTTCAAAGACAGTCTTAAAGGTTTCTATAGACTGGGGAGAGTCAACCCAGTGACTGTAAATCCCCATGGTTGATTAGGGAAAGGAGGAAAAGGGTAAAAAAGACTGGACGAAAGCAAGAGGAAATGAAAGACGCGGAAGACTTACTGGCACAGGAACCTAAGACGAGGACGGGCAGGGAAGCACCAAGAGGAAGCGAAGACTCTGCAGCAAGTGCTTAGCTCTGGTTCTTAGGGTTCTCAATAGCGTCCGTTCGAAAGAGAGAAGTAAGAAAGGGAAAGAAGACGAAGGTGCGCCTACTTATAGGGCAAGGACACCTCCCTGTTAGCGCTGTTTCCGAAAATTCAAAAACGTCTCTTCGGAGACCACGCGCGTGCCTCGCTCAACAGCGTGGCCAATTGGTTGGCAACGCGTGTCATCGAAGGCTCGCCTCCCGTAATGATTAGAGCATGGCATTTATTACGATTTATTATGGCTGAACTGCCTCTGGCGTGCAAGGGAAGATGAACGGGCGCCACGCGCCAAGCGGAAACCTGCAGCGGTTCTTCGTAATTATAGCTCCCGACCCCAGGAGATCCGGGATCCCAAGGAGTCAGAAACTAGGGGCAATTGTGTGGGGCATCCCTTAATGCGCCAGTTAAGCAAAAGCACAACGATGATCCCTGCTAAAATCCCATCTCGGATGGAGGCATCTCGGCACGAGAAGTCGTCGAGGACGTGGTACTTGCCGAGACCACCATCGACACACCTCTTCTCGGCAAATAGGCTAAATCGGGCAGTAGAGCTCACCTCGGCAACGTCCGAGGTGGCGAGTTCTGCACGAGGTAGGCGTGGTCGACCACACCTGACACCCGGACACGTGGCAAGGTTTGAGCGCGTGCTGACGGGACATAAGCGCCATCCACCCTGTCCATTTTATCCCATCTGACGGCTACAACCATACCAGGGCAGCGCCCAAGAAAGGATCCGATGGGACCTCAGCCGCCAACTAGTCAAGGCAAGATCAGGCCCAACAGGACTAACATTTAATGCAGCGCGGGCTGATTGAACCCTCATTTAATGCAATGTGGGCTATAATGGACCCCCATTAATTGCTCTATGGGCTAATGAATCCCTAGCAATCAAGTCAGAGGCCCATTAGCTGACATCTCCAGAGGCTTTCTCATATAAGAGGTTTAATGACCCAGAAGGAGGTAAGCATACGCAGACTCATGCATGCAACCACACTCTACTTTCTCTTCTCCGATCAACCTTCCTACTCTAACTTAAGCATCGGAGAGCCCTGCGCTGCCCCCAGCCAGGGTGCTCTGACTGTTTCTTCTCCCCTTTCAGGTCTCTTGCTCTAGCAGTTCTCTCTCGACCCTTGGATAAGTCCCTTGAGGCCCCTTCCTAATCTTGTGAGTATATTCTCTGCACTTACACAGTTCCCATTCAAAATCTTATCAACAAACCAGTCGTGAAGATCTAAAGCTCTCATTGTTTCATGCAAATTTTCAACCCTATTCTTTCCCAAAACATGGGGACATTCGACTGTGATCACATTCAATCTCTCATTATCCAACCCAATCTGTTTCAAATAGTCACATATATTAATTACAGGACCGTCTAAATTGAAACTCAAGATCTTGGGATGTCGAAGAATTAATAAACCAATATCCTCCTTTTCCATACCCAATCTACAAAAGAAGTCCACCTTTTTCACGAAAACCTCTTCTGCAAATCGAACAAAAACATCACAGCTCCTACCAATCAACTCCCCCATCATTTGCTTCTCACAGCCCAGATTGTAGAAAACCATAATTTTCCTACAAATCTCATAGCAAACATCCACATTGTCCCCAGTCTAACAAAATTGAAATTATAGAAAACCCTTTTCAAAAGACCAAGCAGCACTTCAACCTCACCACCAGATTTGCTGTTTCGGCCCAAAATGGAAGGATAGGCCAAACAGATGCCGATCACCAAAACTCTATCAAACCCAAATGCTTCAAGTTTGTGAAGCTGTTTCATCAGTTCTATTGGACTCTCATTGAAAACTGAAGCCGCCTCCTTGTAAATCCTCCCTAGTTTATCCCAAGGGAAGCTATATTCCACAAGTTTGTGGACCACAGGCAGAAGATTTTCATTATCTTTAGCTAGGAAGAACTTGTGGGGAGGCAAGAATGCAGGGATTTCACTAGGAGAGAAGCCAATGCTCTCGAAAAAGAATTCAAATTCATTGACGGGGTGGTAACGGAGGAAGCGGTGGAGGGTTTTGGATACATTGGAGATGGAAAATTTGAACTTCGAGAGGAGGTTTAGAAGGGATGAAGGGCAGTTCTTGCTAATGCATGTGCTCTGCATGGGTGAAGGATAAGCAACGGGTGGAGTGAAGATATTTAGTGAGGGCCTGCTGGGCCTCGTGGATGGCACAATCCCGCTGCTGGGAAGGGAGTCCATGGAGAGAGTGGATCAAACAGCTATAGATGGAACTGCGGAAAGAGGTAGATAAGAAGAAGATGAAATGCATAGCTTAGGATTTTAATCATTAAGGATTTTTTAATGTTATGTGTTGTAGCCTGATTTAGTAGGTTCTTGAGCATGCGGGTGGGATCCTGATAAGTAGCAATAATATTCCATAACAAGCTGGCATTTTGTATTTGTTAAGCATCAAACAAGTTGAATAGTGAGTTAGTCTATGCCAAAACAAAGTCCCCATCTTCTGCCATTTTCCCCCCAGTTTATTGGGCTTTCATAACTGAAGCTTCCTCAAAAGAAGTGAGAAGCTTAGAACTATTAGATCAGTCAGGTTTTCCTACTAAAATCCGCAGTTTTCCTTCTCAACTGCAAAAAAAACATCAATGGTGGAACAAATTAAAAAAAAACAAACAAGCACAACACTTTCTTCGCTTTTATCATAAGGGTAATAGAAACCAATTACCTGGACTTGGTCTAGGAACGCCCAGAGGAGGTATTAGCTTGGATGTAGCTAGATACTGCACTCAAGAGTTAAAGGCCCAGCTGGCAAAAGAATGCCTATTAAGCCCAGTCCACTTAACCGTTGGGTGTGATATTTAGGCCCAGATCTAGAGACTGAAGTAAGAATGCCCTGCAGTCCCAGCCCTTCTGTTAAAAATGTGCCCCCTTTTCTTTGAGTAAATGTTGGATCGGGCTGGGATATCATATTCATGCTCACAGGCAAACATAATCTCTGCTTTGACTGCTAATATATCATGCAAGTGAGACTGATGTTCTATAAACCAGTATTTTAAAAACTATGAAACTCGATTTAGCAATCAAGGTAGTATTACTTATGCAACTCGAGAATCAAGAGAGTCAACTCACCCTGACCCTTTTTTTTTTCAATGGTATCCCAACTTATGGGGGCTGGGGCCCTAGGCCTCTGGAGAGGGGGGCCCTCGGGGGGGGGGGGGTGGTTTGGGATTGAGGTTGGCAGCCTCTGGTGAGGTATCAGTATTGGCAGAATTGCACAAGAGATTCCAAATACAAGTGGCAGCCAAGCACCAGAGTCTTAGGAAATAACAAGTTGTAATTTTGTTGCAATTAACTAACTCTGTTGTAATTGTGCCAGTTAGTTAAGTTAGCTATTCCCAGTCAGCAAGTTAGTTGCAACTGCTATATAAAGCAACGAGGCCTAATGAATGAGTAATGAATGAGAAAAAAAAAATCTCTTCTATTCCCTGTCCAGCTCTTCTCCTGAATCTTCTCTTCTTCGTCTTCTCCTTCTTCATCTTATTTTCTTTCTTGGTATCAGAGCTCTGATAGACTAGCTGTTAGGCTCCGTCCCGAGTTAATCACGATTAACTCTAATTAAGTGAGCTTAAGACTAATTAAGCCGTTTAAGTGAACTAATCGCCAAATGGATTGGAATTTGCCTAATGTAGGCTTAATAGTAAATGAGATTATAAAATGAATTGAATGGAATGGAAAATGAAGCTCAAGTGAGCAAATTGAAGGATTTGTGTATAAATACGGGTTTATACGTATTTGATCGAATATGGAAACTCTTGATACCCGCATGTGTATCTCGACAAGTACGATGATTTTCATAAAAGACTTGAATTGATTCGACGAACATTGGGTTAAATGGACCTTGAATCGACTCGAAATGTAAATGAGAGAACTTATGGGGGGCTTAATGCAAAAGTTGCCTTATAAGATAAGATGATGAACTCAATTGAGTTCATTCATCTCCAGCAACCTAAGCAGCAGCCGTTTCTTCTTCTTTCTTCCTCCGTTTCTTCATCAAGTGTGTGTGTGTGAGGTGATTTAAGTGAAGGGGCAGCCATCATCTTCCTCTTCATCATCTTCCTCTTCATCATCTTCTTGGAGTTCTTCTTGGAAATCAAGCTTCAATCTAAATCCGAGCTAAAAGAGGGGTTTGTCTCTATCAAGCTTCAAAACAAGGCAAGTGTATACATTTTAGTGATTTATGATTGATTAGAACTTATATGAACTCAAGGAGTTCAAAAACATGTGTTTTGCTCAGAACTTCTGAAGCTCGAAAATGAGCTTCTGGGTGATTTTCGGCTAGCCGCGAGGCTAACCGCGAAGCTAACCGCCAGAAAATCCGAATTTGATGAGCTTCTGGAAAGCTAACAGCCAAATTTCGGTTAGCCGAAATTGGAATTTCGGCTAGCCGCGAGGTGACCGCCGAGCTGACCGAAATTGGTCAGAAATCCCTATCAGGAAAATCAGCATCTGGAAAGCTGACCGTAAGCTAACCGAACTTGGTTCGGCTAGCCGCCAACCGAATTTCGGCTACCCGCCAGTACAGTTCAGCTAGCCGCATGCACAGTTACGGCTAACCGCCAGGTAGCCGCCGAGGTAGCCGAAATTGACCAGATTACTCATAGTAAGGAAAGATTTAGCCAATCGCTCGGACCCAGTGAGTTTTGGATTTTTGCGAGAACTAAGATCGCTTATGTGATCATAATTACTTCTCGTATAGTTAAGGTGAGTCGTGAAATAAGTATGACTAACCTAATGGGAAGCCTAGTTGTTGAGACGAATATTAGTGATATCTACCCTCCATAAGTGTTAACTAGGGTTATTTTAATGTATAATCAACTAGTAATGTCATCAAAAGTAATACTTGCATTGATAACCAAAGTTGCACTCAATGGTTGGTTAGAGGTACTTTAGAATGGAAATGAGATTGATACGAAGGGTTAACGGGTTTGGCACTACCTAGTGGTTTCTTAAACTCATTATGGAATTGCACTGAATGAATTGATAAATGAAATGACTATTCCTACTGCAGTAGATGAGATTGGGGTGTTCCGGAGCCCGTGGTGACACCAGTGATCTCTGATCAAGACACTGGGAGATCCCACCTTATTGGACCGAAAGGTCATTGACTGAAAAGTCATACACTGAAAAGCCATTAATAAAGGTTAAACATAATGAATAAATGAATATGAAATGCTTTTTTTGGGAAGAACTGAATGAAGTTGAAACCAATGCTAGTGTAGTTGCCAGTATTATTGTTATTGTTAGTAGGATTTGTTATGGATTGTTTAGCACTGTTAGACAATGAATTGTCAGGAATTGTTAAGCATGCCATAGATATATGTATACCTTGTTGAACCGTCGTGTTCATGGTTTTACTGATGATATTACAGGCTCAGTTGCCCGTGCCGGTCCCTCCGAGACCGTCCCGCCAGCGGAGGAGGCCCATTCGCTACCACCAGGAGGTTTAGCCGAATGGACGTGATCCGAGAGCGCGTACATGGAGATATTTTGGGAAACTTTTTAGGAATTAATTGTATATTCATTTTGCTATTGTAAGTATTAGAAATGATATCCCCTGCATTGTATTTTAAATATGCAGTGGTTGATAGTAGGAAACTGAAACAATGTATGGTGAACTTTACGATTCAAGCTAAAGTATATGATTCATTTTGTTAACTTAAATGGTTGTCAATGTATTATTGTATATTCCGCATTGTACATTGACAGGTACGTATGCAAGATCCCTTGTGGACTTCGGTTTAACTTCGGTTAATCGGGGTTTACGGGAGTAAGTATGATTAGTCTCGTGACCCGGGGGTTAACCCTAATGACTCTGATCTCGGGTCCGGGTCGTGACACTAGCGTCTTCTTCGATCCTCCTACAGCTGCTTCTGATCTGCTAGAGTATTTCATCAACTCGATCAAGTTGCTGCTTCTGATCTGCAAGAGCTTTTCATCCATTCGATCAAGATTTGTTGCTAATCGAGGATCTGCTCACCTTCTAGGGCATTTGATTAAGAAATTGTGTTAAGAATTCTTTTCAGTGAAGATAAGTTCATCTTTCATGGCTTCCTCTTCTTCTTTCTCCTTCTAGGGTCAGTCCCCTGCCTTCCTCATCTCCAACATAGGAAGTTTGATTTCAATTAAATTGGGGAATCACAATTACCTGCTGTGGAAATCTCAGTTTTTACCTGTTCTTCGTGCGAATGGGTTAATTGGTTTTGTTGATGGATCTAATGTTTGTCCACCTGAATATCTTCTTGATTTGGAAGGAAATCCAACTAAAGAACCTAATCCAAAGTAATCTGAATGGGTTCAACATGATCAAAATGTTTTATGTTGGATCAATGCCACATTATCTGAGAGTGTATTAGCACATGTAGTTGGGCTGTCTTCAGCTAGAGCTATTTGGGCTGCATTGGAAAAGCGATTTGCATCACTCTTGAGATCTTAGATCATACAGCTGAAGACAGAACTCCAATCTGTCAAAAAGGGAAATCAAACAATTGCAGAATATGTTCAAAAAGTCAAGCACTTGGCAGACAGTCTAGCATCTACTTCTTGCCCTGTACATGATGATGATTTAATCATCTACACACTAAATGGATTGCCACCTGAATATGGTCCCTTCAAGACGTCAATTAAAACTCGATCTAATCCCATTTCCCTTGAAGAACTTAATGTGTTGTTGTCTTGTGAAGAGTTGAACATAGATTCCACTTCACAATCTATGTCTGATTTGTCTTCTACCACCCTTCTTGCTATCAATGATGACTCCTCCAAGTCAGCCAATTTCAACAGCAACAAAGGTCAATATGGTTATCGTGGTAAAGGGCGAGGAAGATACAACAACAACAACAACAACATGGGCAACAACAAATGATTTGGACAAAACTCTTCCAATCCAAACTTTCAATCTCACCAAAACACTCAAAATCCCAATCAAGGAAGACCCCGTTGCCAAATTTGCAACCGCACTGGGCACACTGCGCTGGATTGTTATCATAGGATGGATTTCTCCTATCAAGGATGTAATCCTCCTTCTCAGTTGGCTGCAATGGCTGCCTCTTACAATACAAGACCAGATCAAACCTGGTTTGCAGATTTTGGCGCCACCAATCACAGTATAAATGATCTAAAGAATCTCTCTCTCCAGTCAGATTACCAAGACATGGACAAAGCCTCCATTGGAAATGGGCAAGGTTTGCATATCTCCAAACTTGGTTCTTCCATAATTAGCACACCTACCTCCATTTTTCAGCTTAAAAATGTTCTACATGTGCCTAATATTGCTACTAACCTTCTCTTTGTCCATTAATTTACAAAAGACAAGAATTGCATCTTTGTGTTTGATGCTTCTGGATTTCAAATACAGGACAGAATTTCGAGGAAGACTCTTTTTCAAGGGTCCAGTAAAAATGGCCTTTATCCATTTCATAGCTCTATTACACTCAGCCCTACTGCTCTTGTTGGTGAAACCAGTTCAGCTGAATTATGGCATAGAAGGCTTGGCCACCCATCCACTTCAGTACTTCAGCAAATCTTATCAAACAGTTCTCTACTTGCAGGCTCATCTAATGCACCCTTTTGTGAATTTTGTCGTTATGGGAAGACTTGTAAATTGCCCTTTTCAATTTTGTCGTTATGGGAAGACTTAATTCACAGCGATGTATGGGGTCCTATACCCACTTTATCCGTGTGTGGATACAAGTACTATGTGATTTTTGTTGATGATTTTTCAAAATACACATGGTTGTTTCCCTTATTCAATAAATCTGATGTTTTTGACACTTTTCGTTTGTTTAAATTGCAAGTTGAAAATCTGCTTTCCTTACGAATTAAAATATTTCACTCTGATGGTGGAGGGGAATACATGAGCAAGCAATTTCAGTCACTTCTCTCTGAAAATGGTATTCTACATCAGATTTCATGTCCCTTTACACATGAGCAAAATGGGTGTGCTGAAAGGAAACACAGACATATTGTAGAAACTGATCTTACTATCTTGTTCAATGTTCACATGCCCTCTAAATTCTGGCCTGATGCTCACACTGCAGTCTCTCTCCTTGGCAGAAACTTTTCAATCATAAACCAAATTATTCTACTTTATAAGTCTTTGGATGTGCCTGCTACCCCTGGCTTCGCCCTTACGCCAACCATAAAGCTTGAACCTAGGACAAAACAATGTATTTTTCTTAGTTACACCTTAAAGTTCAGTCACCCTGACTTGGAGTCAAGTAAAATGAGTTTTAAAACTGCAGTTGAAATTGTGCCAGCCCAGAATCGTCTGGACTTGCGCCTGATCAATCCAAATGAATGCAAATCTCTTCAATCGTAAACTTACATTCTCTTGGAACTGTTTGAGCAATCCATGGTCGAGTTCACTTAACTGCACTTGAAAAGTCAAGCAATTGAGGGAAGTCCAAATGAGTTTTTGGTGGGACTAGTTAATTCTGCTGCGTTGCCCTGCCAAGTTGAAGCGACTGACCCAATTCCCTGTCGAGTTGACTCATCGGTGGCCACTGGCCAGAAGAGGCATCGCCTCGTGTGCGTGTAGGGGTGGAGGTGGTGGGCTTTGGACCAGGTTGACCAAAAAGGTAGCATGTGTAAGCCCAACCAATACTCTGCCTGTTTCCTAGTTTGGATACAAATTTCTACACTAAGCTTGATTTTAAGTATCAATCTAAATATCAGTATGATACCCTTTGCAATCGGATAAGGAGCCGTTGTAGGCCAACGCGAACTGTAGTTTTACTTTTTGGCTAAAAATGAAATCACAAGTTAATATGACTGATACAATAGTGTTGGTTTTTTGCCCCAATAATTTGGTAATTGAAACTGATACATCCATAAAATCTAAACTAAACTCGGAGGTTTATGCAAGGGTCAACCAAAACCTTGAATTATGACGTCGAGTTTATGTTGACTTGTAGGTCATAGTGCAATTAGACAGGCTAGACTAATTTGAGTTTGGATCGTGAGCTCACCGCTTTAAATAAAAAAACTCAAATCTCACTGGGGTTTTCAGTTGCTCATTGTTCACGGTAACTTGTATTTGATCTTGGATGGATTATGAAATTGCAATCATTATCAGATGTCTCCAGAGCTCAAATACTGACATGCTTATTAATCTCATAAAAAATGTCAAAACTCGACCCCCTTTTTTTGTGAAAAAAAGGGAACCCTGAATCTCTTACCCAAAAAAGATAAAAAACCCTGAATCACCAAGTCGGGTTTGGGTTGCGTTTGGCATGTCGGATCATGAACTGGCACTTCTAACAAATTACACAAGTGCATTGTGAACGGACTTCAGTGGGCTGGATAAATTAAGCTTAAGGCATGAAGGAGATGGATAGATAACACCTCTTGTTTGTCTCTTAATTTCTTCCTTTAAACTCCATGGAATATTCAAAGTTGTTTTGAGACAAAGTTACAAGAATCTTTAATTTTTGCCGCCTTACAATTAATTTTTAATGTATAGTGAAAGTCATCTTCTATCTTTAGATTATTTCTACTAATATATAATTTTATCCTTCAAAGCTTAGGAAATAAAAAAGCATGCGAACTTCAAGGTTACCAACTACATCAATGGGCATTGTTATTTATTAATGTATGTTTTTACGCATAAGAAGCTCAAAGATTTCTCAAACCCACAAGTCAACTAATAACAAGGATATCCAAGCAGAGTTCTTGCAAAGCTAAAAGCTAAGTGCTTTCACTTTCATACTAAAATTTTCTGGATCCCCAAATGAGCAACTAAATGTGTATTTACAGGTTTGTGGTTTCCAGAGCAACTTTGGGCAATTGGTGACACATAGGGCACCTTTCTTGCCCTTCATGGTGCCTCGGGACGTGGTAGACCTATGATTTTTGTTTGAGGGTGTGGACCTTAATAGGTAGTTTGGTTTTAAGGACAAATTGATGAATTTCATATGGGTTTTGAAGGTGAGCCCACAACTTTGATTGGATTCTTGAAAGTGGATCCTACTTATGTCTGCCCCTGCCTCGGGCCACTTTTGGCTTTCCATGTTTTTCCATGTGACTATGGACCAGTTTTGGATCCCATGTCCACTCGAGCCATTTTGGGGCCTTTCATGATGCCAGGTCCCATTCTGGTGTATTCTTGTTGGGTTCAGATTCATGTTAGCCCTTTGTGAACATTAGTTACGCCAAGTTGAACTTATGTCCTTTCCAATTTCAAGCTTGCCCAAAATTTGAACAGACATGTTGGCACCCATCTCATGTCCACCAATTCAGACTTTTAAACAATAAATGGAGCTATAATATTTCAATGGAGCTCAATGTAAAATTGGTGGTGTTGTAGATCTCATAAAATAAAAAAATAAAAAAAAACGATGAGAGAAAAAAAACACATCTTCGTATTGGATGGGAAACAAATGAGAAGCTTTAAGCTAGCTAAGTGGGCAAGGGACATAAATGTCCTCTTTGACTAAATCATGAATGAGAAACTTTCTTTATTTTTGTATTAGTCTTTAGCTAAAATATATGAATGAGACTAAGCTCTCAAGTACTAATAATTATGTCAATTAGGCTAGCTGTGTTTAAAACCATCATTCATTCTATGAAATCACTTTTAAAAATGAAGTGACTGATTTAGTAATAGATTTGATTTGGACTAAAAGACAAGAAACAGGGAAAGATATGTCAAGTCTTGATATTATTAACAAAATGACATCCAATGTGTGCGCCATCATGTAAATTGATCAACTCACTAAAGAAGTGGGCCATCCACTCAGTGGCGGACCCACGTTATTGGTACTTGGGGCGGGCGTCCCAGGTCAAATTTGAAAACTCTTTTAAAGTTCTATTGGGCTACTGGCCCACGCCCCACATGATCAAAGGCCCATGCCCCATATGATTAAGTCCATCGCCCCATATCAAAATCGATGAATGAAGAAAAGGAAAAAACCCTTCTTCCGTTCTTCCTTCTTATGTTCTTCTTCTTCACTCCTCTGACTCTCAACCTCAGTCTGGCTTCTTGGCTTCTCTTCGGATGCTTGTGAGGCTGTGACAATCAGAGTGAAAGGATTCAGGTAAATCTATCCCCTTCTCTCTAGCTTTGTTGGCTTGCCTCTCTCTCCCCCTTCACTCTCACTCCGCGTTTTTCTCTATGGACTACCTTTCTCTCTCCATGTGACTATGTCATTGTCGCCTCTCTCTCTCCCTCTCCCCGTTCTCTCCCTATCTTCTATGATTAATGACTCCATTTGATTCAATCATTCATTATTATTTTTATCTTGTGTTCTTGTTTAATCTATGAATGAGTGAGATTTGTGATAGAGATGTTAGGGTTTTTTTTTTTTTTAATTTATGTTTGATGGATCTCTTTATTTTATTTTTTATCTTGTGTTCTTGTTTAATCTATGAATGAGTGAGATTTGTGACCGAGATGTTAGGGTTTTGTTTTTTTTTTTTTTTTTAATTTATGTTTGATGGTTAAGACCTAGGGTTAGGGTTATGTCTTTTTATTTATGGTTCTCTTTATTACATTACTTGATTTTGGGGTTTTTTTTTTTTTTTTTGGATCTTGTGTTCTTGTTTAGTTTATGAATGAGTGAGATTTATCAATCATGGATTTAATATTAAGGAGTAACTTGATGTGATGGATTTGTATACTGTATAATGTCAAAAATCTTTCAAATCAATGGATTTGCCTTCAATGATATAACCATATATAGCATGTGTTTACTGCAGATTGTAGAACAGTACAAGGCTTCTAATTCTCACTTGATTCTGATGATTATTTACTGATTATAACACTTAATTTAATGGCATCAAAGAATGTGGTAGTTAATTATACAATTTTATTTACAAATTGTGTGTTAGTAGTAGGATTCCTTATAAAAATAAAAAAATTATTTAAAATCATGTCTTTAACCTATGTTATAAATGGTGATCATTGGTTGTTGGCGAGGATTTTGATGTAATTGACCTTATCTTTGAATCATATAAGGAAAATATTACAAAAAACAATCACCTACCAATGCATCGCCTCCGACTATAGAGAATGATAAGAATGATGAAATTCCATCGCCCTTAAAGAAATGGCGTGTAGAGGTTAACTTGAAAGATCTTCCCGCAGATCCTGGGTTACGGAAACCAATCTCGAGCTATCATCCTACGGATAGAGACCAAGTCCGAAGAGCGTATCTACAAAAGGGCCTTTGTCAGCCTCGAGACCATAAATTTCCTTATACGAGGTGTGGACAAGATAAGAGGCGATTCAATCCCATTTGGTTTAAGGATTACGGCAGTTGGTTGGAGTATAGCGTAGAAAAAGATGCTGCATTCTGCCTTTGTTGTTATCTTTTTGGAGAGGAAACATGTTATCATGCTTTTATAACTCAAGGATTTAAAAAAGAAAGAATTAAAAATCATGTGGGAGGCCCGAATAGTGTTCATAATCAAGCATATGAGAAGTGTCAGAACTTGTTAAATCAGAAGCAACACATTGAGACGGTTATTGTCAAACAATCAAGTCAAGCTCGAACAGAGTATCGAATTTGCTTGAGGGCAACTCTTGCTTCTGTTCGATTTCTTCTGCGCCAAGGATTGCCTTTTCGTGGTCATGATGAATCTGAAGATTCAAACAATATGGGTAACTTCCTTGAGCTTTTGCAAGTACTTGCCAATCAGAATGAAGCTATTAAAAGAGTTGAATTGGAAAATGCTCCTGAAAATCTAAAATTGACCTCCCCTAAGGTTCAAAAAGATATTGTGAATGCAGCTGCCGCAGAAACAGCTCAAGCTATCATTTATGAGCTTGGAGATGCACCATTTTCCCTTTTGGTGGATGAATCTAGGGATATTTCTATCAAGGAGCAAATGGTCGTTGTTATTTGCTATGTGGATAAACGGGGATGTGTGACTGAGCGGTTTTTAGCCATAGAACATGCAATGGATACTAAAGCTCAATCACTTAAGGTGGCCATCGAAGCGATATTCTCCAAGCATGGATTGAGCATGTCAAGTTTGCGTGTGCAAGGTTATGATGGGGCTGCTAATATGAAGGGTGAGTTTAATGCCCTCCAAAGGCTTATTCAGAATGAGAACTCCACTGCATTCTATGTTCATTGTTTTGCACATCAGCTTCAGTTAACACTCGTTGTTGTTGCAAAAGATAACAAACTAATCGTTGCTTTCTTTGACTTGGTTTCTATGGTGTTGAATGTCGTTGGAGGCTCTTGCAAACGCCACGACATGCTCCAGAATATACAAGCAGCTAAAGTCGTTGATGCTCTCAATTCGAGTAAACTTGAAAGTGGACAAGGTTTGAATCAAAAGACTAGCCTCAAGAGGCTGTGAGATACACGTTGGGGCTCGCATTTTGATACATTGATTAACTTGATACACATGTTCTCCTCTGTGGTTGATGTGATTGAAATTATCTCAGATGATAATATGAGTGAACACAAGGGCTCTGCTACTAACTTATTGTGTGTATTGGGCGATTTTGATTTTGCATTTAAAATGCATTTGATGAGAGATAAATTGGGGATCACCAATGAATTATCAAAGTTATTGCAGTGAAATGATTAAAATATTATCACTGCCATAGAACTAGTGAGTGTCGAAGCAACGACCGCAAATGATGAGAGATGATGGGTGGGATCCTCTCCTATTTGAAGTCCATTCATTTTGTGATAAATATGAAATCCTCATTCCCAATATGAGTGATATGCTTGTTGAACAAAAGCGATCACGACATAAAGCTGAATTGACAAATCTCCGTCATTTTCGAGTTGACATATTCTATGCTACTATTGATTTGCAATTAAAAGAGCTCAACCGCCGCTTTAATGTGGTGAACACCGAGTTGCTTCTTTGTGTGGCATGCTTGGATCCAAGGGATTCATTCTCTGCTTTCGATAAGGAAAAATTCATCCGCCTTGCTCAGTTATATCCAAATGATTTTTCGGATTTAGATCGGGTGAGACTTGATATTCAGCTTGCGACTTATATCGTTGATATGCGCACCAATAGTAATTTTGTCGGAGTGAAAGGAATTGGCGGCCTTGCTCAGAAGATGGTTGAAACAGAAAGGGACATTGCATATCCTTTAATTTATTTGCTCTTGAAATTAGCGCTAACACTATCGGTTGCCACTGCTACTATTGAGAGGGTATTTTCTACAATGAAAATTGTTAAGAATCGACTGCGCAACCGAATGGAAGATGAGTGGATAAATGATTGTTTGCTTGCATATATCAAAAATGACATATTCAATAGCATTGACGATGAGGCGATCATGCAACGCTTTTAAAACATGAAGAACCGTAGAGCGCAATTGTAAAAACTTAGTTTTGGAGTTGGGATGGCTTTTGATGAGAGAAGTATGTTAGTTGATGCCAATCGTTAATATGTACTTCTTTCTTCGCGTTGATACCTGGATTTTTTGGAGGTTGTCAACCCTTTCTTTTTTGGGATGATTGGATTGCCCATATTTTTTGGGGGCTTTTTTGTTTTCAGTATAAGAGATATATTGTAAATTTTGGAGAAATGAATATAGTCATCATTTCAAACAAAAATTATATGTTAGTTGATGTAGTTAAATATTTTGTGTCTATTTAAATGGAATACATTTTCTCTTTTGCTATTGTTAATGTGAAAAAAATTTTAAATACAACAAGTAGAGAAAAGTATTAAATTTTCTTAGCTAACAATTTTTACCAAAACCTTAAGAAACCCTCGAGGTATACTAGAAGAGGAAGAATAATATGTTTTTTTATACTCCCCTTTGGGTGGAGCTCACTCCTCAATACTCCCCCTCAGGTGTTTTTTCTAGCGCCAAGTCGTTCCTTCTGGGACTCAAACTTAGAACAGGTTGGCTCTAATACCATATTAAATTTCATGAGCTAATCATTCCTACCAAAACTTCGACATGTTAATAGAGGCTTCCCTTCTTAGTGGAGTCCACTCCTCAATGCTAAGCTTGAGCATCTAAAATAATGGGGCATTCGGCGACAGGTCTTGAACATTTCACTTTCTAGCCTTAAATCCACAATCTTTTTTCATAGTGTGATAGGTCTTTTTTCCAAATTTGAAGACTTAAAATGTATGAGTTACCCTTTCTTTAAATCATATCCCATAATTAGTGGGATATGCCATTAATAATGGTCAACTGTCATTTAATTGGCCACAATTAACGAAATCTCATTAATGATATTTTCAAATAAATTCTAACAAAACACAAATAAATTTCAAAAAATGAAAATAAATTTCAAAAAGTGCAATAATTTCAAAGAACGCAATAAATTCTAAAAGAACGGAGAGAAATTTAAAAAGACTCAAATAAATTTCAAAAGATGCAAATAAATTTCAAAAAATTTAAATAAATTTCAAAAGGCGTAAATATATTTCAAAAGATCCAAATAAAATTCAAAAGATGTAAATAAAATTAAAAAACAAAAATAAATTTCACAAAGCACAAATACATTTTCCAAAACTAAGATAAACCAACTTTCCAACTTTTATAATTTCTTTCCAAAAAATCAAGTAGTTTTGTCAAAACTCAATCAAGTCTATTTCAAAAAACACAAATGAACTTCAAAAGACGCAAATAAATTTCCAAAGACACAAATAAAATTAAAAAACACAATTAGATTTCAAAAAAAGCAAAGAAATTTGCAAAAAAAACTCAGATAGATTTTTCAAAAACTCAGATAAATTTGCTAAAAACTCAGATAAATTTACCAAAAACTTAGATAAATTTGCCAAAAACTTAGTGAACAATTGTCTGCTTCCCTTTGTTCTATTATGTGCAGAACTTTAAACTAGTGAGATTAGCCACGAATTTGAACATGGTGTTTGGCGATAGGTAGCGTAGGTACCGATGATCCTCTGGTCTTTTTCTCCGGCAACGATAATCTTATTCACACACAGAACCCACCTTTTTTTTGTTGCAGCGGTTGTCTCTGGTTCATAGCAAGCAAGAAAAAATGAAATCCGATCCACTATGTCCATATTTCTTCCCCGACAACGACGCAAACCAAAGATCTTGTCTCTATTCCCTTGATCAGTGCGGCCCACCTATGCAAATCCAGAAGACCGAATCTGTCTCTACTCCTACTTCGTTTCGAAAACTAAGAGAGCCAAACACGTTGTTGGAGTAGAGCGTGTCAGAGATTGATCTTGTCGAGATCCGATCCTTTCGATCTCCTCCTCCACGAGATCAACCACTGGACGAGATTCAAATCCTTGAACCTCCCTCTTTCGTTTCTACACCTTGGAATCAGAACGAAAAAACCCACTTCTGGGTTATGCAAGACCAAGTAGCACTCCTCTCTAATGGCACTAAAGACAAAACAAGTTGTCTTTTGTACCCACCGAAGTCAAAATGAGAAACAGTTCCTGCACCGTGTAGCACTCCTCGATCTAACGGCGTAGTGGCATGCGAGGATCGCCGATCTTCTTCTTCCGAAGGGGGTTCTCTGGGACAAAGAATGAGAGAAAACTTTTCCTTATGAACAAGGGAGAATGAAAGATTTAAAATTTTAAAATTCAAAATTTTATGCATAAACTGTTGAAAGGGCAAATCAATCATATAAATATATAATGTGGCGTATCTAGGAACCTTTTGTCGAAATATGTCCAATTGTATGGACTATAGGCCTTAGAGGAAAAGTTGTTGTACTGGAGGCCTTACTAAACCAATTTGAGGAACTTTTGACTAATTTACCCTAATCACCTATTTATGCATGGTATGTTTGATGATAGGCCCAACTCTACTTGAAGTAAAGCTTTGGTTAAAAACAATACAAAGTGGGGGTAGTGTTTTTAGCTGATATGACTTTATTATGTGCCCCATAAAAGGAATTATATATAAGAAGTTCGAGCTCCATTTACAAAGTGCTTTTCCCCCCTTACGGGGGGGGGGGGGGGGGGGGGGGGGGTGGTCCATTTACAAAGTGTTTTTCCCCCTTACCTACCACCCTATAGATCTTGAGTTCTCAGACCACATTGCACCTCCTAAGACGCCAAAGTAGAGTCATGTGTCCGACAAGAGAAACATGGAGGCTCAAACAGTTAGTAGAAGAGAAAACTCATCAAATCATTAAGGGCCCGTTTGGAAATTTACTTTTAAAATAAAGTGGAGTGAAGTGAAATGAAAATAATGAATAAAATATAAGTGAGTTATGATAGTATTTTGTTTTTAGTTGTTTAGGATGAAATATTTTTTACTTTTTTTATATATGGGGAAATGGAGTTTTTTTGTCTTTTAGTGAGTAAATGTAGTTTTTTTTTACTTTTTTTGGAAAAGATGGAGGGAGTTTTGGTAAAAAGTATTTTTGATGGGATGTTTAACTTGACTTAACTTCACTCGACTATATTAGTAAAATTACCAAACGGGCCCTAAAGAGCCGGTGCCGAATATCATACATATATTTGATTCTCTCAAAGCTTTTATTGGACAGGTTCCCATTGTTTTCAGTAGAATAAAAACAACCCCATCATCTCTTGCATCCTCATTTGTTCCATCTTTCATCAGTTTCACACCACCCATCTTCCAACCATCACATTCCATCTGTCCTTTAATATTGAATTTAAAATGGTCAAAGTCTTCCATTCGATTGCCTTTTTAATGATTATCGAACGTCTATTCATCACGAGGAACTTCTAAATTTATTGGACCTTCTTAATGGACACGAGGAGCATAAATCCTTCAAGTTTGAAATATGAGAGAGAGAGAGAGAGAGAGAGAGATTGATTCATTTCTGGGAATGTGGGTGCAATGGGAAGTAGAAGTTGTTGGATGATCATGAGCAGATTCGTGTCTGTTTTTATTACTTAAATATAGCTGGTTTGTTTACCAAACAAAAAAAAAGCTGGTTGAATTCATTTTTTAAACACAATTAGACCAAATGTAGGATTCGTTTTTCAACTTAAGATGAATATATTGCACGTTTTACATGGACTTTTATGAAAACCAACCGTCTTTTAATGCCCATGTAGGAATACTAGTAATACTAATAGTTGTAGTAGTAATTGTATATATATAATAGAAGTTGTTGTGACAAGTAGTCTACATAACAGCTCACTCACGACTTGTGCCTGCTGGGTTGGCATTCACTATTAGAATTTTCTGTTTCTGCCGACTGGAACCTTGGAGAGAAAAATGCATAACTCATAGTCCAACGGATGGAGGTTTCTTTTGTGAATCAGTCATTTAACTAACCCTGCATTGGGCTTTTCTTTTAGGGATATATGAATAGATGGGATTGGTTTCTCTCATCTGTTGTATGCTTGCATTGCTTTCGAAGTGGCTTATTTGTTATAAAAAAAAGTGTGGGTGAGAGGAATGCCTGGTCAGCCATGGAACTAGAAAGGGTTTTGAAGCATTTGCAATGTGAAAAGATGATATGCTTACCTATAAGAGACCAACGTGTGAAAGATAATAAAAAAAATAAAAAAATGAGCTGGTCTAGTCTAACCAATGAACTTGAGTGCTTTGGGTTGAATATAAGAATGCATCAAAGAGCTTGCGAATATAAAAGAGAGAAATTATAACCTAATCACAGTTTTAAGAGAGAGTGAGAGAGAGAGTGTGTTATGACCCGGGCTCAAAATACGATAATCCTGAGCTGTGAGCCCATACTTACTCCCGTAAATTCCGAGTTAACTGACTATCTCGATCTGAAACTACTGAGACTGGTGTTCCATGCAATCATGTTATTTCCCTGACGAACAACTTGGACATATTGCTGAACCCCATATCTTTTCTAAATGGAAGAAAATGTGCAAACTTCGTAAGGCGGTCAACAATCACTCATACGGTGTCATGCTGTCTCCTCGTCCTTGGTAAACCAGATACGAAGTCCAATGTTCTCACTTCCATCTATGTATATTCAAAGGATGAAGTAGTCCAGGTGGCTTCTAGTGCTCAAACGTCACACGCTGACATGTTAAACAGGAAGACACATAGCTTGCTATCTCCCGCTTCATGTTATTCTACCAAAATCTATCCTTAAGATTTCTATACATTTTCGTACTCTTCGGATGCATAGAATATCTAGTGTGATGAGCTTCAAACATTATCGCCTGTTTTAAATCCTCTTGTGCTGGTACACATAATCTGTCTTTGAAATACAGAATTCCTTCCACCAGCGCAAAATCTAGTCTATTTGGAAGGTTGTCCTTGATCTTTACCAATTCAAGATCCTGAAATTACCTATCCTTGATTTCCTTGATAAACATTGGTTCAAAGACGGACATTGCTGCAAACATTACTATATCGTCCACCATTTCAACGGACAAGTCCAAATCCCTGAATTCTTTAATTAGATTCCATTCATCGACTAGCGATGCCAAGTCAGTAGATTTCATACTCAAAGCATCCGCTACTACATTACCTTTTCCAGGTACATATGTGAATGGAAAATCATAGTCCTTAATGAGCTCTAACCAACGACGTTGTCTCAAATTGATGTCCTTTTGAGTGAATAAGTACTGGAGACTCCGGTGATCACAATGAACTTCAAAAGTCTCTCCGTACAAATAATGTCTTCACTGCTTCAAAACAAACACAACCGCCGCGAGCTCTAAATCATGTGTTGCATAATTCTTCTCATGTTCTTTCAACTAACGCGAACCGTAGGCAATCACCCTACCATTCTGCATCAATACACATCACAATCCAACACTTGAAGGGTCCGAGTAAACCACAAATCCTCCTCTTCCTTCAGGCAATGCCAAGATTGGGGCCGAAACCAACCTTTGCTTCAAAATCTGGAAGCTAGACTCACATTTATCATTCCATTGGAATGGAACGTTCTTCCGAGTCAACTTCGTTAATGGAGCTGCTATCTTAGAGAAGTCTTTTACAAATCTTCTGTAATAGCCCGCCAACCCTAAGAAGCTCCGAACTTCCGGCACATTTTTCGGACTCTGCCATTTGGTAATTGCTTCAATCTTAGTTGTATCAACAACTATCCCATCTTTGGAAATTATGTAACCCAGAAATGTTGCCTGCTGCAGCCAGAAATCACATTTCTCTAACTTTGCATACAACTGATTATCCCTGAGCATCTGCAAAGCTAGTCGTAGATGATGTGAATGAAAGTCCTAGATCCTACCCCTATAGGGGGGTGAATAGGGTGAGCTACAATATTTGACCAATTATGACAAATTTTAACTTCTTAAAAATAAACTAGTCACAAGTGATGATAAACAAACAAAATGCGGAAGCTAAAAAGAATCACCACAACGCATTCACCATCACACAATGATTTATAGTGGTTCGGCCTCAATGCCTACATCCACTACCGGCTTGTGATCCAATCACCCCACCGGATTTCCACTATCTATGCTTTTCAATAGGTTAAGCAATAACCTTTACAATGTTGTTTTTCTAGGCTAAGCAATAACCTTTACAATGTTGTTTTTCTAGGCTAAACAACAACATCTCAATGTGCTTTTCTAGGCTAAGCAATAACCTTTACAAGATGCTTTTCCAAGGGTAAGCAATAACCTCTACACTATGCTTTTCTTAGGCTAAGCAATAACCTTTACAATAGAAAAGATTTCTCTTAAAGAAGTGTCTACACAAACACTCAAAGAGATACAATTAAAGCTCAATTATAATGCCTCTTAATTAGGCGGATATGAAAGTGCAAAACTAACTTACACAAACACTAAATGAATGCAAAGGTGTATGCTGATGATGTGTGTGTGTGTGTGATAACTTCAATCAAGTTAAAAAGTAAGATCTATCAATATATGCTCAAAGCATTTAAAAGTTTAAGGCACATAAAAGATTTTGATTGAAGTGAAATGCAAATCACATGTATGGATACAAACTTGTTAATGATATGAAAATCAAAGGCTCACAAGTTATATGAAATTAATTAGCTCTAAACAGTGATGCATGTGCAATGTTGTTTTCAAAACTAAACAAGTTTAACTAAAGTTCAAATGAATGAAAACAACAAATAAAGATTCAACCAAGTAAAAGAATCATGCTATAAAAGAAAACAAAGATTTTAAAACAACTTGGATTGAAATCAAAGTGAATAATCCAATCTAACTTAGATCAAAGATTAAAAGAAAAATGGATTCAACACATCATAATTATAATGCTAAAATTCATTTACCAATAATTTAAACAAAGCATATAACATATGATTAAGAAAAGTAAAGCTTACTTAGAGATTTAACTTCATTGATCCAAGCTTTAGCTTCACTAATGACCCCTTGGTCTCTCTTAGTTCATCCCCTTTTTCTTGTCACAAAACACCTCAAGAGTGGCTCTTGGTTCCTCTCTTTTTCAACTACTTTTCCAAAGGAATGAACTTGTATTTATACTCAAAAATTGAGTTCCTGCCCTTTCCCCGGTCGACCTGTCATAAATCTGACCGTTTAAAAAGAGGCACAACGACTCTTTTCCCGGTCGACCCGCAGTGGGCTAGATCGACTGGGTCCATGGGCTCGGTCGACCGAGCACACTGCAGATCGACCCGGGCCCAGGGACCAAATTCCCTTAAAATTCATATTTCAAAGTATTTCTTGAAGGGGACTTTTGGGCCACCGAATCAAGATTGGAAACATGGTTTAAATCAAACTAAACTATGAAAACATAAAAAGCCTAAATTGATTTGAAAGAAATAAAACATAGGCTAGCTTGATTTGATAAAACTTCTTTTCAAAACAAATTGCATCCAATGTTTAAAATCAAAACATGCATAAATCAATATTTCTAACATTGCATATGTAAAACAAGATTTCAAGTTTTTCTAAAACAATGCATGTGTGAAAATTCAAATGATGCTAAAATATCAATGCATCCATCAAATTGCAATATACAAAATCCCTAACAATCTCCCCCTTTACAATTTGATGGCAACTTACTTAACACCGAATATACACACTAAGTCTTCAGTTCCCCCTAAGCTGGACAAGTCTTGAAATCTCTTGGATGCTTCTTCTCTTAGTTTGGGCTCTTGGACTTTTTCTTCATTCTTCTTGATGCTTGGAGCTTAATCATTCTTCAAGCTTTCTCTTCTTCTTTCTTTCTTTAGCCAAGCATCTTCTTTAGCTCCCAAGCTTTCTTTCCTCTTTCAGCTCTCCCACTTTGACCATGCACTCTCTCTCCCTTTGGCAAGATATGCATTCTCTCCCCTTGTAGAAGATCATACAATATCTCCCCTTAGAAAGCTTGGACACTCTCTTCCCCTTTCGATAACTTGAATGCTCTCTCCCCCTTTGACATTAAATTGCAAAGGTACCTACACACATGAAATAAGGAAAATACATTTTAGTAACACCTGTTAACAAAAGAAATTGAAAATGAAATACATAATAGGTTATCATGTATGGAAGTAATCTCTGAGGGTTCAAAGCCAATCCAAAGGTCAATTTGATCAAAACTAATACTTCCTATGAAGGTTTACACTCCTCCTTAATTCATTCTCTCCTTTCGTCAAACTTTTGACAAAGATATAACTATTTGGTTCAAGAAGAAGATGGTTTAACCAATTGAGGGTCAACTTCTAGGAAAGGATTAGACACGTTTAACTATAGAGTACAATATGATCAAATTATCAAAAGAGAGCAATGTCAAGGCGATCATGGATACCAATTGGAAAAACAAAGAATACCAATTGAGATTCAATGATAAGACTATAAAATCAATCACTCTAAAATGGAGTTATAAATAATATAACTATTAAGATAAATCTAAATTAGAGCTATCCATGATGAAATGGGGTTTACTAAACATAGCATCAATCAATTTAACTATGAAAATCATATGCTATGAAAGTTTTGAAATCATTTCATTCAATCAAAAAATATGACTATCATGTGCAAGATGAGTGAAATGAAATTCAAACATGAAGCCAACTTCAACTAATAAACAACCAAGTTATGAATACATAAACAAGGTGATCATGAGATTTACCTATATGAGCAAGAGAGGTGGCAAACATGAAAATTATGATGCTAATGAAATGTGACATGGAACAAAAATATATGACTATGAAGTTCAATCCAATGTACACAAGGTCTATCACATTCTCAAGATAAGACATCAATTGGATATGAAATCAATCAAAAATTATATTAAATGAAACCAATTGAATATGACAACATGATTAACAACAAGGATGTGACAAACACAAAATTCCACCAAGCATCATAAAAGGATATTCATCATTTATAATGATATAACTAATGAGCATAGTGATGAACAAAATAAATTGCAATGCAAAAGGGTATAACTAGGTAATGCATGCAATTTTCAAAGTGTCAAAATCATATGAATTCAACAACTAAGATATCCATCAAACATATAGAAATACGAGGAATGGATTTCAAAGAGTTTCATATGATCAAGATCACTACTATGAAGTTGAAACATGTATAAGGAAGACATCACTTAGAGAATACACATGAATCAACATCATAACCATCCATTTTAAAAAAATGACTAGAAAGCATAAATGATGGATTTGGGTACTAGTATGATTTCTACAAATATAACTAATATCACAATCATACATGGAACCAATTGACATTTGCATATAAAAAGAATGCAACCAAAAGAGCAAAGATGCAAATGGCTTATAACAACAATTGATCATGAATAATCTAGCGAAGAAAGCTTTTGAAATCATAATCAAATGATCATATATAGAAATGCAATGCGAGAGATATAACTCAATGGAAGCAAAAAGCAAATCTAACATGATGAATTTATAATCAAATGATTTTGAAAACCATGATATGTAACTAGAGATGTACATGAAGACAAAATCAATTGATCATAAAGAAACAATGCATTTTAATAAATGTAACTATTAAAGAACAAAATGTAAATATATCATGACCAACAATATGATTTAACTATAAAGGATAGGTTGGTCAAGGAGGTTCAAGGCCTTAACGTTTGTCTAAGTATCTAACTTTAGGAATCCACCTAAGGTCTTGAGAGGGTTGATCTTTGAGGTCTAGTTTAGAAGTCCCACCAACTATAGGAGATTTGACTTGATAAATTTTCAATTTGGACTTATCACCATGATATTTAGATTTGACTAAATTTAGCTTAGATTGGTGATTAGTCTTTTGAGGTTGGTGAGTTTGTTTCTTAGGGGATTGATTCATTTTTCTATTCTTCTTATTTTCTCCCTTTATTTAACTTTTGAATTTTAAATTTAACTTTGTTATTTTCTTCAAAAGTTCTTTTATGGGTTGATTTAAGGGAGATAGATTAAGAAGCTTTTTGTTTATAGATTCTTTTATACTTGGTTTAACTTGTTTAAACTTTTTAGAATCAATCTTATGAGACTCCTTTTTAATTGATTTAACTTGTTTGATGTTCTTGGAGTCTTCCTTGATTTTTAGTGTCTTACCCTTCATAGATTTTTACTCCACCTTTTTGGGTTCATAGCTGGGTTTAGACACATGGCTTCTTCTTAGTTTGCACTCAAACCTAAAATGCCCTTTAATGCCACAATAATTACATTTAGTCATGGGCAAGGAAGAATGAGTACTAGAGAATGATGACTCACCTTTCACAAAAGTGTTGGTGAAGCTAGGGTCATGTGAAATATTCCTATCAAATCCAAGACCCGTCCTATCTCTTTGAGATTTACCCAATTTAAATAACTTTTCAAATTTCTTTTCACCTTGGGTAAATTTGCACACATACTTTTGTTTGTAGTTTTCAAGTTAAGTGACTTGGTTAATAAGGATTAAATCTTCATTTTTAACTTTTAATAGTTCATTTTCAATTTCTTTATATTTGATTAGTTCTTCATGAGCAAGTTTTAAATCAAATTTAAGTTCATTAATAACATTAGATCCAAGTTCTAGAGTTTTTATCTTATTTTGTGCATTAGATAAATTTTCCTTAGAAATGGTCAACTTGGATTCTAGGTTGTTAATGTTTTTGTCTTGCCTTTGTAATTGATCTCTTAGTTTTGAATTTTCCTTATTAAGATCATCATTTTCAATTTTTAATTCATTTAGATCATCTTTAATATTATGAAGGTTATTCAAAGAGATCATAAACTTAGAGTCTAAACAATGTATTACTTATTCTTTCTCTCTAAGTTCATCTTTTGAAGAAACTAATTCTTTGTCGAGATTTTAAGATTCTTCTCTTAATTTTTTATTTTTCTTATCAAGCTCTAAGGACAATGTATATAATCCTCATAGGCTTGTTGAAGGTCATCTTCATTTTCATCTTTTTCTTCTTCTTTTAAATCACATTGAGATTCATTAATTTGAGGGTTTGAATCTCCAATAGAAGGAAGAAGAAGGGGTCTAGAAGAATCTACACAAGAATCTAAACAATCTATCAAAGTGGAATCCATTCTAATGATTTTCATGAAAGCACAACACTAGGGTTTTGACTCTAGGTTTTTACACCTAATCAAGAGTTCCAAAAACACTTGATCCTAATATAGAGCACGAGGCTCTGATACCAATTGAAAGTCCTAGATCCTAACCCTAGAGATGGGGGTGGGGGGGGTTGAATAGGGTGAGCTACAATATTTGATCAATTATGAAAAATTTTAACTTCTTAAAAATAAACTAGTCACAAGTGATGATAAACAAACAAAATGCGGAAGCTAAAAAGAATCACCACAACGCATTCACCATCACACAATGATTTATAGTGGTTCGGCCTCAATGCCTACATCCACTACCGGCTTGTGATCCAATCACCCCACCGGATTTCCACTATCTATGCTTTTCAATAGGCTAAGCAATAACCTTTACAATGTTGTTTTTCTAGGCTAAACAACAACATCTCAAGGTGCTTTTCTAGGCTAAGCAATAACCTTTACAAGATGCTTTTCCAAGGGTAGGCAATAACCTCTACACTATGCTTTTCTTAGGCTAAGCAATAACCTTTACAATAGAAAAGATTTCTCTTAAAGAAGTGTCTACACAAACACTCAAAGAGATACAATTAAAGCTCAATTATAATGCCTCTTAATTAGGCGGATATGAAAGTGAAAAACTAACTTACACAAACACTAAATGAATGCAAAGGTGTATGCTGATGATGATGTGTGTGTGTGTGTGATAACTTCAATCAAGTTAAAAAGTAAGATCTATCAATATATGCTCAAAGCATTTAAAAGTTTAAGGCACATAAAAGATTTTGATTGAAGTGAAATGCAAATCACATGTATGGATACAAACTTGTTAATGATATGAAAATCAAAGGCTCACAAGTTATATGAAATTAATTAGCTCTAAACAGTGATGCATGTGCAATGTTGTTTTCAAAACTAAACAAGTTTAACTAAAGTTCAAATGAATGAAAACAACAAATAAAGATTCAACCAAGTAAAAGAATCATGCTATAAAAGAAAACAAAGATTTTGGCTAAGCATGATTAAGGAAGATTTTAAAACAACTTGGATTGAAATCAAAGTGGAGAATCCAATCTAACTTAGATCAAAGATTAAAAGAAAAATGGATTCAACACATCATAATTATAATGCTAAAATTCATTTACCAATAATCTGAACAAAGCATATAACATATGATTAAGAAAAGTAAAGCTTATTTAGAGATTTAACTTCATTGATCCAAGCTTTAGCTTCACTAATGACCGTCGCAGGGCCCCTTTTTCCGATTCTTTTCGCATTCCGGGAGTTCTAGCCCCAGTGATTTCCTGAAAATCTGATTTTTTATGCTTGAAAACAACTGATCTTCATCAACATCACGGATCCGCCGTTAAGAGCATGAAATCATCACCGATCGCTCCAAGATCGCCAACCGGCTGACCAAGAAAGTGCACTTTCTGTCCGATCGATTGAGAAATCGACAAGACAGATGTCATCAGCCCGCCGGTATCAACAAATATTTGAAGTTGCATGATCATCCGACATTGATCAACATGAAGATCCATCGTCGATCATCGCGAGAAGAATCCAAAAGATGCGGCACGGCCCGCGACTCTTCAACTCCTCGGTGACTACTTAATGCTATTAATTGACCCATCTAAATGCGGTCATTAACTCATTATTTTGGACGGCCCAATCAGATTCAAGGAAATGGGAGTTACAAGTCAAAGCCATCGTGGCATTAAAGCCATGAAACTCCTATCATCATGGAGATTAAAGGCGATTAAAAGCCCATTATCTCCACTGGCCAATCAGAAGACAAGAAAATGGAGTTACAAAGCAAAGGAATTAAAACTTGTAACTCCTCTCATTATGTGATTTTAATGCATTAAAACCCATAAAGTCACCTAAAGGCTACCAAATGCCTATAAAAGGAGGTGATTCCAAGAAAAAAAAGACAGAATCCTGGAATTCCGAACTCAAGATCTAGAAGCCTTGCTACTCTGAAGAAACTAGAAAAAACTTTGCTACAACAAACATCAAAAGGTGATCAAAGTCCCTTAGGCCCCCTCTCCAAGAAAAAGCCTTCTCTTCTCCTACTCAACATGGCCAAGACGCGGCTCTTCAGCCCGTCTCTTCATTTGTCAGTGGTATAGGACCTTCCCTTGGTCCTTATTCTCTAAAAAACTGAATTCCAAGCCAAGCCGAAGAATCAAAGCATCAATCGTTCTCATCTGAAGGACAATGACGAAGTCCATACATGACTTGCGACCGTCGATCTGAACTGGTCCCCACAATCTCCTGAGAAGTCAGATTGCCTTTCTTACTTTTCTATTGTACTTTTTTTAAGAGACAAAAAATCACAATTCTTGTCTTTCATTTTGATAAGATTTGTAAATCGCCTTTCACGGCACAAATCGCCTTCTACAGCTCAAAAAATCGCCTCTAATGGCATTAAGAAAAACGTCTCTTTTCTTAAATATTTGTGTAATGGAAAGTTAGCAAAAAGGTTGATTTCCTTTCTACTTGCGAAGGTAGATCTCCCGATCACCATTTCTAAATTCCAAGTAGAATAGAAAATCTGGCATACCCGTACAAAAAATATAAGATGCCCTTTTTTTCTCCCCCTTTCTTCCCTCCATTCGATTCCTCTCGTCGACCTCGGGGACGGAAGGGAGAGGAGAAGAAAGAAAAAATTCGGGTCCATCAAGCTGGCATACCCGGTAGGACCGTTCACTTGAGAACGCGATGCTTGAATTCTTAGGCTCCTTTCTAGTTGGCGGCCTATGTTGGATCTCGCATAAAAAAAAACAAAAAAACAATGAGATGGGATTTTTGGAAAATTTCTACCTTTGAACTTATTTTCGTTCTTGTCTTTAAAAAAAATCTGATTTCTCTTTTCTTTGGATTCAATTTTGAGAAACATTGATCCTCTCCTCTTTGAACTTGATAGCTCACAGAAATGTTCACAGCTAATGTTCTTATCAGGGAATGAGCCATCTTTTCTCTTTGATGAGTCTGATAGGGATTTCCAAAAAAAAAAAAAAACTCTTCAAAAGAAAACCAAAAAGATTTTCAAAACCCACTAAGGTTGCACTAATTGTGTTCTTTGACCAAAGTGGATCTAAGAAAAGCCTTGTCCAGAGTGTGGAGATAGCTAGACTGTTCGAGGCAAGAGTCCTCCAAACGGGTTCATTAAGTGATTCTACCCTTACCTGGGGGCTAATCTATCTACTAAGGTTTCATAAGGCCGAATTGAAAAGCCTTTGTGTTCCTTCAAAAAAAGATTTCAAAAAGAGAACTTTAAAAAAAAAAACTTCTGTCACTTTTGGGTTCACATTCGAGAAATTTTGGTTCTCTCCTTTTCGGATTTAGCGCTCGTAGAAATGTTTGAGCCCTTATTCGGATTGGAACACCATTTGCTCTCTTTTACGAACCCAATTTTGACCTTTCAAAAATCACATCTCGTGTCCATTCCAAGGATGCGATTTGCAGCATTTGTGCCTAGCGGTGATAGTACGCCCTTTCGGGTCTACTGTATTCGCGACCAACACATTTGTATCTCCAACCTTATATCATCTTACCTCGAGTGAGCATCGCTTCTCGGTAATTTGAATTAAGGTCTACAATTGCTTCTAGCAGTCACTGGAATACTCGCTCTGAACCTCCTGCACTTGCGTTCAGAACAATTGTATCCTCTATGGCTTTTTACCTTCCTTTGTCTCGCTTGGACTGGGCCCTGTTCCCTTGAGCAATTTGAAAAGACAAAACCATAGTTCTTTCCCATTTATGATCACTATATTCTTTTGATTACTAATGGACGTAATCTTGTTTCAGAAGTTTTCCAAAACAAATAATGGCAGCTTCGTTAACCATCACTTTTGATGAGAACAAGTACCAGCTGCCGAAGTGTCACCTCCCTGGGCAAATCTCAGAACACCGGGTCAACCTCTACTCCCCGGACTATCATCTTTGGGTCACTGGGACCGTTCCCACTTCCCGTAGAGGAAATCGCACCTGCTAAGAAGCAGAAGATCGCTCCACAACGTGTCACTGCCATGACACCAAGGGAGAGCGCAAAGAAGCCTGAAGCTCGTGGCAACCCCACGAAGCCTCAACCTGCAGAAAACCAGGTCTACCCTAAGACTTGGTCCCCAAGACCTTCACCAAAATAAAGGAGGTCCCGAGCATCTGCAAAGCCAGCATACCTGGCTCCTCTAAAAAAAACCGGTTCTATCCTCTTGCATACATGAAGGCGGAGAAACCAGCCTCTTGCCTGACAAAGAAGGCAACCCATCATGAGTCGACTTGCTCTTACAAGCCAAAGATCAAATCATACATCACCTGGCCTCTACAAGAACCTGCCAAGGCCTGCACTCATGCAGTTCGACCCTTCATCTCAACGGGGGCCGAACTCGCAAAATTCAAAGCTTCGCTACGACAGTCGAAGGACCGGGTCCAAATCCTGTCCATGCCCAGCTTCGAAGAAGACAGGCTCGACTGCTGCACCGAGGGAGTACATCCTTCATTGCTAAAGCCCAGCCGGAGCTGACAGAAACTCAAATTGCCCGTCACATACGTCGCCGCATGTCGTATCGACAAAAGAGACTAGAGATGCAAATGACCCAGTATCCTATCCTCCAAGTCTCCCAAAAATGGGTCGAAAAATAAAGACCCGACCAAGTTGCTGATGTCCATATGGTTGATAAAACCAGAAGACGCCAAAAGTCGGCAACCAAAATTCATGTCCGGCGACTGGTGACTCGCAGCATCTCCCGGACAAGAAGACGCCTGGAAGAATCTTCTGCTCCTTCAAGCCAAGGACAACGGAGTAATCCTTCCTCAAGTTCTTCAAGAATGAGGCCCAGCTCAGTCACCAAGACGATATCTTCGTTCGAATCACGGAGGATGAACGTCTTGGCTACAAACTTGAGCAACCTCGCAATCCGCCTCCTGATGAAACGACCACACGCATCCAGCAATTGGAGCAAGGTCAGCAGAGGATTGAGGCTCTCAAGGAAAATCTTCTTTTCACTTTGTAGCATCAAGAAAACAACCAACCTCCTCCAGATAACGAGGAGAATGCAGAAAACGGTGAGTCACGCGCCCTTACCAAAAAGGACGTTGACGATATCCTCGCCAAAGCAAAGGAAGATGATACACTGAAAGAGCATGGGACCAAGCCACCATATCCCTTATGGATGGACTTGGTCCCGTTTCCTGCAAAGTTCAAACAACCTACTCTCCAAACATCTACGGGGAAAGGTTCAGCTAGACAGCACGTAATCCACTTCAAAATATTGACGGGAGCTATTGCGGATCAAGTTGCCCTCAATATCCATCTCTTTGCAAGTACTCTAAAAGGTACAACCTTCGATTGGTATTCCACTTTACCGGAGGACTCCATCCAAAATTGGGTCATGCTAGAGACACGCTTCCTGACCCACTTCAAAGGTGAGGATCATCATGTTACTATGGCACAACTTTGCAGCCTAAAACACGGAGAGAATGAGTCAACATACGACTTCATTCACAAGTGGAAGGCAATGGCATACAAGTGCTCAGATGTGCTGCCACAAGCGTCGCTCGTCGACATTTATCGTAACAACATGAGAGCAAGGATCCGCTCCATGATTATCGACAATAAATCAAAGAACCTGGGAGAACTCCTAGAAGCTTCCATGGAGGCTAAAACGGTGATTAAAGACCTCAACAGTCAGCAGTCATCGAAGAAAGAGCCGGCTACCATTACGACCTCAAAGCCAAAGAAAAATGAGGTTTTTAATGTGCAAACCAAGCCAGCTCCTTAGCAGCCAAAGAAAGTTGAAAACAAAGATGCAGGTAAGAAACCTGAACTCTCTGATGCCTTTAGGGAATGAGTAGAGAAAAAATACCCGTCCGATGAAGATGTCGAAGAAATCTTCGAGGCTCTCGAAGCAAATGGTAAACTCACGTTACCTGAGCCCAAAAGACCGGCAGATGTTGGCAAAACCAACGATCCTCGGTATTGTCCATACCATCAGATGATCTCGCATCCTCTCAATCAATGCTTCGTTATGAGAGAAAAGATTAACGAGATGTGGAAAAACGGAGTCATCAACTTTGACAAAAACTATGGGTCTGCCTCCGTCAACATGGTGTCGTATGGACAAACTTCAAAATCATCAAAGGAGAAGACCACTACTTCCTTTTGTTAGTTTATGGACTCAATACCAAGGGTATATGATGTAATAAATAGATTAATTTCTTTATTTATCTATACAATTCATGCTTTTCCCTTCATGAGATGAATGGTGTTTTATATACTTGCACATAACTAATAGAAATGACATAATGGTTCATGAGATGAATCGGAGTCCATAAGTATACTAGATGTAATACATGTGTATGGATGAGATCCACATACAGGAGATATGTATTACAAATCTTATACTTAAATATCTTCACAACCAGTGATGAGATTGGACATCTCATCTGACAAGGTTGCAGCATTTTGATCACTATGAGATAGTGTGTTTTATCTCGATCATCAGAATGGAAGATTCTGGATCATGATGCTGGTACATTGGATGTATTGAAAGACCATGAGAAGCGCCTTATATACACTGTCTTTATTTTAAGGTCAGCTCTCATAATTCCCTAGCAATAGGCCCATAATCCTGAGACATTAATGAACTCAAGTTTCTATCTATTTATTTGCTTTGAGTCACCAATGAGTGAGGCCAATTGTAGGTCAACACCTCGGTGATTTGTGTACTTGATAGTAGAGCTGTGGGAACATTCAATGGTCAAGATGGAATCTATCTTTAATATCCCCTTGTGCCAATTAATGGATTTATCATTGGTAAGTGCGCACCCATTCCAATTAAGAGTTAATTGGATCGGCACCAAATGATCATTATAATTAATTGGGGCTCAAGGATAATAAGATATGGATCTAATTTGGTGGACAGGTCCATTTGATCCATGGATATAGATGGAGGGGTCTACTTGTGGTACTGAGGAAGTTTAGGGTCTTCATTGTAATTTATTCCTAAGACTGGAGTGCAATTGCATTTATATAGTGGAATTATTTACAATTAACTGTGGGCCTGGATTGCACATGAGATGTGGGGCCGCGTGTCCCAGTTGGAGCCAGCTTTCTAAGGAATCCCTAGTGGTCCCCAGGCTAGCCCAATTTATTAGAAAGATACTAATTCTACTTGAACTCTAAAAGGAAGGTTACTATTTCTATTAGAAGTGAGACTTCTAATAGTGGTAATGGTAAGCTACTAATTAATAATGGAAGTATGACTTCTATTTTAATTAGAAAGGAGAAAGTTACTAATAGTTGTGGAAGTAAGACTTCTATGGCAAATAGTAAGGGAGATGTTTACTAATTTGGAATGGGAATTAAACTTCTATTTCAAATAGGAAAAGAGGAGTTGTGGAAGGCTATAAATAGAGGAATACTCCTCTCAAATTCGTGCATACTAATAGGAGCACTTTCAGCCCCCTTGTGCAAGAGTTGTACAAGTCATCTTCTTCTCAAAGTTCTCCTCTCTTTCACCTTTGGTTCCTTAGAGTTACTAGTAGGGTTTTCTCTTGAGGATTCCACCATCTTCTTGAGAAAAGAGATCTAATACGGGATATAGCGTTGGAAGATCAAAAGCAGTTGAAGATTCTGATTTGGATTGTGAAGTTGTTCATCATCAAAGTAAAGAAATCAAATCCTCCATTATACCACAACAAAGCTCCAAAGGTATATCTACATCCTTGTATGTTGTGATTTCATGATTGCATGTTTATGTGCTTATTTCTATCTTCTAGATAGTGTTTGTTGCTGTACATGGCTATGAGATTGAGGGAATTGCACCTGGATTGGGTTTGTTGCATTCTAGACAATTGATCCCTACATTAAGTGGGTCAAAAGTTTTGAAACATGTCTGGAAGGCCCACCTATATTCCAACACCTTTAAGGTGATAAACATGACCCAGACGTCCCAAGAGTTGGTTCTTTATCCAACACCAGATAGACAATCTATATGGGTACATCCCGATCTCCTAGAAGATGAAAATTGGGAGGTCGTCAAAACAAAACCTACCGCTCGACAGCGAAGGCAAGCCAAGAGACAACCCCGCAAGCTCAAGCAGCAGGAGAAACTTCAACCAAAATAAGAAGTCACTGAAAAGGCAAAGACCTCTTCCACTGCTTCGCTGGGGGCAGCGAAAGAATCCAAGGCTTCAAAGGTGGGAAGAAAATTCACCCTTGGTGATTTCATGCCACCTCAATTCAGAAATGAAACTGCGCATTGGGCATCGTACTCTTGCAATTCGGTAATTGGATTCTCCATGGATGGATATGAGTCTAGTGACACTGACGAGTGGGAGGAATCCCTTAAAACAGGAGAATATCTCTCCAATGAAAAATGGGTTCCCGAATCTCACCTTATGCCGGTAATCTGGTATAACCCATATGGGCAACAAGGATCCTGGTCCGATGATGAAGGAGACCAAGAGCCTGTTCAAGAAAATGTTGATGACTCAACACCCTTCAACACTCTAGTGGAACTCAATCATGTTAAACCACAAGGTGCAGATGAAGAAGAAGATTTGGCTCCCATGCCTGATCTTAAAGAACATGCGCGGATCTTGCAGCGCCTTGCCTTAGAACAAGAGCAAAATCTTCGCGATCAAAATCCGAAATCGGAAATTCCTGAAAATCAACAGGTACCTCCTCCCTCAACTCCTGAAAATGGAGAAAACTGCTGGATAGAAGACCCTCACACACATCCGAAGATGAGTCCGACTCCCAAAAATCCACTCTGGAGGGATCTCCCATCAAGGCAACTTGCAATTCGATAGCTCAGGATGATAGCACCTCTAAAGCATCATCTACAGAAGACACATACTCTCCAGCTACACCTGATAGTATATCTTCTGGAGCCACATTTTCTCGGGTGACTTCCACTGAGATAGCATCTTCTCAGCCTTCATCCCATGAGACCGTGACGTCGCAACTCACAGCTCTTCCGACCGATCATCCTGAAGAGACTTCAGCCGATGGAGACCTGGTCAGTTGGTCCCAGATACCCGACCTCATAGGAGATGTCTGAACCGACAAATTACTCAATGAAGGAGAAAAGTTGCTGGATGTTGTTCAGGACTTGTTCTCAGAAAATGCTCCATGTAACGCAATCACCGAGGATGGTGACTCTGCTGCAGACACATCTTCAGTAAACGAGAATGATCAACCCTTGGATCCCAAGGACGATCTTCCAAATGAAGACCCTTCTCAAGAAGCTCTTGAAGTTGGTAGAGGTGCCCGTTCTGGCCGGGATTACCACAAAAACTACAACCAACCTTCTTCTTTTTATGTAAACCCTTCGGGAACATAAAATGTAAACGCCCCAAGTGGCAACGATAATGAACATGCAGGCCCGAAAGAGGCTTTCAAGTACGACTTGATTGAGCACTTCAAACCTATACCTGCACGACTGCACATTCTGGTCTTATTACGAATGTCTCCACAAACTCGTGATAGTCTCATTTCAGAACTACAAAGGCTGAATACGGATGTCGACAAACATGCCCCACAAGTCCTACAAATTGAAATGGACTATAGGGTCAAAAAGATCAAATACTTCCTCAAGGGGAGAAAAGAAGAAAACTGAGGGATCAGGCATTGAATGCCTCTCAGTACAAAAAGCAGCAAGTGCAACCATCGCCTTCGGTAAAGATGACCTCCTGCTAGGTGAGACAAAGCACAACAGACCCCTGTACTTCACTGGGTACATCAAAGAAATGCCGATACATATAGTCCAAATCGACCCAGGTTCTGCACTCAACCTCATCTCTACTTCGGCACTTGAAGAGTTGGGCATCCCACCTAGCAAGCTGAGTCACACATCTGTATCCATCTTTGGGTACGATGGGAGCGCTCAAAGGCCTATCAGCAAAATCAAGTTTAAGTTGCAAATCGGTGATCTTGTCTCCGAAGTCACTATGTATGCAATAAGAACCCATTCATGCTACAACATCCTTCTTGGACGCCCCTAGATACACGAGAATGGTGTCGTCCCTTTAACTCTACATCATTGCATCAAGTTCGTTGGCAACGACAGCACGATACATCGAGTGTTTGCAAACAAAAAGCCCTTCAAAGGCAAAGAAGTTAATTTTGCAGATGCTCAAATGTACAAAGATGAAAAAGAAGAAAAGGAGGAAGAAACAGCGCCCTTCACCGAAAATCTCCAGAAAGATAAAGGCATAACTCCTCAGCGATCATCGGAGGAAAATAAACCTTCCAACAAATCCGAGGAGAACAATCCATCTCCCTTCGTTGTCTCCCTCAAATCTTCAAAGCCTTTGGTCATAACAACCAAAGCAAAGAAGACAAAGCAAAAGTCTAGGGGCAAGTTTATCGTCTCCTTTGTGTCTATGATGCAAGACACGGATTCAGAGTCAGAGCCAGAAGACGACACACCGTCAAGCCAAGCTGACACTCAACAAGTTCAGCCCGCTCTACCTCCAATAGAGACACCTGCTGACGTAGAAGATCCTACATCCGCTTCCTTCGTTGTTCCGGCAACTTCAGCAAAAGAGAAGTCAATCTTCTTACACATATCAGAAGTTTCTTCGTCAAACTCCTTGCTTGAATCTTTCCAAAACGAAGGTATGCCTCAATTATTTCTATATAGTCCTATGGCACAAGCTAATATGAAGAAAATGGGTTATGACACTCAAAACCCAATCGGTCTGGGGTAAGGTCACGGTATTCTCACACCGTTGGAGCCTGCCTTAACCAAAAGTAAACGGGAAGATTAGAGACTCTTCGGTCATGTAGAAAGATCTTCACATGGGTTAGGGTATGATCCCGACACTCCCATGAGACAGCTGACACAAATGCTGAGGAGTCGATTTGCCGACCAAGCCTCAACATCTCATGTCCTCGAAGACATCGATCTCCCTGGATATCTCTTTAAAGAGTCACCTGTCAATGATCCAGGAAGCTCTACCAATTCGTACGATTTCTCTGATGGCGAAGAGGAATTGTTCGATGATAAAAACATGTGGCGTTCTGACCCAGAAGAGCCATCGTCTCCAAAAGAAGTACCTTACTTCGACCCAGTTTCAACAGGCGGTTGGGATCACCTCATAGCAAGCCTTGAGAAGATCACCGATTCTAAAGACCCATGGCCAGAAACAAAGCTTTGGTCTGAAAATGCCCTTGAAACTCTAGAAGGTTTAGTTAAGTTGGAAGCCTCCAAAAATATTGTGGAGGAGCCACCTTCGAACCTTCCAACAGAAGATCATGTTCAAAAGATAGACTTCCATGTCCGGTAATCATGAGCAAGAATATAAACGATGATGAGTTACCCGAGTATATCTTTTTTCTTCGTGAGTTTGTTGATTGTTTTGCATGGACTTATGTTGAAATGCCTGGCTTAGACCCCAAGATAGCAGTTCACAAACTCAATCTTCAAAAAGATATCAAGCCTGCCAAACAAGGCCAAAGAAGTTTCCGTCCAAACGTGATGGACAAAATTGAACAAGAAGTTCAGAAACTCAAAAGCTTTGGCTTCATCCGCGAGGAACAACATCCTGAATGGTTGGCCAATATTGTCCCGGTGACAAAGAAAAATGGGCAGATTAGGGTCTGTATAGATTATAAAGACCAGAATGACGCTTGCCCCAAAGATGATTTCCCGCTCCCCATACCAGAGGTGATGATTGACAACACCTATGGGTTTGAGCGAATGACATTCATGGATGGATTCTCTGGCTACAATCAGATAAAGATGCATCCTGAAGACAAAAAACACACATCATTTCGGACCCCATTTGGCATGTATTGCTACACTGTCATGCCAATTGGTCTGAAAAATGCTGGTGCCACATATCAGAGGGCTATGATGAAGATATTCCAAGATATGCAGCACAAGACGGTCGAATGTTATGTTGATGACCTCGCCTTCAAAAGCAAATGAAAAGAATACTATCTTAAAGATCTTTGAGAAGTCTTCCTCCGACTTCGCAAACGCAAACTGTGGATGAATCCACTAAAATGCTTCTTTGGTGTCTCATCGGGTAAGTTTCTCAGATTCACAGTCCGGAAAGCTGGAATAGAACTTGACCCCATCAAAGTCAAGGCTATTCTAGAAGTGCCATCTCTAAGAACCCTAAGACAACTAAAAGGGCTTCAAGGAAGATTGGCATACATCAGACGGTTCATCTCCAACCTGTCGGGAAAGTGCCGTCCATTCTCTCGCCTAATGAAGAAAGGTGTGGACTTTGTTTGGAATGCTGAATGTGAAGCTGCATTTCAAGACATCAAGTCATACCTAACTAAACCCCCAGTGCTGGCTGCCCCTACCACTGGAAAACCATTCATCTTATACACAAGAGTTCCCGACCATTCTCTGTGTGCTCTACTTGCACAAGAGAATGACGAGGGAAAAGAAGTTGCGCTATACTACCTCAGTCGTATGCTGGTAGGTGCGAAGCATCGCTATTCTCCATTCGAGAAAGAATGCCTTGCAGTGATGTTCGCCGTACAAAAGCTACCTCACTACCTTCTTTCGAACACAGTCTACCTGATTTCGAGGATCAACCTCTTAAAGGTCCTTGTCACAAAAGCAAGTTCTCTCAATGCTCGACTGGCAAAATGGTCCATCCTCCTATCACAATTTGATATCAGGTATGTACCACACACGGCAATCAAAGGCCAAGCTCTAGCAGACTTTCTTGTAGAGCATCCGTTGCCTAAAGATTCCCCACTCGGAGATGGTCTCCCAGACGAACCTGTCTACAACGTGGAGACTTTATCACCAAATGCCTCCTAGGACATGTACTTTGATGGTGCAACCAGGATAAATGAAAAAAGAAAGCTGATCTCGGGAGTCAACATCCTCTTTGTTAGCCCCAATAAGCACATGATTCCACATGCTTTCTCGCTACTGGAACCATGCTCAAACAAGGCAGCTGAATACCAAGCTCTCATCGCAGGACTGGAACTAGCCCTCGAATCCGGCATCACCACGTCGACCAGATGAATCATAAATTTGAGGTTAGGAAGCCTGATCCGTTGCCTTACTACAACAAGGCGCAATCGCTTTGCCAAAGGTTTGACATCTGTCACATCACCCACATCCTCAGAGGTGAGAATATCCGTGCAGATGCCCTGGCCGGACTTGCCGCATCCATGGCGATCCAAGAAGGAAAAAACATGCAAATCACGGTGTGCCAAAGAAGGATTCTCCCTCCTCTTAACATGCACCAAGCAGTTGTTGAATGCCATCAATTGGCCGGAACTCGGATCTCCATCCTCAAACCTCCAATCGGCGACTGGAGAGATCCGTTCATTGATTACACCATGTTCGGAATCCTCCCTGAAGATCCAAAAGAACGGGTAAGTGTTCAAAAGCGAGCCCCAAACTTTCATTTGGATATACCTTCAAAAATGCTTTACAGAAAATTCTTTGACGAAGTACTTCTACGCTGCTTGTCACAACAAAAGGCTGAGGAAACGCTCAAAGAAGTTCATGCTGGTCTTTGTGGAGCACATCAGGCTGGTCCCAAGCTCTACGATCAGATAAAAAGGTTAGGATATTATTGGCCTACCATGGTAGCTGACGCCATGCAATTTGTTAAACGCTGCCGCCAATGCCAAGTTCATGGAGACAACGTCCATATGCCTCCAGAATGGCTACATCCTACAGCAATCTCATGGCCTTTCGAAGCCTGGGGTATGGACATCATAGGTTCAATCTCTCCCCCGTCAAGCAAAGGACATCGCTTCCTCTTTGCCGCTACAGATTATTTCTCCAAGTGGTCAGAAGCGTTTGCACTAAGTGAAATGAAGAACTCATTAATCCTTCAATTCTTGCGCATCAACATTATTTGTCGCTTCGGCATACCTAAAAGATTCGTCCAAGATAACGGACCACAATTCTGTAATCACCGATTCTACAGGTTTTGCGACAAATACAAAATTCAAAGTTGTCCTTCGACTCCGTACAATCCGGCAGCAAACAGACTAGCAGAAGCCTTCAACAAGGCACTCTGCAAAATTCTCAAGAAAATTGTCTTTAGCCACAAAAGAGACTGGGGCGACAAACTACCAAAAGCTTTGTGGGCTTATTGAACCACCGTTCAAGGGCCAACCCATAGCACACCATTCTCTCTGGTCTATGGATGCGAAGCTGTTGTCCCTCTGAAAGTACAAATTCCTTCCTTAAGGGTATCTTTACAAAATGACATGACGCAAGAAAGCAATCTCAAATTGAGACTCCAAGAACTGCACAATCTCGATGAAAGACGGCTCGAAGCCTTACAAAGCATTGAGTTGTACCAAGCACGCATGGCAGGATCTTTCGACAAAAGGGCCCGGCAACGCGCTTATAAAAAAGGCGACTTGGTTCTTACCGTAAAAAGGTGTTAGACCCCAACCCAGACTAATTCGATTAGTGTGCGATTAGCGTGTGTTTAGTCCTAAGTGGGTTTCGTTGTCGTTGGGTTAGAAATAATTTGTTTTAGTCTTGGACATAGCTTTGGGAATTTTGAGAACGTTAGTGTTAGTCAGACACACTAAGGGAGGTCTGAGTGCTCGTATAAGCTTGGGAGGATTCCATTTTAATTGTGATTTTGATTTCATTTGAATGATTTTACTATGTGTTACAACTTTCATTTTCAGCCCATTCATGTTGGAAGCCCAAAAACCCAAGTCTGGCCCAAAAAGGGTAAAGTTGTCTTTTATACACAAATCTAGACACAAATTTTGAAATCTCAAAACCATGTCAAAAATATACTTTTTAGAAACTAGACATTTTGAGGATCATTTTATCCTTCTTCGTCAAGTTCATTCGAGGCCCACAAGATCATGTTTTCATTGATACAAGATTTGGCCATTTGGGCCCCATTTGCAAGTGTTTTAAGTCAACTACACACTTTCCCTCCTTCACTCTCAACCCTAACCCTAGAGCGGCCAAAGGAGAGAAAGCCTTTTCCTTCCACTTTGTTCTCTTGAATGATCAAGCTAGAAGCCTCCAAATGGAATTCTAAGACTATCATCTTCTTCTTCTCATCTCAAGCTTTCTATTGATGTCCTTTTCTTGAAAGTTAGAAGTGAGCAAGCTCTCCATTGTCTTCATTCCTCTTTGTTTGGGAATTCCTAGGTAAGAGCTTTAACCCATATTTTTCATGAATTCCTTTTAGTTCCTTAAAATCTTGTTTTTCATGTTACAAACCCTTTTGTTAAAATGGGTTTCTTGTTTTCAAGATTGAGTGAGTTTTTGTGTGGTTTTCTTGGGTTTTGTAGTTCTTGGGATTAGCTTGAGTGGAAGTTCTTAGAGAAGTGTGTGACATCTTCGATTAAGGCAAGTAACCAATCTAGGATGGATTATAGCATGTGTGCATTTGATTTGTCTTATTTTCATTCTTCTCATTTCATTGAAAAATTTTGGGGATTTTGTTTTGATTGGAGAATGGGAATATATTGTCTCCATTTGTGTTTTGAAATGTGTGTTTTACCGTTGGAGAGCATGGAGGCTCAGGGAGTGCAGGTGGAATGAGAAACAAGAAGAAAATGTGAAAAATCTGAACTCAGCTGCACTTCTCGTGCAGTTTCGGTCAGCCGCTGGTCGACTGGCGGCTAGCCGAAATCCCCATTTCAGCTAACCGCGAGCTGACCGAGCTCGGCGGTTCCTTTTCCAAAAGCTTACAGTTTTGACAGTGGGTTTCGGTCAACCATACGATCAGCTTACGGCTAGCCGCCAGTTTTCATTTCGGCTAACCATAAGCCAACCGAAATCATTACGGCTCCTTTTCCAGAGAGCTGCATCAGACCTGGATTTCCAGCGGTCAACCAGTCGATCAGCTAGTGGCTAGCCGCCAGATCCTAGTTCGGCTAGCCGACACCTGACCGCGAGATGACCGAAATTGACACCATTGCCTGTTTTGAAGAAGTTTTGTAAGAATGAAAACAAGAATATGTTAAGTGACCTTCAGCCTAATATTGTGCACTCGAAGCCTGAGATGTCTTTAAACTTCGGGGGCATCGCTTCTCTTTTAAAATTCCAACACTTGGGGTTCGTTTACACAAAGATCAACCAAAGGTCCTTACATGTGCTTGATAGGCTTTGTGTTCGTACTTTAGTTTTGATACAATGAATAACATTGTGTGTTTGTTTTGGATGTTTATGTACAAGCTTGTTTTGAAGATTTGTGTCACGTCCCCCGAACCCGATTAGAAAATAAACCAGATCCGGGGAGTGAAATTTTGGGCCAATTAAAAATTTTTGCCCTTTTTGGCCCAAGGATCGTAAGTCCGCTATGAGGATAATGTATTTCAATCTCAAAACATAAAACAATAGCGGAATTCATACATTGATATCAACAATGGATAATAAATCTCAATTAAATTTAAAGTTGCAAGCAACAATTAAAGCTAAAGTGGAAGTTAATTTAATTACTATGGTCATCCCATAAACTAAGGCCATAAAACAACATAGAGTCAATGAAAGAAGGTTCAACGAAGAAATAACAATGAATTAATTAAAATCTAATATTTGTCCCAAGGTGAGTCTCTCATGTGCCTGGTATTGATGACGCTACTCTACGTCATCGGCACTCCACTCCCGTGCTTCCTCTGCTGGTTGGAGATCCTTTGGGATCTCCTCACCGCCTGCTCCTCGTAGTAGTACTCACCTGAGGAGTCTGTACACCAAGGAACCAAGTCAATGACATGTTGAGCAATAGATAAGCAAGATATAATTAAAACATAACATGCATCAAATACAAGAGTAATGACAAGTACAAGATCGTAGGAATACAAGGAACAATACTAGGCATGTAGCATGAGTAAATAACCATCAGAATCATAAATAGAAATCCTAGCAATACTAACAATCACCACTACCAATGTAATGTAATGCAATGCACAAGAGGGAGACTCCATGGATGTCCAAGCCACCTCACGGGGTACCAGTAACAATCCTATCCGGACTACTGATACTAAAGTCCGGCTCCAGGGGGGTCCAAGCTCCCGGTCCTGGAAATAGTAGCACGGTCCAAGCCCGCTCCCGACTATTCAATGCCATGGACGCCGTCCAAAACCGATTGTCCACCCCGATGTCCGAGTAACCGGCCCATCAATAAACCCCAAACTGCAGCTAGCCATGATATGAAAATAATAATAATAATAGTAATAATGGTAATAAAGTGGTGTTGACACGCGGGGAAAACCAAGTCAAGCAAGTCTGGCTAGCTCAGCGAACAAATCGTGTTCTTAGGGATTATCTCATTCAAACAATACAAGATAAACCCAATCACGTGATAATCCCTTCAGTCTAGCCAGTCATGTTTATCAATTACATAACACGGGGTCCTAAGGTACACTCTAAGTCAGGTCCAAGTTCTAATTCTACAAGGGATTGTGTTTCATAATTAATTAGGTGTTTTATGCCAAGAGAGTGTACAAGGATACAAAATCACCGGATACGATTAACAAATCAAGGAGAGATTACAATCCAATCCTAGGCCACTGTTGTCATCCATGTATCATATGTGTTTTAATGGAGTGCGTGGGGAATTCGAATAATCAATGCTTATAAAGAATTTCCTTGGTGTACAATTATGTTGAGCATCAATTGATTCAATTCCATACGCATTCGGTTAACCATACACAATACAGGAATACCTAGATAACCCATCGAAGCAAACCAAGCCACGTGCTATGATTTCAAAACCCCATAATGGTCACGTGAGAGTGGTTTCATGGTTTCCAATGTCTAAGGCCCAAACATAGGCTAACAATCTCGTTACTAACAAGAAAGTGGTCTAAATAATTAATCTCCTTAGCTACCTCCCTATCTGATCCCCAATCATCGCGAGACATGTATCATTGGATTCTACGCTCAAAGAGCATTCCAACGGTATATGGCTCGCGAAATTCCGACGTATAGTTTAGAAGTTATGGCCCATAGAAGTTTACCCCTTTATATGTACATATATATATATATATAAAGCGCGACGGACCAACATGTGTCCGATGCATTGGTTTAATAAACCAACAGTACCAATCATCAGTCAACATTCAACGTTTCTTTTTTTTTTTTTTCTTATTCACTCATATGCTTGGCTGACGTCAACGTCCTGAACATTCAAGCCATCAGTCAACGTTTTATTTTTATTTTTTTCTTCTGACTGACTGACGTTCAGAACGTGAACGTTCTGAATGTCAGTTTGATTCTTCTTCTTTTTTTCATTTTTTTTTCTTTTCTTTCTTTCCAATACAAAACCCCATTTTTTGTAGTCTTTCACCCAATCCATTCAAAAATTCACCTGCACAAAACTGAGCCACCGTGCTCCCCCAATAATCCATTCCATCCAACATAATTTCTACTTACATCAAATTAACAAACTAAAATTAACAATTAATTAAATAAACCCAAATTAATAACATAACAGGCTTGGAATTAGGGAAAACTAACAAGAAAACACATCAAATCAATAGAAGACATACACACATGCCCAATTATAAAATGTAGATCTACTTGCCTCAACCAAGAAGAAGATTGGAATTAGGGAAATCTGAGGAGAAGCCCTACCACTGCAGAAACCTCAATCTACCCGACCAAACGCAATCTATCACACAAAGGAGAAGAAAAGAGAGGAAAAGATTAAGATCTAACCTAAATCTAAACCAAAGAGAATTGATTGAAAAGATGAAAGAGAGAGAAATCTTACCAAACTGACGTCAATGGAAAGAGGAGATCGAGAGGAAGAAGGTGAGCGGCTCGGATCGCGGAAGTGATCTTCAGGGAAGGAGTTCTGGAGCCTTGGAAAAATGAGGAAGAAGAAGAAGCTGCGGTAGGTTATCGTTCGTTGCAGAGAAAGAAAAGAGATTAGGGTTAATCCCTTGTTTAAGAAGAAAGGGAGGGGGAAAAGACTAAGTTACCCTTCAAGTGGGTCCGGAGAAAGAATTAATTATTAGAAGGGTTTCTGGTCGTCGGATCGCAACGAGCCAGAAGACAAAATTGATCAACGCGATGAGACCTTTCCAACGAACCCAAAATCACGACGATAGGAATTTTTTGGAAAAAACACTCAATTTTTCCCTAATTTGCAAACTACCCCCCTACTAGGGTCAAACAAACTCAGAATCGCACGAAACTCCGCAGGCACTATTCTAACACTAAAAGAAACTCGTTGACCATCTAAACCCACTTAAATATCTAATAAAATAATAATTATAATAATATCAAAATAAATGGGTCAACGGGCCGGTTATTGAGCCCAACTGACCCAGTAAGGTCGCAAACCTTACAATTTGTTTCAAGAAAAAGGGGTCACTTCATAAGCGTGTTATGCATATTAATTATGCCTTTTGCTAGTCGTGCTTGTCGTGTTTTGATAAGTGATTTCCCTCTTTTTATCTCGATATGTTTAGACAATATTTCATATGTTTTGTGCATTCATGAATTTAAGTGAACACCACTGAGCTTGGACCGTCCTTTCAGTTTGATCCACTGTCTGGGGTTCCTTAAACATGTGGACTGTCTGCAGACTGGTCGTGTATTTATTACACATCGTGCGTGTCCGGTTCCGCGGCCGGAAATCCTCGTATATGTGGGAATCGTGTCGTGATTATATTATGTATATCGTGTTTATCGTGCGTGCTTGCTCTTTTCAATATAAATGATAGAGAAAGGATGGGCTCTTTGTGGAATGTAACTATTCATGATATAATAAGTAATCGTGCTAGCTTTGCTCATGTTTTGAAACGTACCTTAGTCATGTAACTGTTTACAATTCAGCAAAATCTCTTTATATGTTCCCTTAAACATTTACTACTGATATGCTCATGCCTAAATAGATTACCTGCCAAACCGTTGTGTTTGATCCTTGTATATTGGTGCTCAAGTTCAAGTGACGTTGCCTTTAAGGAGGAGTGTCCGGAGGAGGCTCTTGAGCCACCCCTAGTTAGAGAGTGGCAACCCGACGATGCCATCTAGACGTCGGGCGGATTCTTGAGTTTTGTTACTTGTTGTCAGGGGGTTCTTTTATCATTTTGAGAATTGTATTGGCCTCTGTTGGCCTCTTATGGGATGTAACTAAACTTAACTTACTTTTGTATTTGCCTCATAACTTAAATTATGATGAGAATGTCATGTTAACTCCTTTCTTTGATACTATGTCTTGTTATTATTTGTCATAGCACTTAATAGTTATTGGTGCTTATCTTGATGTAATTTGCTACACGCTTCTGCAATCTTGTTCTTGTGAGTCAGATTCCGCGTGTCTCTGGAATCCTCACCGCGGGAACCTGTGGGAAAACAAAACAACAGAATCGAACACGTCGCGGGCCCGGGGTCCGTTCCGGGGTCGCGACAAAAGGCCATTGGTTTTCACCCACAAATCCAAAGGCAAACTCGAGCCAAAATGGGAGGGGCCCTTCGTCATTGACAAAGTCTTCTCCAACGGCGCATACGTACTTCTAAACATGGAAGGCGACGGATGTATGCTGCCCATCAACGGCAAGTTCTTGAAGCGGTACAACCCCTGAAGACTTCCGTCAATGGGTCAAAGCAGAGCCTGCACGGCCAAAGCCTATTCTCAGGTACTCGCTCATCAAACCCGCCTTTTTTTAGATTTTTCATCCTTATGTTGAGATTTCTAAAACTTCAAAACAATGCTTACTTTCATAGTTTCATTGTTAAAAAAAAAATCCAAAAACCAAAGTTTAGGAGCCTCTTCCCGGACTTGACCAAATTTTCGATCCTTGAACCCAAAATTCATGGTTTGAAACAAAATCAGGACTCGGGAATTTCCACCCTAGTCCACCCTGACTTTTACAACCAAAAACGATTTTAAGTCAAAATTTACGACCCTCGTGTCTTTAAACAAAAAAAAAGGGTTTTTTAGAAACCGCGGGGAGGCGACGTTCAGTCGATACTCGCAAAACCCAAAAATCGGAAGGATACAAACCCCATTCGATACTTCCAAAATTTCGAAACTACAAGGAAGCGACACTTTGTCAATACTTGTAAAATTTCGAAAATCGTGGAGACGCAACTTTCCAGTTAATACCCACAAACCCAAAATTCAAACAAAAAACCAAGGTTAAAAAAAAAAAGACCACAAATTTCAAAAATCGTGGGGAAGCGACATTCCATCGATACCCACAAAACCAAAATTTTGAAAAGCAACGAAGCGACGCTTAGTCGATACTTGCGCTCAAATCCGCGAGGAGGCGACAATCCATTGATACTCACAACCGAATGAGCAAGGAGGCGACATTTCATCGACACTTGCAAGACCATTCAGCAGCGAGGCGACTTTGGCTTTTACGCCTTAAAACTCCGGCTCCCATGTGGACCCAAATTTTGGCTTCCATGCCATCTCAAAATTCAGCTTCCACGCCAAAACAACCATTTGATAAAAGGTTTTTCACAAAATGACAAGCTTTTGATCAAGTTTCCAAACAAACATTCCCATTTAACTATTGCTTGAATTTATCACAAAAGAATTTGAGTAAAAGGAGGGAATACAAAAAAGAGAAGTACTAAAAAATGTGTGTACAAGCACTACAAAAGAAAGAGTACCAAAAAATATGAGTGTGTATACACGGGTACCTAAAAAAGGAAAAAAAAAAGGGGTTTATTACAAGAATCAGGAGCTCAGTCTCACATGGTCTTCAACCAAAGGCTCAACTCCCCAAGCAGACTCTTGGCCTTAGCCCCTAAAGCATTCAGGCAGCGCACCTTCAAGATCTTCCCATAGAATGCGGCAAAACGCCGCGATCCGTCTGAAGCACGGGGAAGCTCTTCCCAAAGAATCTGCCATTGCTCGTACTCTTGAGTCTTCCTCCGGAGATTGCTTTCAATCTCCTCAACTTGGCGAATCAGAGACCCTTCTCTGGCACGAGCTTTCACAATGGCATCCCATTTCGCGACAGCTTGTTCCTCCAATAGCTCAAGACGCTGCCTAGTCTCAACGACCTCCCTATCCATACAGCGAAGATCCTCTGTCAGCCCGATGATAGCCAACTCGGTAACGTTCCTCTCCCGAATGAATTGCTTCCGAGTCCGTGACATTTCGTCCAGCTCAGACTTGACCTCGCCAGAAGGCTTCAAAAACATCTCATTGAAGAAGTCACCACTTGGAAAGCTCTTGGTTTCATTCCACTTGCTCCCTAAAGCTATGACTTCATCAACGAAAGCCTTCGCATCTGCAATATCCAAGCCGACCTCTTCGCTATCAGTAAGGATGTCATGTACATGCTTAACCATGTCAAAGCCTGCTTCAAAAGGGCCAGAAGAAAGAGTTTCTATCCATGAGCTCAAAACGCTCTTCAACACTTTCTTCGCATACTCAAGAGATGGCCTAGACGAAGGCTCGCCCCTCTCCATTGGTCGACTGCCCGTGTCATGTCCTGCTGGAGGAGTGATCATTAAGCTCTTTTTAACCGGAGACACTGGCGAAGGAATCTACTCAGACGATTTCATCTCTGCCGCATTAAAACTAGAAGAAGAAGTCCCTACTTCTGGTTCAACTGCAGGCATCCCCTGCTCTGGCACTGAGATGGACGGAGGAACTTCTTTTGTCGCCCCATAATCTTCCAGCAAAACAAAACAAAAAGAAAGGTATGAATATGATCCTGTTGAAAAAATCATTATCATCGGGATTATTGCTACAAATACCTTCTTCGACGATTGGAAGAATACTTTCTGCCTCCATGAGTTCATCTGAAACGTCGTCAAAGGACGCGTCCATGGATGGCTCAAAATCATCGAAATCCTGTGGCAAGTCAGCTGACAAGAAAACAAGCAACATGTTAGCAGATGACAGCACAGACAAAAAGAAGGAAAATACAAAGAAGCCATACCAGGTGAAGATTCTGGAATCATTCCAGAGTCCCTCGATTCTTCTTCAGATGCTAAAGCCGGATCTGTCACTGCCTCATCAATTGGAACCTCAAGCATCGCCAAGTCCTCATCTTCTACTGAAAAAAAAGGAGAAAAGCCAAATCAAAACAAGAAAATCTCAAAGATAAGAAACGGAAGGAGAAAGAGGAGGAATCATACCTTCATCAACGGTTTCTTCCTCTCAGCTCCTTTTCTGGAGGCTCATCAGCATCCCCTGACATCTCTTCAGCAGCGGTGAGAGGGACTTCTAGATCAGGAGAGTCATCATGTCGTCTTTTATTACGGCGCTGCCCTCTCTTCCTCTTGCTTCTATGGGTTGGTTTACTTGAAGTACCCGCCCCACTGTCAAAGTCAGGAGCTTCGCTTGACTCCTCACCGAATTCTCTACTCTTCCCAGTGGACTCCATGGAAGTCTTCTTCAATTTCGCTTGCATCCAAGCGTCAATCTTGGCTTCCTCCTCTTCGAGCTGATCCAAGACCTCACTAGGTATCTATTGTACAACTCTTGGTCTGATGATGTCCTGCTCATTGAGAAAGCTGATCTTGTGCTTCTCTCCGGAAAGGAAAGCCAGGACTTCCTCTCGACAGACTCCATCCGATCTGCCAAGACCTTTCCCAGGAGATTGCTTGACATCGAGCTCCTTCTTGGAAAGCCCCCGGTACACTGAAAAGCTTTCCTCAAACCATTTCGTGAAGCCAGCAATCCGAAAAATGGGCAACTCCGGATAGGAAATCATGGCGGTAGTGTCCTCCGCACGGTAAAAGGCCCATGCATTCCTTCCATCCTGCAAACCTCCAAAGCGCTTCACCATGCTCGAAGGTGCTCCAACAACGCCTTGAGAGAAGCCCAACTGCAGCGCAAAACGCGAGGGAACATACGGCTGGATATCAACAAAAAGATGTCTCCCGTACACCATCGTACCAACACGTATGTTAAAAAGTCACTCCTTTTCTACATTGGTCAAGGAGTAATGTCTTCCCGACCCCGCCCTGGTGGAATCACGGGAGGCGCCAAAGTCGAAAGCCTTCTTCTGCAAACCTGGAGAAAGCTTCACAGAAGATTGCCCGATCTCGACGTCCTTAAACCGTCGGATCCTCAAACGGGCAGACAAAAGAGATTCGGAAAAGGCTGTCCCTCTAGCCAACCAAATCATAAAAGGGTCATCATCCTGTGCAACTCCTAATCGGTGGAAGCCGGGACAATGGTAAATATACCACGAATATAAAATATGGGCTGAAAATACCCTGTTAATAGGGAGCCCAAGCCAAACCAAGAAAACAACAGCCTGTAATTAAGTACACAAGTAGGAGTAAAGAGCTGGCACCAAAGTCAACCGCTCTCTGAACGCCATATGACAAGCCGAAAAAATACAGTGCTGCCTGATGTGTGTTCCATCCCCTCCAGCAAAAACAACCTCACCTAACCAGTAAGTGAGGTAAACAGCGAGATCTCTTCGCAATGCAATGTCAGGAAAAATGGTGTCTGTACTCTCGAAGAACTTCTTCAAGTCATCTCGCATAACGGAGATCTTCTTCGAATCTGGGTTCTTGGCCCTAGCATCTTGGGCCGTACTTTCAGAAGACTCTCCACTGTCAAAGAAGTTGGAGCTGCAACTCTTCCAACTGTTACACCGGACTTTCGAGCCCTCCTTCTCTTTCAAAAAATCATAGAAGGCGACGAGCTGAAAGTACAGGAGCTTAAACTCCTCAGACTGCTCCTCAAGAACGCCGTCGATAGGCATAAACTCCTCATAGAGTTTGCCAAGGATAGGCAGCCCGGTGATGACGCTTAATTCCTTCAAAGTAAAACCAACCTCACCGTTCGTCACAATGAAGGTGTTGGTTTGCGGAAGGAATGACTCGAGCATGGCCATAAAAGCCTCATCGGAGAAAACCACGGCCTTCCGAAAAGCGCGAACCGCGTTGAAGATCCCGGCCTCCTTCAAAATGGCTCTGCCAACCTGCAGGGTGTGATCAGTCCATGATTCCCAGCTCGAATCAGCACTGAAACGGTCACGAAGTCAAAAAGGCTTCACCCAACTGCTGCTGTCACCCCGAAAAATGCCAAGGTCAACCGGTCTCAAATTAACCGATGGATGGTCAGAACCCTGGTAGCCACTGGAGGGTATCAACATGTCCATGTGGACAGGCGACTTCTCCGCATATCCGGAAGGCCCACCAACAAAAACCCCAGTCTTTTTCACATTGGCCCTCTTCACCCAGCTTGGAGGATCCTCCCTCTTGAGACACATGGGAGAAAGACTCATGATCGATACAGTCCGATTGAAGGTCGACCGGGTAGAAATAGTTCTCTCCTCACCATCAGCTGTGTAAGAGAACTGAAAACACCTTCATTGGTACGTCAAGTCGTCTGGGACTGCATCGCCAAATAAGAAGGTAGGCTTGAGCACAACGCTCTGATCGTCCATAACCCAAGGACGGTTGCTTACCCTAATTCTATAGAACTCCTCATCCTTGAGAGCGATCAATCGCTGTCTCGTCTCATCGCGATTGAGGGAGTCACAATCTTCCAGGTTTCTCTCCACAAACTGGACCTTCTCCCAGGCCTGCTGTACGGCCACATTAGGAGACCTGGTAGAAAGACGAGGCGCATCAGTAGCAGGCTCTTTGCCCTTGTTTGTTCTGGAGGAACTACCTGCAAAGGATTAAAAAAGGAAAAATCAATCATCAAAGTGACAGAATTTTGCTAAAAAAATTCTAGCGAGTTTTGGCGTGATTCCGGGACAATTCCAAAGAAAAGGGAAACATCCCAAAAAAGCTAGGAAGCTTGAAGAAGAGCTCAACATCACTGTGAGCTCAATGAAGCATCATCAAAGAAGGTTTGAACTCAAACATTGCTGCGAGATCAAACCAATCTCATCAAATCTCCGCAAGCTTGAAGAAGGGCTCAACATCGCTGCAAGCTCCAAACTCAAAAACTTGCAAAACTCCTCAAAATCCGGCAATGTCAGGAAAGGGCTCAACATTGCTGCGAGCTCCAAATCCCAAATGAGCAAAAAAAGAGAAGTAAAAAAGAGAAAGAAATTTTAAAAAAAAAAATTGGGCAGCAGGCCGTGGCCCACTGCCACGTGGCAGTACGGCCAGGTCCGTACGGACCTGTCCGTACAGCCAATAAAAAAAGAAAAAAATGTGCAAAAGAAAAAAAAACGTCCAAAATAAAGCACGTGAAATAAAAAAAAAGAAAAAAAGAAGAAAAAGGAAACACGTGAGAAAAAAGGAGAAGAAAAAAAAAAGAAAAGAAAAAAAAAAGAATTATACTTCTACAATGGAAATTCCTTGTGAAGAAAGAAAACTTACTTGAAGCCATTGATGGAGAAGAAGAAGAAAAGCTTGAAGATCTTTGAAGAAGAAGAAGAATTCTTGATCTTGGAGCACTCTTGAAGACTCTTGCAAAGAAAGAAAGCAAAGATCCAATCTCATCTTGCTTTTATAGAAGAGAGCAAACCAAAAGAGGAAACAATGAGAAAAGAAAGGAGGTAAGTGCTAAAAATTAACAACCTTCCCAAAAGAAAGAAAATTTGAGATATTCTCTCCCAAAGAGAAGATTCTTTGAGAAATTTTCTCCAAAAAGAAAGGAAATGAAAAATATTCTCTCCCAAAGAGAGATACTTTGAGAAAATCTCTCCCAAAAGAAATGAAACTTAAGAAATTCTCTCCAAGTAAGAATATTTTTAGATATTCTCTATCCAAAAGAGGTATTTTTAGATATTCTTTACAAAATGACACCATGTGAGATCTAAGCCACCTTCAAAAGCTTAAGGTCCCATAGACTAGCCCACATGAGTCAGGTTTGACCACCTAGACACTAAAAGGGGCTTCCTTTCAAAAAATTCCTCTTACCAAAAGCATACAAAATGGTTCCATGCCTCTTTTGAGTCGATTGAACCATTCAAAAAAAAAAAAGAAAAGAAAGAAAGCCTCATGAGTTTTCAAAAAAACCAAACCATCCAACCTCATGAACCAAATTAAGCCAAAATCTTGAAATTGACAACCCACAAAAACCACACCCAGGTCCCTTAACTTGTCACATAAAGCTTGTTAGGTCACAAGGCCAAAACCAAAAATCCCCGGTCCCCTAACTTGCCACATAAAGCTTGACCAAAAAATCCCCGACCCCCTGGCTCGCCACATACAGGTTGTTAGGTTACAAGGTCAAAAATCAAAAATCCTTCTTGATCACCTGATGTGCCACATAAAGCCCTTAGGTTCACAAGATCAAAAGGAAAACCCAAAATCCAAAACCCAAATCCAACCTCCTCATGTCATTTTCAAAAACTTTGCTTTGAGATGGTACGTGATCCCTCCCACTACCATAAAATCCCCTTGGAAACTCAAAATGCTATAAAAAAATGCTCAAAGACTCTTGGTCAAATCGAAAGCTCTCCTTCAAGATTCTCTTCGAGGCATACTGACTCCAAAAGCTACTCGTCACTGTACCTCGAGGGGGCATTTGTTGACACCAAAAATGTCACTTTGCCTCTTCAATATCAAGAAAGCCACATTAAGTCGCATCCTATTACAAACAGGCAATGCTACTTCAAGCATCAGATCTTGTCAAAATCACTGGAAAACTGATAGATCCTTCAAGAGAGCCAAAAGATGAGTTCACATGAAGTTGCGGGTCATTCTGACATCATTTCGCCTAACTTCACTCCTACGGCAATCAAACATTGCTCCTGGCGGCGGCGGCGGCGTCGAAGACAGCAAACTTCGATCTGAGCCTATGGATGGTCTCAAAATACCTCCAAAAGACTCCAAGTCAAATTTCAAGTCATTCCGACAACGTTTGACCCGACTTTGACGCTCTGAAAGAAAATCAAGCATCTCGGCGGCGAGAACCATCGGGACCGTTACTCATCAAACGGAGCACATGGGCGGCTTCAATATACTTCAAAAGGGTTGCACGTTAAATTTCAGGTCATTCCGACAACATTTGACCCGGCTTTAACGCTCTAAAAGAAAATCAAGGCTACCAGCGGCGGAACACCCCGGGACCATGACATCCAAATCGGAGCTAATGGATCATCTCAAAATGACTCCAATAGGCTCCCTGTCAAATCTCAGGTCAATCGGACATTGGTTGACCACACATCAAAGCGCAACATCTTCCTCACGACAAAATAAAGCCTAGCAGCAACGAGACCCCAAACGGCTTCAAAACTCAAGCAAAAGCCCATGGTTGGTCCTATCTACTGCTCGGGAAGCTCCACGTCAAATTTCAGGTCATTCCGACATTGTTTGACCTAGTTTCAACTCTTGACAAAAATCAGCAACTCTGCGCAGCAAAGTCTTCGGCTTTTCCAAAAAATAGGAAACTTTGTGCCCAGTTTTGCACGACTTCTCGTTGGGTTTTCTCCAAGAGAACCAAGCCAAAAGATGAGGGAAAATGTCAAGAAAAATACAGGAGAAAAAAGAAGCAAAAAAGCTCTAAAAACAACCGACAAAACGGCAACCAAAGGGGAAAATCCCCCCATGGTCGCCGGTGACCTTGGAAATCCGGGTCGCCGGATTTCCACCGCTGGGCCCCTTTTTCTGATTCTTTTCGCATTCAAGGGTTTTCAACCCCTATGATTTCCTGAAAATCTGATTTTTGATGCTCGGAAACGACTGATCTTCTTCAACATCACGGATCCACCGTTAAGAGCATGAAATCGTCACCGATCGCTCCAAGATCGCCAACCATCTGACCAAGAAAGTGCACTTTCTGTCCGATCGATCGAGAAATCGACAGGACAGATGTCACCGGCCCGATAGTATCAACCAATATTTGAAGTTGCATGATCATCCGACATTGATCTACATGAAGATCCATCGTCGATCATCGCGAGAAGAATTCCAAAAGACGCGGCACGGCCCGCGACTCTTCAACTCCTTGGCTACTACTTAATGTTGTTAATTAACCCAACTAAATGCTGTCATTAACTCATTATTTTGGACGGCCCAATCAGATTCAAGGAAATGGGAGTTACAAGTCAAAGCCATCATGGCATTAAAGCCATGAAACTCCTCTAATCATGGAGATTAAAGGCGATTAAAAGCCCATTATGTCCACCGGCCAATCAGAAGCCAAGAAAAAGGAGTTACAAAACAAAGGAATTAAAACTTGTAACTCCTCTCATTATGTGATTTTAATGCGTTAAAGCCCATAAAGCCACCTAAAGGCTACCAAATGCCTATAAAAGGAGGTGATTCCAAGAGAAAAAAGACAGAATCCCAGAATTCCGAACTCAAGATCCAGAAGCCCTGCTACTCTGAAGAAACTTTGCTGCAACAAACACCAAAAGGTGATCAAAGTCCCTTGGGAGGGGCACACCCCCCCCCCCTCTCCAAGAAAAAGCCTTCTCTTCTCCTACTCAACATGGTCAAGACGCGGCTCTTCAACCCGTCTCTTCGTTTTCCATTGGATATAGGACCTTCCCTTGGTCCTTATCCTCTAAAAAACTGAAGTCCAAGCCAAGCCGAAGAATCAAAGCATTAAGCGTTCTCATCTGAAGTCCATACATGACTTACGACCGTCGATCTGAACCGATCCCCACAATCTCCTGAGAAGTCAGATTCTCTTTCTTATTTTTCTATTGTACTTTGTTTTTTTAAGAGACAAAAAATCACAATTCTTGTCTTTCATTTTGATAAGATTTGTAAATTGCCTTTCACGGCAAAATCGCCTTTCACGGCACAAATCGCCTTCTATGGCACAAAAAATCTCCTCTACATTAAAAAAAACATCTGATTTCTTAAATATTTGTGCAATGGAAAGTTAGAAAAATGTTGATTTCCTTTCTACTTGCGAAGGTGGATATCCGGATCACCATTTCTAAATTCCAAGTAGAATAGAAAATTTGGCATACCCGTACAAAAAATATAAGATGCCCTTTTTTTCTCCCCCTTTCTTCCCTCCGTTCGATTCCTCTCGGCGACCCCGGGGACGGATGGGAGAGGAGAGGAAAGAAAAAAAAATCGGGTCCATCAGCAGGGGCAAACGAGTCTGTAATGTCATCAATAACACTAATGAACACGATGGTTCAACAATGTATAAACAGATCTTGTAATAGCACATGTTAATACATATACTGAATTCATTAAATTCATTTGGTAACAAATACCATTCTAGACAAATCTAGATAATTCCTACAATGACAATAAGTAAACTTAAGAGTTAATTAATAGACATATACAAGATGGTCACTACCATAGCTTTCATTCATTCATTTAATTTAATTTAATTTATCATCTTTCCTCAAAGGAAGGATTCATCTTCCGAATGGAATGCATTAATCAATACCCATAGATATGATCAAAATATGTGGGACTTACTAGTGTCCGGGCCAGAGATAACTAACATCACCACGGAGCTCCAGAACGCCCCCAAATCCATCTGCTGCAGCAGGATTAGTCATTTGTTTCATTTATTAATTCATTGAACTCATTTAAAGTTCTAATATCATAGCTAGGTAGTGCCAAACTCAAGAGTTAATGCTCTCCAATAAGCAATTAATTACTGGATTCAATTCAATTCAATAATTCTCTTCGTGACAAGAGAAGGGAATAGTAGTGATACCAATCTCACTAGATTGGAACCCAACAATGTGGTGCACGATACAATGAGAAAACTTACTAATCATTTATGGTTCTACTTAACTCTGTCTCAAATCCAAACAACCATTTGGGTGTAACCATTGGTTTCCAAATGCTCGATGGACATTACAATTATATATTTAATGTGTGCATTGTATAGTCCTCGTAATTATCACCCATCAAGTTTAGCCTTAAAACTAATTTTTAAGGAGTACTTATACTTATAAGAAATACTCCAAACTTATGCAAAAATCCAAATTCACTAGACTCAAATTGAGTCCCACAATCGAAGGGACCATTAAGTCCGATCGTTTAGCCAAATTTTCACTTACTATGAATAATTTGATCAGGTTCAGTTACCTTGGCGGCTACCAGGCGGTTAACCGAAACTGCACTGGCGGTTAGCCGGTATCTCGTTGGCGGCTAGCCGAAATTCGGCTGGAGGCTAGCCGAACCAAGTTCGGTTAGCTTACGGTCAACTTTCCAAAAGTTGATTTTCTGATAGGGATTTCTTACTCAATTTCGATCAGCCCAGCGGTCACCTTTCGGCTAGCCGAAATTAACCGAAATTCGGCGGTTAGCTGGCGGTTAGCTTTCCAGAGACTTATCAAGTTGGGGTTTTCTGACAGTTAGCCTTGAGGTTAGCCCTACGGCTAGCCAAAATTTACCTAGAACGACATTTCTAAGCTTCAGATTTCTTAAGCTAATTTCTATACATTGAATCCCTTGAACTCTAAACACCTCAATAACACACAAAATCACAAGTAGATATTTATACTTGCCTCTCTTGAAGCTTAGTGGCAAAAATCCTCTTTTCCTTAGCTTGGGTTGAGATTAAAATCCCCAAATTTCAAGCCCTAAGTCCACGAAAAAATAAAAACACATCTCATAAGCTATTTATGCTAATAACCATGCCTAATCACACATTACAACTTGAAAACTCATTAAAAGTTCCAAGTACTTACTTGTAGCTCAATGTGAGAAATCTTGAGATCTTTCTCAAGCTCTACACTTCAACAATGAGGAGGATGGCTTGGAGAAGATGATGAAGATGAAACTACACTCCTCACAAACTACATGGATCACTCCTACCTTCTCTCTTGAGGAAGGAGATTGGAAGAGAAAAGGAAAGCATGAGTCTAGGGTTTTGCTTGAAGTGAAAATGAATGAATGATTCATTTCATTCTAATATAGGGTTCCTTCACACAAAAAACCCCCTCTTAATAAGCTTTATTACATATTGAGTCAAATGAAGCTTCACTTGGTCCATTTGAGGTCAATTGGAATCGCGTCTATTATAAAAGTTAACATACTATTCGAGATACATGCGTTGGTATCAAGAATTTCCATATTTGACGAAATACATGAAATCCTGTATTTACGAAAAAGTCCTTAGCCTACCTTGTTTGAGTCTAAACTCACTTTAGCCAATTAAATTTCATCTTAGTCCATTCCATTATGCTTAATGCATCATTTGAGGCTAATTTCTCTCTCTTCGGTCATTAACCTTTGTTAATCCAATTATTTATGCTTAATTAGCATTAATCTCAATTAATTAGCCTTAATCATGATTAGCTTGGGTCGGGGTGTGTGAGAGAGAGAGAAGAAGAAGAAGAAAAGCAACAATTTCTGGTAATTTCATTTAGATTTTCATTATCACGTGGACTCTACTTAAAGGAGAATTTAAATAGGCTCTTTATTTCTCGAATCTTTGCTATCTTATTTTTCTTTTTCTAAATTTAAGCCTTTTAGAAAGTTAAATTATGTTTGGTAGCAAAGTTGTTGTGCAAGTTTTATTTCTCAACTTGTCTATATTACAAGGCACTAAAAAATTTATCATGAAAATCGAACGGTGAATAGCATTTTACTTATCTCGTCGTTTCCTTCCTCTGTGTGAGGCTCCATGCCTAATTACTATAGCTATAGAGAAAACTTTATTTATTTTTTTGGTAAAAAGGTATGGAGAACTTGGAAAGATTAAAATATTCATAATTGACGTCGGATGCCTGGTAGTCTAGGGTTACAAATATGCGAGTACAACGCAACATTTTTTAAACTAGAAAGTGGAGAGTCTCAAAGGCCGAATGACAACTTAGAAGGCTAGATTTTTGGAATAAGGACAACAATTAAACATTGTGCGTCGTTAGAAGTCTCAGACATATAAAATTCCCATTAGAAATTCTTCCAAATATACCGGCCCAAACATAGAAAAATAGGACTCACTATGATGAATCAAAAGCACTCACTCAAATAATCATTTTCTCATTCTTTGTAATTCTTACTTTGGAATATCTTTTCCCAAAAAAAATAATTTTTCCTTATTTTGGTAGTGAGAGTTGCATACACTCTAATCAAAGTGACACATGTAGGATTGATCAAATGTAAACCAATCCACCCATATTTAATTGATGAAACTATGTTCACCGGTTAGTTATAATGATTGGATGGACCCGGATACCTACCGGAGGCATGGATGGTTGCAAGGAGTAAAACATTGAAAGTCATTACCAAGTCGTGACAATGAACTCTTTTGTCATAATCCAAAGTTGAGGCATTAGGTGTCTCGTATACATGTTTCTTAAGGAAGGGGAGTAGTGCGCAACAATGAGGCCACCTAATCATGGTAAGAAAACTCCTGAGTTGAACTCAACTCTTTCAGCTCAAAAGTTTTGACTCGGAGAGAGTCAACTCGCAACTTGTGAGTTTAAACTTTAAATGCACATTTATTTACTTGATTAATAATAATAAATTTAAATAACTAAATTTGTTATATTTCAATCAATCAGTTTTAAATTGTTAATTCTAGACCTCAAGCATTAAAAATTACTTTTGACTAGACCAAGTTTGATCTATATTTGACTCGATCTTTTGTCAAAATGAGGTGACTCATCAGAGGCAAGAGTCAATCACTGAGTTTTCCAAACTTGATATGAATAGTTCAAATGAATGTCCTCTCTTGAAGCAAGATGTCTCTAGATTTTCTCTAATAGAAATTGCTCATACTGTAACATTATAACATATGATTAATTTTGATATGCTCAATCTTATGTGGGATCAACTCCCATTAGAATAAAATCCGGAGATGTTTTGTTAAAGAGAATACATTAATTTTGAGTGGTAGGGGTTTTCAACAGTGGGCCCCACTGTGAAAATAGGATCTAGAGTCAAAATTTGTGGCCACAAACAAACCCCCCAAAACCCTAACCCCGCGACACACAATGACAAGATAGAAGGCTTTCGTGGAGTCAAATGAACATCGTGATCATTTAAGCGGTAGGAAGTGCATTTGATTGAATAAATGGGATGAATCTCTTGAGGCATGTGGAGTTTTCTAGGATATTCTTATAAATTATTTTATTATGTAGAGATGTATGGAGTATTCTAGAAATATCGTGGATACGTGTAGGATTAGGTTAAAGTTGTGTGGATCATCCTAGAGAAGAGTCTATAGGATTCCTCATCCATTGGATGAGCGACATATGAATAGATCTTCATCATTCATAGCATATGAGAGAAGAATAAATAGAGTGAGGATTGAACCTTGGTATACATTTGTAACCAAGGTTGACGATTGAATAGAAGGTTGCTTATTTGAGTGTTGTCTTTCTTAGTGGGTGTGTGCACGCACGATTTTCGGTTTAATGACTAACCCGGTAAGGAAATCTGAAAAGTCAAATACCACATGGGCTAGAATCAAGTTGAGATAAAAGGGAGCCGATAAAGGTGCTAGTTTAGATAACATTTTCGTGATGAATCCTCGTTCAAAACTGAAAACTAGGTTTGGCGAAGATTTTATGCTTTTCCTGTTGTATTTTTTTTTTTAATTTATGCCAGTATAAGGATTTTAAACTAATTTCAACTCTTTTTTATGTTACTTTTTTTGTTGTACTTGTTAATTTATATGCTCGTAGTCTTTTTTAATAAACTTATGTTGCGAATAAAAAATATAAATAAATAAATAGAAGTGACTCTTTATTAAGTCATTTAGATGAAAATGGACTTTTTGCTATGTTGTCTATAGGTCTAACATATTCTTTACTTGCGCAACATTTCAAAGTTTTTTATTTAGTGATGAGTGGCTTTCCTCTAATCACGTGAAACTTTGAGGAGCTTTTTTTTTTTTTTAATCTATAACAAACTAATTCATTAAAAGGAGAAAACAATACAAAGAGGAAAAACAAGAAAGAATAACAAGGTAGAAGAGCATTGTACCCCTTCTCACGCCTCAATTACAAACCATGCCCCCCTCCTTTGGAATGTTATATTGACATATGATATCCATTTTCTCAAAATCCCATCAAGCAACGCTTTCCCTTTTCCATATTGATATCCTCTGAAAATGATACACACAACCTAAAATACTTGGGTTTTTCTGTTGATCACCAGCCTCCCAGCATCGTCCCCCATTTCACTGTGTTTCTCTCAACGAGGCCCGGGCATCTTCTTTTTGACCCTGCTGCTAGGTATTGGTTCTCCTGATGTCAATCATCTCCAATAGTTCATAATGCTTACCTATATTTTAAATTCTTCTAGGTCTTTTCTGCTGCAGCACAATTATCTTGGTGAATACTTAGTCTTGTGTTGTCGAAATGCATAGCAAATGTAGTTGGATTGAGAATGGATAGAAATATCTAAGTTAAGGTCAAATTTACCCAATTGGTCTAGTCCAGATTAATGCCTTACACAAAACCTGACGAATCTAATACTTAGTCTTGTGTTGTCGAAATGCATAGCAGATGTAGTTGGATTGAGAATGGATAGAAATATCTAAGTTAAGGTCAAATTTACCCAATTGGTCTAGTCCAGATTAATGCCTTACACAAAACCTGACGAATCTATTACAATTTTGGTTGGATCCAGTTATCTAATTCCAACTCATAAGAAACTAGTGGAGAAGGCCCGTGCCTAGCAAAAAATAAATTTTGAGAATAAAAAGATAAAAATCAAGAGAGAGAAATCAAAGTATCCAAAATAAATATTAAAACACTAAACAAAATATGAATAAGATAGAAATGTCTTAAATTCAAAAGTAAAGCTCGAATGATTTAGAAAAATTTAAGAAATAATATAAAAATAAATACCAGATAGAAAAGGAATGATGTAAATAGCATGCTAAAAAGAGAGAAAGAGAAAAGAAAATAAATCTAAAAGACCCAGAATCCAATATAAAACCATCCATTTATCATTGCAATTATTAGACCATAAAAGTATCTTAGCATTCCCCCACCACCTATAATACCCCCATTGAACACAATTTAATAATCACCTATCAAGTGAATGCCTTGTTGTACAGTAGGCATGCATCGAGTTGGGCCCCACAATTGAGTTGTATAAATAAGTCATTGGAAGAGTATTGTAATTTCTGATCAAATATAATGAAAGCAACTGTAATTAAAAGTCCGTGTCTTGATACAAATGAGATCCGATAATTTAGAAAATAAAACATTAAAATATTATGTATTAAAGAACAAGGAAAGTTTAACTGGGCTAGAAATATAATTGCAACCTCGTAAGCAGGGGCGAAACCAGAAAACTTGCCTTGGGGGGGCCACTATGTAAGAATTTTTTTTTGGAGGGCTAATGTAAATAAGTGAAGATTTTCAATACCCCAGGTGTTTTTTCAAATTTCTAGGAGGCCATGGCCAACCCCAGCACCTATGTGGTTCCGCCATGCTCATAAGTTATAATCACAACAAATATTAAAGCACCTTTATCACATATTTTGAAATCTTAAAACCTTCAACCGAAGGATCAAAGGATTCCACTCATTTTATAACCACCACTGCATGTTTAGAAAATAATCATATCCCTAAGATATCACTAATAGGAAAATTAAATTAAGAATGTCAATCATAAAAATCGCTTCATTTGCAAGAACTTGTTTAAAACCAAACTGATAGCATAAAAAGGCTAACACGACTAAAGACGTAAAGATATATATATATATATATGTATGTATGTATGTATGTATACACACCACCATTATATCTTTGTGCCTTTTTTTAATAATAAAATATCAAGATCTCTCGTTACATACAAAAATCATACAACACATAGATGGAGATCACAAGAAAAAAAACACAAAGAATGAAGAACTAATAGGCTTATATTCAAATGTTGTTTTGCATTGGGCATTGGGCATTTGACAAGATGGGCTCCATGATCATGACCTGTATCTGCAATTTCATCTCTCTTTGGAATAAGAATTTATTCTAAAGAAAACAATCAAAACCCAACAATGACAATTCATAAAAAAGAGCAATGGAAAAAGCCCAAAACCAAAGAAACTCGAATATAATTATACGGAAAGCCTTCCAACTAACATAAACATAAAAAAAGTAAAAGAAGGACAAAGATGACAGAAGCAAACTGAATGCAAAACTGTTATGAACTAAATAAGGTATCGATCAAAGACAAGAAGAGGTGATCCAAGTCTATTGTAGTCAATGCAAGAAAGAGGATTTGGATTCTTGAGGTTTTGGTTTCTTTTAGCAATAAAGAAAATTTACAAAAAGAAACTTCTTGTTTTTGCTTTTAGCTTTCTTCTCCCTAAAATAGGAATTCTTCTTTGTCATGAGAACTCAAAGAACGATCCAAGCCCTTCTTCTTGAGTGTTACTACAACCATGCATTGTGTTAGTGCTTAAAACATCTGAATTTCCTGTAGAGAAATAGATGAGACAAACATAAATGATGTAACAGTTACACATCCACTCCATTTACGTATCTAAACAGGCAAAACAAACGACCCCTGATGATGTCTGGGATATTGTTGATGATAGTTACTCCAAACCAACAACTGTGACTAATGGGCGAACTGTCCCTAAACTGAAAGCCCAGTGGACTAAGGATGAGAAGCATGCCTCAAATCGAAATAACAAAACCTTGAATGGTATCTACAATGGAGTGGTTGCTGAGGAGTTCCGAAGAATTTTCACATGCAAAAGTGCGAAAGAAGCATGAGATGTCTTACAGACTGTATATGAGAGTATAGATACTATGAAGCAATCTAAATTGCAGAGGTTGAGTAAAGAATTTGAAATTACTGTGATGGAAGAAGATGAGACCATTGATCAATTTTGTGCGAAGCTAAATGATATTGTCAATTCTGTTTTCAACTCAGGTGAGGAAGTACCTGAAAATAGAATTGTCAAGAAAATTCTAATGTCTCAACCTTCGAAAAATCGGTGTTCCCCTCAACCGTACGACATAAATTTCTCATTATTATGAGTAAGAAAACCTCATAGAGAATTCTTCTCTAGAGTTTCCATTGGAGAATTGTGCTGAGTCTTTCATCTAGAGAGCTTTTGCTTCTACATCTCTTGTAGAATATCATCTTCTTTCACAGAAAATCCGAGGAGTCAAGCTAGAATATTGAACCTGTTGCAGTCAATAGTGTGAAGTCGTAAGGCGTGAAGCTACACAAGAAATAACTACAGTCGTTAGGTAATGATTATCTAGGAGGAATCTATCAGTGTCTTGTTACTACGAGATTCACGGTGCTTGATTATTGATCTAGTTTGGGTCCAAGGTTTTTCACCCAGTTTAGGTTTTCCACATTATATTTTGTGCCTTCTTATGGCATGTGCGCTTGTTGTTCTTATTTCCATTGTGTGTTATATTGCTTTGCACACATTATTTGGGCTGTTGAGTTGACCAATCTAGAGATCCAAAAAATTATAACCTTCAATAGATTTCTATCCAGGCTAAAATTTACAAAGTAAAAGTGAAAATCCACAAGTGATTGTCAAATGATTTCCCTTTTGGTAGGCAATGGTATAAGCTACACATAGTGGGGTTCCCACCTACATATCCACTTTATATCCTTCACTGTTCACCTCTTTGATGTTCTTTTATTGCAAATAACTATTTCAAATTATTAGAAAATAAATATTGAGCACAAAAAAATAAGAGGAATCTACAAGAAAAGTTCCCATAGGACTCTATAGGATTGACGGGGAACCAATAGCATGTTGAAGACGAGAGGGGTCTTTTGACCTTTTCTGTAGGTTGGTCAATATCGATCATTCCGTAGTGTTCATGATAATCCTTTTATTCCAGTCATTATCAGAGGTGAGTTAGGTGAGGGCACTGCGAGGACGATCAACATCCACTATAAGTGAGGACCACCATCTCTTCCTCTCACACGCTCTGCACCCACCTTGCACCATAGCCCCTGCCACCTTCCTTGCATCCACGCCCGCACTCCAATGCATAGCACAACCATCTCTTCTTCTTTTTGTTTTTTTTTCTTTCTTCCTCCCTTTCCTCCCTCACTGCACTCACTGCATAGGCATCTCTTCTCTTTTCTTTTTTCTTCTTTCTTTTCTCCTCATCACTTTCTTCCTTTCGCCTTCTCTCCTTTCTTGCTCTCCTTCCACCCTCTTTTCCCTCACAGCCGCCACCTTCCTTGCATCCACGCCCGTACATTCCACTACGCGGCACAGCCATCTCTCCTTTCTTCTTCTTCTCTCTTTCTTTTCATTATTTTCCTTTTTTCATCTTTTCTTTCTTCCTCTCCTGCTTCTTCTCCTCCTTTTTTCTTCTCCTTCCTCCTCCCATCGCACCTACACTGCCTCTGTGCACCTTCACTACCTTCGCATCCTAAACCCAACCGACCCTCTTTTCTTCCTTCCTTTTTTTTCCTTTTCTGTTTTTTATGCAAGGCTTTCATTTTCTCATTGATCTTGCTCCTCCTCTGTCCGCATCACAAACTCAATCATTTAACTAACGACTACAACAAAAAATAATACATACTATAAGAACTTCACAGAGACAAAGATAAATATAATTAGATAGAGAGAGGGGAGAGAAAGAATATTATACAAAAATTAATGGAATAATACCGAAAGGGGGCAGCTCCCATCTTGAGCAATTAGCAAACAGCAATAAGGAATCAAATCACCCACCACAAAATCAAAAGCAAGGGAGCAAAAAAGAACAAAAGAAGAAACAGTAAAAAATAAAGGCCCCCAAGAAATCCCAATCAACAAAACCCACTTCTAGGACTTTAAAAAAAATCCATGTTCCAATCATAAGAAATCTTTCGTCTCTTGCTCTTGGTACTCTTTTAGTCATTTTGTCGAACATCTGATATGCGTGCTTCTCACTCACATGTGGAAGAGAGAGAGAGAGAGCGATTTTTCTTTTTTTTAGCTCTAATGGTCGATATCGACCAATCTGTCAATCACATTTGTTTCCAATCTATAACTGTATTATTCGTTGAACGCGACAGAATGGTCGATATCGACCATTACTACTTCCTTCTAATGGTCGATATTGACCAATCTGTCAGTCCGGTTTTTTCCAGCATATAATTGTATTATTTGCTGAATACTATAAAATGGTCGATATCGACCATATCACAAAATGATAAAAAAAAACACTAAAAAGGAACTTGATGACCCCTCCTATCTTCAACTTGCTACTAAGTCCTCGTCGGTCCTATGGGGTCCTTTGGGGATTTGTTTTGTAGATTCCTCAAAAACTAATTAAGGAAAAGAACTCGTAAGGTAAACTAAAAATGAGACATGTGAAAGTGAAGAAATACAAAGCTGTTATAAAAGAGAGAGACCAAGAGAAAGAAGATTAGAGGGAGAAGAGAGAGAGTTTTCTATTATCTCATTATGTGTGTATCCAATTAAAAAGGGAGAAGCCTATTTATAGGCAAAGTAACCTCATCAAAGAGGAACCATAAATTTAACCCTAACTCATCTTAAGTGGGCCTCCACCCAAGATCCATATACACTCCCCCTTGGATGACCATCATTCAATGATAGTTGCCTCATTAAAAAAAAAAACCTTGCTAAGGAAAACCCAGTGGGAAAAAACAAAAGCGAAGGGAAAAGAGTACAACATTCTTCAAGATCATTGAATTGGTGTTGGACGTACATAATGCTGCATCGTTAAAATCTTAACTAGGAAAACCTAGTGGGATAAAACCTAGAAAAGGAAAAAAAGTGTAGCGCACAAATGTCCTGCGTAGTATACTTCAGGATGCTCCCTAATAAACCACTCTCCCTGATGATTACAACCATTTACATAGTTTGATGATGAACTCTACACATGACAATCTCATATACAAACTTCTGGAATACTAATTTTGGCAAAGATTTGGTAAACAGATCAGCCAGGTTGTTATTCGAACAAACTTACTTGACTTCAATTTCATTGTTCTTCTGAAGTTCATGAGTGAAGAAAAACTTCGGTGCTATAAGCTTAGCCTTGTCTCCTTTAATGAAACATTCTCGAATCTGTTTTATGCATGCTTCATTATCTTCATAGATAATATTCGAGATGCCTGCAATATATGGTAATTGACAAGAACTTCAAACCTGCTGAATCAAAGATCTTAGCCATATGCATTCCCTACTGGCTTCATAAAGAGCCAAAATCTCAACATGGTTGGAAAAAGTAGCTACCAAAGTCTGTTTAGTAGAGCACCAAGAAATGGCAGCATTATCATTAAGAAACACATAACCTGTCTGTGATTGACCCTTATGAGGATCATAGAGATAATTTGAAACTGCATATCCTACAAAACTGAAATCTCTACGGTCATAAGAATAAAATATTCCTAAATTAGTTGTTCCAAGCAAATATCCTAGGATGTGTTTAATACTAATCCAGTGCCTTAATTGAATTGAGTACGTACTCCTTGGTTCTGTGTCCCAATCATCATCATCATTTCTATTCCATCTCTCACTTGAATAATTGTAAAGTATAGAGATTGTTAGGGATTTTGTATTTGCAATTTGTTGGATGCATTTGCACTTTAGCATCATTTGATTCACACACACTTGCATTGTTTTAGAAAACCTTGAAATCTTGATTTATACATGCATAGCTTTTAAGTTTTGGAAAAGTATTTGTTTTATGCATGTTTTGGTTCTAATCTTGGATGCATTGGTTTTAGAACCCAAACTCTTTTGAAAACCTTATTCTTTGTGCATTATGTTTGGTAAATCTTGTTGAGAATTTAGGTTTGAGCCTTGCATACATTCTTCACAAAAAGAATCATTTTTGTATGCATTTTCATTTGAAAAGAGTTTTATCAAATCAAGCTAGCCTTTGGTTTTAAACTTTCAAATCTTTTTAGGCTTTTTATGTTCATGTTTTAAAAACCATTAGAATCTTTAAAACATGTTTTCCAAGCTTGTTTTGGTGGCCAAAAGGTCCCCCAAAGAAAAACCTTCAAATATGCAAAAGTTGCATTTTTTGCAAAAAGGGGGTGTCCCGGCAGTGTCGCCGGTCGACCGAGACACAGGTCTCGGTCGACCGAGACAACTGGAAGTCATTTTTCCAGAACCTGAGCTGTAACCCTCCAACGGTCAGAAATATGACCGTTGTGCCTTCCCGGTCGACCGAGACCCCTTTGCCGGTCGACCGAGGACTAGCCGTTGGACACTTTTTGGCTATAAAATCCATTCTTTTCCAACCTTTTTCAAGGCTTGACACATGAACCTTTGAGACCATTTTGGAGCCATTGAAAGGGGATGAAGTTGGAAAGGCTAGGAGGTCATTAGGAGAGCTAAAGCTTGGATTATTAAGTTAAACCACCAAGTAAGCTCTACCTTTGTTAATCATAGTTTTCATGTTTTGTTTAAGCTATTGGTAAATGATTTTGTGCATGATAACTATGATGTGTTGAATCCATTCTTCTCCTAATCTTTGATCTAATTAAGATTGGATTCTTCACCTTGGTTTCAATCCAAGTTGTTTTTAAACCTTACTTAATCATGCTAAGCCAAAGTCTTTGATTTCCTTTAATGCATGATTCTTTGTCTTGGTTGAAACCTAACTTGTTGTTTTCTTTCATTTGAACTTTAGTTAAATCTATTTGTTTTTTAAAACAACATTGCACATGCATCACATGTTCTAAGTTAGTCTTTTTCATACAACTTGTGATTCTTTGATTTTCATATCATTAACAAGTTATTAAACATACATGTGATTTGCATTAAACTTCAATCAAGTCTTTTATATGTCTTAAACTTTGAAATGCTTTGAGCATACATTTGAATAAGCCTTCTTTTTAAACTTGATTGAAGTCATCACACACACACATCATGAGCATACACTTTTGCATTCATAGAGTGTTTGTGTGAGTTTGTTTTAAACTTTCATATCCGCCTATTTAGAGGCAAATTTATTTGAGCTTAAATTGTAATCTCTTAGAGTGATCTTTTGTGAAGACACTTTCTTAGAGAAATCTTTATTGTGTAAGGTTATTGCTTAGCCTAAGAAAAGCATCTTGTAAGGTTATTGCTTAGCCTAAGAAAAGCATTTTGTAAAGGTTATTGCTTAGCCTATAAAAGCACATTGAGAGGTTGTTGTTTAGCCTAGAAAAATAACATTGTAAGGGTTATTGCTTAGCCTAGTAAAAAGCATACATAGTGGAAATCCGGTGGGGTGTTGGATGCACAAGCCGGTAGTGGATGTAGGCATGTTGGCCGAACCACTATAAATATTGTGTTGTGGTGATTGCTATGTGGTGTTTGTTTTTGTTTAGCTTCCGCATATTGTATGGTTAATCATCACATGTGACTAGTTATTGTTAAGAAATTAAAATTGGTCTTTAATTGGTCATATTTGTAGCTCACCCTATTCACCCCCCCCCCCTCTAGGGTTAGGATCCCAAGGACTTACAGAGATTTCTTCATTATCCGGTAACGGTGCCTCTTTAGGGGCTTCCAAAGTCTCATCAGGGACTTTCATTATTCTAGAGAGAATGGATTTTACCATAACCTCTCCAGAAGCGTTATGTGCTTTTTCAAGAGGAGCCTCTTCAGGAGCGTTACTTGCCTCTTCTGGAGGAACCTCTTCAAGAGCGTTTCGTGCCTCTTCGGGAGGAACCTATTACTTGCCTCTTCGGGAGAAACCTCTTCACAAGCGTTTCATGCCTCTTCGGGAGGAACCTCTTCAGGAGGGTTACGTGCCTCTTCGAGAGGAGCCTCTTCAGGAGGGTTACATGCCTCTTCAGGAGGGTTACGTGCCTCTTCAGGAGGACATGATGATGATTGTTCATTTCTTCTTTTCTGCAGAGCTGAGTCCTTTAAACCTATAAGGCTACCACACTTCTTGCGTACTTCATTTTTACATTTTGAACTACGTGGATCTAGATGAGACAGATTGGAATATTGTCTCATCATATGGGTTTTTCCGGAGCCTTCAAATATTTGCCCAGGTCCAGTTATGGTGGATACCTTTCGTGGAATGAATAGCAATTCTAAGAAAAATTTCTAATTTTTCATAATGGTGTGCGTTATGGCACTATCTGTCACACGTAGATTATTCTCAATTCTATGATTCATACCTTAAATAATAAATCAATATAACTATGAAATCAAATGATAAAATTGAAATAATTAAACATTTCACCATAAATTAGGACATTAATGAAAAATAAAGTTCCTTTTCATAAAGGAAAAGTCTAAGAAACATGCATCTCAAATGAACTAAAAAAAATCAAGTTTGTGAAAGTTCAAAGAATTATTAGTCTTCTAGACCATGCCAGGGGGTGCTCCCAAGTGAGCGTTAAACGCCTCATTGTCCAGGGGTTGGTTGTCCTCATCCTCAAAGAAATCTCGAGTCTCCAAGTTTATAATGTCAATTGGAGGCCTCTCTGGTGTCATTGTATTCCAATTCCAGCCTTCCAAATCATTTGTCTCTGCTAAATAAACAGAGGCCTTGTATGTTTTGTATTGTTCTGTCACTTCCTTTGGTGCATAGCAAGTGCATGACGAATGCCCACTTCTTCCACATCTGTGGCACGTGTCATCGGGACAGTGGGTAGGATTAGCCGATGGGTTCTAGTTATTCTTATGCTGAGGGGCAGGCCACTTCTGGTGATTTTTGAATTTTAGAGGGCTACCTTTAAAACCACCTCGTCTGGAGGAGTTATGTCTACCATTCCCCCTTCCTCTGCCTCTGTTTGAGCTAAAACTGGCATTTGCTTCAGGAACTGCCGAAGATCCTATTGGTCTGGAGTTATGATTTTTCATCAATACTATGCAATTCTATTCAGCGACTAGGAGACAGGAGATAAGTTCTGAATATTTGGAGAAATGCCGTTCTAGATACTGCTGCTGCAGGAGCACATTCGAGGCATGAAAAGTGGATAACTTTTTCTCCAACATTTGCTCTTCCGAAACCTTTTCACCACATAATTTTAATTGGGAAACAATATTGAATATGACAATGTTGTATTCGATACTGTTTTATAATCTTGTAACCTCAGGTTTAAACATTCATTTTGGGCAGCTAGTAGTATGACCACCTTCTGGTGATCATACCTATCCTTTAGTGATTTCCATAGACCTGTAGGTATTCCTCAATAAGGCATTCATTTTTTAAATCTTCATATATGTGATGGCACAGGAAGATGAGGGCTAACGTTTTTTCCTTTGGGGACATCTAGTTACCTTCCTTTATGGTCTCTCCTAGTTTCTTGGATTGCAAGTGGATTTCAGCATCCAATTGCCAAGATAAGTAATTGTCCCCATTTATGTTGAGTGCTTTAAAGTCAATTTTAGCCATATTTAACATTATACAAGAACTATAATAGAAAATATGTTGGAAGTAGGTGGGCCTTTCAGATAGGTTTCAAAAACTTTTGACCCACTTGATGCAGGGATCAACTATCTAGAAGGCAATAAACCCAATTCAGGATGCAATCCCTCAAACTCATAAATCATGTACAGCAATATAACCTATCTAGAAGATAGAAAACAGCACCTAAACATGCAACCACGAAATCCACAACATACAAGGATGTAGATTATACCTTTGGAGCTTAGTTGTGTTCTAATGGAGAATTTGAATTCTTTCTTTGATGATGAACACCTTCACTAATCAAATTAGAATCTCCGACATCTTTTGATCTTCCACGCTATGACCCGTATCAGATTCTCTTTTCTCAAGAAGATGATGGAATCTCCAAGAGAAAAACCCTAGAGGAAACTAGAAGAGGGAAGTGATGTGCAACAACTTGCACAAGAGAGGAAGATGATGATGGGCGTGAATCCCTAGGTGGAATCAATGCATGGGGTCGTCCAAGGCATTTCTCCTCTTATTTATAGCACTCAAGCAACCTCCTCTTACTAGTTGAAATAGAAATCTTACTTCCAAAACAATTAGTTGCTTACTAAATCACAATTAGAAGTCTTACATCAAATATGATTTGTAACTTCCTCTTTTACTAATTAAAATAGAAGTCTTACTTCCATTAATAATTAGTAACTTACTATTACCGCTATTAGAAGTCTCACTTCAAATAGAAATAGTAACTTTCTATTTCCTTTTAGAGTTCTACTCTAATTAATATTTTTCTAATATTTTGGGCTAGCGTGGGGACCACTAGGGATTCCTTAAAAAGCTGGCTCCAACTGGGACACGCAACCCCACATCTCATGTGCAACTGGGCCCACAGTTAATTGCAAATAACTCTACTATATAAATGCAATTGAACTCCAGTCTTAGAAATATATTACAATGAAGACCCTAAACTTCTTGTTTACCACAAGTAGGCCCCTCTATCAATATCCATGGATCAATTGGACCTGTCCACCAAACTAAGTCCACATCTTATTATCCTTGAGCCCCAATTAATTATAGTGATCATTTGGTACCGATCCAATTAACTCTTAATTGGAATGGGTGCACACTTACCAATGATAAATCCATTAATTGGCACAAGTGAATATTAAAGATAGATTTCATCTTGACCATTGAATGTTCCTACAGCTCAACTACCACGTACCCAAATCACCGAGGTGTTGACCTACAATTGGCCTCACTCATTGGTGACTCAAAGCAAATGCATAGATAGAAACTTGAGTTCATTAATGTCTCAGGATTATGAGCCTATTGCTAGGTGCTTCTCATAGTCCTTCAATACATCCAATGTACCAGCACCATGATCCAGAATCTTACATTCTAATGATCAAGACAAATCACACTATCTCATAGTGATCAAAGTGCTGCAACTTTGTCATATGAGATGCTCAATCTCATCACTGGTTGTGAAGATATTTAAAGTATAAGATTTGCAATTCATGTCTCCTGTATGTGGATCTCATCCACACACATATATTACATCTAGTAGACTTGTGGACTCCGATTCATCTCATGAATCATTATGTCATTCGTATTGGTTATGTGCAAACAAGTAATAAAACACCATTCATCTCATGAAAGGAAAGCAATAATATATATATATTGATAAATAAAGAAATTAATCAATTTATTCATCATATACTGGTATTGAGACCATAAAACTAACAAAATATATATTAAGTTAACCGTGTAAAAATAATCAATAAAGTAAAAGGGAAAAAATAATGAAATCTTAACATCAGAAGTAATTAAGGAAGGAATTTAAACATGACAACAAAAAAAAAATTGGCCAATGAAAAGTTAGAACATCAGGTTCTCAACTTTGAGAATCAGAACTGTTGGTTCTGTCAAGACTTCATGCTTGATTTAGAACTTCAAGTTCATAATACATGAATTTAGAACTACAAGTTCGGTCAAAACTTCATGTTTGTAAAACTTCTTGTTCGAACAAATGATCAGAACTTTTGGTTCTATCAAATTTTCATATTTAATTTCATGGCTGTATAATTTATTTCGACTTTTGAATAAAAAACTTCAGGTTTTGATTTATAGATATGAATCTATAAGTTCATATCAGTATTCCAAATTCTAAGATTGCTGGTCCATAGATAGGTGAACTTCAGGTTCACTTTTAGAACCTTGGTTCTATTTTTGTGATCCATTCATAGCATTAATAAATTTAAAATAAAAGAGAGAAAAAAAATCATGCAAAAAGATGAACGGTTACCAAACACTATAATTACTAAGTATAACAACCCACATCGCCAACTATTCTATTTTCTTTGCCATATAGCTGCAGGAGTGTTCAGGTTTTTTTTTTATATTTCTGTTGCAATTTCCATCTCACGTTCACAACGTCCAATATCATTTTCTGTCATTTTTTTACAATTCTTTACGGCTTCAAACAAAGAGAAAGATGGTGTGTCTTCAGTGATGAAAACAACCCCCTTTACATACATCACTCAGACAACCCCACGATTGTTCTAGTTTCTCCTTCTCTTACTGAAGATAACTATAGCACTTCGATGCATGCTATGCGTATGGCCCTTCGTGCCAAGAACAAGTTAGGTTTCGTCACAAGAGATATCTCTAAGCCTTCCTTGGCTACTCAAATCCTTCAATAGGAAAGTTGCAATGATCTTGTCATTTCCTAGATTTTGCGGTCCATCCATCCATATCTGGCTTCATGCATTCTATATAGAATACTGCCAAAGATGTATGGGATGATTTAGCTGGATGATTCCATCAACCCAATGCCCCGCAACTCTTTCAAATCAAACAACAAATTTCCTCTCTACGACAAGATAAACTTTCCATCTCTGCTTTTTTCACTCGTCTCAAGGCCTTATGGGATGAACAGTCATCTCTAACATCGCTCCCGGCTTGTTCATGTGGGACAATCAAGTCTGCCTCTAACCTCATTCTTCAAGGACTGCATGAGTCTTTCTCCCTACTTCGCAGTCACATTCTGCTTATTGAACCATTCCCCTCTGCAACAAGGTTTATGCGCTTGTCTCCCAAGAAGAGAAACAGAGAGAACTATATCTTTCGCATTTACTATCCACAGAAGCCGCTACTTTGGCTGCTAAAAAGGTTATTGGGTTTGACACACATCGTTGGCATCTATTGAATCATTCCATAAGTGACCAATTCCATTAGGTTGTTCATACTGTTTAACTTCTTATCTTACTAGTGTAACAATCTCTGAGATCAAGGACATACAGTTGTATTGAACATTACTTAAATGGGTTATCCCATTAAATGAAATATACACAACACACAAATTATTTAAAATTGCACAATGCCTAATCGGCTTCATGGATGGGCCTAGCTTATTGGATTTTAAAGCTAACAGTTTACCTAAATGGCCCAAAACTTAAGCAATGGATGGTCTAAGTTTAGTATGCAATACAGTAACAATAACAATACTAAGAATAATGAGACAATGTATATTTATATATTTTCACATGTTAGGTAGGACATATGTTAATTAGTATGGCTCACTAGAAATTAGTAAGTCTTGGTTAACCGGGCCCCTGGATTGCCCAAGTTGCACTGTGATTAAAAATAGGTCTATTATAGTAGGTCTACTATGATTAGAAGTAGGGTTTGGGTGTAACAAGGTTTGGGGCTGATATTATAAATAGAGACCTAGAGTCTCTAGGATGTACAACCTCTATTCTAATTGCACAGTAAACTCTCTCGTCTTCCTCTTGGACGTAGGTCAAAAGCCGAACCACCTAAATCTTCGTGTTCTTCTCGTTCATGCTTGATCTCTTTTTGTAAGCCCAAGATCACAACAAATTGGTATCAGAGCGATTTGGAGTGATCGGAAGAAATCCAACGAATAAGATTTGAGAGGGTTCATCGGAGAAGAGGCAGATCGATTCGGTTCTTTCTTTCTTTCCGGTTGGGCGGATCGATTTTGTTCTTTGTTCATCGAAGAAGGAACTGCTGCTACCTTATTCTCTGTCGTCGTCCTCATCAGTAACACTTCATTGCCGAAAGAAGAGGAGAAGAGAATATGCGTGTTGCCGTGGAAAAAGTAGGAAATCGGAGAAGAGGGCGGTTCTGTTTTTCTTGTTTTTTGCTGGGCCCCACATAGCCTTGAAAGGCTCCTGATTCGTCGCCGCCACCGTTGCGTGTCGCCGGAGAAGAGCACTGCCGCCGCTAGTTTTCTCAATGTCCTACTGTGGCCGGAGTGAAGAATAAGACATCTGGTCTTCTGCAACAAAAACCGTAGAAACAAGAACAGAGGAAGAAGAAAGGTCTTTTGGGTCAGTTCCGGGTTGGGTCCATTCCAGGTTTGACCTGACTCGTCCAGAAAGCCCATCCGTCCAATTTAGAGAAAGCCGTTGGTACAGTCGCCAACATCAACAATGGTATGGTCAAAGGCAATTTTCACCGGATTGACGGCTGAAATTTATTTTCGCGATTTCTTGACGATCCGAAGTCCAATCTGAGATCCGTTTGAACCTGCGGACTCGTCTCGAGGAGATCTACGCAGGTGTAGTGAAAGATTCGCGAAATGGCTACTAAATTTGAGATTGAGAAATTCGACGAAAATAATGACTACGGTCTATGGCGTTTGAAGATGCACGCTTTGTTGGTTTAGAATGAGTTGCATGAAGCTTTGAAAGGAAAGAATGTTTTTCCTGAAAAATTGTCAGATGAAGAGAATGATGAGTTGTTGGAGAAGGCGTACGGTCAGATTCTGCTATTTTTTAGCGATAGTGTACTGCGAAATGTTGCTCAGGAGAAAACTATTACTGGCATATGGCAGAAGTTAGAGAATTTGTACATCACAAAGTCTCTCACGAATCGCTTGTATCTGAAGAAACGATTGTTTACATTACAAATGCAGGAAGGTATGTCTATTTCAACCTACCTTGATTCTTTTACGAACGCTATTATGGATCTTGAAAACATAGATGTTCAAATTGATGATGAGGACCAAACCATCATGCTGCTATGCTCTTTACCACCCTCGTATGAGAACTTTGTTGATACCATGATGTATAGTAGAGAAACTCTTTCTAAAGAAGATGTTGAGTCAGCCTTGAACTCTAAGGAGTTGAAGAAAAAGGTTGTAACTGAAAACACCGACAGTTCTGGTGAGGATTTGGTAGCGCGTGGCAGAACAGAAAAGAGATGGCAGAATAGAAGAGGCCGATCTAGGTTAAAATCAAAATAAAAAACTAGAAAATTAAAGTACTTCAAACGTCACAAGGAATAACACTTTAGAAAAGATTGTCTAGAGCGTAAAGGGAAGGATAAATCTGATTCTGGAGAAATTGTCAGAGTTGCAACCGAAGTTGCAGAAAGTAATTCTAATGGTGCAAAAGTTCTTTTGGTTATTGTTGGTAGCTCAGCTACTGAGTGGATTCTTGATTCAGGGTGTTTCTATCATATGTATCCTTATAGAGATTGGTTTACCAATTATCAATCTATTGATCGTGGTAAAGTGCTTATGGGAAATAATGCAGCCTGTAAGGTTGTTGGGATAGGTGCAATCAAAATCAAGATGTATGACGGTATTGTGAAAACTTTGTCAGATGTTAAGCATGTTCCAAAGTTAAAGAAAATTTTGATTTCCTTAGGTACGCTTAACTCCAATGGTTGTACCTACAAAGCTGGAGGTGGAGTTATGAGAATTTTGAAGGGTATTCTTGTAGTAATGAAGGGACTGAAGAAGAATGACCTTTACTTTCTTCAAGGTAGTACAATTACAGGTGTTGCAGCTGTGTCGTCCTCAGATTCAGATTCAGAAACTACCAAGTTATGGCACATGCGACTTGGGCATATGAGTGTGAGGGGTATGGATGAGTTGACTAAACAGGGTTTGCTGTGTGTCAAAAAATAGAAAAGCTGGACTTTTGTGAGCATTGTGTCTTCGAAAAGCAGTGTAGGGTCAAGTTCAGGACAATTGTTCATCGGACCAAAGGTACTTTGGATTACATTCACTCTGATCTTTAGGGTCCCCCTCGTGTTCCGTCTCTTGGTGGTGATTTATACATGTTGACCTTTATTGATGACTATTCTCGGAAGGTCTGGGTGTATATCTTAAAGCACAAACATGAAGCTTTTGCGTTGTTCAAGTAATGGAAGGCTATGATTGAGAAGCAGACATGTAAACAAATCAAGCACTTGAAAACTGACAATGGCTTAGAATTCTGTAATAGTGCTTTTAATGAGTTCTGCAAGAATGAAGGGATTGTGAGACATCGCACAGTCAAGAATACACCGCAACAGAACGGATGAATAGGGCTATTCTAGACAAGACCCGGTGCATTCTCTCTAATGCAGGCTTACCTAGGAAGTTCTGGGCGGAAGCTGTTAACACGGCATGTTATCTGATTAACCGGTCTCCATCAACAGTTATAGAATGTAAAACTCCTGTAGAGGTATAGTCTGGATTTCTGCTGATTACACCAACTTACGTATATTTGATTGTCCTGCCTATGCTCATGTGAATGATGGAAAGCTTGAACCAAGGACAAGAGAGTGCATATTTCTAGGATATGCAGATGGTGTGAAAGGATATATGCTATGGTGCATAGATGGGAAATCTCTCAAATGCATTATAAGCAGAGATGTGACCTTTGATGAGTCTGCTATGTTGAAACCGAAGGAGTGCCATGATGCTGGAAATAAAAATGATGTCAGTAAAAAGGTGGAAGATAAAAAACAGTGTCAGTAAACAGGTGGAGCTTGAGAAGGAAGCTTCAGAAAACTTACATAATAAGGTGCAAGCAGATGTCCCAGTTTGACAGGATGTAGAGGAGATACAAAGCTCAAATAAGGAAATTGCAGTTCCAAATAATTACATGCTTACCAAGGACAGAGAGAGGAGGCAAATTAAGCAACCTCAGAGATACGGGTATGAAGATATTATTGCCTACGCTCTTAATACAACTGATAGTATTGAGTCACAGCTAGTTACATATTGAGATGCCGTCACTAGCAAAGAATCAGCAAGATGGGCTGTAGCCATGGGTGAGGAAATTGAATCTCTTCACAAGAATCAAACTTAGGAGTTGGTGAAACCTCCAAAAGGCCAGAAGATTGTTGGTTGCAAATGGGTCTTTAAGTAAACGGAAGGAACTTCAGGGGTGGAAGATGCTAGGTTCAAGGCACGACTGGTTGCAAAAGACTATACTCAAAGGGAGGGTGTTGACTTCAATGAAGTGTTCTCTCCTGTGGTGGAGCATAGTTCTATCCGAGTGCTACTTGTTGTGGTTGCTAAATTGCATTTAGAACTGGAGCAGCTTGATGTCAAGACTGCATTTTTACATGGTGAGTTAGATGAACAGATTTATATGCATCTACCAGAGGGGTTTGAAATTCATGAAAAGAAAGACCACGTATGTTTGCTGAAGAAATCGTTGTATGGCCTGAAGCAGTCTCCTAGGCAGTGGTACAAGCGTTTCGATACCTTTATGGTTGGAAATGGTTATTGCAGGAGTGCATCAGACAGTTATGTCTATCACAAGAAGCACTCAAATGGCTCATATGTCTATTTGCTATTATATGTTGATGATATGTTGATTGCTGTAAAGGACATGTCTGAGATCAACAAGTTATATGCTTAGTTAAATGGTGAATTTGAGATGAAAGACTTAGGTGCTGCAAAGAAAATTCTTGGAATGGAGATTCAAATGGACTGGAAAGCGAGCAAATTGTCTTTGTCACAAAAGGGGTATCCTGAGAAGGTTCTGGAGTACTTTGGTATGCAAAGTTCGAAACCTGTTAACATTCCATTGGCAGCCCATTTCAAGCTTTCCGCTGCTTTGTCACCACAAACTGAGGAAGAGGTGGAGCACATGTCTCGTGTTTCTTATGTTGACCCCACACGAACACTGAGAGGGGGGGTGAATCAGTGTCTGTCTTAAAAAATTTATATGCAACCACACAACCACAACACAAAAGTTTTTATGTGGTTCACCCTCAGGCTACATCCACGATACACAAAGAGTGCACTTCCACTATTTTAGCAACACCAACTGCTAGGAGCACCAACCCCTTACAACTTCGCCCGCACCAACAGACAGGAGCACCAACCCCTACACTCAAGCACCCACTTGAGCGATTACAAGGATAAATAGAATTTATGACACACGCAGGTGCCTTACAATAAAACTCCAGCAACACACACAAGTGTCAAGAAAGTATTAACCACCTAAATAATTTCACCGAGATCAATTAAATCTGCCCTGCAACTCTCGTCAACCACAAACACTTATTTGCAAGTCACACCCTTTGCCCGCACCAACACAATCTAAGAAAGACTACAAGTAGGAACATAAATCCATATGAAGTAGAGAGCAAGATAATCATACCACAGATGAACACCTTCAGAGATCAGATCAAAAAGAATGGCAAAAATCACAACCCCTGTCAGTTGGGCACAACCCAGCCAGATTAACACACCATGGCCGGATAAACAATCAGCAGACCAACTGAATCACTGTGCAGGTGCAGCGTTGTCTCAGGACTGAATACTCAGGCGAAGATGAAGACCTCATATCAAAGATGCCGAAGATGGAGGCTGAACAGAGCCTGAGCAGTGGTTTTCTCAAACGGTCAATGAAGACTTCAGATCTGAGATTGACTGAATGATCATTGACTGCAATGAAGACAACAGCCGGCGAAACGATCGTCCTTGTCTTCTTCTCAAGGAAAAACGTTGCTGCCTCTCTTCATAGATTTTCTCCTCTGTTTTTTTTTTTTGTTACTATTCCTTTACCCTTAGGGTAGAAAGAACGATTGAGATAAAAAGAGCCTGCATTGTGGGCTGCACTAGAGCCAAGTGGGCCTTGCACTGCTGGGCTGTAAGTGGGTCTGTGGGCTGCACTAGAGCCAAGTGGGCCTTGCACTGCTGGGCTGTAAGTGGGCTGACCCACTAAAAGGACCATACTAAGATGACAACAATTTCAACTCTAATTTCAAAACAGAGTATGATCAACAATCCCCCCCTTTGGAATTGTTGTCAACCAAAGATACTTTTCTTCTAAACAAGTGAACTCCCCTGACACCAAACACCTCTCTACTGTAGCTTCAAAGCCTTTAGATACCAACCATTCTCCCCCTTTGACAACAAGAACAAAGGGCACCCATAGAGAGCAAGATACGTAGAAAAAAATTCATGCTCCCCCTATGAACAAGATCTCCTATTTCTTTGGAGCCTCAATAACTCCTAATTTCTTCCAAAGATATTCAAAAACTTCTTTTGGTAGAGGCTTTGTAAAGATATATGCAACCTGTTCTGAGGTAGGGATGTACTCTAGTTTGACTTCACCATCTGTCACTTTATCTTTCAGAAAATGGTATCGAATGGCTATATGCTTTGTCCTTGCATGTTGCACTGGATTTTTTGAAATGTTGATAGCACTTGTGTTGTCACACATGATAGAAATAGGCTCTATAATCTGGATCCCCAAATCTTTCAACATCTGTCGCATCCACAACACCTGAGTACAACTAGTAGATGCAGCAATATATTATGCTTCTGCTGTAGACAGAGATACCGATTCCTGCTTTTTACTGTGCCACGCTACAAGTTTGTCTCCTAAGTAAAATGCTCCTCCACTTGTGCTTTTCCTGTCATCAATGCAGCCAGCCCAATCAGCATCGGAATACGCAATCAAAGTGAAGTCCTTTCCTTTAGGATACCACAGTCCATATTCCAATGTGCCTCTAAGATATCGAAAAATTCTCTTCACTGCTGTTACATGTGTTTGTCTGGGATCAGCTTGAAACCTTGCAACCATGCAAACTGCCTGAAGAATGTCTGGGCGAGTAGCTGTCAAGTAAAGTAGACTCCCGATCATTGAGCGATAGAGAGTATGATCAACTGAGTCGGAATTGTCATCTTTGCTAAGTTTACATCCAGTTGTCATGGGAGTGCTAACAGGCTTACTGCCCTCCATGTTGAACTTTTTCAACATCTCTCTTACATACTTGATCTGAGACATGAAAAGTCCTTCCTTCATCCGTTTCACTTGTAGTCCGAGAAAGAATGATAACTCTCCTATCATAGACATCTCAAACTCAGTTCTCATCCTCTCTGCAAAGTCTTTGCACTGTTCATCTCGGTTGCCAGCAAAGATGATATCATCCACATATACCACTACAACTATTTGATTTCCCTCTGTTGTCTTCACATATAGGTTGCTGTCCACTACCCCTTTCTTGTATCCAAGCTGCTGTAGGTAAGAGTCCAACTGAGTACCATGCCCTAGGTGCCTGTTTTAAGCCATAGAGAGCCTTTTTCAACTTACACACCATGTTCAAATCAGTACCAATCTGAAACCCATCCGGTTGCTCAATGTATACCTCCTCTTCAAGATTGCCATTTAAAAATGCAGACTTGACATCCATTTGATATATCTTGAAGTCTTTGTATACTGCCAAAGCAAGTAACATACGGATGGCTTCAAGTCTAGCCACCGGTGCAAAAGCCTCTTCAAAGTCGATCCCCTCAACTTGTGCATAACCCTTGCAAACCAACCTTGCTTTGTTTCTCACCACCTTTCCTTCTTCATTTAACTTGTTCCGAAAGACCCACTTAGTACCAATTATGTTCTTGTTTGCAGGTCTTGGTACAAGTTCCCATGTCTGGTTCTTCTCAATTTGATCTAACTCTTCATTCATAGCCTGCACCCAGCTTTCATCTTTGCTTGCTTCATTGATATTCCTGGGTTCAATGCTGGATAAGAGAGAGTACATACTTGTCGTCATCCTTCTTGTTTGAATTCCTGCCTTTGCATCACCAAGAATGTTGGTTTCCTTGATTCCATGATATTCATGTCATCTGCTGTTTTCGCTCTTCTTATCTGAATGATCCTCAGATTCTCCTTCCTTTCTATCATCAGACTGTGCTACAAGTTCAATGTCATCATTGTCATCCTCATATACTGGAAGTTCCTGTTTACTGATTTCTGGCTGTTCAACCTGTTCATCAATCTTGACATCATTACTCTCAACTATTTTGTTTAGTCTTTTGTTATAACATCTGTAGGCCTTGCTTCTAGTTGAGTAACCCAAAAAGATGCCTTCATCTGCCTTTTCATCAAACTTTCCCATGTTCTGTTCAATTCTCTTGATATAGCATTTACTTCCAAAGACTTTGAAATGTTTGACAGTTGCCTTCCTTCCAAACCATAGTTCATACGGAGTTTTCTCTTCATGAGGCCTGAGCATACACCTGTTCTGAATGTATACAGCAGTTTGAACTGCTTCTTTCCAATGCCTATCAGAGAGCTTGCTTTCAACTAACATGGTTCTTCCCATTTCCTGAACAGTTCTATTCTTTCTTTCTACCACACCATTTTGCTGAGGTGTTCGAGCTGCTGAGTACTGTCTTCTGATGCCATGCTTCTGACAATACTCTTCAAATTCTTCAGAAGTGAATTCACCACCTTTGTCTGATCTTAAACATTTGATCCTTCTTCCAATGTGGTTCTCAACCTGTTTTCTGAAAATTTTGAACATGTCAAGAGCTTCATTTTTATGTTTCAGAAACATTATCCATGTCATTCTTGAAAAGTCATCAATGCATAACATGAAGTATTTATGACCATTGATGCTTTGAGTTCTCATAGGACCACACAGATCAGTATGTATTAACTCCAATGGCTTGCTGGTGTGATGTTCTTTTAACTTGAAAGAAGTTCTAGTAAGTTTCCCTTTTTGACATGCATCACAAACAACAGTTGAAGACTTTCTTATACGAGGAATATCCCTTACTGCCTTCTTGGAATGGATCTTTGATAGGTTATCAAAGCTTATATGTCCAAGTCTTCTATGCCATAATCTGCTCTCATCTACTTGTCCAATAGCACATGTTTCCTTGACAGTTTCAGATAGTGTGTAGAGATTTCCGGATGTCCTTGAGCCAACTGCTACAACTTTGCCATTGTTAGACTTCCTTATCTTAAATCCCAGCTTCTTGAACAACACCTCATGTCCTTGATCACATATCTGACTCACACTCAGAAGACTGTGCTTCAACCCATTCACAAATAAAACTTCTTTGGAAGTTATCTTCCCATGATTCAGTTGAACTGCTCCTTTTCCAACTATCTTGGCACCATCATTATTTCCAAATTTTACAGAGCCTCCATCATATTGTTCTAGATTCATGAACATGTCCTTGTCTCCTGACATATGATTTGAGCAGCCACTGTCAAGTATCCAAGGTGTTGGCCCATTCTGTGCTTTAAGAGCTGTCTGAACAATCAAGGATTCGGCTTTATTTTTCTGACTCTCCTTCATTTTCCACACTTTCTTATACTTTCCCTTTTGTTGTTCTTTTTCACAATGCACCTGTTGCGCCATGTGAATATTTTGCTTTTGTTTCAAAGCATTAGCATGATAATAGTAATCCTGAAAGTTGTTAGTAGGATATTAGTATGCATACATACAGTCCCTGGCTATATGCCCAAAGTTGTGGCAATTGTAGCATTCTAAGGGGTTCATAATCAGGGCTTCAAATGGGTTCCTACTAACATAATTTCTAGGCCTTCCATTAAATTTACAGGTAGCTATTTTGTGGCCAAAAGTATTACACTTAAAACAATGACCATTAAAGTAAGGAGTATACCTGTAAAATGATGGTTGCCATTGTAAAGGTGCCATTGATCTTTGCTGAGATTGCTGCCCCATAGATGCTACATGTTTCTTTGGTTGTTGCACAGGTTTAGATTGAGCAGGCTGAGCAATTAGTTTCTGAATCTTCTCAACATGTGACCTATCTTGTTTGGTTGAAGACTCACCCTTCTCAAAACCCAGACTAAACTTTATATGTGAAGGTCGCTGATTGTTTAGAATTTCATTCAACTTGATTGATCCTTCATATGCTTTTAGTTTCTGATTAATCTTGTCAACTTGAGCTTTCAAACCTGTAATTTCCTCTTCCATTATGCTGCACTCCTTTGTCTTTATGATAACTTGTGACTCAAGCTTTTCTTTAATTTTCCTCCCTTCTTCTATTTCAACCTCTAGTGTCTCAACTATTTCTTCAGTTTCCGTCATCTTCTTAGAAATCTTTTTGTTTTTCTTTCTTTCTGTACTCAACTGCTCCAAAGCTGCTATAAGCTCCTCTTCCAAGTTAATCTCAGTCTCAATCTCCTCATTATTAGATTTTTCCTCTTCCTTTTCATCCTCTAGGGCTGCCATAAACAGAACCTCATTTGATTCTTCAGAATTCTCATTTGAACCATCTTCTGAAGAACTTTCAGTCCTTTTTGAAATATAACTCTTTGACTTTCCTTTCTTGACATATGACTTGCGAGAATAATCCTTCTTTGATTTGTGAGAGTCACTGTCATCTTCATCTGTGTTAGCAAGAGGGCACTTTGCTGCAAAATGACCAATACCTCCACAATTGAAGCATTTGAATGGAAGCTTTCCTTTGAATTTTCCCTTTCCCTTCCTTAGCTTCCGCACAAAATTAGCTGTCAATTCATCATCTGAGTCCTCTTCATCAGACTGTGCTACCTGTTTGTTCTTTTTGTGGGCTTTGAATGCTGCTTCCTTTTCAGTGGGTTTGATCTTGCCTATTCTCATCTCATATGCTGTAAGAGATCCCTGCAGTTCATCCATATTAAAGACATTTAAGTCTTTGGCCTCCTCAATAGCTGATACTTTTGAGTCAAATCTGGGAGGAAGAGACCTCAAAATTTTCTTCACAAGTGCTGGTTCCTTAATCTCCTCACCAAGCCCTCTGATAGCATTAAAAACTTCATTAACTCTAAGCATGTAAGCATCAATGTTCTCATCCTCACTCATCTTGAGCATTTCAAACTGTGATCGGTGAGTCTGAAGCTTAGCCTCCTTGATCTTCTCATCTCCTTCATGTACACTTTTTAACTCTATCCCATATCTCTTTCGCAGTTTTACAGTTCATGACTTTGACAAGTTCACTATTTGACAAGCCACACAACAAGGCATTCCTCGCCTTTGAATCATTCTCAAATAATTTCTTCTCAGCCACATTAGTAGGATCTTCTTTTCCTTTGTAGCCTTTTCTTACACAGTCCCATATGTCATACCCCAATGCTGAAAGATAAGTTTGCATCATGAGTTTCCAAAAAGAATAATTTGTCCCATCAAATAGTGGTGCCTTATTAGAAGAGAAACCTTCTCCTGAAGCCATGTGGGTTGTTACAAGATCACCCAAAGCAGATTATGCTTGTAAATGGAACATTGCTCTGATACCAATTGTGACCCCACACGGACACTGAGAGGGGGGTGAATCAGTGTCTGTCTTAAAAAATTTATATGCAACCACACAACTACACAACCACAATACAAAAGTTTTTACGTGGTTCACCCTCAGGCTACATCCACAGTACACAAAGAGTGCACTTCCACTATTTTAGCAACACCAACTGCTAGGAGCACCAACCCCTTACAACTTCGCCCGCACCAACGGACAGGAGCACCAACCCCTACACTCAAGCACCCACTTGAGCGATTACAAGGATAAATAGAATTTATGACACACGCAGGTGCCTTACAATAAAACTCCAGCAACACACACAAGTGTCAAGAAAGTATTAACCACCTAAATAATTTCACCGAGATCAATTAAATCTGCCCTGCAACTCTCGTCAACCACAAACACTTATTTGCAAGTCACACCCTTTGCCCGCACCAACACAATCTAAGAAAGACTACAAGTAGGAACATAAATCCATATGAAGTAGAGAGCAAGATAATCATACCACAGATGAACACCTTCAGAGATCAGATCAAAAAGAATGGCAAAAATCACAACCCCTGTCAGTTGGGCACAACCCAGCCAGATTAACACACCATGGCCGGATAAACAATCAGCAGACCAACTGAATCACTGTGCAGGTGCAGCGTTGTCTCAGGACTGAATACTCAGGCGAAGATGAAGACCTCATATCAAAGATGCCGAAGATGGAGGCTGAACAGAGCCTGAGCAGTGGTTTTCTCAAACGGTCAATGAAGACTTCAGATCTGAGATTGACTGAATGATCATTGACTGCAATGAAGACAACAGCCGGCGAAACGATCGTCCTTGTCTTCTTCTCAAGGAAAAACGTTGCTGCCTCTCTTCATAGATTTTCTCCTCTGTTTTTTTTTTTTTTTTGTTACTATTCCTTTACCCTTAGGGTAGAAAGAACGATTGAGATAAAAAGAGCCTGCATTGTGGGCTGCACTAGAGCCAAGTGGGCCTTGCACTACTGGGCTGTAAGTGGGTCTGTGGGCTGCACTAGAGCCAAGTGGGCCTTGCACTGCTGGGCTGTAAGTGGGCTGACCCACTAAAAGGACCATACTAAGATGACAACAATTTCAACTCTAATTTCAAAATAGAGTATGATCAACATCTTATGCTAGTACAGTTGGGAGTATCATGTATGTCATGGTTTGCACGAGGCCAGATATTTCTCACGCTGTTACTGTAGTTATTTGATACATGGATAACCCTGGGAAGGCCAATTGACAAGCAGTGAAATGGATACTCCGTTACTTGAAATGTACTACTGATGTTGGGATAGTGTATGACAGAAGCAACAACACTTCTGGAAGTGTTATTGGATATGTTGATTCAGATTTTGCTGGAGATATAGACAGAAGAAAGTCCTTGACAGGTTATGTCTTCACTTTTGCTAGCAGTGACATTAGTCAGCATTGCAATCCAAAGTCGTCTTGTCTACCACTGAAGCAAAATATATGGCAGCTACAGAGGCAGTGAAGGAAGCTATTTGGATAACAGGCTTGGTTGGAGATCTAGGATTGGAACAGAAGCTGACTACTGTTTTCTGTGACAGTCAGAGTGCGATCGATCTGACACACAATCATAAGTATCACGAAAAAACCAAACACATTGATGTTAGGACACACTTCATTCGATATGTCATCGCCGAGGGTGCTATTGCAATGATTAAGATGGCTACGGCGGAGAATCCAGCGGACATGATGACCAAGACTATTCCAGCAGTCAAGCTCAAGCATTGCTTGGATTTGATCAACATGATCAGTACATGAGTGCCCTCAGGGGCAGGTGGAGACAGTGAGATGTGTTATGTGCATGAGGATCAGCTTCAATGTTCACCAAGGTAGGGATTTGTTAATTAGTATGGCTCACTAGAAATTAGTAAGCCTTGGTTAACCGGGCCCCTAGATTGCCCAAGTTGTACTGTGATTAGAAGTAAGTCTATTATAGTAGGTCTACTGTGATTAAAGTAGGGTTTGGTTAGGGATGTAAATGGGTACCCGATTCTTCGATTACCCGAAGGTTCTGACCCGTTAAAAACCGGGTCTAGATCCTTAAGTAAATGGGTCCAGGTCCGGTTCCACATTGATTCGGACCCGTGGACCCGAGACCCGACATATTACCTCAATTTTCGAAAATCTTCCCTAAAAACTATGTTTTTTTAATATCATTCTCTACCTAAACCCGGACCAGGATCCAGACCCGTCCCATATATGGTTCTAGTTCCGGTTCCGGAGCCAAGAAACCAGTTCCGAAATGGTTCCGAGTTCGAATCTGGTTCCACCTTGTCCTTAACGGTTCCGGTTCCGGGTCCACCATGGACCCGAACCGGAACCGGCCCATTTACAACCCTAGGTTTGGGTGTAACAGGGTCTGGGGATAATATTATAAATAGAGACCCAGAGTCTCTAGGATGTACAACTTCTATTCTGATTGCATAGTAAACTCTCTCGTCTTCCCCGTGGACGTAGGCTAAAAGCCGAACCACGTAAATCTCTGTGTTCTTATTCGTGCTTGATCTCTTCTCGTAAGCCCTAGATCACAACAACATATCAATGGACTTGATCTACAACTAATTAAATATAACCAAGCTAAGGTCCAAGTACTGTTCTTGGAAATCATAGGGCCAATTTGGATGTCGACAAACGAGAAAAGAGAAAGAAGGTGGTGAAATGGGTTTTCATTTCAAATTTTTACGGTTGATCGTTTCTCCACCGGTTTTCTCTACATCAAAAGGTGCCCATGTGCAATATTATGTAATCACTCTAACAACAAGAATGAATCTGATTGAAGCAGGCTTTAAATTGAGGGGGGTTTTTTCTTAATGTAAGGCTTTAAATTTTGTTGTTTTTGTTTCTCTCTTTTGTTTTTTGTTTTTTTTCTAAAAAAAAATATAACTGCTTTTCATGAGAGGGAAAGAAGAAGAAGAAGAAGAAGAAGATGAGGAGGAGAGAGACAAAGACAGATTGGCTTTGGGAGGGGGCATTGCAAGGATTTGAGGGAGAGGGTTTATTGAGTTTTGTTGGGTTAAAGTTTGGGAGAGGATCTGTTGGGTTAGGATTTGAGAAAATGTTTGTTGGGTTATGGTTTGAGACAGAGTTTGAAAGGGACTTTGGAGAAAGGGTTGTTGGGTTAGCTTTGAAAGAGGGTTTGTTGAGAAGAAAGAAGAAGAAAATAGAGTTGGATGGGGACTCGATCAACCCAACTTGGTGAAGGCTGAGTTTGAGTTGATCAGCCAAGTCGACCCAAATGGAGTTGATCAGTATCGTAATTAGGGATGTAAATAGGTTCTCGATTCTCCGATTATCTGGAGGTTCCGACCCATTAAATTAAAACCGGGTCTGGGTCCTTATTTAGGCCCCGATAAGTAAATGGATCCGGATCCGGTTCCACCTTGGTTCAGACCCGTGGACCCGAGATCCGATATATTACCTCAATTTTAGAAAATCTCACATAAAAACCATGTTTTTTTAATATCATTCTCTACCTAAGCTCAGACCTGGATCCAAACCTGTCCCAGATATGGTTTTGGTTCCGGTTCCAAAGCCAAGAAACCCGTTTCAAAACGGTTTCGAGTCCGGATCCGGTTCCACCTTCTCCTTAACGGTTCCAGTTCCGGGCCCACCATGGACCCGGACCGGAACTGACTCATTTACAACGCTACTGGTAATTCACTTTTAGTTATCTGCTGTGAGTGCGACATATAAAAAAGTGAAAAGCTTTATAAGGGTCTTAAGACTTTATCTTTTAAAACTTGTCTTAATTGCATAAGTTTTGGTGAAGACATGAAACACAAAGAAAGATAATTGGACTGTCAATGAACAAATTTTGATGGTTTATGTGGATTAGAGTACAAGTTGAGGACTTATAATTTCTAGACCTTGATTAATACCTGATTCCCTTTAGATAATTGGTTCCAAACATAGAATTAGTTTTAACGTCTAGATATTCCCTAATGTCGTGGGCCCGCCAATCAAAGTTGGTTTATAAGATTTCAAATTAGAGATGTTAGAGAGAGCCTTCTAATCGGTTAAGAGAAACTGGCCAAAAAGGCTCGGGCTGGGCCCGACCGGCTAATTAAAAATATAAAAATGTTGGTATTCAAAATCGTAAAGAAATTTTATGATAAAAAGCCAAGAAAAAATTCACTAAAACACCAAGAAATACATAAAAAAGGAAATGTATAGAAATAAGAAAAGAAATTTAGAAGAAAGAGGAATTTACAGGAAAAAACCCCTTGATGGTCGGTGCACCAAAAAGGACCAAGTAGATTCTCACAGACAAAAAAGCCCTCTCGTCACTTTTGTCTTGGTTTTTTCTTTTTCATTTTTTTTGCCTTTCGGCCTACGCATTGATATCGACGCTCAACACAAGTCTGTGCCTCAGTAGATGCTCGTGTCTTCTTCCTCTTCTTCCTCCTCTTTATCATCTCCCAACTCCATTTCTTACCCAACTCACCATCCTCAACACCTCCATCATCCTCTTCTTTCTTCATCTTCTCAAATCTAATCCGTACAATTCGCTTCAGATGCTCCTTTAAGAGCCGCTTTGAATCGTACTCTATGATCTTCTTTCTCACCATTTCATTTATTTTCCTTTTCCTTTGATTAGATCCGCATTTGAGTGGAGAAGAAGAATCAAGAAGCGAAGATGACAAGAGTAAAAAGGGATTGAGATACCCTAGTTTGGGGGGGTGGGGGGGGGTGTGTTTGTTGACGTGGTTGGAGGGAAGTAAGTAGTTAGCAGCTAGAATCGTAAGCAAAAATGTGGGCCTCTTGCAATCAACGCCTCCTAATATCTTTCTCTCTCCCTCTCCCTCTCCCTCTCCCTCTCAAGTTGCTTTAGTTGAAGGGCCACTAGTGCGTTGACTACTGAGTATGATATATGGGTGTTAACAATATGATAAGGTGTTGACCATGGTGGGTTGCGCAAGATGGAGAAAGATAATGGAGAAGAGGGAAAGAGAAGAACAAGAAGACGACAACTACGACACAAGTGCCAACTGAGCCGCAAACCTGTGCCGAGTGTCAATATCGGCGCTCAATTGAGAATAATATTGTAATGAGCATTGACATTGACGCTAGACCTAAAAGGTTGGGGGGGCGGGGGGGCCCATGAAAAATCAATTTCAGAAAAATTAAAAGTAAAACTAGAAAAGAAAAGATAAGAAAAACTATTAAAATTGACAATAACAACGACAAAGATAACGTGCGGCTTCTCAATTGGTTGGCAGCCCTAAATGTCACCTGGCTACCCAGGGATCGACCCTAGGTATGCCACTCTTCCCATATATATGGCCCTCTTCACATGTGGGCTACATGCATGTGTGGGCTAACTTGGGTCCCAGCCCCATTGCAAGGGTAAAAGAAGAAAAAAAACAACAACAATAAACCTACAATAAAAATAATAATAATATCCATAAAGTCCATAAAAAAAAACATAAAAACTGAAATTCATCTAAAAATCTCATAATGATCATCGAGTATAGAAATTAGAAATCAATCAAGTCCTATCTAATGAATTGAGTATAGAAATTATAAATAGTTCTTTTCCAAAGAAGCTTCTTATTAAACTGAAAGAGGATTAGTCGATATCTTCCAAAAGATTGATCTTAAAACCCCTAAAATTTCTCAAATTCAAAATAGGGGCAAAATTAAAATTGAAATTGTTGAAATTGGATTCAATTCTCAATCAATTGCAAGATCGACTCTAATTATACTTGTGTCTTTCATATATAATAATAATTCACACAATATATATGATATATATTATTATATAGTACGTGTAATAAATACATATAAAGTTATAGCATATTACACTAAAACTATTATCATAAAAATCTAATAAGAAATAATTAAATATATTCAATATACTTGATTTTAGTCGGCTGGGCCCCAAACACTAGGCTCATGTTGAATTAATTGGGTTAAAGATCGGGTACACCGGGGGCTAAACAGTCAATGACCTGATTGAAGTGTGAATCCGACAAAACCCTAATTAAACGGTGAGCCGAAAATTTGCTGTAATGATTGAGTGGCATATTATACTAATCTTTGCTATTAACCACACAAAATTGTAACTAAAATATTCTATTTCTTGTTCACTTTGACTTTCATCTCTTGCTAGCTAATCCTTTCCTCCACTCCAATGATTGCCAATTATAAAAACTTGGGCCCCACTTTTTAACCTAAGTGAAAAGGACAACAATTCTTTTTCTTTCTTCACGTGTAATTATAAATACATTTCAGTTTTGAATTTGATAGAGTGGGATACATTTCACTGGTTTTATATATGATTCAAGCTGTTGTTAGAAAGACTTTTTTTTTAACTTTTTAACTTTAACTACACATCAGTATTTTAATTGTAAACAATGTCCACTGGCAGTCCTAGAGTAGGTACTCAATTTTATGAAAATAAAATAAGCAAGTTTTTTTTTTTTTTTTTTGCATATACTCCGCTAAGGTTGATAGGATTAATAAATGGAACTGTGATTTTAGTATTTATAAATATGCCCCTACTTTTTCATTTTAATACCTTTCGTGTCCCTAAAATCGATAATCTTCTAACCACCGAAAGTCTTAAAAGTGAAATAACACTTTTACCAATTTCTTTATCCCTATATGCATAAATTTAAAAGTTAGGACATTACCCCCGCTAATGTTGATAGGATTTATAAATGGAACTGTGATTTTAGTATTTATAAATATGCCTCTACTTTTTTATTTTAATACCTTTCGTGTCCCCAAAATCGATAGCCTTCCAACCACCGAAAGTCTTAAAAGTAAATTAACACTTTTACCAATTTCTTTATCTCTATATGCATAAATTTAAAAGTTGGGACTTATTTTTCACTAAAGCTTATAACATTAATAATTATATTTAGTGTGAGAGAATAACCCCACGTAAATCTATTTTTATTAATATAGTGCATATTTCATTAAATCCAAATCAATCATAATGACAATTAATGCATGTGCTTATAATTGGTTATAATTGATCCATTACATCTATTACCTATTGTTAGATTGATAAAAGTTTCAGAATACATGATTAGGTTGTGTGTTCATTAAAAGAGATATTGAGAGAGAGCATTGAGACTTGAGATAAAAAAAAGGGTATACTTGTTAATAATAATGGGGAATGTTCACATGCATCCATCCCTTACCATAGGGTCCAAATAATAATTGCATTTTATTAACTCAACTTCTGCATGTGACTTTAGTTAGATTGGATACCTGCAAAAATCAAATGAATTTAGATTTTGTAGATGGCTAAGATCTCAAACTCCTCATCTCAGGTAGGGCTAGTGGGCCCATAAATAAGTACTACTTTAAAGAAAAAAATCACAATAAAATCATCTGAATACTTAAAAAGTATTGTGATTACAAAACATGCACATTGTAACTAGGTGGGATCCATTGATCCCATCATGAATAAAAGAGTGAGGATGAGACACCTAAAAGATTGAGCATCACATTCACCATTGATAACCATTAAATTGAAGACAATGATTTTCACTCATTTTGTGGTTTGCTGCTACTCAAATGACTAATAGAGTTGGATAAGGCGAATATCTTTATTCTGATAGACCTATGCCAGCAACTCCACACCAGATGTCTTGAATTCAAATATCATCATACTCCAATAGGAGTCCAGTCGTTACTATAAGAGGAATAGGATATGTGCAGGCTCTACCCCCACATACCAGCAAAATGCAAAAGTCTGAGGGTTAACCAGATGCCAAAACTTAAGTTCAATGGACATTTTTAGTAATCAAATCTAAAATTCTAAAAGATAAAAAAAAAAACCTAATCGTATCATTCTCCTAATGTAACCTAATCACAATATTGAGTGAGAGATTACCCGGCCATTCATTACTATCTTGATATACCTCCAAGCATAATTAGCAATCACCATCTTCCTAATATGTAAATAACTATCGAGCCTTATCTAGTCAATCATTAGTTGGTTTAAAGTGTTATAACCAAACTACATTTGTTGGATTTATGTTTTGTATTCGGAGTTTACCGGATTCGTCCATTGGGTTAGGCAGGGACAGGGCTTTGGGTTAGAGGTATTTTGGGGCATTCTTGGAGACTAAAGAAGAAGAGATTATAAATACAATATGATATGTAACCCTAAATCTAAGAGTAAAATAGTAAAGAGAGTGGAATGGAGTAGTAAAGAGAGTAAGTTCTCTTTGGCGATGAATGTAGGCACTCTACCAAACTACAAAAATCTCTCATGTGACTTTCTCTACTTGTGTGTGGCTTGATTGTTGATCGCAGGTACTCACCCTTCCCCCACACACGTGCACAACAATATTTATTTTATTTCTTTTATCAAAATATACAATTATTTTTGGCAAAACATATATTTCAAAGAAAGCTTTTGCAGAAGGACTTTCCAAGCACAGTGAGGCCCTGCTACTAGTCATTATCAAGATCCATCAATTTTGTATGGTTCATTTGCATGGCTCCACCAAGTTTCCATGGTGGCTCCCTGCGACTTCAATCAGAGGTGGTGGGCAGTCGGCTCCATAAAAACATGAACATATATGTTTAAAAATAAATGTATAGTAATTTTTTTTAAATGACTCTTCTTTTAATAAAATAAAAAAAAAACTTTTTACCTTTAAAAGGAAGAAAATACACTCAGAGCAATCTAGATGAATCTCACTGACTGTCTAGAAGGGTTCATGTCAGGATCTATGAACATTTTAACAAAAGGCTTAACAATTAAAATCACTCATTGATTAGACAAAAGGGCAGTTGTTTATGCATAAAATCACAAAAATAAAACACTGGTGAAAAAGCACAGGGTAAACCATACGGGGGTGAAGGCAAAAGGTCAAAAAGGAGTGAAATGATGTTTGACCCCCAATTGTAAGGGGATGATGATTCATGGGACCCACCAACTTTGGTCTGGGACAAAATCAATGCGATTGCACTCCTGATGGGCCCCTTCATATCTCAAAAGATTTGGTTATAAGTGGAAAGAAGAAATTCGTAATTGAAGTCTCCGGTTCAATTGCATGGCCCCAAAATCACACCCCAATCAACCCTGGAGCCTTTCTATCATACAATACAGATAGAGGTGTTCATGGGTCGGATCGGCTCATTTACTTGTTGGGCCAAATATTCTTCCTTCAGCTCAAAGGTCTGAAAGTCAGGCCTAGGTCAGCTCATTTGGAGCCCAGGGAGACGTGTCCATTTAGCCCTTCTTTTTTTTTATAATTGTTGTTGCTCACGTAGGGTTTCCAACTCTTTCAACTAGACTAATCCCTCCGGGCCCATAGAGAATCCGAGTAAAACTCCCGTGGTCCCCAAGTGTTAACACTAGTGGACTCAACCTTCGGCTCATGAAGAGTGGGGAACCGGGGATCGATACAAGACCTCTAGCTCCAAAAGAGAGAGGAACTGTGGTCCTGACCACTCGGCCAACCGCTTAGGGTTAGCTGTCTATTTAACTATCATGTCAAAATTGAGCTCAATCTCAGCTCATTCATTGACTTACAAGCACAGACCCTATTGAGCCCATTAGAAGCCATGACTGGGTTAAGCTCCTCTGGCACAGGTAATCCCATCATACACTCTCCTACCTTCATTGAATTGGCATTAATCCTACCTTAATAATCAAGCGAACATTGGTCATAATTGGATTGTATCAAAATATAGTTAAGGCCATATAAGCCATTACACTATGAGGACCTAAATTTAAAGGCTGCAGTCACTGGATTTGGCTAGTATTTGCTCACAACCAGTGGTGGCTCTAGGAATTCAAGTAAGTGGGGTCAACAAAAAGCATATCTTCCGCAAATCGAATAAATTTATTTTCTCATTTATTAGAATCTGTCATCTACTTTCGATAATTCAACAAACATAATATAAAATTCTCAAATAATCTGTTTTTGAGAATCCGAAAAAGATAATATTGAATTCTCAAACAAAAATAATTAGAAATTTTAATACATTATTACTAATAGTTCTTAATCCAAAAAGAAAATTTAAATATATAAACTCCTACAGCTGCCCTCGACTGGTTTTCATGTGTTGAAATCGTTGTATAATAGCTTTATTATCAACACTAGCAAACACATCATTTTCAATATATGCGACTAAACAGTCATTCATTCATTGATCTCCCATTTGGATACCCAATCTGTAATTTACGTACTTCACTACTGAAAGTCTCTTTCTACAGTTGTAGTTGCTACTAGTAAAATCAACACCAATTTTAGAAGCAAATAAATCAATGCGTACGTATACGATATTCTTCTTTGTCTCCACTACTTTTCTAAAAATGTCACTAATTTCTTTAAGTTCAAAAAACTCGTTGTTTGAGAGCAAATCAGCAATGTAGTTTTGAAGTTGATGGTCAAGTGCCACAAGATCTATTGTAAAAAAATTAGAGGGATAAAGAGGGCAGGGAGGGAGAACCGACCATAAAAAGAAAGAAAAAACAGAGAAACAAGAGAAAGGGACTAAGGAGAGAGAATGGAGAGGGAGACCATAAAAAGAAAGCAAAAATAGAGAAACAAGAGAGAAGGGACTAGGGAGAGAGAATGGAGAGGGAGATGCTGCAGACGCACCTGCTTCTTCCGCCTGAGACTTCTTCCTCTTTCATTTTCCATTTTTTTTATGATTCAACAATCAGTATGGTATCAACAATAGGAATTTCTTCCTCTTTAGCTTCTTCTTCTTTTCTTCTCTCTAAGGGCTGAATGGCTGAGATAAAGGGTAGGAGTAATTAGGATTTTATTTAGGGGAATAACTTATTTTAGGGGTATTGATTGTAACACACGCACTTATCATCTAAAAATAGATTTTTTTTTCCAAAATAAACCAAGTGCTACAGTGGGGTCAAACTCTTAAATTGAGTGTGATAAAAAAAATTTAATATTATTTCAAATCTCAGTGGGGCCAGTTGACCCCAGTGAACCAAGTAGCGCCGCCCCTACCCACAACTTAACATAAGTCGTCCGGGATGCACAACAACAATAACAACAACAACAATAATAATATACTAGAAAAACACGCCCGTGCTAATCATAATATTAAAATTTATAAAAAAAAAGTTATGATCAGTTTCTTTAAAATTAAATGCAAAAGGTTTTAGTCTGAGAGAGGGGGAAAAGAAAATAAAAAGTCCATAAGAATTCAATACCGAATACCATATAATTTGAAAAAAAACACAAGCCCATGAAAATTGAAGATTAATGATCAAGAAAAATAAAAAAACAAAATCTAAACAAACAAACAATATAAACTATGAATAAAATCCAATGAAATTTGAAAGACACGTAGAAATAAAATATATAAATGAAAATCCATAATCAACTACATAACATAAGCAATTTAAAAGAATCAAACACTCATGAGAAAAAAATAACTAAAAAATGAAGCAAAGAAGGGCAAAGACAAAAGAACCCACAAATTCTTGAAAAACCATGATAAAAAAAACTAAAAACCCATCACAAGTGATAAATTATAATATAAGAAATACAAAATAAAATAAAATAAATTTTGTTAAAAAGGCTATAAAATATATATAAATAAAGATTCATAGATAATACAATGATAAAAGAAATTTAGAAGAACCAAACCAACTTATGATAATCTAATACTCAAAAATGAAAATATGAAGCCACAAAAGAAATAAGAAAAATTCATAAAAAGATTTCACAAAGAGAACTTAAAGAAACCAATGGAAGTAAAATAAATAATTAACTCATAATGATAAGCATTAAAAAGATTTAAAAAATAGAACAGAAAAATGAGAATTCACATAAAATACCATGATAAAAGGTGATTTAAAAGAGAAAAAAAAACCAAGGAGAACCCAATACCCAAAAGTTGAAACAAAATAAGGGGAAAAAAGAAACTCACAATCTATGAAAACCATACAAATACATACCATAAAAATATTTTAAATATATAGAAATTTTAAAATGATGATTCTTTTGTATAAATCATATTAAAATGACATAATTAAAATCTCTCAAATAAAATATGATGAACTTAAAAGTAAATGAATTAAAAAAGGTTTACCTCTCAAATTGAAATATTTAATAATTGCATCAATTGTCTTAAGATGCTCACATTTTAAAATGTGTTGAACACTGATCTAAAATAAGCATGCAAATAAGACATGAGACGGTACTAAAAAGAGACACAAATAAACAAAAAAATTATTGAAGTTGCTTTAAACAAATACAATGAACTTAAAAGTAAATGAATGGAAAAAATGAAAGTTCTCTTGTTGACATAGAGAAATAGAATTATATTGGAAAAAGTAGAAAATGATGATAATAAGAATGAGCTTAATTCTTTATTTAGATGGACCAATATTATTGGAGATCCCTTTTACCATTAGTTCCGCATTTTTTTTAAAAAGTGTATAATCAAAATCAATAGATAAAAAAGAAAGCAGACAACCCAGAGTCGATAGTGGATTAAATAAAAAAGACTAAGGATTAAATAAACTAAACAACCCAGAAATCGGCATTTCACATTCTAAAAAAAAGAAAAAAATCAGATAATCAAAAGAAACAAAAATACTTGAAATTCCTTAGATTAGTGGCACTTACAGACACTGGGACTCATTAACACTCAAATGCTATTGCTTGATAGAAATAGAATGATATTGGGAGTTTCTTAATAGACAAAAGGCATGATGGAGAGTCTGAATCACCAAAAAATATATATATATTTGGAAAACTCCAGTATTTTGTATTTTTTTTTATCAAAGAATCAATTTGACCTTGGAAATAACCTAGAATGGGGTGAGAATTTCAGGTATCCCATAAATAGCAAGGATGTTTGCCTTAATGATTGTGATTTTTAATAGATGGAGTCTATCATAATGTTCCACTCCATTTACATCACGATTTATAAAAGTTAAAGCCACACACACAAAAAATAAAAATACCAGACTCACCCTTTTTCTCTCGGCAAGCGTGCATTGTAGCACATCGGTTACATGGAAAGTTTCTCGCCTCTTCTTTAGCTCCACGCTGTTGTCGCGAGTTTTTCTTTTTTCAATAATATTGTCATTTTCTTATTAATTATTAAATTTATTATTTTTGTTGATCAATTCATATATTATATATTCATTTGAGTTTAGTTTTATTGTAAAATGTTGTCATAGAAAATTAATGACTATATAAGAAATCATATAAAATAGTCATTTCAAAAGTTTGATCATCTATGCTTAAAGTACAATGCATAAGTATGAAAATAATAACAACAGTATTTATAGGGGTCAATATTCTAAAAATAAATTTATTTTTATAAATACCTCATAGATAAATTCCAACTCACGGTCAATATTCCAAAGTAGGGGCACCGGGTCCCTTTCTCGTTAACTAATTTTAAGTTTTTGTTGATAATTATTAACAAAAAGATGCTTTGTGGTGTAGTGGTAGGGTCGTTTCTTTGAAATCCATATTGTCCTGAGTTTGAGTTTCGGCACAAACCAGATTAAATTTTTTTCATATCATTGACAATACACGGGTTAGGTTGGGTTCAAAAAGTGTGCTTCATCTCTAGTCCGACCTAAATTACCTTGATCTGACCCGTTTTCTAAGGCAAACTAAATTAAATTGGAAAATTGAATGAGTCAAAATCAATTGGAACTGATTTCAATTTGAAATCACTTCGCTTCATATATAATAATTGGATGCAAATGCATCCAAGTGGGCATTATTTATGATATTCCAAGTCTAGCTAAAAATTTTAGGTTTTTGAAAAACATAAAGAAAGGAATAAAAAAAAACCACAGAAAAGGGCAAAAGAGAGATGATGATAAAAGTAGAACACCACACCAAAGGGTCCAATAATATTAACCAAGACACCTTTACCCAAAAAAATATATTAACTTAGACATAAGCATGTGCCCACCAACAGCAATGCACAAGCACTCTCACTTAAATTAAGCAAACATCAATAGAAAAACCAAGCTAGACAGTAAACAAATGACAAAGAAAGAATCAAAGAACAAACAAATCACTAAGAAAACATAGATTTTAACTTCATTAAAACTTCCTTCTTACCTAAAAAAAACTCATTTAAACTTCCTTCTTTCCTTAAAATCTGCCACCAATACTTATTTTCTAACCTTTTATTCATCTCCCACTGAAGAAAGCAAGAATGGAAAAAGAAGCAGAAAACTTTTTCATCTTCCCTGAGCAACCAAAAAGTTCCTCTCATATTGGTCCCCCACCCTCAACTATTTTACTAGTAGTCCAAGCCACCCATTTCTCTACATACATTTGGGGCACATAGCTTTTTCTCATCCAGACAATTTATCTAGTGGGACCTACACTGCAGGAATGATGCCCTAGAATTTGTCCAGATTGGAAGATCCTAATACTCCAATCTTCCCAATCTTCAAGATGCGTGCCTTGTTCTCTTTCTGGCCTAACCATCATTTAAAGGTTACTAATCCTAAGATTAATTTATTTGGGGTGTGATATATTTCAATTTACTGTCCATCCGCCATGAGCCCCATTGGATCTGCATCTAGAAATCATCAAATGGTGGGCCCCACATGGATGGAATATTTTCCCCTAATAAAACTGTTCACCTACCAACCTCAGGGGATCCTGTAATTGGACAGAGGGAAGGCCAACTGCAATATAAGAAGAGAATTAAAAACAGGTAAATCCTATGTATTCAACTTTTAAATTTGGGTAATAGCTCCACTGAGTAATCTCATTTCTTCACATTTGTACTGTAAATTATTGCCATAATGTTTGGATGCCTATTTTACAATTTACATCACCACTCCCAAGGGGGCTGCATATCCACATCATTGGTCTGTGGACTGTTAGCTTTCTTTTTCCATTTTTTATATTGCTACCTTTTTGCCATTTCTTATCTGCCTCCTCCACTCTCTGCCATTTATCTTAAATTTTTTAATACTAACAACTTAACCCTCATCTAATAATTACTGACACTAACTACTCTCTCCCCCTGTCTCACTCCCACTACTTATCATTTTCCCATTTCTTATCATTTTCTCCCCTCTTCCTTTTCCAAGTTAGTGTTTTTATTAGGAACAACTTTACCTATCTTCTGCCCAACTTAATTCTTTGTTGCACCCTCTTCTCTCTCTTAATCATTGATTGCAGGTGATAATAATAAGATTCTCTCTTTCTTCTCTCTTCTAAATGACCTAAAATTACCTTGATAATTTGAATAGTTGTAGCAGGAGACATAGCTATTTTGGCGTCCGAGGCCCGGCATATTCTGGGCACTGATCACGGAGAACAAATTAAAAAAAGGTCAACACATTCCCCTCTTTTCTACCTTGCTTTTTCAGTTTTCACTCCCAACCTTCCCTCCTCCTCAACCTTCCTCTTTATATTTCCACTCTTTCCTAACCATTTCCCTTCCCTTTCCCCCTCTCTCCCCCCCCCTCTCTCTCTCTCTCTCTCTCTTATTCCCACAGTTGTCTTTTATCTGTAGCTTCTTTGAACTAATTGCTGCTTTGCCTTTTAGCCCCAACTCTTGTCTATTTTCAGTGAGACCCATTTTGGATTAAAAGCTGCAACCTTTTGCTCTGATTCTTGCTTCTTGTAGCCAAATCTCATCTGGGTCTTTGAAATTTTGGTGGCTGGCTGCTTCTTTTTGAGGTTTCCAGCCGGTCCTTATGGAAAAAGAGAAGCTTTCCAGCAACCACAGTAGCACTCCTCCTCTGAGTTACATCAACTCGGCTCCACCCAATTGGAAATCTTCTTCAGGTATGGATGCTCAATTAGGAATGTTGAGTTTCTTACAAGAACAACCGCCATCTTACTTCCTCAATCTCAATTGGGAGAATTCCATGGACAAGAGTGTCCCATTCGAGTCTTCGCTGAGCTCAATTGTCCCATCGCAGGCGGCTTCGAATGCCGCCCCTGCCTCCGCCGAGAGGACCATGATTAGAGAACTGATTGGGAGATTGGGTAGCATCTCTAATTCTGGTGAGATCTCTCCCACCTCCCAGACACTGGGAGGGAGCAGCAATTCATACATTGGAGGGAACAATAATAGCACAAACACTTCATGTTATAGCACTCCTTTGAATTCTCCCCCCAAACTCAATCTATCCATGATGGATCATCAGCTCAGAGGAAACTTACCCATTTCAGGGAATTCAATTGCACCCCACCCCAGTTTTGGGCCTTTATCCACCGATCCAGGATTCGCAGAGAGAGCTGCCAAGTTCTCCTGCTTCAGCAGTAGGAATTTAGGTACCCTGCCCGGCCAATTCGGGCTCCCTGAACCTGAATTGCCTTACAGATCTGCAACGAGGGCAGAGAGCGGTAAGCTCTCCAGGGTCTCAAGCAGCCAATCTCTCAAAGCTGGATCTCAGATAAGCATCTTGGAGAATAAGGAGATTCCATTGCAGGATGGAATTGGGTCAGAAAGGAAAGTCAGTAGGTTGCCAAGGCCTTCTACTCCTGACAATACTGAATTCAGTAATGCTCGCGAAGAAGAATCGTCCAATTCTGGTCAGAATACTGGTGGGGAGTCTGTCTCTAGATGCCCAAATGAAAGCAGTGGCAGAAAAAGAAAAGCTGATCCAAAATCCAAACTGAATGATCTCCCTTCATCTCCAGCTGCTAAAGATGCCAAGGTAGGGGGAATCCAGCCCTTTTCCATGTTTATTTCCTTTGGGGTTCTTAAATTGGTTTGTTGGGTTAACTGAATTTCAAAATTTTGGCTTGCAGGCAACGGAGGATGATGGCTCAAATGCAAAAAGATGCAAACCAGCAGAAGCTACTGGAGATGACCAAGTAAAGCCTAGAGGTGAAGTAAACAGCAGTGGAGATGCAGTGGAAGATGGAAAGAAACAGGGCAAGGAGAATTCGAAACCCCCCGAGCCTCCAAAGCAGGATTACATCCATGTTAGAGCAAGAAGGGGCCAAGCTACTGACAGCCACAGCCTTGCTGAAAGGGTATTAACAAATCGGTTTTCCATCATTGAATGAATGGTTTTGAATTTCATTGGTAGCAGATTGGAATTATCTTGGTATCACCCCCTTTCAGGTCAGAAGAGAGAAGATCAGCGAACGGATGAAGTTCCTGCAAGATCTCGTCCCTGGATGCAATAAGGTGCAAAGTCGGTTTTGTTTGCAGAATTTTATACGTATGATGTACTCCAAATCACTGTAGATTTGAATATTTTGGTAAATGGATCACCATCAATTCAATTTGTGTTTTGGGGTGGGCAGAAATCGACATTAACTAGGATAATGCTTCCTTTACTTCTCCAACCAAATCAACACTGCTAATTGGCGTCGTTAATAGTTTAGTGGGGAAGAGGCAATTGATAATTTGACATGGCTAAACCTAATGTCTTTCTAATTTCCAGGGCATCCCACAACCTGTAGTGAAGTGTTTTTAACCATTAGTTCTGCCAACATATCCACCATATGAGTAATTTTGTGTTGTATGTCAATCTGAAAATTCTTTGTGCTAGAGATCTTATTTCACTTTGAATCCTTACTACAGGTAACTGGTAAAGCTGTAATGCTCGATGAAATTATAAACTACGTACAATCATTGCAGCGCCAGGTTGAGGTAAATTCATGTCTCTATGCAATATTGAAATTAAATTCCTAAATCAGATCTTCGTAGCTGAAATCGCGCTATCTGTTGCAGTTTCTTTCAATGAAGTTGGCCACCATTAATCCTAGGCTAGATCTCAACATGGAAACTCTTCTCTCAAAGGATGTAAGAATTATGCCTGTGCTCTTTTCCCTGACTATTTTTATTAGCTGAGCCATCTGTTCTCTTATGTGGATTCAACTCAAGTCAGATTCCTTTGCAATTTCAGATACTTCAATCTCGCGGGCCTTTGTCACATACCATGTATCCTTTTGATTCCTCGGCAGCAACGTATTCATATGGTCATCAGCCCCAACAGGGACCTCTTACAAGTATTGTACCAAATGGATCTGACACTCAGTGCTCGGTAAATCCGTTAGATGCAACACTTCGACGGGCTCTAAGCATGCAGATGCCCACAATTGATGGATTTGGAGACACTTCTCAGGTAATATCTCTTGATTTCTGTAATGATCCATCTATACATGCTACTTGTATTGTGGTGCATCATCTTGGTCAGAAGAAGGGATTCTAAGCAAGAAATCAAATATTATTTTTCAGCTCTCAAGTATCTGGGATGATGACCTTCAAAGCGTTGTCCAAATGAGTTTCGGACAGAACCAAGAAACGGCATTCCTATCACAGAATTTTCATGGTAGGTGAAATTTGCTCTGAAATCGCTTCTTTCTTAGAAATTGGAAGTCTGAGTTCACTGATCTTAGTAGTAAATATCATTTTATGCAGGCCCCTTGCATAATGGTCATATGAAGATTGAGCTCTGATCCTTACCAATTCAAATTCCTTTCAGGCTCCAACTGGCAGTGATGAATGAAAAGGCCTTTGTATATATGGCAGCATGGGTCGGGATCTGCAATTGGGTTTCAAACAATCTTTGGATCCAAACCCCACCCTTTTATTTTTATTTTTTGGCTGTCCTTTTGGCAACTGATTCTTTGGAAATTTGTCACAAGAATCCATTGTAAAATCTTATTAAACTAATTGGGTCCAGTGGTGCAAAGATTAACCCCCACATGTAAGATGTAACAAGGTTAGTGGAGAAGGAGAGAGAGTTTGGAGAACTGTGCCACCAACTTCGGATTTGGTCATGTTGCTATTGCCATTTGAAATATTGTTGGTATTCTTAATTGATTGAGATGTTTTGAGGATACTGTCCAGCAATTCTCGCCTCAATTTGTTCTGCATTCTGTAAAGTTCTAATTGATCGCTGTCAAATACATGGGGATCAATTGTTTGATGCTCCAAACTTCTATTCTGGTAGGTCCCATTGTGGATGGATGATGACCCAAAAGACCATTGTATCAGACGATTCAAACTCTTCAATTAATTGGCTGATAACTAGCCAGTTTAGACCACAATACAACAGTAGCCCATGAACAAAGACCATGAATACATGCCTAGGTTCTTCCAATAGGTGGGTTTTTTCTTCCCCCTTTATACACGTCGTGGCAGTTCTACAGTCTAGATCACCTAAAGATGGCCCTCCCGGGCCTCCCATGTGATGGAATCAGTATTCAGGACACATTTTCTATGCATTAACCTTAAATAATTTTGTGGGAATCCTGATTCTTACTTGTAACCAGCTGTTAAGTGGACCCAAAGGCATCCCAAGTCTTTTAAGTAACGATTGAAAGAGAAACCTCATACAAATACTATTTCTTGATGCTTGGCAGTGAGCTGGAGTCAACTGCTGTTATTTGAAGGACCCATTTCCACTCCAGCACTTTTCATAAGCCAACCAAACTTTGAAATTACTTATCTGTACTGCACCTTGTGTATTCTCACCAAATCCTCTTTCTTTCTGCTGAGAATAATGGCATCAAAACTGTCTGGCTTCACTAAAATGTTGACTAGGCCCATTGTATCAGAAGTCCCCACAAACTCCACCCATCCATTAAAAATCTTCAAAATTACATCATCAGTTCATGCAGGGCAACAATACATGCTCTCCCAGATGCAACTTTGTGAAAGGCTGCTACAAGTAAGAAACCAGTTTCCAGTCACAAGACAGAGAGATCTGCCTGCTATTTGAAAGTTATTTAGCTATCTGATTGCGTAACCACTAATCTGTTTCAGATCAAATTTCCCACGACAAGATAATTTCTGATTAATAAGGACCTGTTTGTTTACACTTTAAATGGTAAGGAAATTTTAGGATTTGCTACATGATGCCTATGTATTAAAGGGGCTAAAACTTGAGGATTAAAGCTGAAGATCAGCGAAGGGCTAGCAGAAAGTCCCCCTTTTGAACAGAAATGATCTATTAATAAATTAAATCCTAAGAAAGTGATGGTCACATTTACTTCTCCACCTTGTATCTCTCATTGCTCACCTCTTTGATACTCCCTTTTCCATGAATTCTTAGGAATTCAATAAGTGAGCAAATTCAACCTAAATAAAATCGCGAATCAACTGTGGATTCGCGTGCATGGAAAACAGAGACAATATCCAAAGAAAATCCAAATATCAGAAGGTTACATCGTTATCATCTGTTTGTCCCTGTTCAGATAAGCATCTTCCTCTGCTATTTTATCTCCATGACCCAGATACTTGTAAAATTGTGACGCATGCTTGGTATGTGGTTGTGTTCTTGCAGAAACCAGGAACCACATTAAGTGCATGCTGTTTGTCTACATTTCATGTCCAAATTGTTATCTATTCTGATAGCGTTACATTGAATCAACCCAAGATTTTTAAGTCGTAGTTTTCTTCTTTTTCTTCTCTCTTTTTTAGAGCCATAATTATTAAGAAAAAACTGTACAAATAAGAGCAACCTATGGAGTTAATAGATTCCATTTCTTTACTCAATTCTGTAATCATTACATAATCAGTTGAGGCAAGACCAAACCCCAATAGCTCTATCTGAAGACCAGCTTCTCCAGTGGATGGTGCTAGCCAACACAATGCAAGCAATGTTTGCTGATTGTAAATTCCTTCTATTTGGGATAGATTTACATCTTCTCAGGACCAGCTCTCCTAGTGGAAAAGTGCTTACCAACGCACTACTCGTTGCGAATATCTTCCTAGGATACATTTGAACACGCAGGAGTGGACCACTTGCTTGGGTGCACACTAATGGCTCAAATTTTCAATTCCTTACCAATTTTTAATGGTATTGGAGAACTTAAAAGATAGAATGTGAGTCGACTAACTCAGATGAATCTGAGTGAGTACTCTTATCAGGCTGACATATTCCATCAAGTCACTTGACTAGTTGATTTGGGCATGTTTCATTGCAAGCATTTATGACAGGAATCTCTCTTGTTGGGAGATTTTTATAGCAACGCAGGTCTTGTTTCAATGGAATTTCGAATCCTCTATTTAAATCATAAGAGTGTATAAAGCTGGCATTCCAAATGCTACTTTTTCTATGTAGAATTCTTAGAAATCCAGCATTTTGAATGATAGATAGCTCCCGAGCATTTTTGGAGTCCACAAATTCCAAATAGCTTGGACAAGATATCTCCAAATGCTTGGAACCAAACATACTTTTATTAAGTCAAGTCGAGTCTCTGAGTGAGACAAGTGAAAGCAGCAAGGTTTGGTTCCTATTCACATCTACTATTCATATAGTCTGTTTTGCCCGTCTCCAAAAGTTTTCTTTGCCACAAAATTTATTGTAACTTAAAATGTTGGAAACGTGGTCCATTGAAAGAAGCAGTGAAGAGAGGGCATGTGGTTGTGGGTTTGGGATGATAATTGCTGGTGTCCATTACATTGTCACAAATATTCTTTGATAATTATCATCTTGGAAAAAAGTTGTGGTATTCTAAAATTTGGAGTTTCCTTTTGGGAAAAATATTGCAGAAAATAAGTTGTGTTTTAAATAATAAAAACAGTAGAAATTTGAAAATTTACTTTTTCTTTGCTGTAAAGACGACCAATGAGAGAACCCAACCATATGGGGAAAGAAGTACACTCTCTTAAGAAGAGAAACCAAAGGATCAATCACAGGGCCGTTAGGCGAGAAACGAAGTACCTAACCAACAGGGCAACCCCTAGTTCTCTAAGTCATTGAAAATTTATTGTGTGGACGGACTTTTTATGATTTTTATCGCATTCTTTCATGACATTTACAATTTCCAATATTGTGAACATATTTTCAAAAAGAAAACGACAAATATTTAATGGTCCTTAACCAGGCTGTCCCTGTTACTTTCAATGGGCACCCATAACCATCTGTAGCTATCTTCATACTCAACAAAAGCATTGTTTTTACTTGGTTTGGTGATGCTTTGTTTATCTTTATGGTTAAATAAAAATTTGGTTTGTTTTGGTGACTTTATGGGGAAAGCACTGGATAGATAGAATCATTAGTTTCAACAACCATGGTCATCCAACTAAAAGTTGCTTTCCAACTGTAATGACAGTACATTTCAGAGGGACCTCCCTCTTCTCCCAATCAAGGATTCAACGCCCATCGACCCTAGGATATGGATGAATCCTTGGTGTGGGGCCTAAATCAAGTGATCATGGATGAACATCTAAGTGATACCAGCATGGATGAACATACCACAAAATTCTCCCATGTGGACAGTCCCTGGTGGGGTTTGGCATTTTTCCATTGCTTGATAGAGGTGTAAAATGTGTCTGGGCCATTTTTCCATTGCTTGCTAGAGGTGTAAAATGTGCCGGCCGCCCAGGCTCGGCATCGCATGGCACACCAATCAACGTGCTGTGGCCTGGCCTGGCCTGGTACAGCCTAACCCATCTCGGGATAGGCTGTGCTGGGCCTGGGGGTTGTGGCCCATGGCACGGTACATCACGGCCCAGTACCTGGCTTGGGCACGGCCTGGCCTGGCATGTACGGGCCGGCCCAATGGCCTGATCAATGGGTTATGGACCTTAGACTAGGGTGGGATGGGACTATAGGAATTATCTTTCCTAATATGGTATTAATTCATATGGGTATTAGCAATAATTCATATGGATAATGGATGTAAATTATCTTTATCAAGATTGTAATCGATGTCATCACCCTTACTCAAATGGGTATGACTGTATTAGCATGGGAAATTAAGCTACTATTTCCTGTAATGCAATAGAATTATTACTTACCATTAAAAGTGGAGCAGTGGGAAGATACTTTTCCTAATCCACATGTTACATTAAATATAAATTCCGATATTTAAAAAAAGAAAATGAAAAGAAACAAAAAAGGCCTGTGGGCCAGCACGGCCCATGAACGGCACAGCCCTGCTCGTGCCTATGGGCCGTTCTAGGTCGAGCCCCTGCCCCGACACGGCCCTTTTTAATGCTTACATATCAAAGACGAGAGGTTGGAAAATAGCAAATCTTATTTATATTACTATCTCCATTAGTTGATGCATCAATTGAATTATCTAGAATGAAAAAACAAAGGTATCTTTTGGGTTTGTTTAGATAATGAAGACCTGGTTCTTGGTTATATTTCGGTGGTAGAGGATGAAAGGATGAAAATGTAGGATCAACCCGTCAAATTTTTTTTTCACAGGGTGAGAACTACTTTCATAGGGGAGTGGAGAAACTATTTACCATCATAGGTAGAGAAATTGACAAGGACTTACTATATTTTTGTTAGTGACCGTTCCCTCCACTCCTTAGGCCTTCTCTGGTTGGATCCTTGCACCTTGGATGCAACCTGTAAGTGGTTGTAGCAAATAACAAAACAACTTTCACAAGTAATTTCAGTTATTTAGGTTATTCAAATACATGAGACTCTCATTTATGCTTTGCCGACTAGCTTGTGCTCTAGCCTGTAAGGATCTAAGCAGGCCCTTGGATCATCACTTTCATGTATGTAAACGATTGGGAAATGACAAACATCCTCTTACTTTCTGATCAACGGCCAGGAGATGGATTGCAGCCTTTTGCATTCAACCCAAAAAGGTAAAACTTTGGATAATGGAGACCTTTCACTTAGGCAAAGATCCATCAATGGAGGATCTGTCACATCAACGGTCTAATCACATCACCATGAGGCCCACATGCAACAGCTGTAGCACCTACAGTGGCAATCCAAGCATATTTATCTCATAGGCCGGGCTGCTTATATTTATGAGGGGAATTCAATAAAGTTGTTAGGGTAAACATGGACTCTTAAAAAAATCTATTCACATAATCAATCACATCACAAATCTAATATCACATCATAAAACTAACTTGTTTACAATCTTCTAATCCCCGTCTGACTCTTACAAGTCCAAATCCCTATTTCGCTATTTGGGCCTATCCCCAAACAACACCCGTATAAAATATCATGTTAGTTAGATCACCACTTTCTTAAAAGAGAATAAAGAAATTAATGAGATTTTTAGGCTTTCAAACAGTCACTTGAGGACAGGCTGAAATAGAAAAATATTATTTGATTGAGACAGGAATCCAAAATCCTTACTTACATTCAAACCCATCATGAAATATTGAAATATCCAACCTTCTTAACACTATATATCCTGTTGTTCTATTAACTTTTGGAACTCCACATGGGGAGAATTTCAAATGCTAGTTGTTGTGAAATGGGTTTTCAAAACTACTTTCTAGAAAACCATTATTAAAATCTTGAATAGACACCATTGGAAGAATTTAGAATTCTCCCAACACAAAATACCCTACTTCTCCCAATAAAGAGAACTTGGGAGAAATTTGGGACACTATCACTGTTCAGACCTATCCCCCTTCTTTTCATTAAGTAACTTGGAGATAATGTACAGATGCATTCATGTCAAAAGACAAGGCCACAAGCCTCTGTTCTATGGTCTCAATGACATGATAAATACTCTTCCATTCAAGTCTTTTTCTTGGGTCACTGCCAAAAGCCAAGTGTTTTGTGGTCTGTCTTTGTTTGCATCCCCATTATCGAGGTGATTGGACATTTTGCCTCTCATCCACTTCAAGCATCATGTGAACATCTTCTATGGGGCAGCGTATTTACAGGTGGGCCCAGTGGTCGAGTCTTGAGCCTATCAGCGACTTGGGTAGGTTTAGAATATAAATATCTTTACATTTCCTTTTATTTTACATTTTACAGTAATCCTAGAAGAATACAGTAAAAGGTGTGTTCTAACCCATTCATCTTCATCATCATAATTACAGCCTTATTTCAATTATTTGGAGCCGATTACATGAATTATATTTCTCCATTTCAATTTATCATGAACCAAGTCCTCAGATAAGTTGCACATCTTCAAATATATTTTTACTGCTTCCATCTACATCCTTTTTGATCAATCTCGTTTCCCTTGGTGGGCCATCAACCTGCATAGCTAGACGTTTTCTTATTGACTTCATTGTCAACCTACGTTGGACATGGTCAAACCATTTCAAATGAGTTTCTCTAATCTGATGCCTCATTAATGCTACCCCTAAATGCTCTCGAAAGCGTTCATTTCTAATTTTATCCTTCCTAAATTTATCACACATCCACCTCAACATTGTCGTCTCTGCTACATTCATTTTGTGCATATGTTACTTCTTGATTGACCAATATTTTACTCCATAGGTTATACTCGGTCGTATCAATATCCTATAGAGTTGTTCTTTCAATATTGTTGGCATGCATCATTAAGAACTCTGGAAGAAAGTCTCTAATTCAACCATCACGCTTTTTTTCTATATTCGACATTTTCATCAATCTCTCCATCCTTATTAATTATGAAGCTAAAGTAATTGAATGAGTCTCTTTGTATTCTAACCCTTTATAGGGGATAAATCTTTTTAGAATATTCTCACTCCAGCAAAGAATTGTATACCAAAATGTCTCTTGAATAATAATGAAACATGATATGATAGAAATCTCTCTTTTAGCTAGTTCATATGCAAATTAAATGATTTTTTTTTATTTATAGGGTTTTACCCGAAAAACACTTAATGTGGCCATTGGACCGAATCAGACAAATTATCTGAACATGCACTGAATAGGGTAGTTCGCCTCAAACATTTTTTTACCACTTTTTTCGATGGTCGATATCGACCCTCATTTTAAGTGTTGAGGGTCAATATTGACCCTGGGCAAACAGAAAGAGACATCTTTCCTCATCTTCTTCCTTTTTCCTCTCTTCCCCAAACCCAATCTAATAATGGAAAAATAGTTTTTTGGGCCTTTTTGGATTTGTGCTACTCTAGAATGAATCACTCTTGGTAGTGTTGAATGTTGATGATTGTCATTTTTCGACTTCTTCAGTGGTTCAGAAAGAACCCGTCTCCAACACTCTCAAAATCAAAAGACCCATTTCTCCAATTCCGCTGATCCTCCGATTTCTCTTCTTCCACACTCTCTGATCTCCAACACAACTCATCTCCAACATAAGAACCCATCTCAACATCCACACTCTCTGATTCTTCGTCATCCACACTCTCTTCAATCTCCAACATAAGAACCCATCTCAAATACTAGCAAAACAAAAGGACCCATTCTCCAATTCCTCTTGCTTCACTAACACAATGCCTTCGATCCCCGAAGAAGCCCTCTTCACCCCAAACCCTGATAGTTTATCCATGTTCCCAATCTGTTATTCCTAAATATGGGAAATGTACAAGAAGCCCTCCTCACTAAACCCTGACAGTTTAGCCGGTTCATATGCAAATTTAATGAGTTTTTTTATTTATGTTCCAAATGACATTAAAAATAAAAAAAGAAAAAGACCAAGAGTTGTGAGGATAGTTTCTTGAGAAAACTATTTTTTATCTAATTGAAAATATGACTTAAACCCACAACCTTAATGTTACAATAGTAAGTACCTTTCCACTGTGCCGTGGGCTCATCTTTGAGCTCATCCTAAGAAAACTAATTAACTGATTCATCTCGTATTAGAGACAAAAATGGGTTCCCTAATATCAACAAATGAACTGAAAAAGATCAAGTGCGTGTTTAGTATTTTGACCTTCTTAAAGTCAGGTCCAAATTTGGGTATATGGGTTTTATTCCCAAGGGACCAAGCCATGAGAATAGCTGGTGCGTGGGTCTTGCCTGGACGCATCACAACCAAGGGTAGTGACGGTTTCAAAGGTCTCCCAACGACCCTATATCTCTGTAGATAATGAAAACCATATGACCACGAGTGGTATCCTTTCGATGGCCTCAAAGTTGTCTAGATTCTATTTGATAAAATCATCTGGTGCCAATTTGCATGATCAATATAAAGTCCTACAAAATTCATTCGAATGTCAAATTTAGAAGAGTGCTTATTTAAGAAAAAGAAAGGGATTGATTATAAAGCTGGCCAACTGAGCCTCATTAGTCTAAGTCATTTCTTAGCTGGTCGATTATACACATGCACATGATCACATGAGAATAGCGAGCAACCTAAGCTTCCATTTTCTTTTATGCAGGCCTACCTTTGATCCATCAACTCCTCTTAAACTCACTTTTCCCTTTGAATCGTGACACTCACCTCAATTTGACGCTTATTCAACTGTTTTTCACCATTAAATTGAAAATCCTAAGAAAATTCAAGCGACTAAACTTTGAGATCAAAGATCAAGGGATTGAGATCCTGTGATTGGACTTTTTTTATTTTTTATTTTTTTTTGGGCACTAGCCTAGGTTGCAATCAAATCTTTGCATCCCTTCAACCACTCCCAATAATTATCTTGCATCCAAGCGGACTCCTTATCCTGGTGCGCGCAATTGATGAACACCATGTATATGCATACTTGTGTCCTAGCCAAGGAGGAGGACTAAATACACTGAAAATCTACCATTAGGGGAAGAGCTGATGGGACTCAAAGAAAGTGTTGATATAACTTTCCCCCTTCAATGAACATCCGATTCAGAAAAGGAGGAGGAGGAAGCTTTCCGTAGGAGTGGAAAGGATTCTCTCCTTGAAAAGCAAATAAAAACAGGAAAACAAGAATTCTCTCTCTCTCTCTCTCTCTCTCTCTCTCTCTATAGTGATAGTACTATGGCTATTTGCTTGGTCTGGTCCTCTAGTGGATATCTATTCTCATCCCTAGTGATGTGACTTTAACCAATCCCTAGTGGTGTGCACCTATATCTGTCGGTGATGACCAGAGAAATTTCCACAATCTTTGGAAAATTAGAATTACAACTTCAATGGAGTTCCACTCTCTTCCAGGCTCCAGCTACTCACAATAGAATCATTTCTATACCATAGTGTGTGTATATATATATATAGTGTGTATATATATATATATATATATGGGGAATGTTCATATACATCCATCCCTCACCATAGGGTGAGGGATGCTTCCATAAATAAGGGGTTTCAAGTACACTCTATGTACTTGAAATCTCCTTTTTGTACTTGAAACCCTCCATTTATGGAAGCATCCCTCACCCTATGGTGAGGGATAGATGCATATGAACATTCCTCTATATATATATATATATATATATATCTCGGTCATTTGGCTAAGATATATATATATATATATTCTTTAATGCAAATTACCAAAATAAGCTATTGTGGATGGTGTGCAGTATGATCCAGAAGTTTATTATGGGGCAAAAATCCATTCGACATTTCATGTACTTGTAAGGACAATAATACCCTCATAATCTATTATCTCTTTATTAAAAACGTTAAGCCTAAAATCACGGTAAATTGCTAAAGAAGGAATGAAAGCGAGAAATTAGGGATTTTGAACATTGGGCGCAAGAAAGAGGAAAAGTGAATCAGGGAAGGAGATAGTTCATCAAGTGGATCCCACCATGGATGGGCATCGATCAACAAGTCCAATTAACCAGACCTTCATGACTGTCAAGTTGGTGAAATGCAACCCCCCAAAACTGACAATACCAAATATAAAGATCTATCGTCCATTCGTCAACCATCGATCAGGTGGATGACATTGCCCAATCAAAGTCAATATGTCCCCCAAAATGCCCTATTCATAATGGGGCACACCAATTGGACGGCCTTGATTGGAAGCATTTGTGCCTCGTATCCAATTAAATTGTTACAATACTCAGATAAATTTGTTTCAGAACTCAGATAAATTTGTCCAAAAACTCAGATAAATTTGTTCCAAAACTCAAATAAATTTGTCCAAGAACTCGGATAAATTTGTTCCATAACTCAGATAAATTTCTACAAGACTCAGATAAATTTATTCCAAAACTCAGATAAATTTATCTAAGTTAGCGACTATAAATTTGTCTGAGTTTGTCACATAAACTTAGATAAATTTATAGCGAATGACATGACTTGATTCTACAGAGGTCCCTTAATATTGTCATTTAAGACCTTTTGCAATACCAAACTCAGATAAATTCAGAAAAGGATGGATCATATCCATAGTTTCATAAATAAATAAATAAAACTCCACTCTCCACGCTTCCTTTAAATCCAGTCACACACACAAAAAAAAAGACTCAAAACCCTAACTAAATTTTCACAAGAAAAAACAAAGCTCATATCTCAAAATACTACCAGAACGAAGTTATTCTCACATCTGGGTCGGTTTGAAGCATCCTCGTCATCATGAACGATGTCGCCTCTCAACAAGACGAGTACACAAGACCAAAAGAACAAAAAGCAACCAAGAACACCAGTTGCAGAAATCCATGAATTCCCAAAACCAACGCAAACAAGAACTAGAAGAAGAAAGGGAAATCGGGGAATTTCAAAACATCACCTAAAACTAGGAATTTTGTTCCCTCCCATTTGCATTTCGAAACTTGATCCATTCCCTCTCATTTGAATTTCGAAACTTCATTTTAAACTAAGAAATAAAACTAGGAATATCATATTAAGGAGCTTAAAACTAGGAATTAAATTTGGGACATAACCTCATACGGTTAAAAGGGCAAATCAATCATACAAATGTATAATCTATCATATATTTAGGGACTTCCGCCGGAAATAAGTCTAGGCGCATGGACTAAAGGCTTTAACAGAAAATTCTATGGATTAGAGGGTTTAAACGTCAATATTAAGAGACCTCTCACTAATTTTCTCGTTTATTATCACTACAAAAATACAAGACATTTGTCACACACCTAAATCAGTGTTGAAATCCCAAAACTAGACTAAACTTCGGGTGATCTAATTCAGCAACTCAAGCAACTTATCCGACTTGGAGATATCAAGCCAAGTTGACTCACCCAGAGGAAGGCAAATCAAAGTAAGTTAGTAACACATTGCTCTAAATCAAGATTGTTTGAGCACAAGTTGGTAGGCGATATATAACATCATAACCAATGTTAGTGTCATCTGTCACTTCCTTAGGATTGTCAATTCCGTGACTAGTCCATGAAGTTGTCTCTAAAAAATATTCAAGTCAGATCAAGATCAACTCACGGAAGGCCTTGCTACATCAAGTTATATTCCAATGTGTGTAAACTTTCAAGTAAAATTGACCCTTAGTATTCACCAAGAAACAGGCCTTAAGATCCTTGGTGAAACGGATAATCATGCTTAGTCTAAATGGCATAAAGAATGCCTTTGTTTTTAAAGGCTTCTTTAGTTCTTTGGGGGATCGAGCTCGTTAGCTCGATGAATTAAAGGACCCTTTTGGGGGACCGAGACCTTACTCCAGTAAATTTCAAGAGAGCTCTATTTTGAGCTTTGATAGTCTTGGGGGTGCAAAACTAATGGTATCAGTTGACTGAAAGACCCCTTTGGAAGACCGAAGCCTTCCTTAGAGTTATTTTCCAGAGAGCATGTTTCTGGGGCTCATAGGGTTTCGGGGAATCGAACTATCCCTCGGTTGATCCCTCAGTCAACCGAAGCAGATATGGATCTAAGTCAAACTAGTCATTGTGCGTGAGTTGTGTTGCCTGTTTCGGCACCTCGTGCCACCAAAGGTTATACCTTGGTCGACCGAAGCTCAAAATCTACAAATATATGGTTCTGGATCTAGATCTGCAATACACAACCATTAAAAGGTTTTTTAAGAGAGAACCTTTGCATAGCAGTAAAATCTTCCCTTCAAATTTTAATCTCTCTCGCCCTCTCTAAATCCTTCATAGGAAAATCATATTGAGCATTCAAGCTCATTAGACAATTTTGGTGGAATAGATATAGGCCTAGGTTTTTCAAATTTAGGAACATCTTCTATTACCCTAGATCTATAACCTCCAGATCTATTTGGTTGTAATTTGTTAGGAGATCATCAAGTACCAAGGATTGTCTACTATGGAGGCCAAAGCTTAAGTCTAGATTCCAGATCTCAGGATCAAACGCGATCTTCAAGTAATTGGTAAATTTATTAGCATTTGATTTTATTATATTCTTTATTGAAACTATAAAGTGGATTAAACATTCATGATCGAACCACTAAAAAATAGTGTAGTGGAGTAAACCTTCGTGATCGAACCACCGTATTAAAAAATCTGCGGTTGGTGGAGTAGATGTGTGTGATCAAACCACCGCATCAAAGAATATAGGTTATATGGGTTTTAGGTGCATCTATTGAAAACCTCACATAATGGAAACCAAGGGACCATTGGGTGTGGTGTTCTTGAGAGTGGATGTGTTCTTGAGAGTGGATGTAGGTCAAAGGATCGAACTACTATAAATCGTGTGTCTACACACCTCTTTATTGCTTTTCGATTTTATATGCATGCTATGGGATGTATGAGCACAATGTGTGATTTGCAGGTTGGTCATCATTGCTTGTTCAGTTAATTTGTTAGAATTAGTTCGTTTTATATTCACTACTATTGATGTTGCTCTATTGAACTCTTATAATTGTTAGGGATCTTATATGTTGCAATTTGATTGGATGCATTCCTATCTTTATATATCTTAATTTCTCATTCACACATGCTTTTAACCTTCAAAGCTTGAAAATCTTCATGCATGGTCTTTAACTTTCAAATCTTAAAGTTTTGAAAATTCCTCATGCATGGTTTTATGACTTTAATCTTGGTTCTTCATGCATTTTTATGATCTCATTTTCATATCTTTATAGGCATCTTAGGATCATGATTTAAAAATCATTGTTATCATCATGTTAATTTTAAGATGTGTGAATCTCTTTGGAGTAGAAATTTTTGAAAAATCATTCAAAAAAGAAACTGCTACAGGTACATTGCTACAGTAACTTTGAAATTATTTTCATAAATTGAAAGCAAGTTTCAAGGGTTTGGGAGGTTTTTTGGTGGCCAATGGAAGGAAAAGAGCTAAGGAAGACTAGTGGAGAAGGGAAAACTAAAGCTTGAATTTCAACCTTAGATTCATATCAAGTTAGTGCCTTTTCCTTTACTAAAATCTCATACTTGGCCATGATCTTTGACTTTCTTTTATAGCATGATTTGTGTAATGAAGTGATGACTTTTTAAATGTTGTTTTCCAAAACATGATTTACACCTTCAACATACTTATCATTATGGATTCAACATTATCCTTTTTTAAACATGTTATGTTTTTCATTCTATTATCAAACTTGCTAGTATTTGATTTTCATTTTTCAAACATCAAGTTTGTTTCTTGTTCAAACATGTGTTCAACATTTTATACCTCTATCTCATTATCATCTTTCATGAGCCATCATTTTAAAATGATTAAAGGTATCATGCATACATATATTCATTTAGTTGCAATCTTTGAAATCATCTTCATGTGTATGCTTTGAGTGGAAAATCACTTTCACATCAGCCTATGTAAGAGGCACATTATTGTACTCCATTGTATCTCTATTAGTGTATTGTTAGACACAATTTAGAGAGAGAAAATCTTTGATTGTAAAGGTTATTGCTTAGCCTAAAAAAGCATATGTAAAGGTTATTGCTAAGCCTTTGAAAAATATAAGTTGTTGTAAGATTTGAGGTGAACCGTAAACCTCCAATGAATTCGTGGAATATCGGTGGGGTGTAGAAACACAAGTCAGGAGTGGTGTGGATGTAAGCAACTTGGTCGAACCACTATATATTACTTTGTTGTGGTGAATGCTTATCTTTGTAGTGAATGTTTATCTTGTTTACTTCCGCACTTTAGATTCTATAAACATTCCTTGAGCATAATTGGTCAAGAATTAAGCTCACCCTATTCAACACCCACCCACCCCCCCCCCCGCGGGTTCGGATCCTGGACTTTCACTTATTTCCGCACATGTACTGGATATTTACATTGTTAGTTTTGATAAGAGTTAAACAACAAGTGGTAGATCAGCTAGCCAAAGACTCTGCGCCTCAGGAAGTGAGGAGGTATTGTGTTTTAACACCCACATTCGTTGGCCACCTCCCATAGTTTTACCCAGTGCATGTGGATAGGAGGGTTTGCATGTGCCCCTAGGAATTAGTTCTTGATTGTTTAGAATTAAGTGTCCCTCGAGCTCTGGGCTGGGCTGGGCAAGAGATACCCTAGGTTATAAAAATAAAAACTAAAAACTAAAAGTTTTGATAAAAGTTTTTCAATTGTGTGCTTGGACCTTTAGATTATAAAATTGGTATAATTGGATATAAAAAAAAGTTTTGAAATGAATGCATGAATCAACTCATTTTACAAGAATATAAAAGAGAGAAACACAGGGTTCTGTTAGGGAAGGGTAACCAAGTTCCAGGTAACAAATTGCAGTCAAGTTCTCAACGGCCTTTGTCAAGTTTCTTTTTATTTTAGGTTCAAAACCCTCTTTAGGTCCTTTGGATGTGGAAGAAAAAAGTGGAGAAAACTTTTCAGATAGGCCGATAAAAGAAAGAAAAACTGTTCGCAGTTCAAATTGTAATGTAGACAATTTTCTCCACATCTCTCCTCATCCAAACAAGCTCGTTCTTGTAATATATTAAACTAGCAAAAAAGATCAGAAGATGGTGGTAGATAACAAGAAAACCTGCCAGCCAATCCATCCCAACCCAAAACAGACCCTAACCCAGTAATTCAGGGGGTAAAACCATTTTTACTGACCTGAATGACATTTCATAGCCAAATTACCAAATGAGTCCCGCTGTGATTTTCCATGCTTGCTTCAACCAGTGCAACCTGAGACCAATTGCACAAGGACTGGCAACACCTGACCTGATCACCAACCTAAACAAAACCCAAGCTGACAAAACAAAAACAAAATTCTTTTCTGTTAGTTTTCATGTACGTTGATCAAGTAGTGTCCTCAATGGGACGGGCATCTACCACACACAGCTGCGAGGTTGGCAACCCAGTAATTTAGGTTGTCTGTTCTTGCTTCTCGGGTGCATTTGGGATGACATTTTCAATTCAGGTTGAGCCCATACCTGCCACACTCAGTTGCCAATCCAAGTATCCAACCCCTCGCCAGCACCAGGGTAAGAAGGCAGTAGATCCACGTTGTGTGATTAAAAGGGGAAAAACACTGCTCGTAACTGACAAGAACAGGCAACATCAAAAGAATATCATGGGAGGGCCATAGCCAACCACTCCATGCCCATTTGGTAATTTTACATGTAAAATAAAGTGTAATATCAAATCAAGAGAAAATAAAATATAATGGTATTTTATTTTTAGTTGTTTGATATGAAATTTTTTTGCCTTTATGTATAGAAAAGCGGAACTATTTTTGTCTTTTAGTGAAAAAAGGAGGTTGTTTTTTTACTCTTTTTTTTTTTTTAAGATGGAGGGAATTTTGAATTAAAATGCTATTGATGTGACCCCTTATCTGAAAAACGGAGACTTTACTTTACTTTTACTAATCTAGTAAAGTGCCAATTGGGCCCAAATCACACCACTCAAAAACATCACAACACAATTGTCCATATTTTGAGGCCAAATGAGCAGCAGTCCAAGAACAGAACCCAACATGGTAATTTTGGGCTCATGTGAAGCTAATTTATATTAAAAAAAAAAAAAAAAGGCTGAGGGTGGGGATTCCTAACCTGACAAACCAATAGAACAGAACCCAACATGGTAATTTTGGGTTCAGGTTAAAGTTTCCAAACATATAAATTTTGGGTTGGGTTCAGGTTGTGCCATACAGCAATCTCCTAGATCCATCAACCTAACCTGTGAATTCATGTTGACATTTATAATCATTCATAGCAGGCCGGGTTTGGTTTGGGGCGCCCCAGGAAGTCAACCGTTGAACTCATTGCCACCCCTAGATATAAACAAAGTGCATACATCCGGACCTTCAATTATCATGATTCAAAACAGGCGGGCAGAAGTGCATCCAAGCTTCTAATTAAGTAGAAAAGGCAGAAGTTAACAAAATACATATTATAAGAAACAATCAAAATATAACAGCCCACACCACACCACACAAACAAAATCTGTTTCTGTATCTACCACAAATCAATCACTACAAGAGATCAACAAATATAAATCTAATGATACCCGTGCGGAGGAGGCAATGTACAGTGTTTTTCAAAAACAATGAACCAAACAGCCAATAAATAGCTTATGCATATATACATACATATATGGGCGGACAATACAGAGGCAGCTGGAAAAACTTGATCATTGACTTGGGAAGCTCCGCAAACAGCTAGGACCACAACTTCGATTATTGAACTTCTGGGGGTGCTAGGAATTCGGTCAATGTGACCTTGCATCCCTCTTTCAATAGCCCAACTGCCCCATTAATGAGGCAATCTTGCAGTCAACATGTTGGAAAACGAAAGGCTTTAATCGCTACCGGTACACAATACAGGTGATTGTAAGGTTAGCTCACTTGCTCTCCAATCAGATCAAGACCAACAACGAGAAAAGTGATTCCTTGAAACAGTAGAAAGTAGAAGTGGATCCCTTGGGCAGACAGCAGACTTCTAGCGGCAGCTGTTAACAGGATAAAAGAAAGAGCAAGTTCCTTGCGGTACAAACGGTTTCTTCTCCTCTTCCCAGTTTTCTTACTCACCTCCAATTTATTTAACTCATCAAGGCCTGAATCTGAAGAGGACCTATGGAGACCTTTGCTTTCAACAAGAGGTTCAGATTCTTTTTCAAAGGAAACCAAGTCAGCTTCAGACGACCTTCCCAACTTCTTCGTAACTATCCATTCATATGAACTCCCGAATTTAAAGAGTCCCGATATCATGGCATTAAACTTGGTGACAGACATGGTGTTCTCAAATAAAAGATAAGGGACAATAAATGGAAATGACCTTGGTGCAGGGAGGATATTCAAGATGGACATGAGGCCAGGGATATAACAAACAACCCAAACCGGCAGCTGCGCTTCTGGAAGGAACATGGTCATTGGAAGGATGATACAGAAGAGAGTGAATGAATAGAAAGGCAAGATGAGCTTCCTTAAGAGAAAGAAGAGAAAGATTAAATTAACCTTCTTGGGCAAACTCACCTGAAGAAACAGCAAAAATGAAACAAGGAATCAAAATGCTGCCAAATACTGATGAGCAAATAAATTATGAAGAACAAGAATCAAGAACTCCATGCATATGAAATCTGGGTGTTGGATCAGCACAAATCATGAGTGAGAATATTAGATGTGTTAAGCAATTGAGAACTGCCAAGTTAATCTTACCTGTAAAACATGAGAACAAGGGAGTTAGTTTACTTTTCCACCTTTACCATCACTTTACCCACAACCCAAACCCACCTTGACTCTCCTTTGCTTCCTTCTCAACCATCCCCAAAATCTGAACGGCTAAGTGTTACATTGTATAAGAGCAGTCAGGTTCCAATACAGAAGCACTTGATTCCCAGCTAGAGACTGTGGGACCGTTGTGTCAATCTTCACATATATGAGAAATACACAGAAAATGGTGAAAATTGGATGGATCTCTACTGGACGATCCTCCTCTATTTATATCACTTGATTGCCTTGGATAAGGCTTAATCAAGGCTAATTACAACTGATTACATATGATTATGTTCTGTATACATGGAAAGATAATCATTCCTAGTTGACTATGTCTATTTGCATATAAAGAATGGGCTTTTTGGGCCTATGATGCACTGGACCTGAGGTTATAGTATACAGTGGCCTGTGGCCTGTGGCCTGTGGCCTGTGAACACGTTGACCATATTGATGATTCAGCAATCCTATGGACAGGGTCCCATGTACAATGATAAAGATAGGAATTGCATCCTGAACTTATAGAGAATGCTGGGAGTTTTTTGTTTTCTAGATTTTTAAATCTGTCAGAGATAAATTCTGAAGGATCTTCCCTGAAAACTGCAGAAAAGTCATCTGTGTTAATTTGGATTAAGGATAATATTTGACAGTTGGGTTATTTTTTTTTTCCTTTTCTTTTTGTCTTATACGAAGATTCATGCAAATCTCACAAAGCCTCCAAAAACCATGTGTAAGAAAAGGAAGCCAATCAAGTGAGTTACGAAGATTTTACTCCTGCTGTATAGACCAGGTCAAGGAAGGCCCATATTTGAACTGTTCATAAGTCTTAAAAGTTTGTCAAAAATCTATGTAAGCGTTTCAATGTGGGTTGCTTATTAGTATTTCTGGGGTGTTTGGTCTACAAGACCTTATTTTAGCATGGAAACAACTCTAGCGTTGGATAGATCATCTCCTTGGGCCGATTTCTTTATGTGCTTTTTCTTTGGCTCTAATCTATTCTGGTTGCTTTGTTTGCTTACTGTAATTATCTCTGATCAATAAAGTCCTTCCGTTACTGATCAAAAAAAATGTATGACAGTTTACTGCTCATGATTGAGATTGATAAACTGCATATAGTTACTTGTTTCTGAAATTATTGGTTGTCTGCAGCCAGAAGTTGATTTGTTGTATGATGGAACTATTCAATTTCGTGTGAATTGTTTAACTGATTTAATGTTGCTTTAATATACACTAGTATTCCCCAGGCACTGGTTCACACAATGTTAATTTCTGTTGTTAAATCTGTTGCATAAGTTATTGAATAAAACAATAATATTGTCAAATTCGGTAGAAAGTGTAATATTGTCGAAGTTGAAAATTTTCAGTTGAAACTTCGTACCGAACCAACAACGGGTAACAACTCACAAGGCCTCCAATTCTTGAGGCAGAGAGAATCCAAGCTTTTAGATAACCAAAAATCTGTTGAAGGAAACTAATTTCCTACCATGGTCTCAAGCTGCACCATCGTTTTTTTTTTTTTTTTTTTTTTTTTGAGGAAAGGGAAACTAAGCTATATATAAATAGGACAATAAAAGAACCTCCAGCTGATGACAAACTATGCAGAACAGAAATCTCAGGATTTTTCCTTTGCTCTGTCTTGGCTTCTAAACTCGATGGAATCTCACTTTAGTAGTGGGTATGAAATAGAGTACTGCTAAAGAAATTCAAGATGTTGTTCATAGCCCTGACTTATCAACTCCATCAGGATATTGCATATCATAGGCAAGGAGATAAAGAACTATAAGTGCAACGAGATGAGAAAAGTGTCAATTATTCAACCCTTTCAAGCAATATAGGAAGATCTCTACCCAGTACTTCTCAATGCTCAAACAGCAGTGATGAAAAAAGAAGCCGACAAGAGAGAACAAGAATATTTGAATTTCCCATTCGTATAGACCTAAGTATTGATCATGAACCATTAAGCGTTCAAATATTAGAGCAAGAGAAATTACTTGATTTTGGATTAATCAACCCGTACAACAAAGATGAGCAATGCCTTTTTTTTATTTTAGAAAACAGAAACTATTATTAAAACAAACAAACAGCTACAAAGGACAAACATTATCAATCAACCATCAAGCCTCATCTCAACTATGTTGGCATCAGCAAAGATTATCAACTAACCAACCCGGGAAATTGTCCAACCACACCACGTCATTGCTACATAACAGACAAGCAATGTCATTTAGTTATGCAACATGACAGTAAAATACAGAGATTAGCACCGAATGCTTAAAGGTCATCTGGGACATGGACATGGACAAGGACGTAAGCCAAGGTGATGGCAGGCTTAATCATGTTAAGAAAATTGACTTTTTTTTTCTTTAGATTGTGCTTTTTTTTCTCTTTAGTCAATCAGGGACTCATTTGTAATTTAGTCCGACAGCAGGCCCTTCCTGTAAATTCACAAAACAGCAGGGGGTAGTGTAATTTTGACAAATAGCAAATAGTACAGATATTAGTGGTACAAGGCTGCAAGCCCGATTAGGGTTACCGCACCACATTATTTTCTTTCTTTTTCCTTCTCTAATTCTACTAAATTATACAAGAGAGCTCTGTAGGAATCTAGTGGGATATTCATCTAAAAAAATTGGTCACCTCTGATACAGGGTAGTCACTGGACTCTGGACTTTTATCTATTAAGATTCAACCACGGGCAATAGTGAGGATCAAATGCAACTTCTTCCCAAAATCAGTCACCTATTGAGTAATCCTTTCACTTCTCAAGTTGAAAATTTTGATACACACCACCCACTCTACACATCATACATCAATTAGTCCCTCTAGTAACTCCTGGATAATTGATTCAGGAGTGACTCATCACTTGAAGGGTAAGAAACAGTACGTAACTTACTTGAGTTTTGTTGCCAAAAAAGAAGGTTCATGGATGGATACTTAACCAACATTTGTGGAAAAAGAATCACACATCTAGCACCTGGATAATTGGACTCGAGTAATGCTACTTGGACAAACTTTTTGGCCAGAATTTTGGCCAACCCATATGGTTTCCATTGAATATCACTATGATATTCAATGGAAACCATATGGGTTGGCCAAAATTCTGGCCAAAAAGTTTGTCCAAGTAGACTTTTTGATTGGACTCAGGAGCCATTCATTAGGAATGCAAACGAGGCGGATCCAGGCAAAACCATGGTGGATCTGGACCCAGATCTGTCTATATAGATCAAGTTCCGGATCCGATATGGAAACTATGTGTTGTATCTGGATCCAGCATCAACTTGAAAAAAATGGATCTGGTTTTGGATCCAGATCCAAAATAAGATGTAGAGTGCCATGGTATAATTGGATAAAAGATCTTCAAAAAAAAAGTGTAAATATTGTAAGTGAGACTATTAAATGTATATGATTAAAGCTAACTAGATTATCAAATATGAATATAACTCAAGCAATTTAGAACCTTAAAACCTGTATATATTTTTGATATTTCTTATATGAAAGTAGTTGTCCAGTATCCAAATCCTCAAGTTGGAACATACAAGTAGAGGTGACAAGATCTAACCCGACCCACACATCCCAACCTGCATTCTATACGGGTCGATCACAGGTCAGGTAAATCTAACCCGTGACAAAATGGGTCAGCTTAGGGTTGACCCGCATAACCTGTCTAACCCGCATTAAATATCAAAACCCTAACAATGTTATCTTTTTCCCTTCAAAAGAAGGAAACTTCAAACAAAAGAAGACAAGAAACAACACAGCAAAACAAACAGACCACATCAAAACAGGGCAATCTTCAAAACAGGGCGGTCTTCTTCGCTACACCTTCTTCCAAACACTCAAGTTGTGTACCCATCAGCTCCCTATCAAGGCCACAGCCCCTTCCTCTTCTTTTTTTTTCCTTTTTTTAATTTTTTTGATCGGTGCCCCTTCTCTCACGAGTGTTATGGCTGAACTCGAGCAAGGCTCCTCTCCATTTTTCTCATTGTTGATCTGTGTAGGTAGCCTTGCAATGCATTGCCGAATCCATTGTAGGCATCCAGCAACCATATCATCTCCCTACACATCTCATGGAGAGGAGATGACTTACTGTTTGGAAGAAAAGAAAGGACTTAGTTTGTCCTTTTTGCTTTTGCCCATTGAATTTTAAACTGTAGCATGGACAGTTACCACGAAAACAGCCCTTTTAAATTGAAAGCCTTTTTTGCCCATAGAGTTTTATTCAGTAGAAAGGACAATCAACAGGAAAGCAACTCTTTTTCTATATCCATGGTACAGCAGCATGTCACATCATCATCCTGCATTTTCCCTCCCTTTTTTCTCATCTCCTCCTTCCTTCACCTTTATTTCTTCATTTATGTCGGTCAGGTTCACCTGCAATGGGTGCAGATTGAGTTTGTCCAACCCGTTATAAAAATGGGTCAGTTACAGGTTGGAGTTCAACCTGTATGTAAGTATTCACTGCCAATCCGACCCGTTTGCCACATCTACATACAAGGATCCTGTTTCGGATCCTATATTCATGGATCTGACTCCGAATCTGAATTCCTCTCATATCCAAAAATAGATTCCACACCCGCTTTATTTTGGAACCAAAGACTTCATATACTTGGATAATCGGATACCCATTTGCGACCTTACCATTCATCACTTGACAAGAAACATTACTTCTAACTTTTGAATCTGTTCATTGTCAAAAAGGTTATTAGATGGTTCCTCAACCAATTATCTTTGGATGTACCAAATATATCTGCAAAGCTATTATCAGTCAGCAATACCAAATCACTAAATTGGTCATAACCTTTTTTCCACATTGCATCCTTCAGAACCTATAGAAAGAGAAGATCAGTGAAGTTCATGAGCATAAGGGGTCTATACTGGTTGCATTTACGTCAATGATCAGCAAACTTATCTCAGCTAAACATTGATCATCTCCCCAAGTGGCATAATTGCCTAGGCAATCCTTTTCAAGGATTTTGAAGACTTTATTTCCTAATGCTTTTCATCAGTGTCAATAAAATTGAATGTGAAGTATGTTAGTTTGCTCATTGCTAATATACTCGTACAATATTTCATTTAGTTGGAGTGATAGTTCCATTAGTCGCCATTGTCGTCAGTCATCACCATCATCATCAAAGCCTTGTCCCAACTATGTTGACTTTGGATAATGGCCAGATCCAACTCAAGGCCCATGCTACTGGGCACAAGCCTAGGTGGTGCAGCCCAACCACGATCACGTTGAAGATCTACACCTCCGACAGTGACATCGAGTCTTCCGACTCAAGTCCTAAGATCGCCTAGGAGAAAATACCCAAAGGGGAACTCACGAGAATAATTCTGAACTTTATTAAGAATATAGCATGCCTTACAATCAAGCATCCCTCTCTATTTATAATAGAGGAATGGTCTAAATAAATAAGCTACCATTATCAATGATTCCTAAAATCACTCCCTAAAATCTCTAAGTAAATCAAATCACTGAAATCACTCTGATTAAGTCAAATCAGAGATTACATCAAATTACTAAAATTACTAAACTATTTTAAAGAAAGCAAATCAATGAAAGGTTCCTTGCTAATGGGCCCTCTTCTTCTTGGGCCTCACACATCAATCTCCCCCACTTGGAAAAACTCAACTCCGGCGAGTTGACAGCTTGATAATACATGAGAGAATCCGGCCACAAGTTCAGAAAATGTCCGCCTGGGTCGAAAATCAAACGCACAAACGTCCGCCTTTTCGTTGGATCTGCATGGCATGGCTTGGGAGTTTGATGCAATCTGTTCTGCCATTTAAAAGTAGATCTAAAGCATCGCTTCTTCTGATGCCTATAGGTAGCTTAAACGGACGCTTTTTCCATAAGAGACTGCAACTGTAAAATCTGTCATTTCTGAATGCAATCGTCAAGCTTCCAATAGCGATCCCTAAAGATGAAGTCAATGTGAGGGAGTTCAACAACTTGATCTTCTTGTGAAACTACTGGAACAATTGACTTGATTTCTGATGACCCAATTGAATTTTCTGGAAGTGACCTGACAATTGGATCCACCAGATGGTTAATCTTCTTGCTAACTTGATCAGATCCTTAAATATACACTTGTCTTTGCTCTCCCTCAACCTTTTGCCGCTCTTGACTAACATTACTATGATCAATATTGTCTGTACCCACAAAATCAACTTTGCCATAAAATTGCTCTTCGATGTCATCCTTGATGTCTTCTAGCTTCACTTGTGGTGCAATTACGACTTCTATTTCAACTATTTGCTTTTTCTGTGACTTTGTTGTGGAAGGCAAGGATGTAGACGAAGACGAAGCTGTCGGCTTCATTGGAATGAGTCTACTCCATTTTCCATTCCAAAAAAGAGTATACGTGGTCGCATTTTCATCACTATGCACTTTCCGATCAAAAAGCCATGGACGTCCAAGAAGGATATGAGCAATATTCATATGGATCAAATCACACCAAATCTCATCCTCATAAGAGCCAATCTCGAAAGATACCAAACATCTATGATTCACGGGGAGGACATGACCCATTAGACCATGTGACTTGGTAGGGCTTAGGAAGCTTCTCAGTTGGCAAATTAAGCTAGTCAATAACCTCTTGTGCGACAAAATTTATTGCACTGCTATTGTCAATAATCACATTAACAGACTTGTTTTTGACTCTTACCCGCGTGTGAAATTTCTTAGCTTGTCTCCATTCTTCTTCTTCCTTGTCATTCGAATTGAGGAGTCGCCGAATGACAAGAGTGGGATTATTTTCTCCTTCAAAAAGTCTCTCTACAACATGAGCTCCTAGCCAACATTGTTGCATACGAGAACGTCGAAGCATACGCTCAACATGAAAGGCTTCCAAGTATGCTTCTTGACTAGTGTTGCAATGATTCATATTTTCCACGATGTCTAGTCTCAAGCCTTTGACATAACGAGATAAATCATGTGTCTCACCTTCCTCCAGTTCAAATATGTCTTGCAACTCCCGAAATTGGCAAGTATATTCATCAACTATCAAATTTTCTTACTTCAAATTGAGAAATTCCTCAAAATAGAAATCATTCTCAAAATACCAATCTCTATATGTAAGTTTATACCAAATTCTTTGAATTTCATTGGAGTTTCCAAAAAATTTCATGATGATTTGGAATCAAAAGGACTTACTTTATATGTGCATCTTGTTGATTGGAGAACATTGGCGAAGATGGATTGTCGATCAGACTGTGGATGGCCCAAATATCATTGATCAAAGATTGACGGCAGAAAGTCTCATAATGGAATCGGGCCTACCTAACTCATGGTTGCAAAAATTTGCACTCTTTTTTTCCTTTCTTTTCTTCTTTTTTTTTTTTTTTTTTTTAAGTGGCTCTAATTTGGGTCAAGCCTTGAGTTAGGCCCAACTGCAACACACCAGTAGGCACGTGGGAGAGAGATTGTTGTTTTTCTTTTTTTTTGTTAGTGGGTTGGGTCGGGTTTTGACTCAGACCTGGCCCAAACTTAGATCAGGCCCAATTGCAAGTCTGTTCAGAACATGAGAGAAGCGCGTGGGCAAGGAAAAAAATTTCTCCTCTTGTTCTGTCTCGAAGTGCATGCAGGAAAAAAATAAAGACTTAGCTTGGGACTCTTACCACTTCGACTTGGAGAAAGAACGACTCTTCTTCTTCGAAGATGACGAGGCGGCTGCTGGCTGCTCTTGCTGCTTGTTACTTGCGGAGGTGAAGCAACGAAGAGAGCTGTTGTTTCTTCTATTGCTGCTTCTCTCCCTTTCTGGTCCTTTTTTTTTTTCTTCTTCTACTTTCTCTGCTTTTTTTTTTTTCTTGCTGGTATGGACGCTGAAGCTTCTGACAGGGAGGTGGGTTTGGGTTGCGGGGATTACAGGGTTGCTGGAGTTCGGCAGGGTTTAGGGCAGAGTTGGGTGGATTGATTTGATAGTTTGGGGGGTTTAGGTTTGAGATGATGGTTTGATGGGATTAGGATTGGAGGGTCTCTGAGTTGGAATTTTTGTTGTGTGGCTTCTGTGAAGGAGTGGGTGTGATGATGGGGGTGTGGAGATGTGGCTGGGATTTGGTGAAGAAAGAATAGATTTATTTTTATTTCTTTGCTGGTGTCTGGGATCTGGTTGAAGGGGTTTCGGTGGATGGAGGTTTGCAGGCTAGAGAGAAGGGCTGTGGATTCTGGGAATGGCTCGGGAAAAAAGGTTCTGGGGGATTTGGGGATGACGGATTATTGTTGATGTTGAAGGATGGATTTGGGGTGCGGACAGTGGTGGGTTCGACAGAGGCTTGGTTTGGATTGGAAATGGATGATGGTGATGATAGTGGCAGCGGATGGTGGATGATAAGAGACGATGGATGATTACGAACGATTGTGAATCAGAAGATAGAGATTCACGGGTTACCTCGAATTGGCGATTGGGACGGCGATCCGAGACTGAATCTTCGCTCTATTACCAATTTGGTGCAGCCCAACTACGATCACGATGAAGATCTATACCTCCAACAGTGACATCGAGTCTTCCGACTCAAGTCCTAAGATCACTTAGGAGAAAATACCCAAAGGGAAACTCATGAGAATAATTTTGAACTTTATTAAGAATATAGCATGCCTTACAATCAAACATCCCTCTCTCTTTATAATAAAGGAATGGTCTAAATAAAGAAACTACCATTATCAATGATTCCTAAAATCACTCCCTAAAATCTCTAAGTAAATCAAATCACTGAAATCACTCTGATTAAGTCAAATCATAGATTACATCAAATTACTAAATTATTGTAAAGAAGGTAAATCAATGGAAGGTTCCTCGCTGCATCACTAGGACCCACGATTAGCCCAACAGGCCCAAATGACAGTAGGAGGCCCAAGTCCCAACCCTCCCAAATGGGCAATATAATTCAACAACCAGCTGTGAATTATTATTTCATTTTGTATTTTTGTTATTTTAGTTTTCCCTTACTATAGTCTTTTCCCAGTAAAAAACTTTCTTACTTTAATCTTTCTATTATTCTCAGGGACCAATTTCAACGAATGTATTTAAGAAACAAAAGGAAATCTACATAAGGGTAACTTACTTCTTTGGGTATTTACCAACAAAAAAAAAAAATTTACTTCTTTGGATGTCCAAGAAGCCTAGTTAAGGACCTCCCATGTGTATTCTTAAATTTATCTTCAATTATTTTCAGTTTTCTCCTTTCTTAGTCTTATGGATGGAACCCTAGATGTAATTGTGCTAAGCTTGTCTAGGAGGTGCTAGCGACTGGGTGGATCCTTCTACACCAATCTAGGTGTGACACTATTACTTTTGTTACCAAACAAAGTACTTTGTTTCTTTTATTTATGATTTTTTTTTTTTCGTGTAACCCAGTGGTCTAACGCAAGCCAGCAATGGCACCATTGAAGAAAAGTTTTCTATGAAGTTTAATGGCCCACCAAGAAAAAGGGGTAGGCTAAAGAGGAAATGGATGGAAGTAGTAAGGATAGATCTGAACAAGTGCAGCTTATTCGATGATTGGACTCAGGATAGTCTTGCCTAGCATGAAAACCCATTTTTGAGCAAGGCCTGAATTTTCAGAGCTTGAGTTAGGCTCAAGCCTCTGATACCCAAATGACATATATATGATGCTAGTATAAATACACACATATTATAGATATATAATATACATCATCAGCACATAATCATCATCAGAAGAGACTTGTCCCTACTATATATAACCTTATATTATATAACATATTATGCATTAATAATATCACCTAGGCTTGTCAGGCTTAGATTTTTCTAATTCAAGCACAGTCAGGTCTAACAAAATAGGTTCCGTTTGGGCTCAGACCTGGGCTTGGACTGACATGCAATTCCAAACTGGGCTTGGGCTAGATCAATAGCTGGCCCGGCCCGACTCACATCAGTTGCATCCCTGGCATAAACTAGATATATTTAATGGAAAAAAGCAATGAACTTCATCTCTGTTGGAATTATCAGACTATTTTAAACAATCAGTACAATTCAAATAGTCACACTCCATGCTGATAGTGTGGAGAATACAAGTCCATAAGCCTAATTTTTTATCTTCAGAAGGGACTGAACACCAAGCAAGAGTAGGGTGCAAAATTCTCTACGTATAGTCAAGGTGAGGATCGGACCTTAATTCCACTAGCCTTTATCATTGAGGAGATAATGTTATTGTACAAGTTTTTTTTTTTTTTTTTTTTTCATTGCCATGTAATGGGACATGAAATTAGTAATATTTCTTATTTTCTTCCCTGCAAGCTTTCTAGCAGAGATTCAAGATTTTAGAGCGATTGGTTCCATTCAAAAATCTCCACATGAAGAGGATACAGGCCCACTTTTGAGGGATAAGGAGTGTCCCACTTCCTAAAGGGGGATATTTGTAGATTATCAAAAATTCTTAAGCATCCATTGGAAGGCTTAAGGATATATATAAGGAATTGGACCTTGGACCTTGAAGTCCCATAGATTTGGAACTTGGAAAGGTACAACAAAGTCTCAAAAGATTTAAGGGAGGTAAAAGAACATAGCAGGAAAAATGGATGGAAAAAGGAGGAAAAAAAAAGAATACAAGTACTCTGTTGAATATTTTGGTGAAATGAATGATTAGCTAGTCCATCATGCATTTGAAGAAAAACAAAAATCACACTAGGTGGGAGACAATGCTGTTTGAATGTTGTGTCCAATCGGTGCATGCGATTCCTTCAACTGATACATACGATTCCTTGAAAAAATTCTATTCCTGTGATTGACACCAACAATGGTATGTTATAGAGCAGGCAGGCAAAACAGTGCTCACTAAAGTTTTACCCAAAGTCAGCATGGGCCCCCAAAAGCAAATAAAGAACAAGAACCACCATCCAACCGAAATCGCCAAACCACTTGTGATATAGGGAACATCCAAATGCACTCTACTTGACATGGTATGATATAAAGAATCAAGTGCAATAGAGAAAACAGAGGAAAAAGAAAATCACCTTTGAGTGAACGATGTCAAAGAAACATGATATAAAGAATCAAGTGCAATAGAGAAAACAGAGGAAAAAGAAAATCACCTTTGAGTGAACGATGTCAAAGAAACACAGGCGGAACAATTGCATTGGTCCCGAATGCCACCGATGTTGCTGTTTCTTGTATGCCTCATAGGATTCTGGTAGTTCACAAAGGCACTGCAGACAAAATCATAAGTAGAATATCACAATTCATAATTGTGCATTCTCAAACCCACAAGAGGTGGACACGAGATTGAGCAAAATATCAGTAAACGGACAAACCTTCACATCATTTAGGAATATGAATTTCCACCCAGCAAGGTGAGCACGGACTGCAATATCCATGTCCTCCACAGTAGTTCTTTCAAGCCAACCGCCAGATTCCTCAAGTGCCTTGATCCTCCATACACCAGCAGTGCCATTGAAACCAAAGAAGTTAATGAATATGCCATTCACCTGCTGTTCGACCTCAAAGTGAAAGGACAAATTTATGTTCTGTAACCTTGTGAGCAAGTTTTCATCCTTGTTCACAAAAGCCCACCTTGTTTGGACCAATGCCAGATCATCATTCCCCTTCACGGTAAAAAAGACAAAATAAAGATCAGGAATGAATTATGATTATTTGTCTGAAACAGATCTATTTTCCAACCCTTCGTAAATTGAGATATTCCCAAGCAAAAGATTGATTCTAATGCCCAGATTATTATTTGCCAGGGCCTTGGGGACAGCAGTGCCATAGGAATTATAGGGTCTACATGTGTCATGATATATGTAGAGTCCTCATACTCCCATTCGGGGAAGTAGGACTGCATTTTGGTATTATGGACCATCGGTTTCATGGCCACGAAAGGGGGATGCCTCAAGATTCTTAAAGATATGAAGAACCCAGCCACCAAACCTTTGGCAATTTTTACAAAAATTGTCATACTTTAGCTGCCAATTTATTGACCAAATACTGGAACAATAGGATCTTCCTAAGTGGTGTAATCCTATTTTATCACTAAAATGATATAATAGAACAACATTTAGATAACAACACTGCAACCACAAGTCTAGACTCTAGAGCTTTATCACAGATCCCTATGCAAAATGGACATGTCATGAAACTGTACATCTTGTGCATTAGAACCCTATAATTCCACCTATTGTGCCTAGTACCTGGAAAAAAACAAATATATAATCATTAAATCTCGATTGGTGATTACATCCTGATATACCTTAAAATGTGGAACAGTTTTCTTCAAGAAATCAGGCGCTGGCTGAAAATCCGCATCAAAGATTGCAACAAACTCATAGTCCTTCACATAGCCACAGCTCATAGCAGATTTCAAATTCCCTGCCTTATAGCCTGTGCGGATGAGGCGGTGTCTGTACAAGATGTGTATGCCCTTCTGTTGCCACTTCTGCACTTCGGCCTTGATGAGGAGCTGCACATCCACATCATCAGAGTCATCCAGAACTTGCACAAGCATTCGCTCTCTCGGCCAGTCCTGGATGCACACTGCTGCAATTGATTGTTGATAAACCTGTGTAACAATCACATTGAGAATCCTTTTTAAAATAAATAAATAAATAATAAAGAAAATAAAAGGCAGCTTTACACTTAAAAAGGGTCAAGTGCTGGAATTCTCAGAAGATCTCTCAACAAGACCCTAAGAACAAAGCCATGAAATCCACTACTACGAGAAACTTGTAGGAAGAAGAAGCAAATCTAACCTGACTACAAAGAAACCTGATAAGTTTTATCTTAATAAATAGAATGCTTTTCATCGCTTGTTTTGAAAAAAAAGTAGATAGACCTAGTTAGGCATTGATGCATCCTCGTCTAGATATTGAAGTAAAATATCTAGATGCTTGAAACCAGTACCCGCCAAATGATTCCATTCATGAAATGTTTGCAACAGATTAGCAACGTGAGATTTTGTCAATAACAAATTAACAAGTAACAAACATTGGAGTATGTTTCAGAGCAGAAAGCTTTAAATCAAAGAAATTAGAGAGAAATAAGAAAGGATGAAAATTTAGGAAGAAAGAGAAAAAGAAGACTTCAGGTTCTGTAATTAAAAAAAAAGGCCCTATGATCCCACAAATTTTGCAGAATACCACTTGTATAGTAAATAAACAATAAGATTAGACATGTTGATCCACGTGTCGGCGTCACTTATCTTCGTTCCATGCCTGGTCAGACCTGAATGCCTCGTCTAGATAATAAAGTAAAATATCTAGATGCTTGAAAGCAGTACCCACCATAATGATTCCATTCATGAAATGTTTGCAACAGATTAGCAACGTGAGATTTTGTCAATAACAAGTAACAAACATTGGAGTATGTTTCAGAGCAGAAAGAAATTAGAGAGAAATAAGAAATGATGAAAATTTGGGAAGAAAGAGAAAAAGAAGACTTCAGGTTCACTTGTATAGTAAATAAATAATAAGATTAGACATGTTGATCCACGTGTCAGCGTCACTTATCTTCGATCCATGCCTAGCCAGACCCAACTTGCATGGGTTTAGCCTCGTTTTCGCTTGCTGCAACAATGCTTTGTTTTGGATATATACTCCGGTACCATACTCTTATATACTCATTGGCCACAAGATTAATTCCTTTATGGAGATTCATTGTACCCCTTGTATTGTTACATATTATCTAACTCTCGCCATGAACATCTTGCTTGTATAGTGCAGTTGAGAAAATGAACTCACGTGGATTGTCATTTGCTAGATTTGACTTGTATAGACTTGTCTCATATGAGACATCGATGTCAATCTAATATTTTCACTATCATGCCTAGATATTCACATTTCTTGTCATATTTACAATCTTCTTGTCTTTAATTCTATTTGATTAAACATGGTTACGTTATTATTTTTGTCTACTTGCTCTAGCTTGTTAGCCTTGGCATTGTAGGGGACTTCGCCTCCACCCTTGCCCCCGGAGAAAAAGGCACCGGAGGACAAACCAGCTAGGTTAGTAGAGTGGTCTCCGGATGATGTGGTTTGAGCATCCTTGTGTGAGGGCGACACATTTTTGGGAGAGACTTGGAGATCTATTCTTGCTAGTTCTAGCTGTTTAGCTTTGTAGTTTGGTTTGGATGTTGACTAAAACATGTAATAATGGTTGAACATATAAATTTCCGCACTTTACTGCTTTACTTTGATGGACTTGTCTATGCATTACTATCAGGACATCCTACTACTTAAATGGATGTTTTATGCTATATAAATTGATACCATGATCACTATTGCTGCCACTGAAATGTATTACTACTTACATGGGTCGTTACAAAATGTACTAATCTTCACATGTGATATCCTGTGGCAATATCAATGTGGGGTGGAAGATTGCCTTCACTCGTGGACCCATGCCAGTCGCGCCCCGAAATTCGGAGATGTTCTCAGAGGTCTGCTTTGGGGGTGTGACAGTAACAATGAGATCAATATCGACATCAAATGACTTATTGTTAGATGGGTTACCTCGAAGGGTCCGAATCGAAAGCTTTTATGAATGACTTCATAATTAATGGGCACACCTTATTGATGCAGGCCCTAGGATTAGGGCTTACGTTGAGTGCTGAGGCACAATATTGGTGCCAAAGAACGTGTCCGAGGAAACTTGAAAAAGTCTCCGCAAAGACCCTACACGAGGATGCACCTTAATGGGAAAACCCAATTCTATTAATCAACTCTGAAATTCCAACTGCTATGATGTCATATAAATAGGAAACATAACTTAGGGTCTAAGAAACCTAATTAGTCTAGGTTACTAAATAATATGAAAACCTAATCCTAATTACAATAAAATTAGTAACTAATGACATATAATTAGTGAATAAAAATAATAAATCTACTTAGTGGCTTGAGGTCTATCTGCATCATTCTCCTCAACTTGGAAAGAACTTAACCTCGAGTTCGGTAACTGTCCATTTGAGTCGAAGATCAATCTGACGAACTTCCGATCCATTGGTTGGACTTTAACTTCTTTCAATGGCCGGATTTTGTGTGGATGTGCAATTGCACTGTTCAATACTTCATGTATAAAAATTGCACCATTAAATCGCAATCTCTAATTATCTTCCATTCATCTCCAAAGATGACGTTAATATGAGTGATTTCCAGAGATAGATATTCTTGTGAAAGCACTAGAACAAGTGATTTGTTCTTCAGTTCAATGGTGGGACCTCCATGGCTCCATCTGACGTTTCTTCCAAAGTGAGTTTTGTACTCAAGTTTTTAGCAGATCAATCTTCTTCTATATCTTCATGTGCAATGGGATCGACTTAGGAATTTAGTTTAGACTTCTCTGGAAATTCCGATACATCTGCCTTAATGCGAGTTATTATCGTTTGAAACCTCTTGAGAAGACGCAAGAACCTTTCATTGAAATCATTTTGAACCAGATTTTCTTGGTTTCGAGATTTTAGCAAGCAAGAGCCTGTGCCAATCTCTTGTCCAGCACATCGATAATTACTCCCATGGCCATCATTTTCTAAATTGATATGCTTGGTTTCCATCCTTATAAGGGTGGTTTGGAGTTGATTGACCACAATAGATAACTGAGCAATGATTCTAGTTTATACCGCAACGGTTTCAGAAAAAAAAATTCATGGATGATGACAACTCTACTTCTGTGCTTCTTAAGAGGCTTATATTTTTTATGCAATTAAAAGGACTAACTTGATGTCGTAGATTTGCTCTCTACTATCGCAGAGGCGAAAACCAATTGAAAATCTAACCTCGGATGGCTTCACAATTGAGAAAATAAACTTCTCCCCTCAATTTTGGTTAAATTTGTGCCTTTGAATGATCTTGCTGATGTCAGGATGATGTCAGCAGAGTCTATGCGATAGGTTGATGCTCCTGCTTCTGCGGATGGGTCCACCTGACCCGAACTCAGGCCCTAAAACTGTTAACAAAGGCTCATCAGTGGAGTGCATCAGGTCCAACTCAGCCCGAATGAACTTAGCCCAAACTGAATTTCAAGACTTAGTTCGCACGTGCCACAAAAGGATACACCTGAGGCCCTATTAGTCTCCTCACAAAGATGAAGGACTAGATGACGGTAACGACGAACGACGACAACAGCAGCGCTTCTACTCAACGAAGAAGAAAGGGCTGCAAAGCGCTGTGGCAATGGCAACACTAGCTGGACTGCTTCGACAAGATGATGGAGGCTGGTCTGACGATGTGCCGGTGCTTTCCTCGTAATGATGGCAGCGAGAGGATGGTTCAATTGAGGAGATGCAGTAAAGAGATGATTCCAGGTACACCCTCTTCACAGATCTTCTCTCCTTTTTTTTCCTTTTTTTTTTTTCGAGTTGGGTCATGGGATTCTTCCAGAATGGGTTCTGGCGGGATAGTCGATAGGGCGAAGGTTAGGTTACAAAATTGGGATATAAATTTTTGGGGATTGGGATTTCACGAATTTGATAGGGATTTGGGTGTCAGTCTAATAGGTGTATTGTTTTGGTTCGGTTCTAATGGAAGACTTAGGGTTTGAGCTAGGATCGTTTGTCTCTGATACCAACTTATGCAAAGCCTAGGATTAGGGCTTGAGTGGAGTGTCGAAGCACAATATTGGTGTTGAAGCATGTATCTACAAACACTTCAACAAGTCTCTACAGAGACCCTAAACGAGGACGCACCTCAATGGGAAAACTCAATTCTATTACTCAACTCTAAAATTCCAACTTCTACAATGCCATATAAATATGAAACATGACTTAGGGCCTAAGAAACCTAATTAATCTAGGATACTAAATAATATGAAAACGTACTCCTTATTACAATAAAATTAGAAACTAATGACATATAATTAGTGAATAAAAATCATAAATCTACTTAGGCCTCAAACATGTGGCCTGAGCTCATCTGCATCACTAACAAGTACAAATGGACAATATCAATAAAGTAACTATTACACCCCGACCCAAACTAATCATGATTAAGGCTAATTAATTGGGATTAATGCTAGTTAAGCATGAGTAATTGGGTTAATGAAGATTAATGACCAAAGAGAGACAAATTAGTCTCAAATGATGCATTAAACATAATGGAATGAAATTGAGTTGGTTAAAATGAGTTTAGACTCAAACAAGGTAGGCTAAGGACTTTTTCGTAAATACGGGTTTTCGCGTATTTCATCAAATACGGAAATTCTTGATATCAACGTGCGTATCTTTAATAGTACGTTAACTTTCATAATAGACGCGATTCCATTTGACCTCAAATGGGTCAAATGAGGCTTCATTTGACTCAAATGGTAATAAGACTAAATAAGAGGGGGTTTTTGTGTAGGAGCCTTTTATATTAGAATGAGATGAGTCATTCACTCATTTCACATCATGAAACCCTAGACTCATCTTCATCTTCCTATTTTCTCTTCCAATCTTCTTCCCCAAGAGTGAGGCCAGGAGTGATTCAAGTGGTTCTTGAGGAGTGTAGTTTCATCTTCATCTTCTTCCTCAAGTCATTTCCTCCATTTTAGAAGTGTTGAAGCTTGAAAGAGAGCTCAAGACCCCTTTTGCTTGGAGCTACAAGTAGTTGGTCTTCTCTTAGGATTTCCAAGTTCTATTGGTTATTTTGTAGTGAGTTCTAGCAAAAATGGCTCATAGGAGTTCATTTGCATGTTTTATGGATTAGGGTTTGAGTTTTGGGGAAGATTTGTGTCAAACCAAGCAAGGAAAAGAGGGCTTTTGCCACTTAGTTTCAAGAGAGGCAAGTATAAACATTTACTTGTGACTAGTGTTAGTTATTGTAGAAGTTCATAGAACTTCCATGATTTTGTGCATTTTCCATTGAGTTTAGGATTATTTATGGATTGTATGAAGTGGTTAATGAATGATTAGAAGTGTTGTTTTGTGAATGGATGATGTATGAGGAGGGAACAGGAGGTTCCAATGCTATTGTAGGTTGTGGATGAGTAATGGAGAAAGGAGGATAGAAGAAGAGAGAATCAGATTTTCGGAGTTAGAACTCTAGACAGTTCGCTCGAGCGACAGGGAATTCGCTCGAGCGACTAACGTTCTGTGACAGAGTGAATGTTCAGAATTTCGGAATTCTGGACAGTTCACTCTAGCGAATAGGGAGTTCGCTCGAGCGACCAACGTTCTGTGACAGAGTGAACGTTCAGAATTTTGGAATTCTGGACAGTTCGCTCGAGCAAACAGGGAGTTCACTCGAGCGACCAATGTTCTGTGAGACGTCCGCTCGAGCGAACTTGGATTCGCTAGAGCAAACCTGATACAGGTCCAGACATTAATTGTGAGTGAAATTTTGGCCAATTGATCAAACCGGTGGATTTTGGATTTTTTTTTTCATAGACTTAGAGTACTTCTTATAAGTATAAGTGCTCCCTAAATTAGTTCTAAGACTAAACTTCCATGGGTGATAATTACGGGGACTATAAAATGCACACATTAAATATATAAATGTGATGCTCATCGAGAATAACACGTGCATTTGGAAACCAATGGTTACACCCAAATGGTTGTTTAGATTTGAGACAGAATTAAGTAGAACCATAAATGATTAGTAAGTTCTCTCATTGTATCGTATTCCACATCGTTGGGTTCCAATTTAGTGAGATTGGTATTACCGCTAGTCCTTCTCTTGTTATGAAGAGAATTATTGAATTGAATTGAATACAGAAATGGATTGCTTATTGGAAAGCATTAACTCTTGAGTCTGACACTACCTAGCTATGGTATTAGAACTTTAAATGAGTTCAATGAATTAATAAATGAAACAAATGACTATTCCTACTGCAGTAGATGGATTTGGGGCGTTCCGGAGCTCCATGGTGATGCTAATTGTCCCTGGCCCGGACACTAGTAAGTCCCACAATTCCGATTATATCTATGGGCATTGATTGATGCCTTCCATTTGGAAGATGAATCCTTCCTTTGAGGAAAGATGGTAAATGAGATGAAATGAATTGCAATAAAATGAAATGTAATGAAATGAACGTTATGGTAGTGACCATCTTGTACATGTCTATTGATTAACTCTTAAGTTTACCTATTATCATTGTAGGAATTATCTAAACTTGTCTAGAATTGTAATTGTTACTAAATAGATTTAATGAATTCAATATATGTGTTAACATGTGCTATTGCAAGATCTGTTTATACATTGTTGAACCGTCGTATTCACTGGTGTTATTGATATCATTACTGGCCCGTTTGCCCTTGTCGGTCCAGCAGCGCCCCCGGCGGCAGCGGAGGAGACCACTCCGGTTCCTCCAGGAGGACTAAACGAATGGAATAGACGGGATACCATTTGATATGGTTATCCGAGTGCAAGAATGAATTAGAACATTTTGAGAAAAAGTTTTGGAAAGTTATTTTGTACATTCATTTTTGGAATGTAATTAAGTGTCATCTACATTGTGTTTTGGATATGCATTGTTTGACAAACAAATGATGGGAATGATACATGTATAAGGACTTTATTTTTGTATACATGTAAATCGTAAATTCATATTGTCAAATATAAATGTTTCCACAAAATTGTGTATTTGTCAGGTATATTGAGAATGTTATCCCTTGTGGATTCCGTCTTAACTTCGGTTAATTCGGAATTTACGGGAGTAAGTATGTGTTCATGGCTTGGGGTTATTGTAATTCGGGCCCGGGTCGTGACAGTAACCAAAAAGGTAACTAATTAATAAGAAAACTAATATACAGGGATGCGAAATTGTGAATACAACTTTACAATGCTAAAAGATAGAATCCAGTTTCATATAATTGCTATACGACACCATCAATTGCTTATATAAGTGATTCAAGCCAATAACTTATATTTTATAAACATATCTTCTTCTCAACAGGACATATGCATAACACTCAAACGCTGCCAATGATGCCACTAAAAAAGAACATCATCATCATCATGGAGGGTTAAAGAAAAGAAAAATGAAAGGGAAAACCATAGATTTAACCAACCACAGATCGATGGGATAATGACATCATGACGATGATGATTCTTCTGTTGAAATATGACAACAAAAACATATAATTTTGATCCTACAATGCTGAACACCTGCTATCACAAGTACATGGAAATGGAGCCAAAAGCAAAGTTGATTTGGCAATTCCACAAACATGTACCTCGTAGTCTCGATTTTAAGTCATGAATACAAGTAGAATTATCAAGGATTTATCAATTGAATAAAGATCTGAACAAAATGCATGGGATTGATACTAATTCGAGCTATCCACGACAACAAACAGAGATCACAGAAAAATCAGAAATCAAAATGAGGAGAGCAGGGATTCGAGACCTACATCTTCTTACCTCCCTCTCATTGCACATTGGGATCTGCAGAAGCACCATTGGGTAATCCTGCGCATCCCCTTTCTCCGCATCGCCGCCTCCATATTCCACCATTGGCACCGGCTTCAACCTCCTGAGCTTGATCCAAAAACACCCAAGCAACATCACAATCCGATCCACCGTCTGCACCATGAACAGAACAATGCAGACATCCGTGAGCACCTGCAGAGGCGGGGCGAGGTAATTGGCCCTGACGAACAGCCAATTGGCGTAGAGGAACTCGACGAGGTCCTCTGCGGAGGCGTGGGATGGGGGGCTGAAATGCCACCCTTTCAAGTAGGCGGCGAGCTCGAAGAGGAGGAGGACGACGGCAAGGACGGAGAAGGCCTTGATGATGCGGTAGAGGCGGGAGTTGGACCAGCGGTCCGGGGCAGCGGAGGCGATGCGGCGGCGGGCGGAGGAGAGTAGATGGAAGAAGCCGCTGGCGAGCCAGGCGAGGCCAGCAGCGGCCTGCTGCAGACGGAGGATGCAGACCCAGGAGAGCTGGCGGGCGCTGCGGGCTCGGGACTTCTCGACCGTCCGATCGGGGGCTGGGGAGCGGATCTCGACCGTGGACCAGGTGGGTTTGGTGTTGGGACTGTCTGTTAAGGCGGCGGAGTTCTTTTCTCTCTCTTTGTTCCACCATTCCTGGAACTCGTAGTTCGGTGGTGGTGGAGACATGGATCTGTTCAAAATCAATTTCTCTCTCTCTCTCTCTCTCTCTCTCTCTCTCTCTCTCTCTCTCTCTATCTCTTTTCCATTTACTTGATCCGGAAATCCGGAAAGTGTGGGTTCGGGTGATTTTGGTTTCTGCTAAATTTAGGAGTGCTCTACTATTATATTTTTAAGGGGAGATTTTTGGGAAGAAGGGATGGGAAATTAGGGGGGTGAAATGTAAAATGGAAGGGGTGAGAGTATCTGGATTTGGGGGTTGAAGTAAGTAAGTTTTAAGATGAAAAATTTAGTGGGTGCAAAATTAGGGGGGTTTTAAGTTGAGAAGAAGGAGAGGAGTTGATTGTCTTGTTGTGAGATGCAGTTTCTGTTTTGTTGTTGGGTTTTGTCCTGATAAGGATTAGAGGCCATGTGTTGTAGGATCAATGCCATGCGGCTCCCCTTGGTTTTTTTATTTAATCCGGAATCCGTATTCCATGTTTGGAAGGGAGTTTAAAATGAGATCGCAGTTAAAGCAGCAACGAAGAACCATCTGTCAATTTGAACACCACCGTTGTAGAAGGGTCGCTGTCCAAACAAGAGGTTAAAAGGGTCCATTCTTCCAAAAATGGTTTACGTTGAATGTTGGTTGCTGTCGTTTAGGGTGAGAAGATTGCTTTTAAGGCTTAGCTATCAATTTAATGATGTTGTAAATGATTTTTCTTAAATTGCTAGATTAAAGCCCTTTTGTTTGGTAGGCCAATAAAGCCCCAAATGCCACATTTTATTGATGATTCCTTTTTACAAGAAAATTGCAAAAATATTGTAAGTTTTTTTTTTTTTATGTGTGTCTTTTAGACAATGCAGGCCATGAAATCAAAAAAAAAAAAAAAAAAAAAAAGATGAAACCACCTCTAAAGTGCCATCTCTCATAGCATTTAATCAGACAAAGCTCCATGTAGAAAATAAAGATAACCAATTTCCAGTGCACGAGATCAATAAAACTCAATTCAATAAATCAAAAGAAAAAAGGGGGGCTGTGACACTATTTCTTGTCATTCTTTCCTTTATTTTTTAAAATATCTACATCACCCTTCATTGAAACAAAACTCTCCTTCACTTCCTACATCTTCCCATCTTTTCCTTTGCTAGCGTTTTCAGGGTGACTTACCGCTGTAAGGTCCTAGTATTTTTTTCCATCTTTATTTTATGTTAATCTTGTGTGCTTGTGTGATTTTGTGGTTGATTGGAGGGATTAGGTGCTTGATTAGTTGTGATAATGGAGATTTAAGGCCGATTTTGAGAGTTTAGAGGGTTATTTGTTATTTTGAGTTAGTATACGGGGTGTTTTGTAATTTTAGGAAGTGCGGGGAGTAGCGCCCTTAGTTGTACTTTGATAGGTTGTAGGGTCCTTGAGACATATTGTGCTATCCTTAAGTTTGGACAAAAATGTCATTGGAGTCTCTTCACTGAAATGTCATTGAAGTTCTATTTCTAGTCTTTTATAGGGCTCCTCTTATTGAATTCTAACACCAATGCATGTTTCTCCCTTGGAATTGGGTGTAGGGATTGTAGATCCTGTGATTTTAAAGATTTGAGGAGGTTTTATAAAGCTCGTTTGGTAATTTTACTTTTAAAATAGAGTAAAGTGAAGTGAAGTGAAATAAAGAGAGGAAATAAAATATAAGTGGGTTATGATGGTATTTCATTTTTTGTTGTTTGTAATGGAATATTTTTGACTTTTTGTATGGGAAAATGAAGTTTTTTTTTCTTTTAGTGAATAAAGGTAGTTGCTTTTTGACTTTTTTTTAAAAAGATTGAGGGAGTTTTGAATTGAAGTGCTTTTTATTTTATGCTTAACTTTATTTGACTTTACTTGATAAGTAAAATGACCAAATGGTAGGATTTCTTGGGTTGGAGACCTCGGAGTGGATAGGACTCCCATAGCTTGGATCCAAGTCAACTACAATATATTCAATTCATAGCATGCATGTGTGTTCTTGTTGATTCTTATGATGAATTGTATTGAATTCCATTGAATTCTATAGAAGACCCAATGATCTAAGCTCTTTTCTTCGTTTAAAACCCTATATTATGCTTGGAAACCCAAATGATGATGAAAGGCTCCAATCACATTTAATTTGATGTTGGAATTTGAAGTAATATATGGGAACAAAGGCATCTCAAGTGTTGGATTGAATTGGAGGAGAATTGGAATGGTTTGAATGAGATTTTGAAATTTAGAGTTTGAATTTTGGGAAACCATAATTGACTGTGGCTAATCCATGATCAATCGTTCCAGGTCGGAACCATACTGGAATCGGACCCGTACCCGTTTCTAAATAACAGTTCCAGATCTGGGTCCAGTTAGTTTTGACTCGAAACCTATTTTGTTGGTTCCAGACCCGGTTCTGATAGGAAAACTCGGATCTAGTTTCGGAAACGAGTCTGCCTAGAGGACTAGAATCTAGTTCCAAAATCAGTTCTAATTTCTCTTTATTCCTTTAGTTTTTTTTAAAAATAAGCATATCATTCAACTTATAATAGTGCATTAAGTCTACTACCTCCAATATTATATATAAAAAAGTAAAAAATTTATATATTTTGAGGTACAATTTGCAATATCAAAGACTCATATGTCGGGTCCCGGGTCCACAAGTCGAAACCTATATTGGCCCAGAACCGGACCCGTTTGTCAATCGGAACCTTAATCGAGTTTCGGATCTAAACCCTTTTATGAATCGGAACCTAAGATAGATTTCAAACCCAGTTTTTTACAGGTCGAAACTTCTGGGTAATCGGAAAATCGGTACCCGTTTGCAACCCTAACATTCACAGCTAGCCAAAACAAGGTTAAGACTAACCATAAGCCTGGATTTTCAATAATACATAAATGGTATCTTTTGACCTTTAAACCCGGTTTAACCTCCCTAATAGCTTGTAAATGGATGCCCCATGATGTGTAGGTGATTGAGCTTAACATCCACCAATTCGTTGTATAAGTAGGGCATGAGAGGTGAAGTTGAGTAAAAGGGTGGTTAATTCGAGTAGTTGGATGCCATTGGCCTTAAGAGCATAAAGAACTAAAGTTACCGCATCTAAAACCCTAATTCAACCATCGTGTTGACTAACCAAACACCTATACCTGAATGCCAACCCTTGACCTAGGTTGGGCTTGATCACTTTATTTGTTTATTGATTGATATTGGTATATTGATCATTATATTGTCTCGTTATTGTTGACATCTTATTCCTTGGTGTATATTGTTATACTTGATATCTTAATGGTAATTGAATGTTGAGGACCTTGGCCTAGGGTTTACCAAGAGAAGACCTTGTGTTGATATTGGAGGTAGATTACCCATGTCTTGGCCTAGGTTGGCTATTCAATGGCCTTAGTTGGAATAAACTATCTCTTGGATTGGATTACGTACTGATGACCGTCTTGCATGGACTTGGATTGCTTGGAATATCTTGGGATGATTATTAATAGTTGGGACAGATGCCTGGAAATAGTTCCTTCATCTTGATTGGAGATTATTGCTCACACAAGAGAGGCCTACCCGGACACCATTCTTGTGATTCCTTGAGTCAAGGCACCACTCGGTTGAGTAAGTTTAGCCATGAGTCGATCACTTGTTGTAGGGACTAATTTATTGCCATTTATAAATCGAGATTCTTGCTTGAGGTGGACGTACACCATTATTTACCTCTTGACACTTGGTACCAAATCCTTGGCCGGGCTTGTTATTCCGTGCATCCTCTCATAAATATATTCATTGTTACTCTATTAATCATATTTCTTATCTATATTATATTTTGATGCATTCATTATATATTTACATATATTATTCTTGTTGGATCTTATAGATCTCACTCTATTTACTGATATCTCGAAGAGTGAGGCGTTCCTTGGGACGCCATGTGTGTGGCTGAGTTTGAGTGGGGAGCCGGTGATGGAGCTTGTGTCACCCCAGCTGTCAAAGAGTGTGACTTAGTTTTGTGGAGGAGTGTTAGTGATCCTTACGTAGTTAAGATGGTTTTGTAAATAAATCATTTTCTTTTATATTCAAACTCGAACATTGTAGTAAGACTTGATCCTTCACATTGCTACTTGTTGATATTGGTTGATACTATGTGAGATCTATTATTTGTGATGCCCCGACCAACTTTTCTATAAATGCTTCTGCTTAAATATTCCATATTAAAATGTGATAAAAAGTTTCAAATCGGATTTCACAGTGGCCTAAGATCATGACTGTCTGCATTTCCAATCCGCATCCCCAATTTCAAGGTTCCTTGTGGCTTTAGAGCATTGGCATTGGGGTGTGATATCTTCCCCATGACGATCGATGGCATGCTATGGCTGCTGGAAGCATACCATGACTTTAAAAGAATGGTAATTTCGGTATTTAAAAAAACTAATTGAAAAGTTGTGGAAAAATACCTTTACATGGTTGGATGTAAAACTTATTGGAAAACTTAATAAGGCTCAATTTGAAAAGCTTTGAAATCCGTGTCTTCTTTTCCTTTTAGATATTGATTGTATAACTTTTTTTTTATATCTAATATTTGGCCACAATAGTCGAACTTTATATAATTTCTGCTTAATAGTTCGTATAATAATAGTGTGACATCACATGACTATAAGATATCGCATGTGAGATATTGTACTTTCTTATAGGATATCATACAAAACAAAAAGTCTATATGGACCGAATTGTTGGCCCGATTTGGAGACCGATCCCAGCTGGACGATGAGCTGGAATCCAGCTGGGATCTAATTTTGAAGACTGAAACAAAAGGAAAATGAAAGCCCGTTGAATACTTTTCATTCGCCTGCTCCCGCTCTCTCCATCAAGCGAAGGAAAATGAAAGCCCGCTGAATACTTTTCATTCGCCCGCTCCCGCTCTCTCCATCAGGCGACCCTCTGTCTAACGAAAGCTGGACTCTCTCTCTCTCTCTCTCTGTCTCTCTCGCGTCTCTCTCGTGCGACCCTCTCTTTCGATCAGCAACTCTCTCTCTCTTTTTCTCTCTCGTAACCCTCTATTCTGATCATCAGCTCTCTCTCTGTCTCTCTCGCGTGACCCTGTCCATCCCATCGCAGCGCCTCCCTGCTAAAATCTCAGCAGGGTCATCTTCCATCCCATCGCAGCGCCTCCCTGCTAAAATCTCAGCAGGGTCATCTTCCATCCCATCGCAGCGCCTCCTTGCTAAAATCGCAGCGTCTCTCTCGCCTCAGGTTTGGGGTTTTTTCGAATCCCTCTCTGTGTAAACGCCTCAGTTTAGGGGTTTTGTTCTTTGTTTCCCACCTCTTGGTTGTACCAGTGCAAGCATTAACATTGTTGCAACAACAGTTTGTTACGCTCCAAGATTGGAGTGGTGATCCTTGCCTTCCAGCCACTTTTAATTGGGATTGGGTGGCTTGTAGTTCTGATGCAATCCCCAGAATAACAACATTGTAAGTTCCCCTTCTAATTTCTAAATTTTTCAGAATCAACACATCTTTCTTTTTAACTATTTTCCAAGTTCATCTATATGCTATTTCAATGTGTCATTGCAATTATAATTTTGACTATCAATCAATTTCCATGTGTAAAATATCTTAAAGCCATAATTATAATACCTTGAATGGTGGAATTCCTGATTTTCTGGGGTCACTTCTTGAATTCTTATTATTTATTTATTCTTAGGCAAAGACTTGCATAACAATACCTTGTGTAACGCCCTAATTCCGGATACCAAGAAAGTCGTCGGAATACCCGAAGTTGGCGCGCTACTTCCCAGAAAATCTTAGAACTTTCAAGATCGTAGGTCCGCAGTGAGGTCCAATTTAAAACTTTTGAACATTATAATAACAACGGTTAAATTTGCGGAAGCATATCAAGTAAAGCGGAAGCAATAGGTATTAATATATATATATCAAATGTGAGCAGAACAGTATTCTAGTTTAAAAGTGTCAGTTGTTAAACAAAAGTTGATTACATTTGATTGCTACCCGACTCACTACAAAATTCGCTCAAAAGCCCAAAATAAAGATAGCGCTCAAAGCCCTGGCCCTGACTCTCCACCCTCCGGCTCGACATCTAGGTCGGCCGGGCCCCAAACGTAATCTCCGACGACAGGCGCCTCTACGAGCGCAAGCGCGTCCTTCGCGTACTCTGGGTCAAAGCCTAAGCACCAAAGATGGGTCAGATCTAAAGATCTGGCAAGTCACAGTATACAAGTAACATAGGGCATATATATCAAAAGAATAGAGACATGTATATAATTTAAGGAATAACAAGATAAACGAGCTAGGCAGTTGAGTAGATACACAAATAGAATCAAGATAAATATACACCATCTAATCTACTACAATATGGCACATTCACACGAGCTGGTTACCGCGGGATATTATGCCGCGGCCCTCCCATACTGAACACAGTTGCGGCGGGGAATCTTACCAGTGCTAGGGATTACTAACCCCGTAAATCACTCATCAGTCTCACCACACTCATCACTCGGGGAGACTGGATTCGGTATCACACCGTCCGTCTACAAACATAGCTCATCATGATAGCTCCTCAACACTCATAATAGCTCCTACCGGGGATGATCAGTCCACAGGCTGAGCTTAAATCAACCGAGTGAATGTCTATGCAGACTTAAGAAAACTCTAAGGGTCTGTGTCTGTCTAGGCTTTGCCTTGCGTGAACAAGGTCCTAACCACGTCTCTAAGAGGTTCAACTATCAATTAGTTCATGGATTACAATCTAAGTCCAACCCCACTCGTTGGATCCATACCAAAGCCCATCAAACACATGGCTTGGTCTAAAAACCGTCCAAATGAGGCAATACATCCATTTCCAATGATAAACAGCTCCTTCTCATCCATAAGGAGTTATAAGACTAATACAACCTACCTCTCCAATTTCTAAGGGTATATCTCATCCATACTTAGGCCCTAAAAGGACCCGCCTAGCCACAGACACGGGTCAGTGTTTTTCAATTCATAACATCGGGTCACCTCTAAGATATCCTAGGTTCAGGTCATCCGTTTCCATTTAATTATCAATTATTAACTATAGTAAAGATCTAAGAGTGACAATAATAAGAAAAGGTGAAGTATGAACTTTAGTAAGAGAATCAACAGGGAAAATAACAACAGTCCAATCCTAAGTAATGGACCACATTCGGGTCCAGGTCCATCTCCGGTAATTAGATATCTAAATGAAGTCTCAGATGCCAAAGGATACTATGTTTGGTGCTCATGAGGTTACGGGCATCATTAACAACGTTTAAAGATCGAATCATCTTAGATTAAATGACCAAAACCCTACTTGGTGGTCCCCACGAGTCAAGGTTGAGCCACACTGTTGACTCGGGCTTGACACATCAATAAATGTCCATTTGGATGGTCAATGGGCCCCACAAATGATCACAACTTCAGAATGTTGAAAACTGGAAAATCACTGAACTTAGTGTGCTCGGTCGACCGGGCACACTGGGGGTTGACCCCCAGGTCGACCTTGGTGCAGTGTGCTCGGTCGACCTGGCTGCAGGTCGGTCGACCGAGTGCACTGAGAAGCTTGGGTCAGGCACCTGGTGGGCATATTTCAATTCTCAGGGGTTTCATGTGTGCTCGGTTGACCTCCTGGCCTGGGCGGTCAACCGAGTGCACTGAAACCCTGGAACCTTGATGTCCCAGCTCCCAGCCTTCTCTCCTAAAATTCCTGTGTGCTCGGTCGACCTGGAGCAGGGCTCGGTCGACCGAGTACACTGGATGTCTGGGTCTGAGAGGGAAATTCCATTCCCAGTTATTTCTGCAAAAACCTATGTGCTCGGTCGACCTGGAGCATGGCTCGGTCGACCGAGTACTCTAAACTGTGAGTTCTGCAGAGAATTAACTGAGACTAGGATTTTTCTCAGTTTCAATGTGCCCAGTCGACCGGGCTGCAGGTCGGTCGACTGGGTACGCAATCTGCTGAAACCCAGATTTTCAGGGTTTCATCTTTTTCAACTCGTTTTTTCACCAAAACACCTCCAATCTCTCCCATACACCACCCAATCAATGAAAGACATATAAAGACTTCAATGCACCTCCATTTCCACACAACAAGGGGCCATTGATCTTCCAAATGGGTGAAACCCATCCTTCAATGCCAAAATCCAAAACAACTAGGCTCAAGGTAAATCTAGCACTTGTATAAGAACTGAACTTAAAATTACAGGATCAACTGAAATAGAAACATACAACCTATGTTAAGTAAGTATATTGAACTTGCCTTTGTGAGATGAGAGGTTGTAGAGAGAGAAAAGAGAGAGAGAACCAATCCAAGCTAAGAAAAAGAAGTTGCAGCTCCTAGTGGATTTCCCAGCACAAGAACAGTCTAACACTCAGGTCTATAGGGGAGAAATGAGAGAGAGGAAGGAGAAAAAATGAGAGAGTGAATAGTTGCTAGGTTACATTGGGAAATGGGCTGGATTTATAGGGTTTGGGGGTTTAGCTAAGGACCATAATACCCTTCTAGCTGGTATGGGATTAGGGTTAGGGTTAGGGGCATTTAGGTCTTTAGGTGGGAAGGTTCTAGAAAAGAATTTTTTACGGATACCCCCTATAGAACACACAAAATCCTAATAAGGGCCTCCACTCACTACTAATCCTAAAAATTGCAAAAAGACCCCCTACTAACTCAACTAAGCTAATCTAACTAAAACTTATGAAATATACTACCCTTACTAACCCCTAATTAATATAATTAGCTAATAAATAATATTAAACAGTATTATAATATTCAAATAGAGGGCCCACAAGGGGTGGGGCCTCACACCTTGAATGGTGGAATTCGTATCTCTCTCTCTCGGTGACGGAAGAGGAGAAAGAGGAGCAACTCGCTGGTCCTTGACGCCCAGGTATGTTGTTGTTTGTTTTCTTTTTTTAATTAAATAATGCAGATGATATTGAGTTTTTATATTGCTATGGATGTTGTTCTCTTTCCACAGATTTGGGGCACTTTTATTTTCTATGTCTGCTTGCTCTTTTGCTTTGTCTGTTACTTCGCAGCTTGTGATGGAAAGGAATGTGAATGTGGAAGATACCATTTGTTATCTTTGTATATCGTACGCAAGAGTGGAAAGTCTTTGGCCATCTTCATACACCAATGAGTGGAAAGTCTTTGCAACAAGAGGGCCATATAATACAGACTGTACAAGAGAATTAGAGCTCATTAGAAAAAAAATAAAAATAAAAACATAACTCAATAAAGAAAATATAAGAAACATGAAATGGAAAGAGAAAGTATTGGCTTTGATATGAACATCCATGTCTTGAAGCTACCCAAGTTATCCCAAGGCCAAGCTGACAGGGGAGCTACCATCTTTTTTGTTCTACCCATTTTCAAAATAGATAGGATTAGCCCCCAAAAAAGAAAGGATTACCCAATGGAGTGAACAATCCAAAGCTAACATAAAATGTTGATGTGTGTGTGACAAAGACAAGAAAGAGTCTTAAGAGATTCTCTTGCAAGTTTTTTTTCCTTCACACCACCACACAATCTCGTCACCTCCCAAACCCCTTACTACCACAATCTATGGGGCCCACCTTCCCCCTCTTATGATCAATCTAAGCTCTTCCATTCATTTCCAAACCACCCCACCCACCCATGAACCCCAAAAAGAAAAAAAGGAAAAAAGAAAAAAAACTCCACATGTATGAATTAGCACCTACAAAGATTTTGGCACTCATTTGAGTTGGTAGAGTCTTCAATTGGCAAACTTTGGCACCCATCTTACTTTATCTAACACCTAAATTTAGACAACTTTGAAACCCTTCAAACAGTATTGTGATTTGATTAATCCATTTTCTGCACATGGGTATGTTTTAAATTGACTTCCAAGCCCTTAACCCCCTCATGACTTTCATGCTTTCAGGTGAGCCCCACATGCTGGACCTTCCTAAGCTAGGGACAGTCTGTTCATTCCTAAACAATGACTTGAGGAAATAATGGGAATGAGAAAAATGATTATTACGAAAGAATAAATGTGACAGGAAATACAACATTCAGATGATTAGGAAATGTAATATTTGGCAAGAAATGAAGACTCAAGGAAACTAAGACGTCCAAAGTAAATTAGCTAAAAGGGATTCTCGGAATCCTCTGTATTCAGTATCTCACAGTCACATGCCAAGATTTACTACCAGCCACGATATACCCAGATGCAGCAGAGTAATATTGAATTATCAGACATGAAGAAAACAGAGATATACTACATACCTTGAAGTGTTCAGGTACCATATACCAAAATCAAAATTTTAACTCCCATAATTAAAAGAACATATCCAAATTTCATAATTACCCACTTGTCTCAACTTTTATTGTCAACCCCCTCCAAAATGATTCAAAGAAATGGAGAAAATCCAGTCAAACACAACCAACACCCTATCTTCCAGCGTGCCAATACAGACATAAACAGAGAATTGACAAAAAAAAAAAAACCACAAAAAACTGCAATCCCATGCACCATTCAGTAGAAACAAGCAACAAAACTATAGCTAATGCACAATGACCTCCCAAGTTTACAGTATGTGTGTGTTCATACCAAATGGGAAGAAGGGAAAAAAAGAGAATGAAAAGACGAAGGGGCCAAAGAAAGAGAATGAATGAAAAGCCGAAGACCTGAATTTCTGGCGCAATTTAGCTTCATGCATGGACAAAAAACAGTCCATTCTTCTATCAAAAGTTTTACCGAGCTTCAAATCTCAATATATATATATATGCATAAATAAATAAAAGAAACAAATTAAGGGAGGAACCTAAACAAGCAAAGGCCACATTCAAAATCATTATTAAAAAAAAAAAAGAAATCCACAAACTCAAGCATGCACAAACTTTAAATAAAAAAAAAACCACAGTTTCAAGAATAAATCATGTGCCCAAAACTCACAATCTGATGACAACAACAACATAAAGATATCAGCAAATAATAATTAAGATCTTTGTAGATCTATCCTCATCATAATCTTAGAAACCCAAAGCCAAGATTCATCTCTTCTTACCTAACAAAATAGGAAAAAGAAAAAGAGTGGTAAAAAAAGATGCTCAAAACTTAACCACTTCAAACATCATTCTTACTTAAAAAAAAAAAAAAGAGTTCTCAATTTTATCACCTCAAACATCAAAACCCAAAATTTCGATTATGTCACTGCTCACCAGAAAGCAAAAGACCCATACCCAAACTCTCATGTCTTTCCAAAAGCAAGAACTTAACAGTTATCCCTCCTTGAAACAGCAAATTCCTCATTTCCTACCCACAGCCCAAAAGAACCAAACCCAAATTCTAAGACTTTTCACTGTGTGCATACACGTGTGTTGGTGGTTTCGTATGACAATATGTAGGCTCAAGTTATGTTGCTAATGAAAAAGAATAAAAAGTGAATGCTTTAGCTTAGATTTACAAAATGATGCTTCATTTTTCTCAACACCATGCATTTCTTTTTGTGAGTTATTCTAAGCACCTGAATGCTTTATTTGTTTTTTAGAAGCATGGAAGAAAATGGATTATCACTTGAATTTAATGGAGACGACAAAAAAATTGAAATGGGGATGGTTGGGCAGGAATTAAACAGCGTTGAGATGGAGAAACCCTTGGAGGAAGGCGATAACTTAGAAGATGTAGTAATGGAACCTCAGAGGGGAATGATATTTGGTTCAATTGAAGAAGTACGTGAATATTATGCAAGATATGCCAGGCGAATCGGGTTTGCTGTCGCCCAAAGAACCTAAAAAAAGAAGGATCGGATGGAAAGAATAGGTTTATTACAATTGCTTGCACTAAGGGTAAAAAGCCAAACCCAAGTGCAAGCAACCTAGTTAAACCCCGTCCACAATCAAGAACAAATTGCAAAGCAACATTGAATCTTTCTTTGCAATTCGACGGGAAGTGGCTTCTGAACTCATTTGTACTTGAGCATAACCATGATATGAGTCCGAACAAAGCTCGATATCACAAGAGTAATCGGAAAATCCCATCACATGTGAAGAGGCAGCTTGAGTTGAATGACAAAGTGGGTATTAGATTAAACAAGACTGTTAACTCATGTGTGATAGAGGCAGGGGGGCATGAGAATCTAACATGGTTAGCAAAGGATGCACGAAATTACATGGATAAACTCAAACGCTTAGAACTCAAGGAAGGGGATGCCGAGGCAATGCTAAGCTATTTCAAAAAAATGCAGCAAGACAACGGATCCTTTTTTTATGTCATGAATCTTGATATAGAGCATCGAGTAAGGGACATCTTTTGGGCTAACGCGAGAAGTAGAGCAGCATTTGCTGAATTTGGTGATGTGGTCACGTTTGACCCCACTTACTTGGTTAACAAATATGACATGCCTTTTGCTCCTTTTGTGGGTGTGAATCACCATGGACAGTCGGTACTCTTAGGTTGTGGATTGATATCACGAGAGGACACGGATACATTTGTTTGGTTGTTTCAGCCGTGGCTTGATTGCATGTCCGGGTGTCCTCCTAATGCCATAATCATCGATCAAGATAAGGCTATGCAAAATGCGATAGGAATAGTATTTCCTAAAGCACGACATCGGTGGTGTTTGTGGCATATCTTGGAAAAGGTGCCTGAAAAATTGAGAGGGTATAATGACTATGATTCAATTAAATTTCATCTTCTTAATATTGTCTACGATTCGATGAAAAAAGAGGAGTTTGAAGAAAATTGGGCCAAGTTTGTTAGGGCATATCATCTAGAGGACAACGATTGGCTAGCGGGATTGTATGATGAAAGGTACCGATGGGTGCCGGCTTTTGTGAAGGATATTTTTTGGGCAGGGATGTCGACAACCCAGCGTAGTGAGAGCATGCATGCCTTTTTTTATGACTACATTAATTCTAAGACCACCTTGAAGCAGTTTGTTGAGCAATATGATAATGCTTTGTCTAAGAAGGTGTAATTAGAAGCTGAGGAAGACGCCCGTTGTTTCAATGTATGCACTCCACGTGTGACCCCTTACGAGTTTGAGAGGCAATTTCAAGAAGCGTATACTCTTGCTAAATTTAAGGAGTTTCAGAATGAAATAGCGGGTAAGAACCGTTGCAATATTTCCTTAGTTAAGGTAGGAGCTGAGTTTTCTTAATATGATGTGGAGGAAGATGTGATAGTAGGAGAAGACAATATCAGACCTTTTACTTTCTATGTTCATTTTGATGAGATATCAAGAGAAGCTAATTGTAGTTGCCGGTTGTTTGAGTTTAGAGGTATGCTCTGCAAGCATATCATCGTTGTTTATTTAAAGAAGAAGGTTTATCAAATACCAGGAAAATACATTTTAGAAAGGTGGAGTAAAAATGTGAGAAGAAGCCACACAAAAATCAAGATCAGGTATGACAATTGGGAGAGGAAGCCTGAAGGACGTCGTTACAACAAAATGTTGACTATTTTCAATCGGGTCAGCGATAAGGCCATGGATTCCGATGAAAAGAGTCAGATGGTAGTGTCCTCGTTGCTAGAAGTGGAAGCTGAGCTAGACGTTTCTAAAGAGGTTGTTGTATGCAATAGACTTATGTCTATAGGTGTACATAAAGCTTCAATGTCATGTCATGATGATAGTCTTTCTTGGCAAGAGAGCAATAACCGCGTGTGTGATCCAATCAAACGCTGCCAGAAGGGCCGACCTCCAGAAAAAAGAAGACAATCTAAGATTGAGACAATTATTAGGAAGAGTCGAAAAACAAGCAAAAAGATGACAAAGAAGGTTAGTCTAAATTTTTTATTTTTTATATCAAATAAACACAGCATTCAATTACTCACAATCTAATTGATATCAACTTCGTGCATGTGTAGGGAACGGCGGTGGTCAATCAGGGAGATGAGATCATCACGTAAGATTCTGTGAATTTAACCGTAAGAATGCCACCTATTTACTATATGTTGTGCTTAACTTTATTGCATATGGTCTCATATACTTATGGTTGAAAATTTTCATCCTGAACAGGGCTATCTTGTATCTCAACAGGGCGCATGAGAACACTACATGTGATTGGTCACAGGGACAATCTTCTGTATAGACAAATTGCATATATATATATGTTACTTAATATTTTGATATGAATGAAACTATCTTTCATATTCTATACAAGAGCAAGCTTCTGGATAGCTCAATGGGTAACTGAATCTCAATTTGATAAGCATTGTTTAAAAATGTAGTTCATACTTTCTTAGTAAACTTTTATTTTGCTTGATATTAATTCAAGATATTTCGTGTTGCAGGACCAAGTTTTAGAAGACAGTTCTTCACAAGACGGATTTTTGGCACATGCTGTGCTATTTTGAGCTCCTCGTGACAGATTTTATATAGACAATTTGCAGATATCTGTTAATTAATCTCTTGTATATGACTGGAACAATCGTTCAGATTGGATGTTATTAATGTAATTATTGTAAATTTGATCAATGTAAGTAGTGCTTCACCAGATTACTTGTCAATCTAATTGGTCCCCTTTTGTATTCGATGTAAAATCTTGGTATTAGATAGCATATGCGAAGGTCTGACAAAACAAATTCACATATTTCAATTCTATGTAATAAGGTTGGATGAAAGAAATAATGTGTTATTATTGTTTCATTCAGCAAACCCCTGTATTGGATATAAAATCTTCAGACTTCAAGATGGCAGGGCAATACTATGGTTTGAATCTTTATATGCGTAGGTTCAACCCAGATTGAGAAGGTTTTATGAATAAAATACTGAGGTTTCAGCGTGGTCATTAGGCAAAGTCCACCTTTATTGTATGTAAAATCTATTTATTAGATGGTATGCGTAGGTTTCACAAACCATATTCGTAGGTTTTAACTCTGTGTACTAAGGTTGGTTGAATGAAATACTAAGATTTCACTATTTCGTTAGACAAGAGACCAACCTGTAATCGATATAAAACCTTGGGGATATGAGAAGGTCTGACAACGAATATTCATAGGTTTTAAAATTATATGCTAAGGATATATGCAAGAAATACTGAGGTTGAAGTGTTTCATTCAGCGTGGTCCATATACTATGGTTTGAATCTTTATATGCGTAGGTTTCAACCCAGATTGAGAAGGTTTTATGAATAAAATACTGAGGTTTCAGCGTGGTCATTAGGCAAAGTCCACATCTAATCGATGTAAAATCTATTTATTAGATGGTATGCGTTGGCCTCACAAAACATATTCGTAGGTTTCAACTCTGTGTACTAAGGTTGGTTGAATGAAATATTGAGGTTTCACTATTTCGTTAGACAAGAGACCAACCTGTAATTGATATAAGACTTTGGGGATATGAGAAGGTCTGACAAAGAATATTCATAGGTTTTAAAACTGTATGCTAAGGATATATGCAATAAATACTAAGGTTGAAGTGTTTCATTCAGCGTGGCCCATATACTATGGTTTGAATCTTTATATGCCTAGGTTTCAACCCAGATTGAGAAGGTTTTATTAATAAAATACTGAGGTTTCAGCGTGGTCATTAGGCGAAGTCCACCTCTATTCGATGTAAAATCTATTTATTAGATGGTATGTGTAGGTCTCACAAAACATATTCGCAGGTTTCAACTCTGTATACTAAGGTTGGTTGAATGAAATACTGAGGTTTCACTGTTTCGTTAGACAAGAGACCAACCTGTAATCGATATAAGACCTTGGGGATATGAGAATGGCTGACAAAGAATATTCATAGGTTTTAAAACTGTATCCTAAGGATATATGCAATAAATACTGAGGTTGAAGTGTTTCATTCAGCACGGCCCATATACTATGGTTTGAATCTTTATATGCCCAGGTTTCAACCCAGATTGAGAAGGTTTTATGAATAAAATACTGAGGTTTCAGGGTGGTCATTAGGCAAAGTCCACCTTTATTCGATGTAAAATATATTTATTAGATGGTATGCGTAGGTCTCACAAAACATATTCGCAGGTTTCAACTCTGTGTACTAAGGTTGGTTGAATGAAATACTAAGGTTTCATTGTTTCGTTAGACAAGACACCAACCTGTATTCGATATAAAACCTTGGGGATATGAGAAGGTCTGACAAAGAATATTCATAGGTTTAAAAACTGTATACTAAGGATATATGCAATAAATACTGAGGTTAAAGTGTTTAATGACCCCATATTCGATATAAAATTTTGAATAAGTGGCAAGGCATATACTAAGGTTTGAATCGTTATATACTGAGGTTGAGCCCAGTTCGAGAAGGTTGAATGAATAAAATACTGAGGTTTCATTTTAACTTACGTGGTCCACCTTTATTCCGATATAAAACCTAAAAAATTAGATGGATTCGCAGGTATGACAAAAAATATTCACAGGTTTGAATTATGTGTACTAAGGTTGGTGGAATGAAATATTGTGATTATAGTCTCAGCTTATGGCATTGTATACAATGGCTTGAATCATGTTACAGTGTGAGAAGTTTGTCCTTATGAAATACTGATGTTTCGATGCCTCATTAGCCAGGAGACTTCCTGTATTCGATAAAGAAATAATGCTATTAGATCTGAATGGTCTGCACTTAACAAAATATGTGCAATTGAATATTAATCAGTGACAATCAATATTAACCCCCGGTACCAAAATCCATTATCAATTAGTAAATCCGCTTTTTTTTCTTGAATTTAATTTTGACACTCACAAAGATGCCAAGTTTCCCATTACATTCAACTAATATAATTCAATAAAATTACAATATATCCATATGAAGTGAGCCTAGAGTGTGGCTAGTTGATATAACAAATTCTCAAATGAGCCTAGGTTGTATTCGATACAAAAAAAGGTTGAACGACTGAAGTTCTGAAATCCCAAAATAGGGACATCATCGTTTCAGAATCTCTTGAACTCCCTCACATCAACACACATTCACTACGTCAAAAAGGCCGAAAAATGACTGTCCTCGAAAAAAACAGACAGCCCACATCAGTTAGTAAAACCAAGGCGTAGGAGTCATTCATCATCCCTTTTGATGTAGTGTTCTATACAAGAAATTCTGTACGCCACCTGCAATAAAGATGAGATCAATGTTAGAAAACAGAAAAAGAAATCACCGGACAATAAAAATGCAAGCGAGTATTAATTTGATCACCAACATCATAAAGAAGAAATATTGATAAGACGATAGTTTATGTTATTACCCTTTCCATTAGAAACTTTGCCAGGTCAGCCTATGAGTCCTCATGTTTGTCATTCGGTATTCGACCAAGTAATAAATGTGCCGCTATTTTTTTTCTATAATACCGGATTTCATCCTATTCCAAGAACAAAGAAAAAATAAAGAAAAGAAGAAGGAATGAAAGAAACAGACAAAAAAATTAGAATAAGGAGAAGGAGTTGTATACGTAAATCATTACTAAAAAATCACAATATTTACCGGCTGAAAATCAAATGTATCGCCACGCGATAGACAATCCATAAATTTCATCACGAAGATGCCACAATCATAACTGTTAAAATAGTGATATAAGATGGATTATTATACCAATTAGAATAGATACTGTAATTCTCATACGAGCCTCTAATAAAGAGACATACCCATTGTTTTGTTGAGGGCAGTCATCAACGAAATGAATATCAGCCTTATCCCATTTATGAATCTTCCTTTATACGAATTGTTCTTTTAAGAAAGATACATGCATAAAGGAAATATAACAGTTAAGTTTTATATACAAGTACATTGTTTATTTCGAACATTTCACAGGAGCATATACCTTATTATGGGTACTCACCATTTCATTCACTTATGTAACGTCACCACAGGACTTCAAAGAGTTGTACATACAAAACAACTTCTTGTTTGAATCAAGTACCAATTCATTGGGATAAATATTCTGTCCCACGAGGTTAAGATGAACTTCAAATTCTTCACATTTAAATGCTTTTTAATTGATTCTTCATTGTTGGAATGTAATGCCGTCTGGGAGTTAGTAAGCTACATGTTAGCACTAATATTCAAAAATTAAAAATCACTACAAATATTAGGAAGAATAATTACATTAAACAACGAAGTGAAGAAGTAACACTTCAATGAATTCAACTTCCCTGTTGGCTTTCTCCCACTCATCAACTTAGCATAGGTGTCAATAATCTAGAAGTCAAGATAGCATATTCAGTGTTAGTTGTCAAGGTTCCAAATTGTATACATGATTGAATGCTTATAATAAGATGTGAAATTAACTTCCAACCTTATCGGATATCCAACCTTCTTCATCCAATAAATTCTTGATTTCTGAACGCCAAATTTTTAGCTTGCCCACGTCCTCAGCACTAAAGAAAGAGAACTTGTTATTTAGTAGTTAATAAATATAAATACTAATTATATAGTGTGAGTACTATGGTGTAAAGTGACTAGGTTTATAATGGTTCATACCCTTTTCCAACTTTGGCTTCAAAACTTGCAATTGCGTCCTCCTCTTCTTCCGAAATGTCAATCTTTGATTGGATTTCATCCGCAATCAATCTCTCTCTCTCTTGTGGCAAGTTCTTTTATTCTTCGTTCTTTGCAAAGTTGCTTTTGTGCATGCATCATATGGGGTTCGTAACATATGCGATGGCTTCCGAACTCTACCCCATTTTTCTTTGAAATATTCTCGGCGGCTCTTGATGTCTCAACACAACCAGACATTGACGGAATTGGAGAAGAAGGATGATCCATACGATGGAGTGAGGCATCCACAATATCCATGGGCGAGTGAGGCACCGAGATCCCTCTATTTCGCAACTCCATATTTTCACTCCTTAATCGTTCATTCTCTTCCTCCAATATGGTAAGCCTTAGCTCCAAATCCTTAATCTTCGTTATATAGTTCTCGCAATCAACCTATGTAAGTTTCAAATAGTTAGTGAAAAATAGATTTAAAACATGAAGTTAATATTAAAGATTTTGAATAGCATTTTTCACTTTTAAACAAATATGGTTAAAGTTACAATGATATCCGGCATGCGTTCCTCCATTCTCCTGACTATGAAATCAGCCATCGCCGTCGTCTCCTGTAACCCATAATTAAAACAAGTATAAGTCACAAGAAGGATGCAACCATACAACCATGACCAAGTACTTTAAATTAAAGAATAATAATAAGTTAAAAATACCTGAGACACTTTTGGGGGAGATAACAAGGTCATTTCTTCTTTAGTTGGAGTGATTTCCTCAATGACCTTAAAAATAGAGTATTCGTTTCATTTATTATAGTCAATATCATAAATTACTACAAGAAGTAAATCATAGAGAAAAGTGAAGGTATACATACCTCTGTATAGCTAAGATTGTCCAATATAGCTTTAAAAGACTTGCTTTGCATGTATTTCGAACTCTTAGCCCATCGCATATAAACGTGGATAAGAATTGGCGTGAATAGGCTCATATCGGTTAACATGTTCATAAAACCAAGGCTGTAAGAAAAGGTATAAGAATGTAATGTAAGTCCTTGGGATCCTAACCATAACAAACATCAAATGATTTTCCAACATCAATTGATCATGAAAAAACAAGCTATGAAAGCATTTGTAATCACAATCAATTGATCATGAATAGATATGCACTACAAGAGATATTACTACATAAACAAAATGCAAATCCATCATGAAAAATTTGCAATCAAAGGATTTTGAAAACCATGAGATATAACTTTAAAAGATCATGAAGACAAAATCAAATGATCACAAGGAAACATTGCATTTTAAAAGATGTGACTTTAAAGAAACAAAATGCAAATGTTACATGACCAACAAATAGATATAACTACAAAAAATAGGTTGGTCTAGGGGATCAAGGCCTTAAGGTTGGTCTAAAAGTGTACCAATGAAGATTCACCTAAGGTCTTGAAAAGGAAGTCCTTGAGAGAACACTTTGAGGACTCACCAACTCTTAAAGATATAGCTTGAAAAAGTCTTAGAGTGGTGCAATGAGGCTAGGGGAAATTTCAATTTCAAACATAGTGAAAATCTTTAAAAAGATATGCAATAAATCACAACACTAGGGTTCAAATCTAGCAATGATCAACTCCGGGTTATTAAGCCCTAAAATGGAGTAACCCGCTCTGATACCACTTGTAAGTCCATGGGGATCCGAACCCTAGAGGGGGGGGGTGAATAGGGTGAGCTACAATTGTGACCAATTAAGACAAATTTTAACTTCTTTAAAACCAACTAGTCATTTGTGATGATTAATCAAACAATATGCGGAAGCTAATAAATGAATCACCACAAGCATACACCACAACACTAAGGTTTATAGTGGTTCGGCCTCAATGCCTACGTCCACTACCGGCTTGTGATCCAATCACCCCACCGGATTTCCACTATGTATGCTTTTTACTAGGCTAAGCAATAACCCTTACAATGTTATTTTTCTAGGCTTAACAACAACCTCTCAATGTGCTTTTATAGGCTTAGCAATAACCTTTACAAAATGCTTTTCTTAGGCTAAGCAATAACCTTACAAGATGCTTTTCTTAGGCTAAGCAATAACCTTTACACAATGCTTTTCTTAGGCCAAGCAATAACCTTTACAAAAGAGAGATTTCTCAAAGAAGGTGTCTTCACAAAAGAATACACACTCACACTATGAATGCAAAGATGAAAGTATATGAAGTGTGTGTGTGTGGTCCTCAATCATTTTGAAAATGAAAGCTCATAAATGTATGCCTAAGGCTTTTGAAAGTTTTAGCTAAAAAACATTTATGATTGAGGATGTAATGCAATCACATGTTAAAAGTAACAACTTGTTAATGATGTCAAAGATACACAAGTTGTATGAAATGAATTAGCTCTAAACATGTGATGCATAGGGATGTCAATCAAATCAACATGAAGCTCAAAACATAAAAATAGATTTGATTGAAAAGAGGGGACAAATCATATGTAATTATAAATACAACTTGAAAGTGATATACCTATCAAAGTAAGGCAAGTTGTGAAACTTTAAAACAATAATACACATATGATTTGTAAAGATGTTGAATCCTAAACATAAGATACATTTGAAAGAGATTTTCTTATGATGGAAAAACAACACCCAAAGATTCAACAAAGTATATGAATCATGTTACATATTTCATTAACATGATCTACTTAGATTTACCAAAGATAAAGTACTACTTTGATTGAATCAATGGTGATGCATCCAAAACAATAGATCTATTCAAAGTATAAGACATGCTAAGGATACAACACATCATAGGTTAACATGTTACTAAAGATTTACCAATGATAAAACAAAACATGAAAACATATGATTTGTAAAGAAGTTGAGTCCAAAACATAAGATACTTTTGAAAGTGATTTTCTTATGATGGAAAACAACAACCATAGATTCAACCAAGTATATGGATCATGTTACATATAATTTCAAAGGTTCTTTCATTAACATGATCTACTTAGATTTACCAAATAAAGTACTACTTGTATTGAATCAAATGGTGTTGTATCCAAAACAATAAATCAACTCAAAACATAAAACATGTTAAGGACACAACACAAACATAGTTTAACATGCTAGAAATGATTTACCAAAAATAAAACAAAGCATGAAAACATATGATTAAGGAAAGTAGAGCCTACTTGGAGATTTAACTTCATAAATCCAAGCTTTAGCTTTCCTAATGCTCCCCTTCATCCCTTGGTTCTTTTCCCTTCTATTTGCCTCAAAACCCCTCAAGGAGGGCCTTAAAATTCCCAACTTTTGGCAAAGGAAAGAACTCATTTTTATAGAGAAAAATGCCCAACGGCTAGTAGTAGGTCGACCTACCTACATGGGCAGGTCGACCTACCACACACAACGGTAAAAAAACTGCCCGTTGGAGCATTCTAGGCCCAGTCGACCTCCAGTGAGGTAGGTCGACCTGCCCCTGGGTAGGTCGACCTACTTCACTGCAGGTTGACCACCTGGGACCTAAAAAATCCAATTTTTTGCATATTGAAGGTTTTTCTTGGGGGATCTTTTTGGCCACTAAATCAAGCTTTAAAAACATGTTTTAAATCATTCTAAGAGTTTTAAAACATGAACCATAAAAAGCCTAAAACATTTTGAAAGATTTAAAACTCATAGGCTAGCTTGATTTTCTAAAACTCTTTTCTAAAAACAAATGCATCCAAGATTGAAAACAAATCATGCATAAATCAAAACTTTTACAACTCTTAAAAACCATGCATGAATAAAACAAGATTTCAAGTTTATTAAATCAATGCATATGAGTGTAAATCAAATGATGCTAGAATGAAATGCATCCATCAAATTGCAATCTAGAAAATTCCTAACATGTAAGTGAAGATGTAAAAGTCACAAGTTCTATTGTATTGTAACAATTATAAAAACAGTAATTAAAAAAGAAAAAAAGGATAACTACTTACTTCCAAGAGCATGACACATCCATTTATAAATCCAGTTGTCTTCCTCAAGCTTTCGCGTATACTTTTTATCAAGAACTCATGTACAACAATAGCCCATGATTAATCATTAACTTTTTCCAACTTATCAACTATGAATATGATATTGAATGGAAATGACCGACATGATTTTGGAAAAAGAAGGGTACTACAAACATACAACATGTAAAGCTTCTTGAAATCAGCAATCGAATCCAACATCTTTTTATCCAACGACTTCTTCTTGTTAGATGCAATCTTCTTCGAGATTACTTTTAAATGCTTCTCTAATGTTTCCGTTCCTATATAGTTCTTTTCGATATATTTCTCCAAAAAATCACATTCTTCTGTCAAAACCCTTGTCTCTAATTGTATTCTTTCTCCATTCATATTCAACCACATTATCAGCGCGACATCTTGAGGTAGAATTGGAAGGAGCTTTCCTCCAAGTTGAAATGCACTTTTTTCATTATCCCACCGAGTTATTATCGTTGACAAAAATGTACGCTGGCATTTCAAGTTCACATGCATCTCTGTAAAGTGTTTAAAAGGTGTTTCTCCTATCGCATTAATATGAACATCTTCTAACTTTAAATCCTCGATGAACTTGGTAAACCTTGAAGGGTAGCATTTCGTATCTAATTTTACAATTTCATTTGTATTTTGGTTGGCCTGTATCAAATTACAACAAAAGAAAAATAAAATAAACACGAAAATTCAAATGAGATGACACTAATGAATTGAAGTCATGTTCAGTGATTACCATGATTCAGTCTATACTCTCTCCCTCCGATATTAAATCCAAGGAAACTTCAGCAGCCAACCCAATCAGTAGTACCCAAACGACCCAACTAGAAACGAACAAGTAAAAAAAAATAAAAAATCAAAACCCAATCACCAAAAAAATCAAACAAGAAAACATGAAACCAGCACCCGAAAACTTAAGTTTTAATTGATCCTTCAATTGACATCTGAATTTCAGTTTTCTTGAAGATAAACCTTTTAACTACCATCCCATTATGAGTTTCCTGGCTAAATGAAAATTTATTCACTGGAAGCGGCACAACTTCCACCGGCTAGTGGTAACAAAATAGCACTTTCAAGTCGCTCTCACATTAACATAACAAGTTAACATAAATCCAATAAAAATGGTTCAAACATAAGAATTTCTTGTTTATATATGTGCCACACCATGAAATCAGAATATCAAACATCCTTGGAGCTAACACAATTTATATAAAATAAATTTAAAAAATGAAGATGGTACTTAACAAATCAATATTTGTAAGATATATTCACAACTAGTCTCATCTTTTCTCCTTCATGTCAAACAAGAATTCTCATATCACAGATTCCTCTATTGATAACTGTAACAAGAACAATTTCTTGTGGTTATTTTATTCAGTTTAGCTATATACCAAGGCTAGCCAATGTATGAAATGGACAACAATCAGATTCAGTGAATAAATTATCTATATAACAAAACCCAAAGTTAGTTTCTTTTTTTCCCGTTGCCCTTTTTGTCTATTGTTTGGAAGCATTTAGTCCCAAATAGCTGAAGTCGTCGTCATCTATAGAGAAAACATAAAAAAAAAGATGGATAGCTATCGAGATCCTAATAAAAATCAGCAGATGCTGTTATTCAAACGATACCATAAAAAAAGTAACCAAATTAAAAACAAACATGCAAAGAGAGACCTAATCATCAAACATTCAAATCAATAACAAACAAAAATTAGGATTGCAATAACATGATTAGGAATCCAAATCAACAAATACAAATCACCAAGACCCTCTAACTAAATGAAAGACAACATAAACATAGTAATACTAATAATAATGTTTGATAATAATAATAATCCAAATCTCTCAACACACCCCCAAATTTTTTTTCTTCTAGCTTTAACCCATTAACCAAATCATCAAAACAGAAAAACCCACCAAACAGGAAAAAAATCAAGAAATGAACAAACCTATAAAACAGAAAAAGAAGAAGATAGATGCAAATAGGCAAAAAGCAATGAAATGAGGAAGGGAAAAGGTAAATTGCCTTAAATCCACATTCTCTAACATAGATATTCGACGACCCAACACTGATTTAGTAAATCCCAGATAAAATTAGAACCCAAAAACCCAATCCCAGCATTGCAATTTACAGTGGTCGACCCCCTCCAAAGGAAAAGGACAAGAAGGAAGAAGCAAATGAGAAGAAGCCCAAAAGCCTACCAACAAAGTCAAAGACAAAAGTGACCAAACGAAGAAACCCACAAGTGGATTTTTCTCCAACGCCATTGAAGAGCTCAGATCGTCATCGAATAGAAGAACTGATGGAGAGAAGTGGAAATTGTAAAAAAAACGCACCCGAGTTCCGAACAAAAATTCCTTGAAAAAAGAAGTGGAAACTATAAAAGGGATTCTTAGTTCCTACTCTTGTTTTCCATGATGTTGTTCATTTTACCTGAAAATGGGTATAAAGATGAGAGCTTTCGATGCCTCTTGCACGTTCGATCGATAAATGACGGAGAGAGAGCTATTAATGGGGAGAGAGGGTCGCGCGAGAGAGACGGAGAGAGAGCTGCTGATGGGGAGCGAGTGTCGCGCGAGAGAGATAGAGGGACTCCAGCTGATGGGGAGAGAGGGTCGCGCGAGAGAGACAGAGAGAGAGCTGCTGATGGGGAGCTAGGGTCGCGTGAGAGAGACAGAGAGAGAGAGAGCTGCTAGGAGAGAAGGTCGCCGCGCGAGAGAGACAGAGAGAGTTGCTGGGAGAGAAGGTCGAAACAGAGAGAAAGCTCCTGGCGGGCGATTGAAAAAACCAGAGCGGGCTATCCTCTGGGGTTATTTCATTTCTTCAAAATTAGATCCCAGCTGGATTCCAACTCACCGTCCAACTGTGATTGGCCTCTAAATCGGGCCAACAATTCGGTCCGTATAGACTTTTTGCATACAAAATGATGTGTACGATATCACACATAACGCATGTGCGATATTACACCTTCTTATAGGATATCAGGATATCATACAAAATGATTTGTACGATATCACACATAACGCATGTGTGATATTACAGTTTGTTATAGGATATCATACAAAATGATGTGTGTATATGATATCTCACTGTAATAGAATATCGCACAGTTATGGTAAGTCCAAAAATATTGCACGAGTGAGATACTTAAACTTTGATCTCTCACACGGTAAATTTTGGTTGAGCTCAATTGACGAGTGGAGTCCCAACTCCCAACTCACTTGCGTTATACTGTTCTGAATGAGTTCATCTTCCTTGCCCGACAAAGAAAACGTAAAATCGCGCGCGACACGAGTTCAGTTTGCATTAGTATTCAACTAGCACACGGGCACACAGCCGAAGTTGAAGAAGAAGAGGAAGGACATGGAGAAACTAAAATCTGTTGTTCCGCTCGATCTCAAGCAAATGATATCAGAAAGCACTCCAGACAATCTCCCTAATACCTGCTCCTTGCTTCTCGATTTCTTTCTCCATTTGCCCCAATTCCACCAAGTAATAATCACCCTCTTTCTCTTCCTCCATACTTACTTTTTAGTTTCTTCATTATGGAACTGCTTTGATTCTTCTTCTTCTTCTGTAATAAACCCTAATTGGTTCTTGTAGGTTGTCCAAGATTTGACGAATAGAGAGATGGGGCTTTGTTCCAAGAACATGACATCTGCTTCTGATTCGAAGCGGAAAGGAAATGAATGCTTTTCCAAGGGTGATTTCTCCGAGGCCTTGAGATTCTACTCGCAGGTGGGTGAGAGGACCATTTGAATTAAAATAGATTATCATGGTGTTTTCAAAGTGTTGCTGAGACATGTGACATGGGTCTTGTGTTCTTATTCTATGATGAACAGGCATTGCGTCTTGCTCCGATGGATGGTGATGACATGGACAAGGACTTTGTGGCGATGGTTTATGTAAATAGGGCTACCACTATGCATGTGAGTTTGATTCCTGTAGTCTGATTTTTGCATCTGAAGTTTACTGGTAGTGGTGCAACTTGGGCAAGGTGGGTATTTGCCCAACTCAAGCCTGACCAAATTTGCACATGGTTAAACCCGAACCTGAATCCGACCTGAATGATACCTGAACATGCTATAAATGTCCTTGACCAGAATTGTAAATTCTCTACTGGGGTGAAATTCAAGTTGATTGAGTTGGATTTGGTTTGTGAATTCTGGGTTTTATTATTTTACCTGTTCCTTTTGATGCTTATATTTATATTTAAGCCACATACCCTGGTCCCATTCAGGCACTTAAGGCCCAAAACTGAACACCCAAATTCCATGAAGTTCTTTTAAATCCAGGCCTGAGCCTGACCTGAACCCAAACACACCCAATTTTACTCTTGTTCTGGTCGGATCACGTGGGTTCTAGTTTGGGCAGAAGTTGCAACTCTATTTTGTGGCGTCCTTTTTAATGCATTTAGATTGTCCTTTTCTTTATGATGAGTTCAAAGGTGTCCGGTTTGCATTGCATGGGTACAAGAAGATATATAGTTTTCTTTTGGGAAAACTTCTTTCATCTTAGCCTTTCACATGGAAAAACTTTGTGAAAATTCATCCTGCAATGCCCGTTAGTTCAACCAATTCAAATCATAATTTCGATTGGGAGATAATGTGGGTAAAGAAATTATACTAAAAAAATGAAAGAGGATTCCAGAATAGAAGTGGGATTAATCCATTAAGATAGTGTCCGTTCACCACAAATGTACACCAGGCATAATGGTATGAGGAAACTATGGCATTGGAGCACTGGCAAGCATGAATTTAATGTTATATCACCTTGTATGATCAAATGTGTGGGTAAGTTGGTGTAAATCCCTTCCTCCTACTGAGATGGGATGAGTGCTGCTACAGGACTTCAATGATAGTGGCATTCAATCTCCGTATTTTTTGCCAATCCTTTACCTTGGTGCTTTAAGGCTGGTTTGACTTTTGTAAGAATTTGTCAGTCAGAGTTGGTCATGTCATCGACAATTTTCTTCTCATGGATAAGGTAAAGGTTGAAGCACAATGTGCTACTGATTTATGAATGGGAAACTAGTAGATGGACAAATGATATGATTGAACAGGCCAGGGATAGTTTGTAGCATTGCAGTTTCGAGGGTTCAATTGAGAAGCTTAACTATCTTCACATGTGGATCTCTTGAAAATAGAAGAGGATGCTAAAAAGGTTGAGTGAATCACTCATACCTTGGTGGACAACTGCTTGTGTAGTTTAGATCTTTGCGCAGTGGTTATCGGGTATGTTAGCATCGCTTTGAATTTGTCTCCTAGGGATTTCACTCCAGACTTAGAAGCAAACTTTTAGTTCTTGCCTTCATGCTTTTTGCATCATTGTCAAAATTGATACATCCTCTCTTAATATGGAAGTGGTGTAAAAATTTTCCATAAAGGGTCTCAATATCACTGGCTGCGGAGGTCGATAACATTCAATTTGCTAATAATGTCAAGATGGAACCTGATCAAATGGCATTTCCAATAAAATTTTTCGACATCGGCATCAATGTTAAAGTCGTGCTATTCACATATTTTGCAGCGAGGTGTACTAGTGCAGTTTAATGATGCGTCCATGAATACTCATAAAACAACGCCAAGGAGACCAGCATTGGCCCAATCCACTAAGAGAGATTGACATCTAGTCATACTTTTGTATGAATCTGACAATAACATCTAAACTGTTAAATGATCTAATTGCTTGAAGGCCCTACAGGCCATTTCAAGGCTGTCAATAGAAGCCACACCTCCATTCTACTAATGTATGGAGAACTCCATTGCATGCTACTTACCCAATGATCGACAAAAGAAATCCGATCATTAGATGGTGAATTTGTATGGCTGATTGTTGATCCAGGAGATTAAGCCCATCTAGTTGAGTTCTCTCAAGTCGAGGAGATGCAGGCCATGATCCAAATGCATCTGTAAAGACTCATAAAACAAGGCCCAACAAGACCAGAGGGCCCATAACATGAAGTGAATCAAGTGATTAATCAGTCACATGTTAAATAAGGGCATTATGGATTTATGGTCATGTCACATGCCAAATCTCATATTTTAGGAAGCTATATCTTGAGAGAATCAATTTTATTGTGATTTGCTTAAATTTGGAATTATATGTAGGCCAATACCTTTAGGAGCCTTACTTAGAATTACAATCTCTAATTAAGAGCCAAAGATTATTGACTACTCTAATTAAAAGTATAATCTCTAATTGCAAGCCAAGATTGTTGGTCAAAACATTAGCAAATATTTTCTCTCTTCTAGTATTGAGTAAAATCAAACTCTCGTAGCCTTGTGCGAAGACTCCTAGGCAACTCCAATGCGTGAAGACTCCATTGAAGTTGGTCAATGAAATGAAAAGAAGAAGATTTAATGTAACATGTCTTTAGGAGACGAAGTTGGAAGGGGATAAAACTAAGGAGTTCATTGATGGTTATAAACTCTATTATGTAAGAAAGAACAATACATGAAATGAAGTAGGTATAGTAGTAGATAAGGATTTGGAAGAAAAGATTGTGGGGTTAAAGAGGTTGGGTGATAAAATTATAACAATTAAACTAGTGTTAGAGGAAGACATAATGAATATCATTAGTGCCTATGCACCCCAAGCAAGATTAGATGAAAATGTTAAGAGACAATTTTGGGAGGAGATGGATGGTTTAATATGAGAAATTCCAACTACTGAAAATATTTTCTTAGGAGGGGACTTAAATGGGCAAACATAGGAAAGGATAATAGAGGGTATGGGAGAGTGCATGGATGACAAGGTTTTGAAGAAAGGAATGAGTTAGGAGACACTATTTTGGATTTGATGTTAGCATTTGACCTTGTAATAGCAAGCAATTAATTACATATAAGAGTGGAACTAACATGAGCCATATAAACTTTTTTCTATTTAGAATACATGCTGGAATAGCTTGTAAAGACTTGTTAGGTTATTCCAGGATAGAGTTTGGCCATACAACATAGGATAATAGTTTTAGATAATTGCATTAGAAGTAAAAGGAGAGGGAAAAGACATTATGATAGAAGGGGGATAAAGTGACAAGAAATTTGAAAGGAGAAAGAGTAACAATGTTTAAGGATAAAGTGATAGAGGGGGGCGAATGACATTTGGAAGGAGAAACTATGGTGGTGTGGAATTAAATGGATAATTGTATCATGACGTTTGCAAAAGAGGTGCTTGGAGAGTCGAAAGGGAAAAGTCATTATGATAAAGAAACCTTGTGGTGGAGTGTAGAGGTTTAGGAAGTTGCTCGAGAGAAAAGGTGCTATAAAATTTTGAAAGGGACTAGAAACATGGAAAATCATGACATGCATAAGGCAAAGAAAGAAGTTAAGAAAGTACTAAGTGATGCAAAGTTCAAAGCATATGATTACTTATATAATAAGTTGGGAACAAGAGAAGGATATTTCTAAACTTGCAAAAATAAGGTAAACGAAAAATAGGGACTTAAGATCATGTCAAATGTATAAAGAGTGACAGCCAAAAGGTTTTAGTGAAGGACAGTGATATTAACAAAAGGTGGAGAGAATATTTTAACCAACTTTTAAATGAAGATTATACAGGAGGCATAAGAATAAAGGATGATACTTTATTAACAAGACATGCCTTCTACCACGAAATTAGGTTAGTAGAAGTGAAGGAAGCATTGACACGCATGAAGATAGGAAAGGCTATGGCCTAGATTACATTCTAATGAGGCTTGAAAGTACTTAGAAGAAATTGGGTGGATTTAGTTAACTAGGCTCTTCAATAAGATATTAATGACAAAGAAAATGCCGGATGAATGGAAAAGAAGTCTTGTAGTACCTATATACAAGAACAAATGAAATATACAAAATTGGATCGACTATCATGGGATTAAATTTATGAGTCACACTATGGAACTATTGGAGAGAGTAGTAGAGTAAATACTTAGACAAAAGGTCAATATATCTGAAAATCAATTTCGTTTCATGCTAGGAAGGTCAACTGTGGAAGCCACATTCTCACTTAGGCAGTTATTGGAAAAATACCGAGCGATAAGAAAATTTTTGCATACGGTCTTCGTCGATCTAGATTCTAGAGAAAGCTTATGATAGGGTAGCTAGAGATTTAATTTGGTGGGTTTTAAATAAAAGGAGTGTTCCAAGAGATTATTATTGAAACCATTAAAGACATGTATGAGAGGGTGGTAACGAGTGTGAGAACTACCTGTGGAGAGACATGTGAATTCCCAATGACCATAGGTTTGCATTAGGGGTTAGCCTTAAGCCCCTATCTCTTTACATTGATTATGTTACCTGCGCATATTGAATAGGAGGTGCCCCGGTTTATGTTGTTTGTAGATGATGATGATGTAGTGGTGGTGGATGAATCAAGAGATGGCGTGAGTATGAAACTTGAGCGATGGTAGGCGGCCTTAGAATCCAAAGGCTTTAGTGGATCTTAGCTTCAGTGTGAATGCACAAAGAGCTGATTCTATTGGAGTGCTTTGTGATCCACATATACCACAAGATTGAAGGGAAAATTTAACAAAAAAACGATTAGACCAGCTATGACCGATGCAACAGAATGTTGGCCAATCAAGAAGCCAACACATGTACAAAATGAGTGTAGCAGATATGAGAATGTTAGAGGTGGATGAGTGGTAAAGATAAGAAGGATATAATTAGAAACGAGCACTTTCAAGGGCATTTCGGGGTTGCATCAATAAATTAAATAAGAGAAACTTGTTTGAGATGGTTTGGACATGTCCAACATGGGCCAACGACTTCGTTGGTGAGGAAAAGTTTTTCTATGCAGGTGAATGTCCCACCAAGGGGATGAGGCAGGCTGAAGAGGACTTGGATGGAAGTAGTAAAAATAGATTTGGAGAATTGCGACCTATATGAAAATTTGGCTTATGATAGATAGAAATGTAGAAATGGAATTCATGTAGCCAACCCCAACATAGTTGACTCAAGGCTTTGATGATGATGATGATGATGAGCAATAATGGTGATATGCGGTTCTTTTTAGAAGGGTTTCTAGATAAGGATCTTGATGTCTTTGCTAAAGACGAATGTGGCAAAATCTAAGAAGAAAGCTAAGGGTAAAGGACGACAGGAGTTTTGGAGCGCCTTCATAGTTTAGTGAATTATGATTGTGCTTTGTTTCTCCTGGGAAAGGGTGCTATTGCTGTTTCCTAAGATGCTGCATTGTTCAGGTTGTCCCCTCCAAAGTGGTTGGCATTTCTTTTGGTATTTGCCCTTTATTCTATTCTTGATGTTTTGAGCAGGGTGTGCCTCAGTAGTATATTTTAGTGTTTGTCCAATGTCCTTTATTCTCATTGATGTGGCAGATGTCAATAAAGTGAATTTACCATTTCAGAGAGAGAGAGAGAGAGAGAGAGAGAGAGAGAGAGAGAGAGAGAGAGAGAGAGTTGTGATTCTCATCATGCCACATTGTCATCCTTTGAATTTTCCTCTCTAAGAATGTGGAGTGATGCTTTGTCTCTTCATCCAAGGTTTTAATTTCATTTATAATGCAGTAAAACCACTGTGGCTTCTTTAGCCTCAATGCTCACGTATGCAGTTGTTCTTGAATACCCTCTAGTGTAAATGGCCTGTGAGATCTTTCCTTAAAGACACTCATTAATGACAGGGATTTCTGCCATGTTATAGTCCCTGATCTCAATGAGACCCAAAAACACCATGATGTCAGTTTTTCCCTCTTGCTTCCTTCAGATGGATCTGAGTTCCCCGATGCTGACAGTTCCCCGAGGCCTGTCAGAATAGGAATCCACCTGGCAGTGTAGGTATTCAACAGTTTGATTTTCCTAGTGTCCGAAATCATGTATATGTCAGAGGGATTCAAGTTTTCTTTGAGACAGTTCTGGTGTAAAACACCTTTTTTTTTTTTCTGCATAAAATATAAAATAATGACAACGGAATCATCTACATATGCCAGTGAACTCAATCTCTTTCAGAAAATTGGTCTAATTTGTGTTACTCTGGGTCTATAAATTAAGTAAGGACTCTTCCTTTTTTTGATTGTTGGGGAAATCAACTTTCAACTCAACATGCCACCTTTTAACTCAAAAGACCACTCAGTGCCATTTGATTATCTTCCCATCTAAATACGTATGTTAAATGTTGAATGAGTATCACAAATAAGCAAGGAACTGTTTATCACTAACATCAGAATGGCCAAGTATGTATGGATTTGCAATTTTTTCCTATATTCTTATAATTTCTCTTCTTGCTTTTTAGAACATGGGACTTTTTAACGAATGCATAAGAGACTGTAATCGGGCTGTTCTACTTTCCCGTTGCTATGTGAAGGTAAGCTTGCTTTGCAATGCTCTCTCTCTCTCTCTCTCACATACATGCACGCACGAACACACACAGATACTCATGCGGGCACATGCACGGACATGTTTACAATAAATAATTCAGCAAAGTAAATGAAAATTCTTGTTACCAAAATATCTGGCGTTACCCTTTTGTGCTTCTTGTTGGATCATGTAACGAGGACTTTACGAATTTTCCTAATGGATCTCATAGATATGTAGTCCTCCATAGGTTGTCAACCCTGTACTCATACATGGTTGATGTTGTCTATACAGATTGTTGACATCATTAGTTAGCCTATAAAAATTGGTGTATAAATTATCTTTTCCACTTTGGTACCAGGTTGATCTAGTTTTCCTTGTATTGGATGTTAATTTGGGAAATGTAGGCAAAGAGAGGAAGAAAGTGAAAGAGATGAAGAAAAAGGATTATGAGAAAAGCATGTATTATCAACATTAACCAAATTTTTATATCCTATCTATCTAGGGGTTGGTTTTGTGATTTCCTATGATGCCTGAATATGGCAGGGTCCATGGCATGGACATGTTAGGGACATGGATTTTACACAAAAAGTGAAATATCGGATATGATACAACACAATATGTTACCCATTTTGAAGTATTCGTGCATCACAAGTGATTTCTAATTTTTCACTTAACCCTACATTTCCACATCCACATTGAACAATGTCCAGCTGTCCACTTTTACTACTTCATCCCATCTCTTTTTTGCCCCTGTTTCCTTGAACTTGAAACACTTAAATACTAAATGTTGTAGTAATTTTTTTATTAGAGACTAATAATACTTATATTGTCATCATCATAATCACCACCACCATCATTACCTTATCTCATCAATCTAGGTTGTCAATATGTGTTCTATTCAATCAAATATACAAGCCAAAGGTGATGCAATTGTAGATACAATCGCAAGTGCCGGGGCACAATTAGGGTTCCTACGAGAACAATCACACGAAGAAGAAGACAACTCTCCCACGATAAAACCCACAAAGGGAAATTCTATTAACTCAAATCTCTGAGATCATTGATCTCTACAATGCTATATTTATAATAAAAGAAATTTAGGGGCTAAGAAATCAATCCTAATCAAACTAGGAAATCTAATAATAATCCTATCAAAATTAGAAACCTAATTCTAATTATACTCTTTGCTAAAAAAAAAAAACTAATAACAATTAAAATCAGAATTTCATGGGTCCCACATGTGGCCCACAAGTCTTGTTGCAATGATGTGGTCTTGCTGCTGCATCATTCTCCCCTGGTTGGAAAAGAGTTCGACCTCGAACTCGACTCTTCTTCTTGTTCTTGCTTTTGTATACAGTGTGTACTTGAAGTGCGTCCTTGGTGAAATATCCTTTCTTTGGTGGTGTTGGCTTCATAGGACAGACTGTTACTTACTTTCCATCATGCATGAAAGTGTATGTGTTGTCGCGCATACCATTAGTGCCATTCTTATCATACATCCATGGACGATCCAACAAGATATCACAACTATCCATGGGTACCACATTACACCACACGGTATCTGTATAAGCTGCACCAATAGAAAAGGTAACTGGACATGCATATTGTACTTGCACTTCATCACCTGCCATAGCCATCTAGTAAAATATGGACGATGATGTTTTTGAACTTTCAGCTGCAATCGATCCACAAGACCTTGAGATATAATGTTCTGACAACTTCCTCCATCAATGACTACCGTGCATTCTTGACCATTGACTGTTCTTTTGGAGCGGAAAATATTTTCTTGCAACCACTTCTTCATAGTAGTTGATGGAGTGTCACTGATGACCATGAGAGACTTAAGATCCTCCTCAGGCATAATGTCCACCTCCTCTGTTTCATCCTCTTTAGGGTCATCTGGAGTATCATTCACATTACTTTCATTCTCAATGAGGTGGATGCGTTTGGGACATTCCTTTGCATGATGCCCTTCTTGTTGACAATTAAGGCATGTGATCTTATTTTGACCTTCGGGCTTGGTGAAAACTTTCTCCGATGAATCACTCAGTTTAGAACCCGTAAGTGAGGAACTCTTCTGCATAACCCATTTAGATGCATTAAGTTTTCTGGCTTGATGATGTGCAATCCCCTCCGCCTTGATAGCATGCTGAACAATCTCATCAACATTATCAAAATGCTTGAATGTGAGGATATGTTGTATGTTAAGTGTAAGCTCATTAAAGTATTTATCAACTAATACTTCATCATCTTTATTCAAACCACAACGAGCTTGCATGGTCATAAACTCCTCAGAATACTCAACAATTGTCTTAGATCCTTGTTTCAAATATTGAAAACTTGAATGCAGATCTCTGGAGTAATTGACAGGTAGGAATTTTTGCTTCAATAGATTTTTCATTTCAGTCCATGTGTCAACTGGGTTAATTTGTTGGTAGCGCCTCTTCTTTTGCAACTTGGTCCACCATATCGCAACATAATTGCGAAATCGAGTTGCCACTAGTGTAATCTTATGACCATCCGTCATTGGCTTGTGTGCAAAAATATTTTCAACACACTAACCAATCCATGAAGTCATCCGGCTTCAATTTCTCACCATATTCGGGAATCACAAGTTTAATTCCCAAATCATGATCAACATTGACGACATGTGGATCTTGTTGATTTTGATTATGTCCTCCATCATCTCGATGATTATCCTCACGCCTATTAGTTTTTAAATTTGTTAATCGGGTTTCAATCCTGGCAAGTCTCTTGCATTTGAACCATCATTGTGGATAGTTGATTAACAGTTACCGATAATTCCACTACGGTTTCCTCAAATCATCATCATTATTGGAGGAAGACTCCACTTTTACATGCTTCTTCGGAGGCAGTTTTTTAATGCAAATTTAAAATCTTTTGACTTACCTGATGTGGAGATCTGCTCTCCATGATCACGATGGTGAAGACGGATCTAAAATCCAACTATGGATGTCTTTGATACCGCAAAAGGAAGACCCAACTGTTGATCTTGGTCAAATCTGGGCCCTTGGCTTCTCTGCTGTTATTATAAGTGGTGTTGCTGGGGCAAAACTGACCTGACCCAAACTTGATTTGCTTTAACCTGACCCGAATGTACTTGCCTTTGTTTTGCCTTGAGTCCCACGCCAGAAAATAAGAAGAGAAAAAGGGGTTTGAAACCCTTCCCTATTGTTCCAATGAAGGGAAAAATTGGGGCAAGTCTCTGGCTTTGGCGATGGAGAGGTGCGGCTCTGGCTTTGGTGATGGAGAGGTGCGGCAGAGTTCCAGCAAGATCGATGGCTGGCGCTGGTGAACGGTATGCATATTCTTCCCTTGTTCTCTTCTGCTTCTTCTCAGCCTTTCTGTTCTTTTTCTTTCCTACTCTTTTTTTTTTGCTGGGTAAGGGCTTTTTGTGGGTGGAAGGCGAGTGGGTGTGGGGTACAGGTAGAAGGTTGGGCTAGGGTTCTGTGGAGCAGTGGAGAAGATGGGGGTTTGGGCAGGCTGAGAGGGTCGGCAGGGGTTTGGAGTTTGGAGATCAGCAGGGGTTTGGAGTGTGCTAGACTGGTGGTTTTTTTTTTTTTTTTGTTGGATGGTGGAGAAGATGGGGATTTGGGTCGGCTGAGAGGATCGGTAGGGGGTTGTTGTTAATAAAGCCCAAGGCCCATGAGAAGATCCAATTCATTTATCACACGTGGATTGATTCGGTTCAATTGTAATTCAACTGTACATATTATTTTAATTAGTTAGTTTCCTTATCTTAGAATAGCAAGTTTCCTTGACTGGTTAGTTTCCTTTTCTTTGAGCCTTGAATCAGGCATGTAATACTTATATATATTGATGAGTGCTCTCCAATAAGGGACATGGCAATACATTCACAGTATTTATTCAATAACCATGGTTCTCAAGGTTCTGTGTTCATGAAATTGTCATGGTATCAGTGTGAAGCTCAAGAAAACCTTGTTTTTGATCTTACATAGTATCAAGGCAATAAGAGATCATCACTGATCATCCCTTATCATCACAGATCATCTCCGATCAAGACGTGGCCCACTTCAGATCGTCGTCGGCCCCTCTGGAAATCTCTTCCATCCTGGTCAACTGGAATTATCCAACTTTCCGGTTATTTTTTCAAGATTTTATGATCATCAGAGGTAGGCCATCTACTAATTTCTAGGGTTTTTCAATTTTCTCCACAAGATTCAATCTCAGCCGTCTAGAATCTTGGATCTTGATCCTTTTTGAGGATTCCTTCTTCCATCAGTTGCGAAATTTACATCTGATCTCATCCCTTGCCTCTGATCTGTCCTCAGATCATCTGGTGGGTACCACGAACAAAACCCATCTCTGTGTTGTGTTTTTCTGGGCTATTTTTCTGTGCTGTTTTACACAACTGTTCTGGGAACAGTTACTAGTTATATTTCTGCTGCTTGCTTTTTCAATCCTCATCTGCTGTGTTCAATACGTGTCCTTACTGCTATTGTTTTCACTTGGCAGGGCCCACAGTGGATCTTGAGCCCTGTTGTGCACAAATTTTGGTGCTGTTTTTTGGGTTTTATATAGTTTCTCTTCATTGATTGCTCAGTCTTATTGCTATTAAATCATATTTTGGCCAACATCGTTTGCGATGGAAAAATCTAAAGTTACCTTGATCCGGTTCACATGAAAGAACTACCCTGCTTGGTCTTTTCAGTTCCAAATATACCTTGAAGCTAAGGAATTATGGGGATATATTTCTTGTTCTGACCCTATACCCACTGAGGATGAGAAGAAGATCTCCTCTTGGCATACTAAAGATGCCAAAATCAAAACCTGGATTCTGGGATCCGTTGAACCTCATTTGATTATGAACCTAAAACCCTACCCCACTTCTAAAGACATGTGGGGGTATCTGCAGCAAGTGTACCATCAAGATAACTCCGCACGTCAATTTCACCTTGAATGTGCGATTGCTGAATATGCACAAGGAACCTTGTCGATCCAAGACTACTATTCGGGATTCCGAACCCTATGGTCGGAATACGATAGTATTAAGTATGCAGGTGTGGCTGCCAACGTTTTGATCGTCATTCGCGATCTTCAAGCCTCTAGTCAGTAGGATCAATTTTTGGTGAAATTACGGAATGAATATGAAAGTGTCCGATCTGCCTTGATGAATCGGACACCTCTACCTTCCTTGGCTGTCTGCTTGAATGAACTCTTACGCGAGGAACAACACATGGCAACCTTAGTCCATATGGCTCAACAAAAGACTGCGACCTATTCAGTTGCGTTCTCAGCCAATGAAGCTTCTCAGCCTCAAACCCGAGACTTGAGCAAAATACAGTGCTACAGTTGTCAAAAATTTGGGCATCTTGCATCTCAATGCAAACAGAAAGTCTGCCGTTACTGTAAAAAGTCGGGACATATCATCTCTAAATGTCGCTGCCGCCCACCTCGTCCGTCCGCCCAGACTCCACAGTATCAGATTCCACAGTCTCAGCCTCCACATGCTTATGTTGCTTCTTCAGTTATGCCTGCTACCACATCTACATCGTCACAGCCTGGGCCCTCATCTTCTCTAACTCCTGAGCTAGTTCAACAAATGATTCTCAATGCCTTCTCTGCTTTTGGTTTCTCAGGTACGTCATCTCCATCTTCCACTTGGTTCCTTGATTCCGGGGCGTCTAATCATATGACGAATTCCCGTTCCTCACTCTCCAATATGACAAAATACAATGGCAATCTTCATATCCAAACTGCAAACGGAGGCGACGTACCCATTACTACCCTCGGAGATATCATTGGTCATCCTCTTCCTTTAAACAATGTTTACCTTTGTCCCACTTTAACTTCAAACCTATTGTCAGTTGGACAACTTGTTGAAAATAACTGTAACATCTCTTTCTCTTCTTCTGGTTGTGTTGTGCAGGACCAGCTGTCCGGGAAGAAGATCGCGAGGGGGCCTAAGTGTGGACGCTTGTTTCCGCTGAATTTTAATAAGCTTTCTAGGACTATATTTGACACTGATGTCTTTTGTTTTTCTATTAGAGATAATTGCCAATTGTGGCATAATAGACTTGACCACCCTAATTCAAAAGTCTTGTCCCTTATGTTAAATTCTGGTTTATTAAATAAAACTCCTGGTTTATCTTCTTGTGTGCCGTTTGATTGTGCTACTTGTAAAATGGGAAAGAGTAAAACTCTTCCTTTTCCTATTTCCACTTCACACAGCACTAAATGTTTTGATTTGATTCATAGCGATGTATGGGGAATTGCTCCTACTCTTTCTCACGCTCACTTTAAATATTTTGTGACTTTTATTGATGATTTTAGTCGGTTCACATGGGTTTACTTTCTGCATTCCAAAGCTGATGTTTTTAATGTTTTTAAAATTTTTTTGGCTTATGTTGAGAATCAATTTTCCACCTGCATTAAAATCTTGCGATCTGATTCGGGCGGGGAATATGTGTCCTCTGATTTTCAAAAGTTTTTGCAAACCAAAGGCATTATTTCTCAACGCACTTGTCCTTATACTCCACAGCAGAATGGAGTCGCTGAACGGAAGAATAGACATCTCCTTGATGTCACTCGTTCCCTTCTGCTTGAATCATCGGTTCCTACCCGTTTTAGGGTTGAGGCATTGGCTACCGCAGCTCATCTTATCAATCGCATGCCCTCACCCTCTATTGACAATCTGAGCCCATATTACCGATTGTACAAGACATCTCCATCCTATGATGATCTTCATGTTTTTGGGTCAATTTGCTTTGTACATTTGCCTCCTTCAGAAAGGACCAAACTAACCGCTCAATCAGCTAAGTGTGCTTTTTTAGGATATGCACCCTTCCAGAAAGGGTTCCTTTGCTATGATCTCCACATTCGTCGCATCCGTACCTCTAGGAATGTTGTGTTTTTTGAAAACAAGTATTTTTTTCACCAACACCTTGATCCTCCGGACCCCTCATTAGTTTCCTTACCTGGTTTTTCTGAAAACAAATCTATTGTTCGATTTAATCCTGACTTTGTGTATCACAGACGGAACAAAGATGCGCCTACAGGTCCTCCCCCTCTTGATCTTCCTCCAGCATCGGGTCGGCCTCCGGAACTTGGTCCATCTGGCCCTCCTTCATTGCGTCGCTCCACTCGCATTTCAGTCCCGCCAGACTGCTATGGGTTCTCTCATACTTCCTTAATGGCCATTTTGTCATCCTCTTGCATCCCGCAATCCTATTCTCAGGCTGTGCAGCACCAATGTTGGAACCAGGCTATGCAAGAAGAATTGGAGGCTTTAGAACAGAATCACACCTGGGATGTTGTCCAGTCTCCCGTGGGTGTCAAACCTATTGGCTGTAAGTGAATTTTTTCTCTCAAGTTAAAATCCGATGGCACATTGGATAGATATAAGGCGCGTCTCGTCGCTCTTGGAAATCAGCAGGAATATGGCATTGATTATAATGAAACGTTTGCTCCTGTCGCCAAAATTACCACGGTTTGCATCATTCTTGCTGTTGCTGCATCACAGTCTTGGCCTTTATATCAGATGGATGTCAAGAATGCATTTCTTCATGGCGATCTAAAAGAAGATGTTTATATGCGTCTGCCTCAAGGGTACTCATCTGGGAAGGGTATGGTTGCCAAACTCCGTCGCTCCCTCTATGGTTTGAAGCAAGCTCCTCGCGCATGGTTTGAGAAATTTCAAGCTGCTCTTCTCCGATTGGATTTTCATTCGAGCCGGTATGATCCTTCTATGTTCTTACATCATGCTCCATCCGGGATTACTGTGCTACTGGCCTACGTGGATGACATTGTCATTACTGGTTCCAATGCACATATGATTCAAGAAATCCAAGCTTCTCTTAATAAGACATTTCACATGAAGGATCTCGGCCCATTACACTATTTCCTTGGTCTTGAAGTTCATCAATCGACTAAAGGTATAGTTCTCAATCAACACAAATACACGGTTGACCTCATTGACTTGGCTGGCTTTACTGCTTCTGCTCCAATAGATACGTCAGTCGAACTAAATGTCAAACTCAGTAAAGAGGAGGGTGACCTTCTTCCAGATCCTACAACATATCGCCAGTTAGTTGGTAGCCTGATCTACCTCACGGTTACTCGCCCTGATATCTCCTATGCGGTCAACCTCATGAGTCAGTTCATGACTGCTACTCGTCATCTTCATATGGCTGCTGTTCGCCGCATCATTCGATACCTTATTCGCACACCTACTCGCAGGTTGTTTTTTCCATCCAACAATCCTCTATCTCTTAACGCTTATTCCGATGCTGATTGGGTTGGGTGTCCGGATACTCGCAGATCTATCACTGGATGGTGCATGTTTTTGGGTGACAGCTTGATTTCCTGGAAATGCAAGAAACATGAAAAGGTTTCCAAATCTTCTACTAAAGCTGAGTACCGCGCCATGTCTGCTGCGTGCTCCGAAATTCTTTGGCTTCGCGGACTCCTTTCCGACATTAAGTTCCCAGCGGAAGGTGCTACCCCACTCTATGCGGATAATACAAGTGTTATTCGGATTACTGAAAATCCGATTTTTCATGAACGCACTAAGCACATCGAGGTTGATTGTCACTTCATATGTGATGAACTTAAGCGTGGCGTCATTAGTCTTCCGCATGTCTCCACTGAGCTTCAACTTGTTGATATTCTTACTAAAGGCCTTCCACGTCCGCGTCATCAGTTCTTGGTTGGCAAATTGATGCTTGTTGATTCTCCCGCATCAATTTGAGGGGGGGGGGGGGTGTTAATAAAGCCCAAGGCCCATGAGAAAATCCAATTCATATATCACACGTGGATTGATTGGGTTCAATTGTAATTCAACTGTACATATTATTTTAATTAGTTAGTTTCCTTATCTTAGAATAGCAAGTTTCCTTGACTGGTTAGTTTCCTTATCTTTGAGCCTTGAATCAGGCATGTAATACTTATATATATTGATGAGTGCTCTCCAATAAGGGACACGACAATACATTCACAGTATTTATTCAATAATCATGGTTCTCAAGGTTCTGTGTTCATGAAATTGTCAGTTGTGTCGCTGGAAGGGGAGAGCGGAAGAGGTATGGAACTCCTGGTTGGCTGGGACGGATTTGGTTGCTGCGGATTTGGTGGAGAGATGGGTTTCGGGTTTGGCAAAGATCTGTCGAATGGGTTGAGATGAGTTTTTGGCAGCGGCTAGGGGCTGGGGATTTGCAGAACACTGGAGCGATGGATGGATGGGTTTTGCTGGTGGACGGGTGATTGTGTGGGGATTCGTTGGGTGGGTTCGGCTGGTATGGATGGCAGGGAGGTTATGGGATGATGAACGGAATGAGGGATATGGATAACACGCTGATGATCGGGGATCGTTTGACTCTAATACCAATTGATGCAATCGTAGATACGATCGCAAGTGCCGGGGCACAATTAGGGTTCCCACGGGAACAATCACACGAGGAAGACAACTCTCCCATGATAAAACCCATAAAGGGAAATTCTGTTAACTCAAATCTCTGAGATCATTGATCTCTACAATGCTATATTTATAATAGAAGAAACTTAGGGGCTAAGAAATCAATCCTAATCAAACTAGGAAATCAAATAATAATCCTATCAAAATTAGAAACCTAATTCTAATTATACTCTTTGCTAAAAATAAAACTAATAACAATTAAAATGAGAATTTCATGGGTCCCACATGTGGAGGAGTGGAAGCCACTCGCCTTATCGAATGAAGCAGGGAGAGGGTCCAAAGGAGATCGACTGATAAGGAGATAAAGAAAGAAAAACGGAGATGATGTGGTATTGCTGCTGCATCAAAAGGCTAGGAGTGGTAACTAATTAACCATTTTCTTATTTTAGTAAGTTACCTAGATAGATTTACGATCCAACATACCCACTTGTGAAGTAAAACATGTTACTCTAAAGGACTCTAGAAGTAGGAGAAAATGAATACGAGATCTGTGCAACTGTTTTTGTTGTATCCTTTAGTACAATGATTATAAACTACTTTATAACCCCATGGAAGTGAACGATAAACTCTTTGATGAATAGTTAGAGTTGTACAAGAGCTGGGTTGAGTTGAACCCAGGCTTGAGCTCTAGCTTGAAACGAGCTTGACTAGCCAGGCTCGAACTTGTCTGGATATTGCCTAACAAGCTTGAGCTCGGCTTGACTTAGGCTTGGGCTTGATTCAAATTTGAGCCAAGCTTGAGCTAGTGCTCAAGTAGAAATGGATAGAATGTTTGACAACTATTTTTGATAGACCATTAGGAAGTGCATAAACATTCACTCTATTCAAGTCAAGCTTGAGTCCATGAGGCAATTCAGCTGAGCCACACTTGGCTTGACAACCTCATTAGCTGAGCTCGAGCTCAAGACCTGTTGGGCGAGCCCAATCGAGTTGGCTCATGAGCTAGCTTAGCTTGTCGACGAGCCCTAGAAATGATACTCTACTAATTATTTGTGTATATTAAGGCTATAAAAAAGCCTAGCTATCTTCTACCAAAAAAAAAAAAAAAAAAGAAAGAAAAAGCCTAGCTAGCTTGACTCAGCTTAGTTGGCTTAAGCTCCAGCTTAACTCTAGAGCTATTCATTCCAAGTTCAAGCTCGGCTTGAATAGCTGATGAGCAAAGCTCGAGCTAGGGCCTATTTAGCTCGATTCGACCCGAGCAACTCATGAGTCGAACTGAAGCTCCAGTCCATTTAGATTTACTTGGCTTGAGAATTAATGGTTGGGCTTAAGTTTGATATCAAGCTTGGCCCCATGCATAAAACTATACGAGTCCAGGCCCAAGCTTGGCTTTTAGTATACATACACTATATATGTGTGTGTGTGTGTGGGGAAGACAAATTGAGCGCATGCCCAAAGTTGAGCTTGACTTGTTTATAATCGAGCTTATGCTCAAGCGGAGGTTGAGGTTGGTAAAGAGAGGACAAGCCGAGCTTGGGCTGGGTTCCTCATGTGATGCAGGACTGTGCAAAGCTAGCCCAAAACGATGATTGTGAGATTAGAAGATGATTAACAGTCAGAATTAAAATGTAAAATAAAATTTAGATCACACCACTCATATAGAATTTCAATTAAGAAAAAAAAAAAAGAATTTCAATTAAGAAAAGTAGTGATGATCCTAGGCCTTACCACTATCCCACGGTGTGAATTGAGGGTCTGAACGGAAGATGTCTCTTCCACCAGCTTAGGAACCAACCAACAACAATCAGATTTGTTGTCCCTTTGGAGGATTTCACAAAGGCTAGGTTCAAAAGGGGATTATCAATGAAGTAGAGATGGGGTAGTGTTGATCGACTAATATTCAAATTTCAAGAAAACAATCCCGCGGTTGCAATTAATCCAAAAGAATGAGAAAATATTTCTACATCATGAGAGAACAGCCACTTGGGTCACAATTCCAAGATGAAATGGTCGAATGGGTCGAAAGCTATGTAATATGGTTCGGCCAAGTGGGTATGGCCTGATCTATGGTTCGCTGGGCTGATAAAAGGTTGGATGGGGTTTGGCCAAGGGTGGTTAGGGTGCGGCTATTGGGGATTATGGTTTGGGAGGGTGTGGCCACAGGGAATTAGGGCTAGATGTGGTTCAGCAAGTGGAGAGTAGGGTCGACCAAGTGGAAGTAGGGTTTTTGATGTGAAGATCTACACCTCCAATGGTGAGATCGAGCCCTAAGACTCAAAACCCTAAGATTACTTAGGGGAAATACCCCAAAGGGGAACTCACAAGAACACTTCTCAATTTTATTGTCAATATATCATGCATTATAATCAAGCATCCATCTCTATTTATAATAGATGAATGGTCTAAATAAAGAAACTACTATTATTCAATGATTCCTAAAATCACTCCCTAAAATCTCTTACTAAAATCTCTAAGTAAACCAAATCACTAAAATCTCAAATTACTAAAATTAATGAACTATTTAAAGAAAGTAAATCATTCTTGTGGTGTCCATTAGGGCCCACTTCTTCTTGGATCTCACTGCATCAGTTTTGGAGTCTAGGGTTTGATGGGGGAGGTTGTGCAGCCAAAGGGTTTAGGGTTTGTTGGTTTTGATGATGGGAAGGAGATTTGGAGAAGGAAACAAAATACCTTGCCTCAGTGAAAGGAAAAGAGAGAGAAGTAGGAGATTACCTCAGAGTTGCTAGGCACCACACCCAATGGCCTCACACTAGTCATATCACAGGAGAGAGAGAGAGAGAGAGAGAGAGAGAGAGAGAGAGAGAGAGAGAGAGAGAGAGAGAGAGAGAGAGAGAGAGAGCATCCAGAATTCTTGTCATTGATCATTAAGTCTAAAATGAAGCATCATGTCACTTACATAGGTAAAGCCTTAACCCTAAGGCTGATCTCAACCATTGAAACACTCTTAACAGCGAAGCTTACAACTTCTAAATAAAATCTACTGTCCCGTGAAGCTGAAAAAAAAACTCAAAATAAACAAACAAGCAAATAAAATGAAATAAAATCAGCTCCATGGTTGGTTGTACGGTCTAGAGATGGGCCCTATTTGGTCCCCCTTTTGGTCTCTTCTGCTTCCCATTTCTTGATGACACCTCCCATCTAGCACATCCCGATGTACATGGGCAGAACCAGAGGGGGGCTGGCAGGGGCCATGGCCCCCCCAAAATTTCAAAAAACCCCCTTTTCTTTACATGATTTTTATAAATTTTTACTTATGGGCCCCTCAAAAAAATTCAGAAAAGCCCCTATATGTTTTAAAAGCTAAATTTATTTTTTATACGCGGCCCTCCCAAAATAGTTTTCCTACATAGTGGCCCCCCCAATGAAGAATTTCTGGGTCCGCCCTTGCCGATGTAGGCTCTTCCTGATTTTGCCATCTGGGGTCTTCAACTTGATCACATGGATGATCGGACTAGATCCAACTGTAGATCTTTGTCAGAATCAAGATTTATTGGTGGATCTTTAGGACCAGCACAATCTAACATCAAGCAATTATCATCCAACCACAATGAAGCTTGCACATGAGCCTTCTTTTTTCTTCTTTGGTAGACCTTGTATGAAGAAGCTTTGATGTCCTTATCATCAAGTTAGACTCAAACTTGAGCTGAACTAAGTTATGGATGAAATAGTCGAGCACGAGCTTCACCAAGCCAACTCATATGCATCCTTAGTTAGGGATGCAAGTGGGTCAGATCTAAGGTGAAACCATGGTGGAATTGAACCTGGATCTAGTTCTGACACAGAACCTGAGTTGTATTTAGATCCAAGATCAACCTTAAAAAAGATGAATCCAGTTCTGGATTTGGATCCAAAATCAGACGTGGAGTGCATCAGTTAATTGATTAAAACTTAAAAGAGCTCTCTCTCTCTCTCTGGTACATACATTCCCACACACTCACACTGCCAAGTTCCTATCCAATATAACCAAGGATCGATCCCTGGTGGATTGGTTAAAAGAGGTTCAAAATAAATTTTTTAAATATACAAGTGGGGCTACCAAATGGTATATATGATTAAAGCTAAATAGACTCTCCAATGTGCATATAAGCGATATGGGCCCTTAAACCTATAATAATTTTAATCTGTGAATGTAATCATCCTAGATTCGAATCCTCAGTTCGGAACATACAGGGACTCAATTTTGAATCCAATAATGCATGGATCTGGGCTTGCATCCGAATTTCTCCTTAATCCAAAAATAGGTCCATACCCGGTTTATTCAAAACTGAAGACTTTGGGTAATTGAATAATTAGATACCCATTTGTAATGTATCCCTACTGCATATACAAGATTTATAATATCTAGATGCTAGTGCCATAGGGAGTTCAATGAGCTATGATGCACGGATACTTTGAAATGGGCAACGTATCGTGTCTTATCGTATCCGATACTTCACTTTTGGTGTGTAAAATCCATGTCCTTTCTGTGTCTGTGGCGTATCCATGCCGTATCCGGGCATCATAGTCAATGAGTGCATGACATGTTGTATCTAGGCCTGTCAATTGGACCCTTTGATGAAGGGGCCTGGCCCACCAAAGCCTGTAAAAGGGAGTTTTTTTTTTTTCCTTGTCCTAAAGCTTGAGGTTAGTGTAGGGCCTGATTTTGAAAAACCTGCCACCTTGAGGGTTGGGCCAGTGCAAGATCCGGCCTGGCCTGGCCCTTTGCCCATTAATATATGTCACCATTCCTGTGGATGCACCTTCCATGGATCTAGTGCAAGGTAGCCTGTGGGGCCCACCTGATCACTAATCTGATTGGACTATCCAAAGCCCCAACCCTTATATGACCCTGGAACCTGTGGATTTGCACCAATCCAAATGACTTGGAGAGGGTCAATTTTTTTTCCTCATAAAACGGTTAAACTTGTGGACCACAAATCAAGGGATTAGGGGCACAGGATCTGGAGATGAATACCAGTAGGTGATTTTATATATTTACTTCTTAGTTTCTTATACTAACTTTAGAAAGTGCATTGTTTGATTCAATGCATGTATATAGAGGGGTGATGACTGATGAGTCTCGTACAAGGTACTGTATTTTGAAATTCAAGTGTGGAGTATCTCAGGGGTTGGCTCTATCAGATCTTTTTTGCTGACTTCCCATTTGAGGACAGCGAGGGGTTGACTTTAAATCCTCAAGAAATTCTGCTCTCTCAACACTGAAGGATCGTTCTTACCTCCAACTTTTTATGTCGATTTGATTTCTTCGAGAGTTTCTTCAAATGCTCTCTTTTTTCTATGCTAGATCCTCATAAAATTTGACCAACTTCAGACAATTGTTTGTGACTAGTCTCAGATAGTCACTCCAATAGACAGCCATGTTTCCATAACATTCAAAATGATTGTACTTGATGATACACTCAAGCAAACCCTAATCAAGGAGAAAAAAAAAAGTGCCAAAGATTGTTTGTCGGTGTTGATTTTATTTTGGACTATAAGAACTACAAGGAAACAGTAAACTAGTATTCCCTATCTCATTCTAATTAGTGGATAAATTTATTGTTTCCTTCATGGAGTAGAATATATTGTTAAGTTGTATAGGTCCACATTTTGATGTTACAATCATCTTGTCACTGGATTTGGTGGCTATCTAATGTTCTGCTTTCAGAGACCTTAATGAATTCGGTTTTTTTAAAGCATTTTTCTATTTTGACCCTGATATGCTTTACTGTTAATACAACAGATCTCATAGTACTTGTTTTAGGCATGGTACAGGAGGGGCAAAGCAAATGCTTCTTTGGAAAACTATGAAGATGCAGTCCATGATTTGAATGTTGCCTTGAGCTTAGAAGACTCTTTGTCCAAAAAGAAAAGAGTAATTGATGAGCTTAAGACTTTGTTGAACCACTGTAAGAGGGCAAGTGGGACAAACAACTCGCACTCTGAGGACAATGAGAAGGACTTGGGCTCCTTTGGTATTTCCTTCTTGCATTCTAAAAATTTATCTTTTTTTTTCTTTTTCCCTTTCCCTTGCTCGACTTTGTTAGATATACTTGTATTTTATTTTCTAGAGACTTAGTTTGGTCTTTGATTTATTCACCTTGTCAATTTCACATTGTGTGGGTTGTTTTCATCAATATTGGCTAGAACCTTTTCCCTGTCAAATTGAAGTAGTCTGAGTGCTCCTTTTATTGTAAGTAGACTGTAACTTTGGTTTAAGATGTTTTTATTGTCTACTTCTTCTAATATCAACCCTTCTTTTTTCGGGCTTGAGACCAAAGCTGAAATTTTAAGCCTACATCTTGACAAGGTTGTTTGATTAATATTAGGGTATGTTTGTAAACAGGCAATTTCCATGGAAAGATGAAATTGCCGCATCAGCAAAGTCTATGGTTTTTGAATACCTCGGAAAAGGTTTTCCGTGGAAATTAGAAATTCATTTTTGGTGCTAATTCTTTTTCCTCGATGAATTGGTGCTAATGTTGTTTGGTGCGGCTACGGATTTCTTATTGAAAACTAGTATCAAAGAGGGGAGTGAGGAAATGAAGTAATAAAGAGGGGAGAAGTTTCTGCGGAAATGGACTTCCCAAAACCCCCCATAGGAACTCTATTTCCAAGCTATTCAAGGCAAATGCTGACGTGGCGAAAAAGCATTTCTGCAGAAAATTACAGCACCAAACGCATGGAAAAACAATTTTCCGTAGAAAAACAGTACTTTTTCTGTGGAAATGGGTTACGCAAACGTGCCCTTATTGAGAATAGCATGACTGGCAACCAAAGATGCTAACTCGGACTTGGAAATCTAATCATAATTCTATGACAACTCTGCCCTAAAATAACTTAAATTTAAACTGGTCCTAATTTAGTAAACTTGCTCTCAAATTAAAAATAAATCCGTTGACCCAAAATTATAAACAAACCCAGCTGTTTCTAAACACTATCCTCAAGTTGGTCCATGGATACTATGACCAGCTTGGACTAAACATCTCATGTCTGCTTCCTTTTGCAATTGCTTTGATGATGAACTTTCTCAACTTGATCTTCGGCACACGTAACCTTTGACAGACCTTTGATCTGTCATTGCAACTTGAATTATCAAGGATATGAAAATTTTCATATGCTCTATGTTAAGTGCAGAGTCAGCAACATTGCTGATTTGGACTGCATCTTGGTATTCTGCACAATATATCCAAATAAGCTGAATGCTACAGAATATTACACACTTTCTACATGTAGCCCTTAAAATGGATGAACACTCACCTATTAGTCACTGCAACAATGGATAACAGTCACCCAAAACTCACGGATTACTTGGATTCACACTACCAAGTAACCGTGATGTTTTCATATATTTTTCTCCCCCTGATTTGAATAATCTCATAAACTCTAATACCTGCAAATACTATATGCGAACATATCTGAAGTCTTGAACAAGTTTGCTGAATGAGCTTTGCAACGCTGACCTTTGGACAAAAAAGTCTGAAGAAACTGGACAAACTACACGAGTCATTGATGCGCTGACATGTGTTGTTTCCCCTGGGATGAGTGAGGGCAATGTATTTCGTCTCTAGGTCCAAATTCCACCTTGTTACAACTAGAGAGTTGGTCATTCCTACAAACCATTATTGGATGTGGGGAGTTCTGACTAAATTACTAATAAGCCGAACTCCAGCTCATGGGCCAAACTTATGGCAAGTGATTGGTATTCAATAACCCCCATATTTGTGCGTGTGTTGCCGGGTTGTACGTGCGTTAGGAGGATTAGTCTTGTCAGGTCAAATACCTAGGGGATACCCTCGTCAACAGGAAAAAAAGAAGAAGTAATCAGCGAGTTATGGCTTATGGGTGAGAGTTAATGTATTTAAGAGCTTTTTGTATTACCTACTCAAGAGCACATTACGCCTTTAGTTGTGCTGTGCAACATTCTAACCATGGTTTTAAATTCTATCCGGCACCGAGTCAACTTGGTGTCGGTCAGTATTGGTATGAGTCTCTTATCGGAATCTCAACAATGTCCCGACTCTATCGAGTCGACATTGACTCAGCCGAGTTGGATGACACAGATGGCATGGATTGGTAGTTTGGTACCAGATTGGCACAGATTGGGTCATACAGCAAGTCAACCAAAAGCATAAAAATGAACTTTTTTTTTTTTTTTTTCATATTTTCTCTGATTTGAACTTTGAAGTGAAAAGGATGAGTATCAGTGTTAAGTAATGCACGCCAGACTTCTTATACACATCAATATGAACAATGGGGCCTATAGGTAGTATTAGTATGATGGTGAACATTACAAGATTGACAATCAATGCTATGTTACGACGTGGAATCCGGGGCCCATGAATCCTGTATTGTGTGCAATGAGTATCATGTTCACATGCTTAAGTTAAATCAAAGCTTGCATAATAAAATTGAGCATTTACCTAAACAATTCCACTTATTTAATTAAAATGTCTGAATCCAGATAAAGTGAATCAAGCAATTATAACCTTACAAAATCCAAATTGAAAATCCTAAATGTTTGGCATAAAATAAACATAAAAGAATGTAACTAATGCTTTTAATAGAACAGGTGAGTCTCGACGCCGCTCATCTGTAGATATTGAATCCTATTTCTTCGTTGTTAGGACCCTCCCGCATGTCTAGTTTTGGGTTACCTGAATTGGAGTGAAAAAACAACAATCAGTATTACTGAGTGAATATAATTCTATGTCTACATGTGTGTGCGACATCATAAAATAGAGAATAGTTCACTCTTAAAACATAATAATTGTTTGTCAATCAGATTAAGGTTTCTAATACTAGCCTTAGGACGACAACCTAACTACCATCTGGTATGGGCTTTCCATTCATACATCCCAAGGATTCCTTTTGTAACATAGAGGGCTGATCTACAGTCAATCGAATGGCTGACCTATAGCCAATAAAATAACGCAACTAACCTAAGAGTCAGAGACATTACGTGGTTGACCTAAAAACCACCGCAAGTAACACATTTCTTAGCCTCACCTGCTAGTGATCTAAGGGGTCCAATGGGTAGGTCCAGTTAATCCTATACACAATAGGTATCTCATCCATGGAGATCAATTCAATTTACATAGTTTCATCATAATCACCCTTGTTGTGTCATATCTAATGCAGTAGTTGAAAGCAACCATTTACACGAAGTCCGGATTTTTTATGCCCCACGCTAACTCATTACAGGTATCCAGTCATGTAAGGTCAATTGCATACTAAGCCCTTATAGTTCGGAGGCATTCCCACAATTTCCAGAAATATCAACATGTTCAACAGATGTAATATGAAACAGGCGAAATCACATATACAGTTTACACAACAATTTTAGAATCATGTAAGAAGGCATATTCTACGTTGTATGAAGAATTCCACAATTCATCATTATAATCATAAGTTCAGATTGTCACCTTGTAAAGACACCAGCTATATGATCACTACTTCCTTCAAAACCACTATTGAACGTTAAGAAAGTATGGTCACAAGGAAATCTGAAACATGGCGTTCATAAATCAATCATGTGGCAACTCGACTAATCACAACCCTTAAACAAGTTCAGCTCGAGTTTCAACTCAATCTTTTCCGCATGATCCGTTGCATCATAGATTCTATGAGAGGTTCAGCCAGCCAAGAAAACCCAAAACTGGAGCTCGGCTATGCCATGGAACATCCAAGGTTTCAGGTAGCAGCACCTAATTCCCTTTTCCCTTCATTCAGATTATTTACTTACATCTTCCCAATATGCATTACCCCTTTCCCCAAACCATATTCAGAAATAAGCTGATTCTATACATCAATTTAATGACAGTATCAATCTAACATTGTCAATCTAACATTAGCAATCATCAAGAAGTCAACACCCAAACACCCAATCCTTCATAGGAAGTCATACATCAAGTAATGCAATAATGCAAGGGTTTTATGAAGTCGTCCTCTTATAATTTTTTTTTTTTTTTACTGAGGTTCAGCCAGTTGTAATTCCTACATATGGAATGTTCAGCTAGTTTCAAACGCCCTAAGGCTTCTTCAGTTATGGGTTGGGAAATCCCCAATTCTACAGTCTGCTATGGGTCTTGAACCCAAATCCGCAATCATCATTCTCAAGCAACTATACACATCAGTTGACCAACCTCAAACTCATTATTCATACTCGGCCCCAGCCTAATTGCATAAACCCAACAGTTGGCTAAAGGGGTTTTGAGTCCTAAGCATCAGTCGCCCATGGGTTCCAACCCTAATTCCCAATCAACCACTCAACAAGTATCAACATCACAATCAGCCAGCCCTTTATTATCAGTCGACCAGCCACAAACATAATTACCACAGTAAATTAGGATTCCCTAACACACTACTCTATAAGATTTTTTTTTGAATGGTCACTAATCTAGAAGAAAATCCATAAACACAGCAGATTGAGAAGTCTACTCACCTCGTATAGAAAACCATTGCCTTAGTGATGTCTGGATGACTAAAGGACATCAATCGATGCTTCAACTGCCTGATTTACTTTCTAAAAAAAAAAAAAACTGGCTGATTTACTTCCTCTTCTTTGAGATATCTTCAAGGTTAGGGTTTTGGAGAGCTATGAGCAAGAGAAGGTAAGTGGTATCATGAGAAGAGTTTCTCTCATGTAGCATGTATATGTAGAGCTTGGATCCTTTCCTTTTTCCAAGGGAATTTGGGGAGAAAGTCCCCTTTCCAATATCATGCAACAGTCCTAATAAGGACTTGCGCAAGTCTTTGATAATTTAGGGAGTATCGTGTACATCTTATATCTAAAGGAGTGGTTCCATCCATGGATCAAAATAGCGGCCGCTATATCAGGCACAGTGGCTAAGACCGCTACGCTAAATGGTATTTAGCATTGGTCACATTCGTAGCGATTGCTACAATCTGCTACACCAGCTATGGGGCCACTACGAATCGCTAGGAGTGAGACAGACCAGACTGCTACTTTCCAATTTTTTTTTAAAATGCTTAATAAGGCTCATTTCTTTTTTTCTTCTCTTCAAATAACATTTATGCGCAACTCTTCTACCCTTCTATGCTTAAAAGAACGAAAAAAAAAAAAAAAAAAAAAACACACACACACACATGATTTCGTCTTCTCAAGGGATCTTCAGGTATATCCTGGTTGTCACCCCCTTTGGTAGATGTATTCTTTTCTATGCACTCAATAAAAATACATTGTTTGTTTTGATGAAAGTTAATTTGTTATTTGGTTTGAAATTTAAACTTTATTTAAGCGTTATTTTATATTTTATATATTCTTTGTTATATACAGTTTTACTAAATTGCTTATTTGAATTATAAATTTAGAAGTGTATAATAGAATCTAACTTAGGATGGCTAACCAACATGATTACATGGGAAAAATTAGATCAATATTATTTTTTTCTAATCATTCAATGATGCAAAACTTCTTTGCACTGAAGGGATCAATACATCTCCTATCTTAGTTATTTTAGGAAAAAAACATCAAATGCTAACATTTTTCAGTATTATGAAATTTTAGATATATATTTTAAAATTTTTTACAGCCTTTTCCCGCCGCAACCGCTAGTTTGATCCTTGGTCCCATCTCTCATTGTCTAATGGTCTAATAAATTATTCCAAGGGTCCTATTTAAATTTAACAACTTAAACAATGGTCCAACTAAGAACTTTTAATTCTTTCTTGCGCGTAACATGGGTCGCATCTAGTGAAACTAAAAATCTTCTAATATGATTCAAGGCCCCGTAATTCTAAGTTTCTAACAACTAAAAGACTCAATTAAGAGAGGAAGCTTAATCATAACAAATAGTGGCTTCTACATAATTACATATTTAAATAAATCATCACATTGAAATAAAAATCTAGAATAAAAATACAATAATTAAATCCCGAAATCCCCAACCCCTAATGAGGCTTTAGGGATATTACAAGCTACATGTGAGTTAACAATATGATAATAGAGACGGAGTCGTCTGATTGTATTCTTGTAATATCCCGTATCAAGTGGGGAATTAGGATGGGAAACAATTAGTAGAAGGGCATAGGTGGGACCCTTAGACCTTGGTTGTTTTTAATTTAGTTGTTTTAAATCCTTAATGGATTAGAAGAGGCCACGTGAGTTAGCCTTAGGATGAGGGAAGACTTATATAAGGTTCCACCAAATGGTGCTGACTCATATTGATAAGATTTGTATTGATTGTTGATTAGGATTTTCCTTACTTAAGGGATATGACTGATTTGTGATCACCCTAACACTCGAGGAATAACTTATTGTATTTTGATATAGGATAGTTATAAGAATTAAGAAGAGAGTAACAGTCCTAGTTGAAATCAGTTATTCAGTTAACATCAAAATTTTGTTCTCAAACATCTACACTGCTGCATGCTTACAACACCAATACAATTCAAATTGCCACCAATCCTTTTCTTCATGCGTCGGCAAAGCGCGTAGAAGTTGATTGTCAGTTTGTCACTACGGTTGAGAAGCATATGATGACAAGACAATTACTCTGCCTCATGTTACTACAGATCTCCAAGTTGTTGACATCTTCACCGAGGCCCTTCTTCTCGTGAAACATTAGTTCTTGTTAGCAAATTGACGTTGGTTTATCCATCAACCTTCAATTTGGGATTTTATGGGCGAGGAGGGTTGGGTTTAGAATGGCACTCGTGTGGCATGGATGGGGGGACCAACTCATAGCATTGGGGCCCACCAAAAAATGCCGACTCATATTGATAAGATTTGTATTAACTGTTGGTTAGGATGACCCCTAATTAATGGATATGATTGACATATAATCACACTAACAATCAAGGGGAATAACTTACTGTGTGTTGATACAAGATTGTTACAAGAAGAGAGGACCGGACAACACTCAATTTCCTGACATCCTTTCTGTTGATAGAGATTATGGTATTTATGATGAAGATAAATTGAGTTTGCTAGAAACTCATTTGTGGCATTGAAGAATTGGTTGCCCACATGGCCCTAAGCAGCTAAGTCCCCATCTTGGTGAATATTACTGTTATGGATTTTTTTTTCCAATGTTACTGTGAGTGGTAAGTTTATAAATATTTATTTTCTCTATCATTGATTTAGAATGCTATACGCAATTTTCTATTATTTATATTTAATCTTCTTAATTTTTGGAACTTTTTTTAATGATTTTTAAGACCAACATGGGCGGCACCGACTAATCTCAGTCTTGATTGGCATGAAAACTGGCACAAAATTTTTGAGTCTAACCCAGGGTTTTAAAACTTGGCCGAGTCCGAGTCAACTCGGCTTACTTGACTTGGATTCGGCCATCACCGATTCGGGTTGAGCCGGACTTGGCCAAATCCAATACCAGCTGTAATTTTCTTCTTCTTCTTCCAAGTCCCTTTCTTTCTCTTCCTCTCTATGGCTTCAAATCTCCATTTTCACACAAACCCTATCAAAACCCCAAACCTTCTTCCTTCTTCCATGTCTTCTGAAAACACCATCCACACAAGAGAAGGGAGGGGGTAGTCTGTTGGGTGAAGAAGCTCTGGATGGTTTGAAAAACTCTATGCTACGCTTCGCTTACAAGCCAAAAGTTCCTCTATCTCACTTACTTTCTCGCATTCTCCATAGTAAGAAAGGTGGATGAGAGAGATTTGTTTGCTTGTCTATTTATCCAATTTAGTGGCTTTCCTTGCGTGCCAACACGATTTGTACTGCCATTTGGATCTCTCGGCAGCTAAAAAGGTAAGGTACTATGGATCCAGGTATAGCCTGCCACATGTTTGGGATATAGCCTTGGCTCTTCAGACATGTTTAGAAGAAAAGTAGGAAAAAAAGACAGATTCATCGTCTCAGCCGAGTTGAGTCGGGCTGACTCGACTCAGACCAATCCAAGTCTGAGTCTGGGTTTTTAAACCCTGGATTCTAACCCTTCGGAAATGCTGTGTGGCATACCAATTTGTATTCTAAATCAGCAGTGTTGTTGATTGTGCAGTTTATATTATTGAGCATATGAAGTTTTCATCTCCTTCATCAGTCAAGTTGCAACTTGTAAGACAGAATGAAGATCTGTCATAGGTCATTGATACTGCAAATCAAGCTAATAAAGTTCCTCACCAGAATAGTCACGAAAGGAAGCACATAGATGATGTTTATTTCAAGCTGGTCATAGTATCCTGCACTGTCATAGTATCATGAAGCAGCTTGGGGGGAGCGTTGAGAAATAGTTAGGGTCTAAATTTGTTATAATTTTTTTGGTAATTATGTTTTTTTTATAATTATAAGAAAAAGTTTGTCTAGTTTAGGACTAGATTAAATTTGTGTCTTTGGAGTAACGTTGTGATTAGGATGTAACTAGGTTTTCTTGTTTGGGATGATTTCTTACTCTATAAATAGCCATTGACTATTCCCAACATGGCATAGAATTTTGTCAAAATGTTGTCCCTAAAATTTCTACCATATCCACCCTTTCTTTACCGATTTTATTAATTTAAGTTATTTAACTACTCTTAGGATGACAGTCTCATGGACTGACGTACCATAGATTGTACTGTAGACAGTCTCATGGACTGCCGTACCATAGATTGTACTGTAGACTACTTTGAAATGTAGTGCCTTGGAGTTGGAGTACAGAGTGCTATTGTATTTCCTATATAAGCGATACAATTTAGATCCCATTTTGAATGTAAGTATCTTTAATCTAGTATCTGTATTTAACTTCTGCTTGTTGTCATATGTTCCTTTGCGGACATCATTTTACTCCAAATCCGTTAAATTATCTGGTTGCCACTCTCTACTTTACTTTTCCAATAAGATATGTTTTTACTTCTTGCAACTTACAAACAAGAATAAAGGATGAAGGATCCCTTGACCGGAGGTTGTCATCAATGTGGGGCCAATGGTCGATGAGGAATGTTGATCAGATGAGCCCACGTTAGAATGATCACGCCCAAGAAGGTGAAACTTCCCAGTGGACAATATCAACCTTTGTTTAAATCCTTACAAAATTGTCCGATATTAGGAATTATAGTACGTGTTCTTATTTAATTGAAAACTGGCCAAATACTACTGGCTCCTGCACATTGGCATATTTTACAGAGGGGAGTTCTTTTCAGTTATTGTTTTGATTATCTTGATCAGCAAGGTAAAGTACATCACTTGTGCTGCTCATTCTGTGCAATAACCAAATACAAATACAACTTATAAACATCCTTGCGTGATCTTCTAATATACCTTCTTGTTGTACCCCAATTACTATTCTTTTTTATTTCTTTAATCATTTTCACTGTTTATTTTCTTTTTCATTGAAAAGGTAATGATATTTATTACTTAAAAACGAGAAGGATAATAGCATCTAGAACAACGTAATTAAACCAGAAAAAAGGACACACATTAAATTATTAAAAGAACTCTGAAACAATCAATGTCAAATCAGAAACATCCCAGTTTGCCAAATGTAGAACTTGTCTAAGAGAAACCACTCTTTTATACATGGGCTCTTATATTTTCTATCTATTCTCCCATTTTCAAGGATAGCCTTGCATGGGAGAAGCCGTCATCAGCACATTGTGTCTGTATTGTAGGATTCATGGCTGTTTAATCTGTGTTTTGTTGGGTGTTTAAGTGTTATGTTATTTGGTGAACCCTTTTTATTCATTTTTAATTGTTGTTTTGGTCATGTTTTGGATATTCTCTTTGGGCTCTTCTGACTTTTACTGCAGCTTGTTTTTCTTGCTTTTGGTGCAATAAAATTCATTACCCCTCCCTCCCCTCCACTCCCCCCCTCCTCTCTCTCCACAAAAAAAGAAAGAAAGAAAAGAAAAGAAAAAAAAAGAAAAAAGAAAAGACCCTTCCCTTGGGAACAAATCATGGTGCATTCATTCGAATATGATTTCTTCATTTCAGAAGCAAAACTCCACCTGCACTTGTGCAATTGTTGGCCATAAACTGAAGTAACAGTCCATCTACTCTAGGTTGCGTCTCTTCCAAACACAACAGAAATAGAGGAATATGACATAAACTCTTTAAATTCCAAATTGTTTCATTGTTTGTCACAAGAATTCCACCATAGATCCCAGCTGAAGGTTTACACCCGAACTATCCTTAGCAGTCCGGGGTCAAACTTTTTTTTTTTTTATATTTGAAAATAGGAGTTTGCGAGCTCCAGGATCATCTCAATATGGAATATGTAATTCTTCTCATTTTTAATATTATAGGAGCTATGATTTTTTGTTGTTGGGTTAAATTTGCTAAAGCAATTATTCATTCAAGTTGTGTGTGCGCCCGGGGGAATAGTCCTATCTGGTAAAAATACCACGGGGATAACCACGTCATCAGAAAAAAAAAATCATTCTTGTCTCCATTTTAAATTCCTTTAATTTACAGTTTAATATTTAAGAGAATACAGTTCTTTAATTTTAGCAAAATCTTTCAAGTTATGGATGTGTCATTGTATTTTTCATGGTCTTTAAAATAATTTGGATAGTATTATGACAGTTGAGCCAGATGAAGTAAGATTACAATGTGTCTCAACACCAGCTAAAGGAAGGGGTATGGCTTCATCAAGCAACATTCCTCCAGCTTGTCTGATTCATTCTGAAGAACCTTATGTTGCGGTATGAATATAATCTCTCACTGAAGTAGTATGATTTTTACTTTTCTCTCTCCTCTCTTTCTAGTTTTTATCCTTTAGGGGTCGTTTGGTTAGACATTACATATGTAAAGGATGCATATGCGTAACTGTTATGCACCTTCATGTTTGGTTGCAGTCAATTTACACATCACATATGTAAATTACATGTGAAAGTGGCATGGAAATGTGCTTATTTTTGCAACAAAATTCTCACACCTGGAGAGATGGTAAAAGGATCCCACAACTGTGTAAATGTGCACAAAAAAGGTGGTGCTACGGTACTTTGGGCATGACTTGTAGGGTCACTATTCTTTATAAATTTATTTTCTCATCATCATCTTCTGAAGGCCAAACACGGCTAGGGTAACAAATTTCAGCTGTTGATTCATAACAGATTTTGAGATATATGCAAAAAAGCCCAGACCCTAAAATCTGCAATTCTGGACTTTTGTGGGCCTTATTTTCACAATCTGAAGCATTCATCCTCTTTAAATGGCCAAACACAGCTAGGAGTCAAGTTTCAGGCCTTAACTCATCATAGATTGTGAGAAATCTGTGATAAAAAGTATAACCGTTGGATTTCTACAGTACTGCACACTATTGAAAATGTTCTCAAGGGGCAGTCCATTTTTTTCAAAATTGTTCATCGTGTGAGACCCTAATGCATGATCCGAACCATTCATCCTCTTTAGAAGGCAAAAAACAGCCATGGGATCAAATTTCATCCGTTGATTCATCACGGGTTTTGAGATATTTGTGAAAAAGTCCAACCCTAAGCACTGCCATTTTGCGATCTGCAGGCCCCATTTTCACAATCCGAACTGTTCATTTTCTTCAAAAGGCCAAAAATGGCTAGATACTAAATTCCCATACCTTAATTCATCATGGATGTTGAGAACTGCATGAAAAACACTAATAAACTGTTGGATGTACTGAGATTCGCATGTGAAGAGTTGTGTAAAGGCGCCAAACAATGGAATTTGGTTCAAATGATTTTCATTTACATACTTAAAATTTACATATTCAACGATTATTTATGCAAATTACATTTAGGTATCTCATGCATAAATGCCAAACGACCCCTTTGACACAATCCCGATTTGACGCAATTGGACTGTCTAGAAAGTAGGGACCAATTGAATGAACCCAAGAAAAGTTCCAGCAACTACTACTGATTGCAGTGAATAACTGATACTCTAGAATTATCTAAGCAAGGAACAATCATCAAATAACCCCAAGTCTGATGTGGAGCCTTCTCAATCAGACAATCACCATGTACCAACGATATCATGGAGAGGCAAATATAAAGCTAAACAGTGCTTTATTGCATAAGTTGAAAACTGTTGAACCAGAATCCGTATCATAGTCGACTACTAATCCTATATATAATACTTAGAAATCACATAAAACCCTAGTAACCTTTCCCGAATAGATTCATATCACAATTACAAGTCTCAAGTAAAGTTTCTTAATAAATAACAATAAGAAATTGCTAAGAAAAATAAACAATTTTGGGAAAATTTCAAAATATGGTCGACTAACCGATCTTGTGGTGGAATGTTCGTGGGCCCCACATGGCCCATCTTTTGATGAAGATCCATGCACGATCTGTTAGAGCACTCATGGGCGCCCCTTTTGGTGCAAGTTTTGTTTAAGTTGGGTCATTTTTGACCCATCAAACAGGTGCCCAAAGGAGACTGCACATGACTGCCCTGTTTTGTTTGAAATATCTGTAATACAACAAAACAACCCCTGTGATCCTGTAGATTCCCAAAACAGTGCTTGATATCCAACTGTAAACAGAAACATGGACTGTTTGGGCTTCTACAATTTCAAATTCATATTTTAAAATTAATTCTGCATCACCCTTAGTGTGTAGGTGAAATATTTATGCATCACAAGATGTCTGTTGGTGGTTCTTTCTTTCCTTCCTTCTTTATTGTAGTCAATAATTGTAAAACTTCATCACTGATTCCATTTGGATGTGCCCCGCTTTCTTTTTCAAGCACAACATTTTTCCACCCAAATCCATATTAGAAGGTTTCAAGTTGAAGCTGAAACATTCAAGATGTTTGTTTGGGTCTCAAAAGGTCGGAGAAATGGAACCTGTTTGATTCATTAACTGTTTCTGGCACTACCTTAAACGTTTTAGAATAAATTGATGGTTTCCTGCCTTCCTGAAATATAGCTCCTGCTTGGGATAGAGGGGCAACAGGAGAAAAATAGTTAATATGAGTTCATCAGCGAAGAAAAAGATCAGATGTCCAATGCAGAATATAAAGCTGATCATATCCTTAACGCAAACAATAGGCAGACTTCTTCTTTTTTTAATGATGTGGGTATCCAAAGGCCTTTGACCCAACAGGACTATTCCCACGGGTGGCAACGATAGGCAGTCTGTTCTATTGTTTTGGTTAATGGATTTTTCTTCTGTTTTTATTAAAAAAAAACCAATAGGCAGACTCTTTTCTATTTCTTTTGGTTAATTCATTTTTCTTCTGTTTTTTATTGTATGTATACATCCCATTTTTCACTTGTAGCAAGTGGAATTTTTCATATTTAAGAAGCAGTCGTATTTTCAATAACAAGTAAGATTCTTCAAGTGGTGTGGCTATGAAGTCTGGAGCAAAACGTAATATCTTGCTGGAAGTTCAGAAAGAGTTGTTTTTTATGCTCTGCATCCCTTGGAGACGCCGGAAGGAAAGTTGTGGAGTTCCCGTCATATGGTTTTATTTGTTTATTTATTTATTTTGTTTTTGGTCCTTGTTGGGCTGATTCCTTTTGTATTTTAGATCTCCTCTTTCATTTATTCAGTTATCATTTCCAAAAAAAAAAACTATGTCATTCATCCATGGTCCATATCGTCAGCCACGGCAACAATTTTTTGATGGAACAGATCCTCAATCCAAAGCATTCTTCATTGGGAAGGTACAGAGAGCAGGGACCGTCTTGGGTGGATATAATTTTTTTTCCCACTTAATTGGACCCATATCTGCATCTGCTACAATATCAAATCTGTCTTGAAATGTCATTATCATCATTGATCGTCTGGCAATATCCCATCAATCTGGGTTGGGCTTAATGAGTGTGTGTGCGATGCACATGCATGTGTGTGCAGTTGGGTATGTGTGGGCAAGGTACTCATTTTGAGGTGCCCAGATATTATAGCATAGCATCGCAACTGATGGATCATTTTGTATTGCAAGTGACATCTAAACATGCCTCAAGGGATGAGTAGGAAATCAAGTCTCACTTATTTGAGTGTATGATTGGCTAGTGGCTTAATGAAACACAGCAGCCTATAGGGAATAGAGTTACTGTGTCCACCATTCATGTGATTGTTCTGGATTTGGCTTCTCACTATTCATAATGACTTGCAGATTATATTGAAACACTGTCGTGAAACTCATTGCCATTTCTGCTTCAATGAACTTCCAGCGGACAGTATACCCTGTTCATCATGTACAATTCCTGTATACTGCTCCCAACATTGCCAAGAACGGGCAGGAGGAGTACGATCTCGGGGTAACCCGCTCAGTGATACTAAGTTTGAGAATATAGCAGTTGATCTTCAAAAATATGCTGCCAGCATTAATTTGTCCGGGGGTACTGAGGTGGATGCGAATCTAGGAGCAATTGGCAAAGAAATAGGTGAACACAGACATGAATGTGGAGGCATTCATTGGCCTGCAGTTTTACCATCAGAAATCGTTCTGGCAGGCCGAATTCTGGCAAAGTCCATAGAAACAAGAAGATGTTTGGGGGAGGCCTTTACGCATGTGGAAGATTTGGTAATTCTGTGGCTTCCCTTTTTTATACAACCTGTAGTTTCATTTCTATTATTTGCATCTTCTGAGGAGATTAGAGGAACTGTAGCAATCTGACATCATGAGATCTTCATGCCCTTATTTGGCCATTTCATACTATTGGTTCCCCTGTTTCAGAAGAATCCAGGCTATTGATATGATGGACTTCACCATAGATGGAGGATATCTCGATAAATTTTCCTGTTGGATGTTCCTAGCCGTCCAAGCTTGGGCCCTTCTCTTCTTTTGGTGCATCATTGTATTTTATGAGTGACTATTTATTTGTGTGCCATTGGTTGGGTAGCTAGGCTCTTTCACTGGAAACTTTTCTGGGTGTCCCCTCTTCTTGGTCTAGCCCATCAGGTTGATGGTGTGGATTGCTGAAACATGGTAATGGGGCCTTTCATTTTAAGAGGATTTGCCTCTACTTATCTAAAGCGGGTAGAGGGTAGAATTGTGTGCCAAACACTCATTTTCCAAACCTCTATCTGCTTTAGACATTTAGAGAAATAGAGGTTGGAAATAGAGATGCCAAACATGGGCTAAAGTCCTCATGTACATTGGGATCCTTTCCTTCTATAAAGGAGAAAATGCCATTTTGAAATGTAGATGTCTATATTTTGTAGATATTTTATCATTTCTTATTATTTGATTGATGACGCATATCAATGAAAAGGGCACAACTTGTAAAAAAATGGTGCATACGTATTCTCTTCCATTGGACTCCTAAGATTGTTGCTCATATATATGTTGCTATTGTTTTTTGTAGGACCTTTGTCACAATTATATTTGCATTGCTTCAGAAAGAAAATTGGAACTGCACATTTACTCTGTTGTACTTGCTTACTGTCTTCAACATTCTTATGGTGTTGAATTTCCACTTGTTGGTTCTTCCGCCTCACAGGTATGCTTCAGCTCTGTTGCATGCTTAATGGGCCTGATTGGCATGTATAGTTTCTGGATGATTTATAGCAATTATGACTGTTGACCCTCATAAAATATTAGCCAAATTTTGATGGGATGTATCGGTTTATATTTTCATCCTAAAATAACTCAAGCTAGAAGATGTTTTACATTATTATGGTTATAGCTGACTTTTCAGGCTCCTACAACTTTTTTTGCAATGATTTTTAATCCTCTAGCTACTTATTACGAAAGGCCACTGGCACCTTGCTTCTGTTCTGAATTAAATTCGTGCTAAGCATGCCCACTAATTGATAGAGGGAGTGGGAATTGAATCCAAACCCCATGCTTGGTGAGAACTGTGTGTAATATTCTCGAACTTTATTTAGAGATTTGAATTTTGTGATTTATTAAAATTTGATATTCCTTGAAATTCATATAAATAAACAATTTTCTAAAGAAAAACATTGTGTGAGTAATGCTCTCCTCCAATGATTAATTGAATAATGTGGAGTGGGTCCTAGGTCTTTTAAGAGTTAATTTTTCCATTGTTAGGACCCACATGACTTGCACAATATGGAAGTTGTATTATAAGAGGAGAGATGGAACCTGTATGTGGTATCCCTAGTGGTGTGACAACACCCAAGTCCTGTAAGGACTTGCGCACTCTCATCTCAAGAGGGATTCTTGTGCGAGTGCAACAATGTTCCTAGGCCAATAAGAGCACTAGTTGATTCTTTATAAACCCTTTCCCTCTTATTTGCTCTCTTATTTTCTTTCTTGGCTTCTACACTTTGAGAGAAAAACCCTAATTGAGAGTTTTGTGTGGATGGAGTTTTGAGGAGAGCAAGGAGAATGGTAGGGAAGAAGAGGACCGGCAGCGTGGTGTCTGTCAGATGGCATATTCTCTTCCTCAACTCAATCATGGAATACTAGCCTACACTAGATGAGTAGGTCTTCTGGTCTGTTTGCGTATGAGATGCTTTCTTTTTTAGTTCTAAAGATTAGAAATCCTAATATGGATGATTATGTGATTTATCTCTTGTTTTATGATGGGGTTATGGGATGAGATGAAGAAGCCTATGTAGATAAAACCCAACTGGCTGAACCCAGTCCTTGGGATTGGTGATGGCCGAATATTAGGGAAGTGGGTTTTAGGGTGGCGAACCCTATGTATTGGGTTTTAGCCTTGGCTGAATTCCTAATTGGGGTTGGAGCCTTACTCGATCATGACCGTGCTAGCAGACTAGGGACTCCTTGGTTCCCTTAGACATAATGAAGTTCTTTCAATGTCTCATATTATAGAACAATATGTACCCACAGAACATAATCCACATAGATCCTCAGTAACATAAATCAAATTTAGTGTGTAACTAGCCCCTAATACAAGTTTGGATTTAGTTCTGCCCTGCTTCGTTTCATGATTGGTATCCTTTTGTGTAGGGGTGATCACATCACAATCACATACAATATACCTCATGGATAACCACCGGACTTAGCATCATAGCATATCTGACACATCATATGTGAAATCAAATAGGAACCACCAATCTCATAAGAACATATGAATGTTCACCATAGTACATAGAAATTCCAACAAAACACTAAGGGATCCCAACTATGGCTGATTACCTATGGAGGAGTCGTCTTGAGGAGGCACAAAAAGGAATCTTGGGTTCTACTGTTGGAATGTGTCACTCCTATCCTCTAACTATAATATTAACAGACTTAGTTACATGTAAATTCAGATCTAAAATCACTTCATAATTTATTAAAATTGAATGCTATAAGTCTAACATCAATCAGCCATAGAACCAACACATAATATCCATCAGTTAAGATGTAAGAAGCCCAAAAGGTGCATGAACAGTGTTAGGCCAGCACACTTACACAGTTTAGGTAGTGCTGCCATGATCAATTTTCTCATTCATGGTGTTGTCTTCCCAATTCGCATCCTGGGGTTTCTCACATCACAACCCAATATCATATTTGCATCCAAAAATCCATTAATAACAAGAGAAGATAGCACGATTCAATAAATAAAACTGAAAACCAAGCATATACATAAGAACCATAAGATGTAGCATGCTTCTGGAGTATGAAATCCTAGAAAAAACCCATCCACTAATATCTCTTCATCGAAGGAACCCAATCTAGGATTTTTGCTATGGTCGACTAGGACCATGGATGAAAATAGCGGCCGCTACGCCACCGCTACGCTACAGTCAATTTATCGGCCGTCGCACCCGTAGCGGCCGCTACGTCCGCTACGGGCTGCTACAGGCCGCTACGACCGCTACGGGGTGAGAAAAATTCCTACTTTTCAATTTTTTTTTAAATGCATAATAAGACTTATTTCTTTTCTTCTTCTCTCCAAATAACATTTCTACACAACTCTTCTACCCTTTTATGTTTAAAAGAACACCAAAAAGCATATGATCTTACCGAATTACAATCAATATAGAGAGTTCTTCTCAATGATTCTTCTCTAAGTACATCCTATTAGACACCCCCTTTGGTAGATGTATTTTTTTCTCTAGGTACTGTTAAGTCTTGACTTCATGACATATTTTTTTCTTTTATAAGCCTTTCATTAGTTTCTAAGTTAGTATAACTAAGCAACATGAACACATGTGAAAAAAATGATCATTACTATTATTTTCTATTTATATAGTGATACAAGACCTCATACAGTGAGGGGACTGCTACGCCCCCTTACCTTAGTTACTTTTGCAAAAAAAAAAAACATTTTCTTTCATTTTACAATTTTCTGGAATTTTTTTCAAATTTTTTTGGCGATTTTTTCAAATCGCACTGCTACGCCGCTACGTATCCCCGCTACGCTACGTTCGTAGCGGCCCGCCGCTACCGCTATTTTCATCCTTGACTAGGACCAAAACCCAAATAGGGTTCGGCCAAGGTGAAATCCCCAAGAGTGGGGTTCAGCCACCCAAAACCCTAATTCCTACAATCGGCCATCACCCAATCCCAAGGATTGAGTTCGGCCAATGGGGCTTTTGTCTCTTTTAGCTCCTTTATAACAACGCAATAAATCCACCACTAAAAATAGAAATCAATCATGTAAATATCCATATTAGGGTTTCAACTCTAGAACTAGGAGAAAAACTTCTCATGCACATAGTGTAACGCCCCACCCTACACATATGCATGATATTGTCCGCTTTGGCCCACGGGCCTCACGGTTTTGCTTCTAATGGGCATCAACCCATCAAAAGGCCTCATGCAAGGTTAAGGGTGTAAGCTCTACATATAATCCCATTCACTTTCCTCTCTATAGTCGTTGTGGGATTTTAGGGCATCACAAACACAATCCACCCCCCATAAGGCTGCACGTCCCTGTGCAGTAGCCTGCTAGCCCTCTTGGCCCGCCCACATGGAAACCCGCCCACTTGCACTAGACCACGGCAGGGGCCCACACTCGAACTAGTCGAGAGTCGGCTCTGATACCATTTGTAACTCCCCACCCTACACGCATGCATAATATTGTCCGCTTTGGCCCACGGGACTCACAATTTTGCTTCTGATGGGCCTCAACCCATCAAAAGTCCTCATGCAAGGTAAGGGTGTAAGCTCTACATATATTCTCATTCACTTTCCTTTCTATAGTCGATGTGGGATTCCGGGGCGTCACTTTCCTCTCTAATTGTGTATGGTTCTAAATTTCTGGTTTTTGCTCTTGAATATCTTTGAATCCTCTATTTTTTATGGTGAGTAGGATTTCCTCATATAGAAGTTATGATGTTGTGCGTATGTGAGAATTGTGAAGTGAATGTTGTAAAAATTGATGTGGTTCTATGGCTTTGCACTGTTTGATGATCTCAGCATGATATGATGCATTAAAACATTAATGAGGCCTTTTAGTAGGTTGAGGCCCATCAGAAACAAAACCTGAGGCCTATGGGCCAAAGCGGACAATATCATGCATGCGTGTAGGGTGATGCATTACACATAGACAAGAAGATCCACTCACCTAGTGTAGGCTAGTGTTGCGCAATTGAGTTGAGGAAGAGAATATTCCATCCACTAGACACCGTGCTGCTGGTCCTCTTCTTCTTCTTCACCAATATCTTTTCTCTCTTTTCTAAACTCTATGCAAAACTCTCAATTAGGGTTTCTCTCTCTAAGTGTAGAAATGGAGGATTCGTGCGCAAGTCGAATTTGGGACCATGGGATTGGCGCACAAGTGAGTTTGGGGATTGGGTCCCACTCGTCCTAATATCACTCAGCTTACTAAATCACTCTCAAAAGGGTCCCACCTCTCTAGCATATTAAACAAATTATGGTATCCTGCGATGAATGGGCCCTAAAATTAATTATAAAGTATGTGGAGCATTGGTAGGGCCCATTCACCATACCCAATTAAGCAAATTTCAGAGATATGACATGCAAAAACATAATTAAATAAGCAAAAAACATTAGGGCTCCTAATAGGGTATGGGATATTACACCTTCTGAAGCATATGAATGAAAGAAATCTGATCTCTCTAACTAACATATTGTATTTCTTCTAAAACATGTGTTTCTCCTACTGAAGTCTACAGCCTTATTGGCCTATCAAATATCACATTGTGAATCTCCTTCAACAATTAGAAGTATATCATGAAAAATGGCGTTTTGAGTTTCTACCTCACTAAAGTTTCTATCATTAGCTCCACGAACACCTGATAGAGCCTAGACTGGGTAACATGATGATAATTTAAGGATTAAAGTAGAAAAAAGGCTCTCAACAACTTCTGAACTAGGATTGTCTCTTTAGCTTCCAATACGAAAATATTACAAAACTTAGGGGACGAAAATGTAAAGAAAAAATTAATGGAATTATCTAAGCACTTAAATATATTTATATATATATTGTGCTTTTAGTTATTTGAATTTTAAATATTTTTCTACTTTTCCTTGAAGATAATTTCCCATGAACAAGATTTGTGATGTTGTTACCAGCATGGTTTCTTACGTTTGATTCCTCATGACAGCTGCATTCTTCTAGTACCTAGTTTAAATATTGCTTGATTGTTTGGTGTAAGATTTGATCATTAATATTTGGTGGTTGTTGTCTTGTATATTATTTTTAGTTGAAAATAGACATTTACCGAATTTAAATTTTGGTAGAATCCAGAAATCCTTTTGCTTTATTTGCTGAATCTGACACCCCATACCTATACAAAGTTTGATGCATACACTACTGTACCGATAAAAAGAAAGTGGATGATAATCATCCAATTTACTAGGTTTTATGCCCATAATTCTTAAATAAAAATTCATGCATCAGTTTATTATATTATACCTATTTGCATGGATATGTACACAAAGAGGTGTACACAAGTTATCCCTGAATTCATTTCCCATTTCTTTTATGACTTCTACCTTAAAAGTGTCTAGGATTGAGATTTCATGATCCTGCAATTTTTAGGATCATTGTTACATTAAGAGGGAAAAAGAATGATAATTGTTACATTACCTATACAAAATGAGATCAGTTGCCGCTTCAAATAAGCTGAGAGAATTATTATTATTTGCTTCTTTACGCATCTTTTCTGGGAAAGATTTGGGAAATAAGGGACCAAAAATCACGAGGGAACTAGTGAATTTGAAAATCAACTTTCAGTTATCTATGTTGTGCTTGTTGGAGGAAAAATTTCAACATGTTACTATGTTTTTACTGAAGTTCTGTTTTTATATAGCTGGTTATTCTCTTAGCTCAAATCAAGGTTAATTCAATGGCGATCGTCCATATGAAGTCGTCAGATGCATATATGACACTGGAGCAATCAGGAGGGCTTTCAGGATCTGAAAATTCTTTGACTAGTAACATAGAACAGGTCTGTACCTTCTTTTCTAATTTCTTTTAAAAATCAAGACCTGCTGTTATTCTGAGACCACTTATTTCTTACTAGCTGAAGGTATAATTGGTTCTCTTTTATGTTGAGTTTAGGATTTTCCAATGGTAAATGATATTTTAGTTTGGTGATGCTTATATCCACTTACCCATCCATACAATCATGTGCTTGTACTTGGATATCTCTATTTTTTTTTCACTGTTGTGCTTGTGCTTACTGAATATTTGTTTGTCTTTAGCATTGATACTCTCCTGTAAATATGCTAGTTAGTAATAGCGGTTTTGTTTTGTTTTTGTTTTTGTTAACTTATGGTTGGATTATTTAATAGACTAGGCACTTACTGGAAACTTTTAGCATACGTCTCTATAATATAGTTCTACTAATTGAGGGGCCAAGATGTCCAATTATTTTGAAGGGTTGGATGCTCAGGTGTGGGCCCCTGTGTTTCATCTGAACCTCTGTGATGGTGAGATTGTTACTTTCACTGGATTATTGACATTCATGTAATGGATTTTATTCTGGACAAAAGCAGATTCCCATATTTAGTAGCCGGATTCTGGATGACATTTTTCTGTGATGGCAAATTGTTAAATCGTAAAGTGACGCAGCTGTTATATTCTGAAAATCAAGGCTCTCCCATGTGTATTAGATTTTTCATGGGCTGCATTTATGGATTTAATTAACTATTAATCGTTTGTGAAGCTATATGCTGATCATTATAAGCGCCTGCATCTAATGTGTACTAGATGCAGAGTATGTACAATGGTTACCTAATTCCAGGATTTTGATCTCAAGCTGTAGATGGATTCAAAATGAACAATTTGCAGTTTGGTTTGCCATGGTTCATAGTTCGAGGAGAAGAAAAATGGAAAAAAGTGGTTGATTTAAGGGAAAAATTAATATATAAAGAATAACTGAGGCTCATCAGTTATCACTTGATCTTACCGACCTAGGAGTTGGTGGGGTGGCATAAGGTGTGGGTCTGTTCTCCATATCTTGTGTTCAAAGCCACCCTAGTTTTGCCCGGTGTGTGTTTGTGTGGGTTTAGCGGGCGCCACCTGTGGGATTAGTCCTGTTGGGTCAAAGATCTCAGGGATACTCACATCATAATTTTTTTTTATCACGTTATCTAACTGGTGGAGATACATTCAAGTATCAAGTTCCATCTTCACTCAAACCATATCTCAAAGGATTCGGAACATGAAAATGACAATAGCAAGCTAGGAATGCAAAGAGGCTAGGACGATGAAGAGGAATTTTTCAAGAAGACAATGGAGATATGAGAAGAAAAGGCAAGGGAATTGAAAGTTGAAAGGAGAAATAGAAGGGAATTTTTATTTTTTTAACAATTAACAGTAACAAAGAGATATTAATTTGGAAAAACTATACAACCAGACTTGGAGCAAAACAGAACGACACCACAACTCGATTGATGTATTGGTATAAGACATATCTACTATACACCAACTGAAATTACATGACACTGGCACTTAAGTTACACACGATCTACCCCTTGTTAAGGAAGACAATATGCTGTTCCATTCATCGATCTACTAGCATGCTGAAATGAAACTTGGAAAAGGGATAGAAGATGACAAATCTTGTTGAATAAAAACTGCATCTTACATGGGCCATTTAGAGAATTCACCAGCATTGGCCAAATCACTCTCTATTATGAGATTGTTGTCAGTCCCTTGGCTCCCCTGTAGAAGGGCGTTGGGTCCAGCGAACATCCGCCTAGAGAGAGGGTGGGGGATACTCTAAAGGACTGAGTATGTAGTGGTGCATAAGTCCATCGGAAACATGCCACCCTGATCTTGGGCATATATGTGTGACTTGACCTTAATTCCACATGATGCCCTTTGAAACCGTGCGGCAGGATTGGGTTGGAATCCAATGAGCCATAGGGGACAATATCTTGTAGACAACGAGTCCGGGTCGTTACATTGTCATGGACTGAAGTACCATAAATATGAAGAGCTTCCAATATGGCCAACACCTCTGCCTCATTAGAATATTAGATCCCAGCATGTTTTGAAAACATATACAAAACTTCTCCTTTATGATTTCTTACCATTCCACTATCTACATATTTGTCTAAGTCCCACGTCGGAAATATCCAAGTCCTTACCCTAGGCTTATAAGTCAAACCTTGTCCTAACTCAACATGAGGCCTTTTAAAACTAAGCAGTAAGATTAAGTTGAAATCCCATGAGCCAAAAGCGGACAAGGACAGTGGGCCCAGGTCGTTAATGATGGTATATGAGCTAGATTGGCTCTATTTCCACTGGGGGAGAGTGTGAGACCGTAATCCGTCTGGGTAATCCCTTGAGGCAATACCAGGTCAAGTAATCTTATGAGCCAAGAAAGGGGAATCCGCAAGGGTAAGGGTGGATTGTTTCGGTAGCACTGTGAGGCTTTGTCTAAATCCCACATCGAAAATATCCAAGTCCTGACCCTGGGCTTATAAGCCAAACCTCGTGTTAACTCAACATGAGGCCTTTTAAAACCGTGAGGTAAGATTGGGTTGAAATCCCATTAGTCAAAGAGGACAATATCATGTGGACAATGGGCTTGGGTCGTTAAAGTGCTGCTCCATCCACATTGAACTTTAGGACAGCATGGACAAGGCAAGGACATGAATTTTACATAAAAAGTGAAGTATCATATCTAATACAACACGATACGTTGCCTATTTTGAAGTATCCGTGATCTTAGCTGAAAACGCTATTTTGTTTCTTACATTTCCGGGAAATTGGGGAATTTCCTAAAAGGACACCTATCAATTGTCGATTGATGAGTGTCAGTATATCTTGTGCAATCAACATCAGCATATGCAGTGAATTGTCATGAAGAATCCTTTGAAAAGAAAATCCCACTTGTGCAAGATATGTTTCATCAACATCAACCCACGACACAATCAATTCAAACCTCAGAACCCAAAACCACAAAAGCCCCAATTTTTCAAGCCCAAATCGGAACCCCACCACCACCCCTATCTCTTCAACCCCCCGCGGCCGAACCCATCTACAAACCCCATTCACCCTTCAAAAAAACTAAAAAAATTCTCGAGACCCATCCAACTTCTTGCCAAACTAGAACCCAAAAAATGAAAAAAGGAGAAGAAGGAAGCGGAGAAGAAGAAAAAGAGTATATGTGGATGTTGAACTTAGTGTCCGGGCAGTTATAGCGGCTGGTCCTTAGTGGACGTGAGTGGCCATTGAGTTGGCTGGTTCTTAGTGGACGTGTCTGATGAGACAGGGTCATGGTGATCGGTATACATGTATACGATGGGCCTTTGAGGCGTGGTAATGTGCATGGGCAAGGATACATATATGGATGTACTTTTGATGGTATTTAATATATTGGTTCAAATATGTTGATCATGTGATATTATGTTTTATGCTGCTTGTGTAATTAGGAAAATTCATTCACCAGTAATACTGATGTTGTGTTGCCCCCTTCAGGTAATTTTTTTGTGGGTGGGGCAGAACAGAACAGCGTTCAGCACGTAGATTTTGGCATGCGTGGCCGAAGAGAGAACGAGAAACATTCAAATAATTGATAAAAGGATTAGCTTTTGTTTAGTAATTTATGTAATGTTTTAATACATTATTGATTTGAGTCAGGACATAGGAAATTGGATCATTTAGAGATTATTGATATTGTTTGACTTTTATAATTTAATTGGAATTATAGTTTGATTTAAATGCCAAATCTCTTATGTGAACTATTTGATAAATGTATGGTAAACATTGCTAAGTTATCACGCTTCGGATATCCGACAGGGCCTCAAAATTTGGGTCGTGACAAAGTGGTATCAGAGCATATGGTTTTGGGCAATTTAAAAGAATTAGCAACCCATAGGTCTCGTGGTGAGGACGTTGGGGGTGTCAACGGTAGGGATTAAAGTAAGATATGTTAATGATTTTTTTTTAGCTCACAAATTCTTCCCTTCTGCAGAAGGAATAGGACGATGGACAATGTTACTGAAAATGAGAATGCGAACAATAATGTTCGGCCAAACAGTGGAACTATGGAGATGGCGGAGTACGCTCGGCAAATGTTTGAGCTTTATGAAGGCGTACGCACAGGTCCAAGAGCAGATCTCCGTTATTTACCACCACCAAAGTGAGAATGGCGAGGGACACAGCAATAACAAAGATGGTTCGGGTGAAGGTAGCAATAATGGGGGCAGGAATCGTGAAAGGTAACAATCGTAGCATGTAAAAGAGATTTTGAGCTATAATTTTGTGTCTTCATTGGAGATTCTCTCCCATTATATAGAATACAGATGCCTTATCAAAGGCTACAAATCAGCTAATCTATTTACAATCTAATTGAAGAAAGAGTATTAGACTAAATCTAATTACAATCAAATTAAGGAAGGAAAGAAATCTGTGCAATATTTGACCAAATCCAACGAGATTGGATGTCACCATATTGGGCCCAAGTGGGCCTGAGCCATCTTGTATTTGACACCCCCCCTCAAATTGATGCTGGGGAATCCACAAGCATCAATTTGCTAACCAAGAACTGATGGCGAGGTCGCGGAAGTCCCTTTGTGAGGATATCGGCAGTTTGAAGATCAGAAGAGATGTGAGGAAGGCTAATGACATCACGCTTGTATTCATCGCGGATTAAATGGCAATCAATCTCGATGTGTTTAGTGCGTTCGTGGAAAACTGGATTGGCAGTAATACGAATTGCACTAGTATTGTCTACATAGAGAGGAGTGGCACTATCAGCAGGAAATCCGAGATCAGAAAGCAACCCGCGAAGCTAGAGAATTTCTGAACAAGCAGCAGACATGGCACAATACTCAGCTTCAGTGGAAGATTTTGAGACCTTATCTTGTTTCTTACATTTCCACGAAATCAAGCTATCTCCCAGATACATGCACCATCCTGTGGTAGAGCGACGAGTATCCGGACAACCGGCCCAATCAGCATCTGAGTATGCTTTGAGTGTCAGGGAATTGTTGGCCGGATAGAATAATCCACGGGTTGGTGTCCGAATTAGGTATTTAATAATACGGCGGACTGCAGCCAAATGAAGATGTCGAGGATCAGTCATGAATTGACTGCCTAAATTGACTGCATAAGAGATGTCAGGACGAGTTATCGTCAAGTAGATCAAGCTGCCAACGAGGCGACGATAAAGTGTAGGATCAGAGAGAGGATCCCTTCTGTCTTGCTGAAGTTTAACATTGACTTCGACTGGAGTATCGACGGGAGCAGATCCTTGAAGTCCAGCCATTTCAATTTATTCAAGAGCATATTTATGTTGATGAAGTACAATGCCTTTTGCAGATTGATGAACTTCAAGACCTAGAAAATAGTGCAGAGGACCAAGATCTTTCATGTGGAAAGATTCATGAAGAGAGGCCTGAAGTTGGTGAATCATATCTGCATCGGTACCTGTAATGATGATGTCATCCACATAAACAAGAAGAATAGTAATCCCCGTAGAAGTATGATGAAGAAACATGGATGGATCATATGGACTAGGATGAAACCCCAAGTGCTGAAGAGCATTGTGGAATTTTTCAAACCATGCCCTGGGGGCTTGTTTGAGGTCATAAAGAGAACGCCGTAGTTTGGCAACAGCATCGGTGATGATAGATGATACTCCCTGAGGAAGGCGCATATAGACATCTTCTTTGAGATCGCCGTGAAGAAATGCGTTCTTGACATCCATCTGGTAGAGAGGCCAGGATTGGGATGCTGCGATGGCAAGAATAGTCCGAACAGTTGTCATCTTTGCTACAGGAGCAAAAGTCTCCTCATAATCAATACTATATTCCTGCCGATTACCCATAGCGACAAGACGGGCCTTTTACCTATCCAGAGTTCCATCAGGTTTAAGCTTGATAGAATATATCCATTTGCAACCAATTGGCTTAACTGAAGGAGGACACGGAACCACATCCCATGTATGATTTTGCGCAAGAGCATCCAATTCATCCTGCATAGCTTTGTTCCAACACTCATGCTGCACAGCCTGATAGGAAGAGTTCGGAATAGATGTAGAAGACATGGTGGCCATCAAGGAAGTGTGGGTAAACCCATAACGAGTAGGAGGTACTGAAATCCGAGATGATCGACGCAAGGGAGGGTCTCCAGTTGGACCAGATGTAGTTGGGCGATCGTTAGGGGGACTATCTGTGTTTGCTGCATTACTCCGCCTATGATACATGAATTTAGGATCAAATTTCACAAATGGAGTTTTGTCCGAAAAACCAGGTAAGGAAACAACAGATGGGGATTCGACAGACTCAAGATATTGTTGGAAAAAATATTGATTTAAAAGAAAAACAACATTACGGGAGGTACGAATGCGCCGTATTTGAGGATCATAACACAGAAACCCCTTTTGGTGACTAGCATATCCTAGAAATGCGCATTTAGCAGATTGGGCAGTAAGTTTGTTACGCTCAGAAGGAGGTAAATGTACAAAACACACCAATCCAAAAACATGCAGATCATCATAAGACGGTGTAGTTTTGTATAATCGAGAAAAAGGACTCTCATTTTCTAAAGAGAAGGAAGGTAATCGATTTATCAGGTGGACAGCAGTGCTAAGAGCTTCTGTCCAAAACCGTGTAGGAACAGAGGATTCAATAAGAAGAGAGCGAGTAACATCAAGGAGATGTCTATTCTTCCTTTCAGCGACCCCATTTTGTTGAGGGGTATAAGGACAAGATTTTTGAGAAAGTATTCCTTTTTGTTGTAAAAAAGTTTGAAACTCTGTAGACACATATTCACCTCCCGAATCAGAACGTAAAATTTTAATGCAAGTGGAAAATTGATTCTCAACATATGCTAAAAACATTTTGAAAACATTAAAGACCTCAGCTTTAGAATGCAAAAAATAGACCCATGTAAATCTACTATAATCATCAATGAATGTCACAAAATATTTATAATGAGCATGAGACAAATGAGGAGCAATACCCCAAACATCACTGTGAACTAAATCAAAACAATGAATGCTAGTAGAAGTGGAGACAGAAAAAGGAAGAGTTTTACTTTTTCCCATCTTACATGTAGCACAATCAAAAGAAACAAACTTCGAAAATCCTATTGAGTTTAACAATCCAGAATTAACCATGTGAGACATGGTTTTAAAATTAGGATGTCCAAGCCTACTATGCCACAATTGACAATTATTTTGAGCTGAAAAACAAAAATCATTTGCTGAATTATTCCCAATCGGAGTAGATAGATCAAGAGAAAATAAGCGTCCATTTTTAGGCCCCCTCGCGATCTCCCTCCCTGACGTCTGGTCCTGCACAACACAACCAGAGGAAGAAAAGGAAACATTATAGTTGTTTTCAACAAGTTGTCCAACGGAAAGAAGGTTTGAAATTAAATTGGGATAGTGATAAACATTCTTTAAGGGCAAGATACTGGAAATATTTCCAATGGCAGTGATAGGAAGATGTCCGCCATCGGCTGTTTGAACATGAGCATTGCCAGTATATTTTGTCAAGCTAGAGAGTTGTGCACTGGAATGAGTCAGGTGATTTGATGCTCCGGAATCAAGATACCAAATGGAAGGAGTTTTTGATTTACCTGTGAGGCCAAGTGCAGAAAAAGCATTGACGATCATTTGTTGGACCAATTCGGGAGTGAGAGCAGGGGAAGACGAACCAGGCTGTGCAGGCACAGATGTGGATGCAGCATCAACAGGAAAATAGTCTACCTGGGCAGCATAAGCATTGGGAGTCCGAGTTTGTGGACGGCGGCGACATTCAGTAATGATATGTCCCTTCTTCTTACAGTAATTACAGAACTTCTGGTTGCATTGAGTTGCAAGGTGTCCATATTTTTTGCAAGAGTAGCATTGGACTTTGCTCATATCACGAGTCTGAGGAGTCGGAGAAGATTGTGAGATCTGAAGAGACTGAGTGTTTCCTTTAGCAGAGTATGCAACAGGATAGGTTTCGGTGTGCTTTTGTTCCAGATGGGCTTTTGTGCGAATGCGTTGTTCTTCTCGCAACAACTCATTCAAACAAACATCCAAGGATGGTAATGGGCTTCGGCTCAGCAGAGATGATGTTACAGTCTCATACTCGGGACGCAATTTCATCAAAAACTGGTCCCTGTGACTTGAGGCTTGAAGTTCTTGTATAGTTTTAAGAATATTGTTTGGCACAGAAGCATATTTAATCCCATCATATTCACCCCACAGATTGCGGAAACCAGAATAGTAGTCCTGAATGGTCAAGGTGCCTTGACTGTATTCTGCAATTTCACACTCAAGTTGAAATTGTCGTGCAGAATTATCTTGATGATAAACTGTCTGCAAGTAACCCCACATCTCCTTGGAGGTTGTGTAGGGTTTGAGATTTAGAATCAGATGAGGTTCCACAGCCCCAAGAATTCATGTTTTAATTTTTGCGTCTTTTGTATTCCAAGTAGAAATCTTTTTATCATCTTCTTTAGGCTTTGGATCAGAACCAGAAACAAATCCCCATAATTCTTTGGCCTCAAGATATAATTGAAATTGAAAAGCCCATGCTGGATAGTTTTTACCATCAAATCGAATCAAGTTTACCTCAGACTTCTCCATTTAGAACCAAAACAAAGAGAAGTAGTAACAAAAGGCAAATCCAAGAGATCAGACCAACAGACAGGAGTCTGTGAAAAAAATTCACAGAAAAATGGTCCAGACGACCAGAAAAAATGCTGTAGAATCCCTGCGTGGGGCCCACTGTTTGATCAGAAGGAGAATCTAATCAACTAGATGTAAGCAGTATCAAAATGTCTTTCCAGCAATACAAGTTTCACTAAAATCCATCCACGATCCAAGATTTTGTACGACTGTGATCAAAACAATCTGATAAAACTGGAAAATCACAAGTGGGGTCCAAAAGCCTACCTCTGATCCTGAAAAAATGCTGAAAAAATCACCAAAAATCTCAGAAGAGATGGTCGACCATTGCTGTAGAGTTTCCTGAATATCCCATGATGATCACAGGTGGGCCACTGTTGATCATATCGTGACAGAAGTCCTGCTGCTTACCAAAATCACAGATCCCTGATCTGGTTGATGCCAAGATTACAGATCCTTGATCTGTGTGCTTCTAAAACACAAGATTGTGTCTCCCAAGAGCAGTAGGGCTGATCACAGGTTGGCCACAATGATCAGATTTCAAGATGTTGAAGATCTGGCTTTCCTGGAACCAGATTTCTGAGGACAGATCCTTGATCTGTTTGCTGCACGACAGAGAGAAGGATTTCTCTCTGATAGAGTCCTTGTGGCTCTTCAAAAGATGAACACTGGTAGCCTTTACAAGACTTGCTCGGATACCATAACAATCGTAGCATGTAAAAGAGATTTTGAGCTATAATTTTGTGTCTTCATTGGAGATTCTCTCTGTAATATCCTGCATTATGGGCCAGGATTAGTCTGGCCCAGGTAGACTTTAGTGGTTCTCTTAGTATGAAATTAGTAATACTACTTACTTAAGAATTAGTAAGTGGTAGGTATCCCACGTTTTGGAAACTAGAGATATATATTAGGATTAGGAGACTTGGCCTCCTCTTTATATATTCAAGTAAACCAACATCAGTTATTGCATTCTATTCCTCTGGAAAAGATTCTGAGAGAGAGAGCCTTGTGTTGCAATCTAGGAGAAGGAGAAGAAGGTTGATTGATGTTCTATTCACTCCCGCACATTGCAAAAGCAACGATCACATACCAAAGGTGAGTGGATCTTCCTAATTATCTAGATGGGTTAACCAAGATGATTGATAATGGAGTATGATTCAATTAGCATGTATTGTTAAGTATACGGTGATGGCCTGTATCCATGGAATAGATTGAAATCTGTTTAGAGCCAAGGAATTGTGTAGGAATGGCTGTTGTATGATACCAATGAATTGGAGGAAAAACCCACTGAGAATCCATCTAATAGGCTTACAAATTGATGGAAACAGAGACTGTCGTCAATGGGTTGGTTTGTTGTTTGAGAGTTGTGGGACCCCGTGGACCACTAGATGAAGAATCAAGGCCATAGATCCACAAGGGGACCCGTGGTCGACCCATGAGGACCTGGACCCATGAGGAGTGGGCCCCATCTGGGCCCTCATCCAATTGTTATGATGTAACATAGGCTACTGTTGCAGGAATTGGGGTCTCTTGTCGTCAGGTCCTTCTGGGACCCATCTGGCCACATGAATGGAAATCAATTCCAACCATCTTGTGGGGGACCCTTGGGCGACCTTAGGGTAGTGAGCATCTGGGGTTTTGATAAGTGGGACCCACTGATCAATGGACCCAAACACAGTCAGGCGTGACTGTGTACAGAACATCAACTATTCCCGTTTTTGGTTTGTGGACCCCATCACCTGATCTGATGAGGGATCAGATCCATGAGAATGATAGTATAGTAGTGGTCGACCAACCCCTAGTTGACTGATCATGCATTTTGTAAGTGGGACCCACTGGATGTTAAAGGTGTGAGCCTTCAGGCGTGGACAACCCAATACTGGGCTCTGTCATGGATCTGAGTTGGATCCATGGTTGGGTTTGGCCCAGGATGGGTGACTGATGATTCCATAAAATTATTATATAGATAAATTAATGAGAGATGATTAATTTAATGGTGATTATAGTAACTCTGATTAACTTAGTTATGACTAAATATATGCATTATGTTATTTACTGCATATTATGTTGGTATATGGTGTGGACCCACCCAATTATGTTAATACCAATTCTGAATTGAGTGGGGCAATAAACAATGAACTAAGTAAGGGTGGGGCCCACACTATTGATATGTACATGAGAAGGATTGATAATAATTTTGAGTTGTGGTTGTTATGAGATGATGAGATCCCGGACAGGGGATGTTGGACTTAGTGTCCGAGCCATTATCGCGGCTGGTCCATAAGGGACGTGTCCGATGAGACAGGGTCATAAGGACCGGTATACATGTATACAATAAGCCTTTGAGGCGTGGTAAGGTGCATGGGCACGGATGTATATTTACGGATGTATATTTACGGATGTATATTTATGGATGTATTATTGTGCATATAATATATTGATTCAATAATGTTAAATCATGTAATATTATGCTTTATGTTGCTTATGTAATTAGGAATATTCATTCACCAGTAATACTGATGTTGTGTTGCCCCCTTCAGGTAATCTTACTGCGGGTGGGATAAATCAGGATGACGCTCAGCACGTAGAGTTTGGCATGCGTGGCTGAAGAGAGAAAACGAGAAATAATTATGAGTGGCAGAAGATTTAGTTTTGTTTAGAAATTGATTTAATGATTAGTACATTTTTTGGAGTCAGAACATAGGGATTTGGATTATTCAGAGATTTTGATAATGTTTGACTTTAATTATATTAATTGAAATTGATTTATATGCCAAATCTCTTATGCGAATAATTTGATAAATGAATGTTATACATTGCCCAGTTATCACGATCCGGATATCCGACAGGGCCCCGGAATTTGGGTCGTGACAAAGTGGTATCAGAGAATAAGGTTTTGGGAAATTAAAAGAATTAGCAACCCATAGGTCACGTGGTGAGGACGTTGGGGTTGTCAATGGTAGAGATTATGTAAAGTACACTGTTAATGATCTTTTAGCTCACAAATTCTTTCTTCTGCAGAAGGAATAAGACGATGGACAATGTTACTGGGAATGAGAATGCGAACAACAATGTTCAACCAAACAATGGAACTATGGAGATGCCGGAGTACGCTCGGCAAATGTTTGAAAGCTTTATGAAAGCGTATACACAGGTTCAAGAACAGATCTCCGCTATTCATCACCATCAAAGTGAGAATGGCGAGGGACAAAGCAACAACAGAGATGGTTTTGGTGAAGGTAGCATTATTGGGGGTAGGAATCGTGAAAGAGATACCTTATATAAAAGGTTCAATGAATTTCGCCCCAAGAGCTTTGAAGAAACAACTAATCCTTGGGATGCAAATAAATGGGCTGAACACATGGAAGGCATCTTTGAGGTTATGGGATGTACAGAGCATCAAAAGGCCTTACTTGCGGCATTTAAATTAGAAGGTGATGCGAAAGAATGGTGGAAGGCAGCCAAGAGGACATTCAATGGACAAGAAACAGAGATTACTTGGACCTTCTTCAAACGGGAGTTTATCAAGAAGTTTATACCAGATCATATTAGGGCTCAAAAGAGGAGAGAGTTTGAAACTTTGGTGCAGGGAAATTTGACGGTAGCCAAGTACGCCCTTAAGTTTACAGAGCTGTCACATTTTGCTGAAATATTGGTGGCTACAGAAGGAGAAAGGATGGAACGATTCGTGAACGGTCTTAGACCAGACATCAAAAAGGACGTAAAGCTGCATGAACCAAAGACTTATGCAGAAGCTTTGAGAAAAGCTTTCGTGTCCGAAGAAGCCATCGAAGACATAAGGAGGCAGACTCAAATGACGTCCACTGAAGGAAAAACAGACAACTTCAAGCACCAGTTCCCCAATAAGAAACAGAAAACTGGAGCCAAGCCGGTCTGCAATCATTGCGGAGGATCACATGAAACAAACCAATGCCGGAAAAGAGCTGGAGTGTGCTTTGGGTGTGGAAAAGGAGGTCATAAGGTAAAAGACTGTCCAGAGGTCAGGGAGAGAAATCAAGCCAAACGGAAAGGTGGATGTTATGGTTGTGGTCAAGAAGGGCACCAAGTCAAGGACTGCCCTACTAAGCAGGGGAGGAATCAAATCCAGACACAAGGACAAGCACCTCCGCAAAATCAGCAGGGTCGAGAGCGTCCACAAAACCAACGTTATTATCAGAATCAGACACATCAGCCCCGTGGAAATCAGCAGAACCCACCCCAAGGACAGCAGTACAACCCTGGCAGGAATAACCAGGGAGGGAATCAGACGGGACAGCAGCAGAATGGAAGGCTCTTTGCCATGACACACCATGATGCTGAAGCAGCCAACCACGTAGTCGAGGGTATGGTCTTAATTTCCAATTATGAAGCTAGTACTTTATTTGATTCGGGTTCAACCCATTCTTTCATCTCACATACTTTTGCTGCCAAGATAGAAAATTTCCCCTCATTTTTGACTAATGCATTAGTGGTGTCTACACCCACGGGTGATCAAATATGCACTCGAACCATATTTTATGATTGCATGATAACGATTGGGCAAGCCTTGATGCCGGCTGACCTGGTACTGTTACGTATGAACGACTTTGATGTTATACTGGGTATGGACTGGCTTACTAGGTATCGGGCTATTTTAGACTGCTTTAACAAAGTAGTTCGATTTAATCTGGAAGGATTTACTCATGTCAATTTGGTGGGAAAAAGGAGACATGTTCGGTCAATGGTTATCTCAGCCATCAAAGCTGGCGAGTTACTGAGGAATGGGTGCAAAGGCTTTTTAGCCTTCATTTCAGAGGATAAGCCAAAACTAAGTATAGAAAATATTCCCGTTGTTAGGGAATTCCCTGACGTATTTCTGGATGACTTGCCTGGATTGCCCCCACTTCGGGAGGTCGATTTTACCATTGAAATAATGCCGGGTACGGCCCCGATTTCCAAAGCACCCTATCGAATGGCTCCAGCAGAATTGAAGGAACTCAAGGATCAATTGGAAGAACTATTGGACAAAGGACTCATCAGGCCTAGTGTGTCCCCATGGGGAGCACCGGTGTTGTTCGTAAAGAAGAAGGATGGAACCTTGAGAATGTGCATTGATTATAGGCAGTTAAATCAGGTGACCATCAAGAATAAGTACCCTCTACCCCGCATTGATGAACTGTTTGATCAATTGCAAGGAGCGAAATACTTTTCCAAGATAGATCTAAGGTCCGGCTACCATCAGCTGAGAGTAAGGGAGGAAGACATTCCCAAGACAGCGTTTCGGACGCGGTATGGTCATTACGAGTTTCTAGTCATGCCTTTCGGATTGACCAATGCGCCAGCTGCCTTTATGGCATTGATGAACCAAGTTTTTCAACCCTATTTGGATAAATTTGTGGTGGTCTTTATCGATGATATCCTCATCTACTCTAAAGAAAGGCAGGAACATGGCGAGCATTTGCGTACCTCCTTGCAGCTCTTGAAGGACAACCAGCTTTATGCCAAGTTGAGTAAGTGTGATTTCTGGTTAGAGCAAGTCACCTTTTTGGGGCACATTATTTCCGGAGATGGATTGTCGGTAGACCCTACAAAAATAGAAGCGGTTATGAATTGGAAGCGACCTTCAAATGTCTCAGAAGTTCGGAGTTTCTTAGGCTTGGCGGGTTATTATCGAAGGTTCGTACAAGGATTTTCTACGATTGCTGGACCGTTGACCAGACTCACAAGGAAGGATGTTCCGTTCGCTTGGGACGAGAAATGTGAGGGTAGTTTCAGAACATTGAAGGGTAAACTGACATCAGCACCAATACTCGCCCTTCCGGCTGGGAGTGGAGGATTTGTTATCTACTGTGATGCGTCGTTACAAGGGTTAGGGTGTGTTCTCATGCAGCATGGAAAGGTGATTGCGTATGCTTCTAGACAGCTAAAGGTTCATGAACAAAATTATGCTACGCACGACCTTGAGTTGGCAGCTGTAGTTTTTGCATTGAAAATTTGGAGACACTACCTTTACGGCGAAGAATTTGAAGTTTATACAGACCACAAGAGCCTCAAATATGTATTTTTTCAAAAAGAATTGAACTTGCGCCAACGAAGATGGATGGAATTCTTGAAAGATTATAATTTCTCTATAATTTATCATCCAGGAAAAGCGAATGTTGTAGCCGACGCCTTAAGTAGAAAATCAGCACAGATGGCTTGTCTTACTGCTGAGTGGCGACTACTTGAAGAGATCAAGGACTTGGATGTAAATTTACGGCCTATTGGTGAAAAAGTACTATTGGGAAGTTTCAAGGTTCAACCCGAACTAATTCAGAGAATTAAAGATCATCAACGAGATGACAAGGCACTAGTAGAAATCTTCGACAAACTGGATAATAAACCGGACTTCTCCGTTGTTAATGGCGTGTTATACTTTCGAGGCAGACTTTGTGTCCCAAATATTCGAGAAATCAAAGATGAAATTTTGAAGGAAGCACATCACACCAAATATACCATCCATCCGGGGAGCACCAAGATGTATCAGAACTTAAAAATCAGATTTTGGTGGATCGGTATGAAGAATGATGTTACTGAGTTTGTGGGACGGTGTTTTACTTGTCAACAAGTGAAGGCTGATCATAGGAAGCCGGGGGGATTGCTGCAGCCGCTACCTATCCCAGAATGGAAATGGGAACATATCACTATGGATTTTATTTCAGGATTTCCCAGGACCTCAAGGCAAAATGAAATAATTTGGGTAATTGTGGATCGATTGACCAAGTCAGCGCACTTCATACCGTTGAAAGGAAGAACTACCATGGAGCACCTGGCTAAAACATATGTTCGGGAGGTTGTGAGGTTGCATGGCGTTCCAGCATCAATTGTATCAGACAGAGATACCAGATTTGTTTCACAGTTTTGGAGGAGCTTACAGAAGGCTATGGGTACGAAACTGAATTTTAGCACGGCATATCACCCTCAGACTGATGGGCAGACGGAAAGGACAAATCAAACTCTAGAAGACATGCTTCGCGCTTGTGCTATAGATTTCAGTGACAGTTGGGACGAGCAGTTACCGCTGGCAGAGTTTGCTTATAACAATAGCTATCATTCGAGTATTCAGATGGCTCCTTTCGAGGCCCTGTACGGCAGGAGTTGCCGCTCTCCAATTTGTTGGGAAGAAGTGGGCGATAGGCGGATTTTAGGCCCTGAATGGGTGCAGACCTCTACTGAGAATATTAAGAAAATCCGTGACAGATTGAAGACTGCTCAGAGTCGCCAAAAGAGCTATGCAGACAAACGCCGACGGGAATTAGAATTTTTGGTCGGTGACTCGGTATTCCTCAAAGTCTCTCCGACGAAGGGAGTGATGCGATTCGGTAAGAAAGGAAAGCTAAGTCCGAGATACATTGGACCATTCAAAATTACAGGGCGGGTGAGCGATGGGAACGCTTACGAATTGGAACTACCGGCGCCGTTAGCAGGAGTTCATAAGGTGTTTCATGTATCCATGTTGAAAAAGTATGAACCAGACCCGTCTCATGTGTTAGATTTCGAACCAATGAACTTACAGCCAGATTTATCCTATGAGGAGAGCCCTGTTGCAATTATAGACACCAAGGAGAGGGTGTTGCGGAGACGAACAGTCCGACAAGTCAAGGTGCTCTGGACACATCAGGATTCAAATGAAGCTACATGGGAAATCGAGGACGAGGTCCGAAAGAAGTATCCGCATCTTTTCACCACAGGTATGTTTTAAATTTGGAGGACCAAATTTCCCAAGGAGGGGAGTATGTAATATCCTGCATTATGGGCCAGGATTAGTCTGGCCCAGGTAGACTTTAGTGGTTCTCTTAGTATGAAATTAGTAATACTACTTACTTAAGAATTAGTAAGTGGTAGGTATCCCACGTTTTGGAAACTAGAGATATATATTAGGATTAGGAGACTTGGCCTCCTCTTTATATATTCAAGTAAACCAACATCAGTTATTGCATTCTATTCCTCTGGAAAAGATTCTGAGAGAGAGAGCCTTGTGTTGCAATCTAGGAGAAGGAGAAGAAGGTTGATTGATGTTCTATTCACTCCCGCACATTGCAAAAGCAACGATCACATACCAAAGGTGAGTGGATCTTCCTAATTATCTAGATGGGTTAACCAAGATGATTGATAATGGAGTATGATTCAATTAGCATGTATTGTTAAGTATACGGTGATGGCCTATATCCATGGAATAGATTGAAATCTGTTTAGAGCCAAGGAATTGTGTAGGAATGGCTGTTGTATGATACCAATGAATTGGAGGAAAAACCCACTGAGAATCCATCTAATAGGCTTACAAATTGATGGAAACAGAGACTGTCGTCAATGGGTTGGTTTGTTGTTTGAGAGTTGTGGGACCCCGTGGACCACTAGATGAAGAATCAAGGCCATAGATCCACAAGGGGACCCGTGGTCGACCCATGAGGACCTGGACCCATGAGGAGTGGGCCCCATCTGGGCCCTCATCCAATTGTTATGATGTAACATAGGCTACTGTTGCAGGAATTGGGGTCTCTTGTCGTCAGGTCCTTCTGGGACCCATCTGGCCACATGAATGGAAATCAATTCCAACCATCTTGTGGGGGACCCTTGGGCGACCTTAGGGTAGTGAGCATCTGGGGTTTTGATAAGTGGGACCCACTGATCAATGGACCCAAACACAGTCAGGCGTGACTGTGTACAGAACATCAACTATTCCCGTTTTTGGTTTGTGGACCCCATCACCTGATCTGATGAGGGATCAGATCCATGAGAATGATAGTATAGTAGTGGTCGACCAACCCCTAGTTGACTGATCATGCATTTTGTAAGTGGGACCCACTGGATGTTAAAGGTGTGAGCCTTCAGGCGTGGACAACCCAATACTGGGCTCTGTCATGGATCTGAGTTGGATCCATGGTTGGGTTTGGCCCAGGATGGGTGACTGATGATTCCATAAAATTATTATATAGATAAATTAATGAGAGATGATTAATTTAATGGTGATTATAGTAACTCTGATTAACTTAGTTATGACTAAATATATGCATTATGTTATTTACTGCATATTATGTTGGTATATGGTGTGGACCCACCCAATTATGTTAATACCAATTCTGAATTGAGTGGGGCAATAAACAATGAACTAAGTAAGGGTGGGGCCCACACTATTGATATGTACATGAGAAGGATTGATAATAATTTTGAGTTGTGGTTGTTATGAGATGATGAGATCCCGGACAGGGGATGTTGGACTTAGTGTCCGAGCCATTATCGCGGCTGGTCCATAAGGGACGTGTCCGATGAGACAGGGTCATAAGGACCGGTATACATGTATACAATAAGCCTTTGAGGCGTGGTAAGGTGCATGGGCACGGATGTATATTTACGGATGTATATTTACGGATGTATATTTATGGATGTATTATTGTGCATATAATATATTGATTCAATAATGTTAAATCATGTAATATTATGCTTTATGTTGCTTATGTAATTAGGAATATTCATTCACCAGTAATACTGATGTTGTGTTGCCCCCTTCAGGTAATCTTACTGCGGGTGGGATAAATCAGGATGACGCTCAGCACGTAGAGTTTGGCATGCGTGGCTGAAGAGAGAAAACGAGAAATAATTATGAGTGGCAGAAGATTTAGTTTTGTTTAGAAATTGATTTAATGATTAGTACATTTTTTGGAGTCAGAACATAGGGATTTGGATTATTCAGAGATTTTGATAATGTTTGACTTTAATTATATTAATTGAAATTGATTTATATGCCAAATCTCTTATGCGAATAATTTGATAAATGAATGTTATACATTGCCCAGTTATCACGATCCGGATATCCGACAGGGCCCCGGAATTTGGGTCGTGACACTCTCCCATTATATAGAATACAGATGCCTTGTCAAAGGCTACAAATCAGCTCTACAAATCAGCTAATCTATTTACAATCTAATTAAAGAAAGAGTATTAGACTAAATCTAATTACAATCAAATTAAGGAAGGAAAGAAATCTGTGCAATATTTGACCAAATCCAACGAGATTGGATGTCACCATATTGGGCCCAAGTGGGCCTGAGCCATCTTGTATTTGACAAAAGGGATACCTTATATAAAAGTTTCAATGAATTTCGCCCCAAGAGCTTTGAAGAAACAACTAATCCTTGGGATGCAAATAAGTGGGCAGAACATATGGAAGGCATCTTTGAAGTTATGGGATGTACAGAACATCAAAAAGTCATACTTGCAGCATTCAAATTAGAAGGTGATGCGAAGGAATGGTGGAAGGCAGCCAAGAGGTCATTCATTGGGCAAGAAACAGAGATTACTTGGGCCTTCTTCAAATGGGAGTTTATCAAGAAGTTTATACAAGATCATATTAGGGCTCAGAAAAAGAGAGTTTGAAACTTTGGTACAAGGAAATCTGACGGTAGCCAAGTATGCTCTTAAGTTTACTGAGCTGTCACATTTTGTTGAAACATTAGTGGCTACAGAAGAAGAAAAGATGGAATGATTCGTGAACGGCCTTAGACCAGACATCAAAAAGGACGTGAAGCTGTATGAACCAAAAACTTATGCTGAAGCTTTAAAAAAAGCTTTCGTCTCAAAAGAAGCCATAGAAGATATAAAGAAAGAGACTCAAATGACGTTCACTAAAAGAAAAACAGATGACTCCAAGCACCAGTTCCCCAATAAAAAACAAAAAACTGGAACCAAGTCGGTCTGCAACCATTGCGGGGGAGGGGATCACATGAAACAAATCAATGTCGGAAAAGATCTAGAGTGTGCTTTGGGTGTGTAAAGGGAGGCCATAAGGTAAAAGATTGTCCGGAAGCCAGGGAGAGAAATCAGGCCAAACGGAAAAACGGGTGATACGGTTGTGGTCAGGAAGGGCACCAGGTTAGAGACTGTCCCAATAAACAAGGAAGAAATCAAACCCAGACACAAGGACAAGCACCTCCGCAAAATCAGCAGGGTCGCCAACAAGAGCGTCCACAAAACCAGCGTTATTATCAAAACCAGATACATCAGCCCTGTGGAAATCAGCAGAACCCACCCCAAGGACAACATTACAACCTTGGCAGGAACAACCAAGGAGGGAATCAGGTGGAACAACGGAATGGAAGGCTCTTTGCCATGACTCATCATGAGGTGGAAGCGGCCAATCATGTGGTTGAGGGTATGGTTTTAATTTCCAATTTTGAATCTAGTACTTTATTTGATTCTGGTTCAACGCATTCTTTCATCTCGCATACTTTTGCTGCTAAGATAGAAAACTCCCCCTCAATTTTGACTAATGCATTAGTGGTGTCTACACCCACGGGCGAGCAAATATGTACTAGAACCATATTTTATGACTGTATGATAGAGATTGGGCAAGCCCGGATGCCGGCTGACCTGGTATTGTTACGTATGAATGACTTTGATGTTATATTGGGAATGGACTGGCTTACTAGGTATCGGGCTATTTTAGACTGCTTTAACAAAGTAGTTCGGTTTAATTTGGAGGGATTTACTCATGTTAGTTTGGTGGGAAAAAGGAGACCTGTTCGGTCAATGGTTATCTTAGCTAGTAAAGCTGGTGAGTTACTAAGGAATGGGTGCAAATGCTTTTTAGCCTTCATTTCGGAGGATAAACCGAAGCCAAATATAGAAGATATTCCCTTTGTTAGGGAATTCCCTGACGTGTTTTTGGATGACCTGCCCAGGTTACCCCCAATTCGAGAGGTCGATTTTACTATTGAAATAATGTCGGGTACGGCCCCAATTTCTAAGGCTCCATATCAAATGGCTCCTGCGGAATTGAAGGAACTCAAAGATCAATTGGAGGAACTATTGGACAAAGGATTCATCAGGCGTAGTGTGTCCCCATGGGGAGCACCGGTATTGTTTGTAAAGAAGAAGGATGGAACTCTGAGAATGTGCATTGATTATAGACAGTTAAACCAGGTAACTATTAAGAACAAGTACCCTCTGCGCTGCATTGATGAATTATTTGATCAACTGCAAGGTGCGAAATACTTTTCCAAGATTGACTTAAGGTTTGGCTACCATCAGCTAAGAGTGAGGGAGGAAGACATTCCCAAGACGGCATTTCGGACGCGGTATGGTCATTACAAGTTCCTAGTCATGCCTTTTGGATTGACCAATGCGCCAGCCGCCTGCATGGCACTGATGAATCAAGTTTTTCAACCCTATTTGGATAAATTTGTAGTGGTATTCATTGATGATATCCTTATTTACTCTAAGGAACGACAAGAATATAGCAAGCATCTGCGTACCTCCTTGTTGCTGTTGAGGGACAACCAGCTTTATGCCAAGTTTAGCAAGTGTGATTTCTGGTTAGAGCAAGTAACCTTTTTGGGGCACATTATTTCAGGAGACGGATTATCTGTCGACCCTACCAAAATAGAAATGGTTATGAATTGGAAGCGACCTACAAATGTTTCAGAAGTTTGAAGCTTCTTAGGCCTGGCGGGTTATTATCGAAGGTTCGTACAAGGATTTTCTACGATTGCTGGACCGTTAACCAGACTCACAAGGAAGGATGTTCCGTTCACTTGGGACGAGAAATGTGAAGATAGCTTCAGAACATTGAAAGGTAAACTTAACATCGGCACCAATACTCGCCCTTCCTGTTGGGAGGGAGGATTTGTTATCTACTGTGATGCGTCGTTACAAGGGCTAGGGTGTGTTCTCATGCAACATAGAAAGGTGATTGCGTATGCTTCCAGACAGCTAAAGGTTCATGAACAAAATTATGCTACGCACGACCTTGAGTTGGCAGCTGTAGTTTTTGCATTGAAAATTTGGAGACACTACCTTTATGGTGAAGAATTTGAAGTATATACAAATCACAAGAGCCTCAAATATGTATTTTCTCAAAAAGAGCTGAATTTGCGCCAACGAAGATGGGTGAAATTTTTGAAAGATTCTAATTTCTCTATATTTTATCATCCAGGAAAGGCGAATGTTGTAGCCGACGCCCTAAGCAGGAAATCAGCACAGATGGCTTGCTTGACCGCCAAATGGAGATTACTTGAACAAATCAAGGACTTAGATGTTAACTTACGGCCTATTGGTGCAAAAGTACTATTGGGAAATATCAAGGTTCAACCCGAATTAATCCAGAAAATAAAAGACCATCAACGAGATGACAAGGCATTGGTGGAAATCTTCGACAATTGGACAATAAACCAGACTTCTCAGTTGTTAATGGCGTGTTATACTTCCGAGGCAAACTTTGTGTCCCAAATATTCGGGAAATCAAAGATGAAATTTTGAAGGAAGCACATCACACAAGATATACTATCCTTCCGGGGAACACCAAGATGTATCAGAACTTAAAAATCAGATTTTGGTGGATCGGCATGAAAAATGATGTTACTGAGTTTGTTGGACGTTGTTTTACTTGTCAACAAGTGAAGGCTGATCATAGGAAGCCGGGGGGATTGCTGCAGTCGTTACCTATACCAGAATGGAAATGGGAACATATCACTATGGATTTTGTTTTAGGATTTCCCAGGACCTCAAGAAAAAATGAAATAATTTGGGTAATTGTGGATCGATTGACCAAGTTGGCACACTTCATACCGTTGAAAGGAAGAACTACAATGGAACACTTGGCCAAAACATATGTTCGGGAGATTGTAAGGTTGCATGGCATTCCAACATCGATCGTATCAAACAGGGATACAAGATTTGTTTCACAGTTTTGGAAGAGCTTACAGAAGGCTATGGGTACGAAACTAAATTTTAGCACACCATATCACCCCCCGACGGACGGGCAGACGCAGAGAACCAATCAAACACTGGAAGACATGCTTAGAGCTTGTGCGATAGATTTCAGAGACAGTTGGGATGAGCAGTTACTGCTGGCAGAGTTTGCTTATAACAATAGCTACCATTCGAGTATTCAGATGGCGCCTTTCGAGGCCCTGTACAACAGGAGTTGCCATTCTCCGATTTGTTGGGAGGAAGTGGGCGATCAGCGGATTTTAGGCCTTGAATGGGTGCAAACTTCTACAGAAAATATTAAGAAGATCAGGGACAGATTAAGGACTGCTCAGAGTCGCCAGAAGAGTTATGCAGACAAACGCTGGAGAGAATTAGAATTTGCGGTGGGTGACTCGGTCTTCTTAAAAGTTTCTCCGACAAAAGGGAAGCAAAAAGGGAAAGCTAAGCCCGAGATATATTGGACCCTTCAAAATTACAGGGCGCGTGGGCGATGGGAATGCTTACGAGTTGGAACTACCACCTCAACTAGCTGGAATCCATAAGGTGTTTCATGTATCCATGTTGAAGAAGTACGAGCCAGACCCGTCCCATGTACTAGAGCTTGAGCCAATGGACTTACAGCCAGATTTATCTTATGAGGAGAGACCCGTTGCAATCTTAGACACCAAGGAAAGGGTGCTACGGAGGCGAACAGTCCGACTAGTCAAGGTGTTATGGTCCTTATGGACACATCACGATTCAAAGGAGGCTACATGGGAGATCGAGGACGAAGTCCGAAAGAAGTATCCGCATCTTTTCACCACAGGTATGTTTTAAATTTGGAGGACCAAATTTCCCAAGGAGAGGAGTATGTAATATCTTGAGTTACCTGGGCCTAAGATTAGTTTGGCCCAGGTAGGACCCCTTGTTTAATTTTTGAATAAGAAAGAGACTCACGTGAGGAGTTTTGGAAAAAGAAAGAGTTGTATGACAACTCTAATTAGAAAGAGGAAGAGGAAGTATAAGAGTAGGAATATTATCTATTTTGTATATATATATATATAAGCAAGCATCGACCATTCCATAGTATGAAATTATCTTCTAGTTTTTAAGAGAAAACAATCTGAGAAAGAGAACTTGGTCATTGGTGTCTAGGGGAAAAGGAGGAAGAAGCCAAACAGTGGGAAGACGTTCATCGGATGTCCTTTTCGCGTCCTCACATCGCAAATGCAACAATCACGTATCAAAGGTGAGTGAATCTTCCTAAATACCTTAGATGATTTGATCGGATGATTAATAATATTACTTGACTGTTGCGCAAGGCTATTGTGTTCAAGGATTAGGTACAGACGATATTTTGAATCAAGGAGACCATGTAAATCCTATTTATCATTGATAGATGATTACCAGGTGTTGTTTTCTTTTGAATCTTCAAGTGTTATGAATATCAAATCTGGATTCCATGGAAACAGAACCAGACATCAACAGTGGAATGGACACTTTGGAGTTGTGGGACTCCTTGGCCCATCATATGATAGATCTGAACCATGGATCCTGAATAGAATCCATGGACGACCATGGAGGTGCTGAACCCACAAAGATTGAATTTTGTTTGGGCCACCATCCATGTGCCTGAAATTCAAAAATCGTGAAAGAACAAGAAAACAGGACACTGGTCGTTTGTAGTTCTAGGACCCATCTATTGACTTGATCAATGATCAAGACCCCACATCCTATAGGGGACCCTTAGTCGACCCTAGGAGTCTTGGACCCATGAGGAGTGGGTCCCATCTGGGCCCTCATCCAATGGGTGTAATGAAACAGGGCGACTGTTGCAGGATTCTTACAGTTTCTTGTCGTCAGGCTTACTCGGACCCACCTGAACACTAGATTGAAAATCAACTCCGGCCATTAAGTGTGGGACCCTTGGGCGACCTTAGTGTAGTGGGACATCTTGGGTTTGGACTAGTGGGTCCCACTATCCAACAAACTCAGAGTCCCAGGGGTGAAACTGACTGAAAAAGAGTTGAAGGTCGATAACTATTGTGGGACCCACTACCTAAGCTAACCCTAGATTAGGACCCCACATCTTGAAGTAGGCTCAGTGACGATCTGAATGGTGGCAGTCCCATGTGGCCTGGTCTTCATCTGCCCAGTTATCTAGAAACTTCAATTTTGTTAACTGTAAGGCTTATTCATGAATTTTATTACAGAGACTGTGGGGCCCAGTAACGATGATTGATGGCAAATCCAATCCATTAAGAGTAAAGCCTATCCCTGGGTGACCTTAAACATTAGGTCTGATCTTGGTTTGGTAAGTGGGACCCACTGGATTATTTATCAAGAGGTTCAGGTGTGAACGGGTTGTTTATCTATGCTCTGTGAATTCTGAAAGGAGTCTATTAACTAGGATAGACCTGGAATTATTAATTAACTTTCTTATTAAAAGTTCCTGTGATTTATGATTAATCATGATTAATGAATTAATGGCGATTAACAGTAATTAGTTAATTTTGTGTAATGTTGCTATTTATAATAAAGGTGGGCCACCCCTACATCAATCACTACCAGTCATGAATAGAAGTGGGGCAGCGACATGTAATTTGTATATGGAGCTGGTCCACACTATTGATTTGTGTAGGCTATGGATAATTAATAGAATTCTGATTATTGTATTGTTATGACATGTCTAGAAAGGTGAACATGGTAAAGAAATGTTGTACACTGGATTCTATATGTGGATGTTGGACTTAGTGTCTGGGCCGTTATAGTGGCTAGTCCTTAGTGGACGTGAGTGGCCATTGAGTTGGTTGGTCCTTAGTGGACGTGTCTGATGAGACAAGGTCATGGTGATCGATATACATGTATACGATGGGCCTTTGAGGCGTGGTAATGTACATGGGCATGGATACGTATATGGATGTACTTTTGATGATATTTAATATATTGGTTCAAATATGTTGATCATGTGATATTATGTTTTATGCTACTTGTATAATTAGGAAAATTCATTCACCAGTAATACTGATGTTGTGTTGCCCCCTTCAGATAATTTTGTTGTGGGTGGGGCAGAACAGAACAACGTTCAGCACGTAGATTTTGGCATGCGTGGCCGAAAAGAGAGAACGAGAAACATTCAAATAATTGATAAAAGGATTAGCTTTTGTTTAGAAATTTATGTAATGTTTTAATACATTATTGATTTGAGTCAGGACATAGGAAATTGGATCATTTAGAGATTATTGATATTGTTTGACTTTTATAATTTAATTGGAATTATAGTTTGATTTAAATGCCAAATCTCTTATGTGAACTATTTGATAAATGTATGGTAAACATTGCCAAGTTATCACGATCCGGATATCCGACAGGGCCCCGGAATTTGGGTCGTGACATCCATCCACGTCCTCTTCAGCTTATAAGGTCCTTGGTGGGCCATATGTCAATAGAGGCCCAATAATCCAGGTCTAGGCCCACTAATGAGATCTACTCTCATTTGGGACTTGGTCAAGCAGCTACCTGTACATTAGTTTCTTTGGAGATTTATTTGTATATTAGATCTTTCCTGTTTTGGTAGGTTAGCTAGGATTGTGGATCTAATTCATTGTAATATTTCTTTTGCATGATTATGAGCATGATTGCATCCAATGATTGAGCTTATAGCCATTATATAATGAATACAAAGTCGATCCTTAGGGGGTATGAGTATGACACTTTAATCCAAAATCTCTTTCATCATCATCTTGTAACATCTATACAAGGTGATACTGTCAACCTGCATAGCCAAACTTCCGACCTGCGTTGGACATACCCAAATCATCTCAAGTGGGCCCTTACATAATGAATACAAAGGCGATCCTTAGGGGATACAACACTTTAGTCCAAAATCTCTTTCATCTTCATCGTGTAACATCTATACAAGGTGATACCATCAACCTGCATCGCCAAACCTTTCCTTACTGGTGTCGTTGCCGACCTGCGTTGGACATGCCCAAACCATCTCAAGTGGGTTTCCTTAATTTTATCCCCTATTGATGTTACCCTTAAATTCTCTCAAAATCGCTCTTTTCTAATTTTGTCCTTCCTAGTTTTACCACACATTCACCTTAACTTTCTTATCTCTACCATATCCATTTCGTGCATATGTTGCGTCTTGATTGGCCAGCATTTTGCTCCATAGGTCATAACTAGTTTAATTGTTGTCCTGTAAAATTCTCCCTTCAATCTTGTTGGCATCCGTTGATCACACAAAGAACTCCAAAAGCAAGTTTCCACTTCAACCATCTCGCTTTTATCCTATGTTCGACATCTTTATAAATCGCCCCATCCTTACTAATTATCGAGCCATGGTAACGGAATGAATCTCTTTGTGGTATCTCCTGGGTTTCAATTCTCACAGCAGTTTCAGCTCTTTGTATATGCCCACTAAAGTTGCACTCCATAAATTATGTCTTTGTACGACTTATTTTAAAGCCTTTGGATTTGAAAGCCTCTCGCCATCTCTTGAGTTTTACATTCACACCGTGTTTTGATTCATCCACCAACACTATATATCATTTGCAAACAACATTCACCAAGGTGCCTGCTCTTGATTATGAGCAGTTAACTCATCCATAATCAATGCAAAAGGTGAAGGGCTTAGTGTTGACCCCGGATTCAAATCTATGGTCATTGGGAACTCACCTGTCTCTCCATAGGTAGTTCTTGCACTCGTTATGGCTCCTTCATACATGTCTTTAATAATTTCAATATAACCTCTCGAAACATTACTTTTATTTAAAACCCACCAGATTTAATTTCTAGATATCCTATGATACGCTTTTTCTAGATCGATGAAGACCATATGCAGATTTTTTTTTCCTCTCTGCTCGATATTTTCCAATTAATTGCCTAAGTGGGAAGATAGTTCCATAGTTAACCTCCCTGGCTTAATATCTTCATCTTCTGTCCTAGTCTTTGCTCCGTTATTCTCTCCCATAGCTTCATAGTTGACTCATAATTTTAATCCCACGGTAGTTGGTATAGTTTTGTATATCTACCTTATTCTTATATAAAGGTACTACAACACTTCTCTATTCATCCAGCATCTTGTTTGTCATTAATATCTTATTGAAGAATTCAATAACAAGTGGGTTTCCTTAATTGAACATGCCCAAACCATCTCAAGTGGGTTTCCATAATTTTATCCCCTATTGATGTTACCCCTAAATTCTCTCAAAATCGCTCTTTTCTAATTTTGTCCTTCCTAGTTTTACCACACATTCACCTTAACATTCTTATCTCTACCATATCCATTTCGTGCATATGTTGCGTCTTGATTGGCCAGCATTTTGCTCCATAGGTCATAACTAGTTTAATTGTTGTCCTGTAAAATTCTCCCTTCAATCTTGTTGGCATCCGTTGATCACAGAAAGAACTCCAAAAGCAAGTTTCCACTTCAACCATCTCACTTTTATCCTATGTTCGACATCTTTATGAATCGCCGCATCCCTACTAATTATCGAGTCATGGTAACGGAATGAATCTCTTTGTGGTATCTCCTGGGTTTCAATTCTCACAGCAGTTTCAGCTCTTTGTATATGCCCACTAAAGTTGCACTCCATAAATTATGTCTTTGTACGACTTATTTTAAAGCCTTTGGATTTGAAAGCCTCTCGCCATCTCTTGAGTTTTACATTCACACCGTGTTTTGATTCATCCACCAACACTATATATCATTTGCAAACAACATTCACCAAGGTGCCTGCTCTTGGTTATGAGCAGTTAACTCATCCATAATCAATGCAAAAGGTGAAGGGCTTAGTGTTGACCCCGGATGCAAATCTATGGTCATTGGGAACTCACCTGTCTCTCCATAGGTAGTTCTTGCACTCGTTATGGCTCCTTCATACATGTCTTTAATAATTTCAATATAACCTCTCGAAACATTACTTTTATTTAAAACCCACCAGATTTAATTTCTAGGTATCCTATCATACGTGGGAAGATAGCTTCCATAGTAAACCTCCCTGGCTTAATATCTTCATCTTCTGTCCTAGTCTTTGCTCCGTTATTCTCTCCCATAGCTTCATAGTTGACTCATAATTTTAATCCCACGGTAGTTGGTATAGTTTTGTATATCTACCTTATTCTTATATAAAGGTACTGCAACACTTCTTCTCTATTCATCCAGCATCTTGTTTGTCATTAATATCTTATTGAAGAATTCAATAACAAACACACTCCTCCCCCCCCCCCCAACCGAACTTCTCCTAAGCGTTTGCAAGCCTCTATTAGAATGTCATATGGACTTGTAGCCTTTCATGGCTTCATTTGTTTCAATGCTTTTCTCACTTCCACCACCCTAATTTTGCGGAAAAAAGTATGTTCCGCTAATAAAGAATAATGCTCCAGTGAGGATTATGTCCATCAAACATAAATTGGCTGACTACTTGAACTACATAGGAGATATTTGGTCTAGTTACATGAGATAAATAAAATGGCCAAGTGATGTCCTGTAAAGAATATCAAAGACTAGAAAGTAAGAGGAGAGAATTCAAGGAAGAGATATGGAGAGTTGGCCATATCCCTCTTGTGGGTCGACTGGTTGTATATATAGCTTTGGTGAGTGCCAATCATGGCTACTATGAAAGGTTAACTAGTAATTACAAATTTCCAATTAATCTACTGTCTACATGTAGCTAAAAACATCCCTTATAAATAGAAATTGTACAGATGTTATCATCCTCTATGAATGGCAAAAACTTTAGGAGAGGTAAAAAAACCAAAATTTATTATATTTTTTGTATTTCTGGAAATCCCTGGTTTTTGTCATATCAGCAAATAGTCCATAGTACCCCGGCATTTACAAATCCTCATTATAACTCCTAAGACACCTCAAAAGATAGAGATCATCTTTTGTAGTATGTTACGGTTGACATGTTTGTGAACTGTAACTGAATATATTATGTATTATATAGGATTTTCATTGATTTGGAAGACTTCAGATAACGTTCGTCTCCTACCTATTTTGGGAGTAGAGAAAACTCTCTCTTGATTTATAGAATTCTATCTGCAGAGTTAAAGAACCAAAAACCAGGATAAAGTTTTCCCTTCCTCGAAAGTAGCGAGGAAACAAACTTTTCTTTAACTTGATAATGTTATTTTCCTGCCTACTTCCTTTTGTTATTAGTAATCACTAGTCACTATCATTTATAGATCTTTCTTTTTCTATGTATAAAAACTGTATTTGCTCTTATCATGTGTCTTTGTGGTGGTTCTCCTTTTATTTTCTTTTTGTTTTTAATAGGTCAGTGTAGGTCAAGCAATTTATTTGACTGGCAGTTTATTCAATCAATCATGCCGGCCAAATATTCATGCCTATTTCCTGTCCCGCAAACTTTTCATTCGCTCAACAGAATTTGTGGCAGAAGCGTGTCCGCTTGAGCTCTCCTATGGCCCACAGGTATTATGTTCACCACTTATCTCTCTACTATATCAACTTGCAGAGGAAGTTGCTTTCTTCTTCGGAAATAACAATACATATAAAAAGACAAAAATCAGTGCAAGCTAAATGAGAAGAAAGCCATGAGAAGCATGTCTGGGAAGAAGCAAAAGCCTATTAGGATGATGGACTACTGCTGCTGTACATTACATATTTTAAGTATCTCAAACTACAAGCTTATCCCTTTGAACTCCACATTGTGTAACGACCAGAAACCCGGCGCCCTTCGAATTTCGTGTCGAGACCAAAAAGTAGCATAACCATATCTTTGTGGTAGTCTGTCTCTTTTGCTGTTGGTTTTTTTGTGTGGAATTCCTTGTTGCAAATCATCTCCTCTGCTATGATTTCAGTTTTTGTAGTTTGGTTGGGTCATTACTTTGGTGCAATGGTAAAAGTCCTGGGTGTCATGCGTGATAACGCGGGTTCAAGACTTGCGAGTAGCCACATTGTGCAAAATTGCCAAAGGTTAGGTCTGTCTCTGGTCTGGACCCTCCCAGGACCTTGCTTTTGCGGGACCCGCATTGGCTAATGACCTTTTTTTTTATTGTTGACTCAAGAAAATTCTCACAACATGAATTTTTTTGGCGACTCCATAGATGCTCTAAAGGAAGAAGCTAAAGACCTTGGTTTGTCTCTCATGGCTCTTAAGGAAAATTCTTCTAGTTAATCTCTATCTGTCCTCACCACCCATTCTCATCTAGCGTCCTCTTCCTTCTCAAGCCAGTATTGGATCATTGACTGGTGCTACAAACCATGTGGCTAGTGAGAACTTGTGCTTTTGTCTTATTCACCTTTCACCTTTTTGTAGTAATGGTCGAGTCAACATTGTAGATGGCTCTCATTTGCATGTGGAAGGAATTGGAAGTGTCTCTATTTCTCATTCATTATTATTGGTTCTATTTTTCCTTGTTCTTGAATTGTCTATGAAGTACAAACTTCTTGTCAGTGAGCATCCTTATTCCTGACTGAATCTCTAATTGAAATGTCCCTTTTGAGAATAAAGATAACCATGAAAAAGATGGGTGTGCCTTTATCTCTGCTTCATTTGAATATCTAGTGGCTTGCAGAATTTTTTACCATTTCTGGGTTCACTATTTTTTGCCATTCATTGGTATTTGCACTAGAGTTACATGTATCTTTCTGCCGAAAACTAAGGATGACGTGTTTTCCATTTTTTTAAATATCCTTAAGTGCTCTCCAATTAATTTAATGCAGATATCAAAAACCTTCATTTTGAAAGTGGGAGGACTATATCTTCAGCTTTTAAACAATACCTATTCAATGATGATGTTGAGTCCTAGACCACTCGTCCATTTACTTTAGAACAAAATAGTATGCCTAAGAGAAAGAATGGATGCCCTTGCACTTCTCATTGAAATTATTGTTCCAAAGTCAAGTGGCCTGATGTTGTGCTTAATATTTCATATCCAACTTATAATATTCCCCCATTGAGTGTTATGGTAAGGATCCCATCCGAGTCTTACAATGTTATTAGCGTTCTGCCATACCTCTTAAGGTTTTTGGGTGTGTCCCTTCATACATGTTCCTAGTATACATAGGAGTAAGCTAAAGCCAAGGATATTAAGTGTCTTTTTCTAGTAGATGCTAGTTCTTGAGAGGAATACAAGTGTTGTTTACTTGCTAGAAATGGAAAAAAAAAATATTTCTACAGATGTCACCTTCTTTGAGAATATCCTCTTTTATCCTCTCAAGAAAAAATTATCAATTTTAGATAAACTTCAGTGGAGTCAAAGGGTCAATATTGTTCTTCCTAGTCAATACCAATCCACTATCTTTTTATTGTTCAGGAGAGAGTTCTTTCAGAAGATGGTACTGTATATCATAAAAATCAGAAAACTAACTTACTGGACTAATGGGATAAGACAAGGTTAGGTTTAGCCTTAATGTTG